>JAVGWX010000008.1:31294758-31976408 GCA_036924085.1 Ariolimax columbianus | reverse complement strand
GTGTCACTGACCCTAACGCTAGCAGTCAGCTCTGTGTCACTGACCCTAACGCTAGCAGTCAGCTCTGTGCCACTGACCCTAACGCTAGCAGTCAGCTCTGTGTCACTGACCCTAACGCTAGCAGTCAGCTCTGTGTCACTGACCCTAACGCTAGCAGTCAGCTCTGTGTCACTGACTCTAACGCTAGCGGTCAGCTCTGTGTCACTGACACTAACGCTAGCAGTCAGCTCTGTGGTACTGACCCTAACGCTAGTAGTCAGCTCTGTGTAACTGACCCTAACGCTAGCAGTCGGCTCTGTGTCACTGACCCTAACGCTAGCAGTCAGCTCTGTGTCACTGACCCTAACGCTAGCAGTCAGCTCTGTGTCACTGACCCTAACGCTAGCAGTTAGCTCTGTGTCACTGAACCTAACGCTAGCAGTCAGCTCTGTGTCACTGACCCTAACGCTTGCAATCAGCTCTGTGTCACTGACCCTAACGCTAGCAATCAGCTCTGTGTCACTGACCCTAACGCTAGCAGTCAGCTCTGTGGCACTGACCCTAACGCTAGCAGTCAGCTCTGTGTCACTGACCCTAACGCTAGCAGTCAGCTCTGTTTAACTGACCCTAACGCTAGCAGTCAGCTCTGTGTCACTGACCCTAACGCTAGCAGTCTGCTCTGTGTCACTGACCCTAACGCTAGCAGTCAGCTCTGTGTCACTGACCCTAACGCTAGCAGTCAGCTCTGTGTCACTGACCCTAACGCTAGCAGTCAGCTCTGTGTCACTGACCCTAACGCTAGCAGTCAGCTCTGTGTCACTGACCCTAACGCTAGCAGTCAGCTCTGTGTCACTGACCCTAACGCTAGCAGTCAGCTCTGTGTCACTGACCCTAACGCTAGCAGTCAGCTCTGGTTCACTGACCCTAACGCTAGCAGTCAGCTCTGTGTCACTGACCCTAACGCTAGCAGTCAGCTCTGTGTCACTGACCCTAACGCTAGCAGTCAGCTCTGTGTCACTGACCCTAACGCTAGCAGTCAGCTCTGTGTCACTGACCCTAACGCTAGCAGTCAGCTCTGTGTCACTGACCCTAACGCTAGCAGTCAGCTCTGTGTCACTGACCCTAACGCTAGCAGTCAGCTCTGTGTCACTGACCCTAACGCTAGCAGTCAGCTCTGTGTCACTGACCCTAACGCTAGCAGTCAGCTCTGGTTCACTGACCCTAACGCTAGCAGTCAGCTCTGTGTCACTGACCCTAACGCTAGCAGTCAGCTCTGTGTCACTGACAATAACGCTAGCAGTCAGCTCTGTGTCACTGACCCTAACGCTAGCAGTCAGCTCTGTGTCACTGACCCTAACGCTAGCAGTCAGCTCTGTGTCACTGACCCTAACGCTAGCAGTCAGCTCTGTGTCACTGACCCTAACGCTAGCAGTCAGCTCTGTGTCACTGACCCTAACGCTAGCAGTCAGCTCTGTGTCACTGACCCTAACGCTAGCAGTCAGCTCTGTGTCACTGACCCTAACGCTAGCAGTCAGCTCTGTGTCACTGACAATAACGCTAGCAGTCAGCTCTGTGTCACTGACCCCAACGCTAGCAGTCAGCTCTGTGTCACTGACCCTAACGCTAGCAGTCAGCTCTGTGTCACTGACCCTAACGCTAGCAGTCTGCTCTGTGTCACTGACCCTAACGCTAGCAGTCAGCTCTGTGTCACTGACCCTAACGCTAGCAGTCTGCTCTGTGTCACTGACCCTAACGCTAGCAGCCAGCTCTGTGTCACTGACCCTAACGCTAGCAGTCAGCTCTGTGTCACTGACCCTAACGCTAGCAGTCAGCTCTGTGTCACTGACCCTAACGCTAGCAGTCAGCTCTGTGTCACTGACCCTAACGCTAGCAGTCAGCTCTGTGTCACTGACCCTAACGCTAGCAGTCAGCTCTGTGTCACTGACCCTAACGCTAGCAGTCAGCTCTTTGTCACTGACCCTAACGCTAGCAGTCTGCTCTGTGTCACTGACCCTAACGCTAGCAGTCAGCTCTGTGTCACTGACCCTAACGCTAGCAGTCAGCTCTGTGTCACTGACCCTAACGCTAGCAGTCAGCTCTGGTTCACTGACCCTAACGCTAGCAGTCATCTCTGGTTCACTGACCCTAACGCTAGCAGTCAGCTCTGGTTCACTGACCCTAACGCTAGCAGTCAGCTCTGTGTCACTGAACCTAACGCTAGCAGTCAGCTCTGTGTCACTGACCCTAACGCTAGCAATCAGCTCTGTGTCACTGACCCTAACGCTAGCAGTCAGCTCTGTGGCACTGACCCTAGCGCTAGCAGTCAGCTCTGTGTCACTGACCCTAACGCTAGCAGTCAGTTCTGTGTCGCTGACCCTAACGCTAGCAGTCAGCTCTGTGTAACTGACCCTAACGCTAGCAGTCAGCTCTGTGTCACTGACCCTAACGCTAGCAGTCAGCTCTGTGTCACTGACCCTAACGCTAGCAGTCAGCTCTGTGTCACTGACCCTAACGCTAGCAGTCAGCTCTGTGTCACTGAACCTAACGCTAGCAGTCAGCTCTGTGTCACTGACCCTAACGCTAGCAATCAGCTCTGTGTCACTGACCCTAACGCTAGCAGTCAGCTCTGTGTCACTGACCCTAACGCTAGCAGTCAGCTCTGTGTCACTGACCCTAACGCTAGCAGTCAGCTCTGTGTCCCTGACCCTAACGCTTGCAGTCAGCTCTGTGTCACTGACCCTAACGCTAGAAGTCAGCTCAGTGTCACTGACCCTAACGCTAGCAGTCAGCTCTGTGTCACTGACCCTAACGCTAGCAGTCAGGTCTGTGTCACTGACCCTAACGCTAGCAGTCAGCTCTGTGTCACTGTCCCTAACGCTAGCAGTCAGCTCTGGTTCACTGACCCTAACGTTAGCAGTCAGCTCTGTGTCACTGACCCTAACGCTAGCAGTCAGCTCTGTGTCACTGACCCTAACGCTAGCAGTCAGCTCTGTGTCACTGACCCTAACGCTAGCAGTCAGCTCTGTGTCACTGTCCCTAACGCTAGCAGTCAGCTCTGTGTCACTGACCCTAACGCTAGCAGTCAGCTCTGTGTCACTGACCCTAACGCTAGCAGTCAGCTCTGGTTCACTGACCCTAACGCTAGCAGTCACCTCTGTGTGACTGACCCTAACGCTAGCAGTCAGCTCTGTGTCACTGACCCTAACGCTAGCAGTCAGCTCTGTGTCACTGACCCTAACGCTAGCAGTCAGCTCTGTGTCACTGACCCTAACGCTAGCAGTCAGCTCTGTGTCACTGACCCTAACGCTAGCAGTCAGCTCTGTGTAACTGACCCTAACGCTAGCAGTCAGCTCTGTGTCACTGACCCTAACGCTAGCAGTCTGCTCTGTGTCACTGACCCTAACGCTAGCAGTCAGCTCTGTGTCACTGACCCTAACGCTAGCAGTCAGCTCTGTGTCACTGACCCTAACGCTAGCAGTCAGCTCTGTGTCACTGACCCTAACGCTAGCAGTCAGCTCTGTGTCACTGACCCTAACGCTAGCAGTCAGCTCTGTGTCACTGACCCTAACGCTAGCAGTCAGCTCTGGTTCACTGACCCTAACGCTAGCAGTCAGCTCTGTGTCACTGACCCTAACGCTAGTAGTCAGCTCTGTGTCACTGACCCTAACGCTAGCAGTCAGCTCTGTGTCACTGACCCTAACGCTAGCAGTCAGCTCTGTGTCACTGACCCTAACGCTAGCAGTCAGCTCTGTGTCACTGACCCTAACGCTAGCAGTCAGCTCTGTGTCACTGACCCTAACGCTAGCAGTCAGCTCTGTGTCACTGACCCTAACGCTAGCAGTCAGCTCTGGTTCACTGACCCTAACGCTAGCAGTCAGCTCTGTGTCACTGACCCTAACGCTAGCAGTCAGCTCTGTGTCACTGACAATAACGCTAGCAGTCAGCTCTGTGTCACTGACCCTAACGCTAGCAGTCAGCTCTGTGTCACTGACCCTAACGCTAGCAGTCAGCTCTGTGTCACTGACCCTAACGCTAGCAGTCAGCTATGTGTCACTGACCCTAACGCTAGCAGTCAGCTCTGTGTCACTGACCCTAACGCTAGCAGTCAGCTCTGTGTCACTGACCCTAACGCTAGCAGTCAGCTCTGTGTCACTGACCCTAACGCTAGCAGTCAGCTCTGTGTCACTGACAATAACGCTAGCAGTCAGCTCTGTGTCACTGACCGTAACGCTAGCAGTCAGCTCTGTGTCACTGACCCTAACGCTAGCAGTCTGCTCTGTGTCACTGACCCTAACGCTAGCAGTCAGCTCTGTGTCACTGACCCTAACGCTAGCAGTCTGCTCTGTGTCACTGACCCTAACGCTAGCAGCCAGCTCTGTGTCACTGACCCTAACGCTAGCAGTCAGCTCTGTGTCACTGACCCTAACGCTAGCAGTCAGCTCTTTGTCACTGACCCTAACGCTAGCAGTCTGCTCTGTGTCACTGACCCTAACGCTAGCAGTCAGCTCTGTGTCACTGACCCTAACGCTAGCAGTCAGCTCTGTGTCACTGACCCTAACGCTAGCAGTCAGCTCTGTGTCACTGACCCTAACGCTAGCAGTCAGCTCTGGTTCACTGACCCTAACGCTAGCAGTCATCTCTGGTTCACTGACCCTAACGCTAGCAGTCAGCTCTGGTTCACTGACCCTAACGCTAGCAGTCAGCTCTGTGTCACTGAACCTAACGCTAGCAGTCAGCTCTGTGTCACTGACCCTAACGCTAGCAATCAGCTCTGTGTCACTGACCCTAACGCTAGCAGTCAGCTCTGTGGCACTGACCCTAACGCTAGCAGTCAGCTCTGTGTCACTGACCCTAACGCTAGCAGTCAGCTCTGTGTCGCTGACCCTAACGCTAGCAGTCAGCTCTGTGTAACTGACCCTAACGCTAGCAGTCAGCTCTGTGTCACTGACCCTAACGCTAGCAGTCAGCTCTGTGTCACTGACCCTAACGCTAGCAGTCAGCTCTGTGTCACTGACCCTAACGCTAGCAGTCAGCTCTGTGTCACTGAACCTAACGCTAGCAGTCAGCTCTGTGTCACTGACCCTAACTCCTGACTGGGAGCCGTAGTAGCGCACTGGTTAGATTGCGTAGGTACAGTGTAGTAATAATAATAGTAATCATAATAGTTGTCCATAGCAAGCGAAGATGATGACAGCATCAGACGTGTGCAGTGACGTGTTCTCCGATGGATGTAAAGGCCAATCCTGGAACGGAACACCCTACCACATTCAGGGCACACAAGTGGGGGCGCACCCCAGCTGTGGAATCTGTCGTGCCCTTTTTTTTTTATTCTCCGGATAGCACGCTTTAGCTGGGCCTCCGTGATGGCTTTACTGTCAGATATCTAAGCACCATCGGGGATACTAGCACGCCAGGTGGTACTTTGTGCAAGAATCTCCCAGGAGGTGATACTAGCACGCCATGTGGTACTTTGTGGAAGAATCTCCCTGGAGGTGATACTAGCACGCCAGGTGGTACTTTGTGCAAGAATCCTCCTAGAGGTGATACTAGCACGCCAGGTGGTACTTTGTGCAAGAATCTCCCAGGAGGTGATACTAGCACGCCATGTGGTACTTTGTGCAAGAATCTCCCTGGAGGTGATACTAGCACGCCAGGTGGTACTTTGTGCAAGAATCTCTCTGGAGGTGATACTAACACGCCAGGTGGTACCATGCAAGAATCTCCCAAGAGGTGATTCTAGCACGCCAGGTGGTACTTTGTGCAAGAATCTCCCTGGAGGTGATACTAGCACGCCAGGTGGTACTTTGTGCAAGAATCTCCCTGGAAGTGATACTAGCACGCCAGGTAGTACATTGTGTAAGAATCTCTCTGGAGGTGATACCAATGTTGAATCTGTTCAGAGACATTATCTACGAGCTGTTATATCGTTTCTTCGGCGCCCCCGACCTCCGCCCCTGGTGAGCATCTGCTGCCTGATGTACAACAACAGCTGCTTGGGAATGCGCATCTGGCGTTCGAGCAACATGTTCCGTCCATCTTAATTGAGCTTTTTGCAGAAGTGTGTGACGGCTCAACATGATAGTATTGCTAAGAATTTCAGAGTTAGGCACTTTGTTCTGCCACCTGACTGAGCAGCTCAAGTGTGAATGATTGAGCTGTTTGTCATGTCTTCTATAATGTGTCCTTGTATCTATACATGTTATTTAAACGAAACAAATGCATCATTTGTAACAACAATGATAAGAGTAATACAAATAATACTGCACACAAATACAAAACTTGGAACAGAATGGAACAATTAAAGCAAAATGTGTTGAGATGACAGAGATTGATCAAGAATAGAAAGGAATACAATGAAAACATGTCGTTTGTGAACTGAGAGAGGGGATTTGTGAGATGTGGGAGCAGACAGGGATCTATTTGTTAAACAGATCAGAAATTTTGGCTCACCTTGGCATGATATATATTCTTTCGGTCCATTGTATCCCTGTAAGGAGACAAAAAATAAACGTTGAAATTGTGAAAGAACGAGTTTCATATTATGTTTTGGCATGTCATGCTATACTACGTTACGCTACGCCATACTAAGTTATGCTATGCTACACTACGCCATACTACGCTATGCTATGCTACGCTACGCCATACTACGCTACGCTACGCCATACTACGCTATGCTATGCTACGCTACGAAATACTACGCTATGCTACACTATACTATGCTACGCTGCGCCATACTACGTTATGCTATGCTACGCTACGCCATACTGCATTATGCTATGCTACGCTACGCTACGCCGTACTGCGTTATGCTATGCTACACTATGCGTTTCCGGTCTAGCTCTCTACGGGCCACTTCCAGCTATTGTCCGGTTGCTGTATGATACCATCTGCCTTCATCGCCTAATGTGGATTCCTATTGCTATATCTATGGAATGCCGCCAATGGTGGAGCATATTTGGATAAGTTTTGTACACCATATTTTTAATTGTGCCGTGTTTTCATTTCTATGGAATGAAATACAAATTTTGTCTAACGGTACCAATAACAGCCATTAGAGTCAATATCGTTATTTCATGTTTTCAACTCTCGAGCGGGTTCACGCAATAGTTTATGTCATGACGTCAATCAATATCAATTTTGGAAATGTATTTAAGCATCGGAAAACCTCAACTACCGTCTTGCCGTCAACATTACAAGCATTATCTCTACACAACCCGTTCTCATGTAGATAGCATGAGGGGAATCTATGAAAATCATCCAGCAACATCAATAATTCACATCTCAAGGGGAAGCGAATTTCAAAACATACAACATTGGGTGGAGGCAGACGGAGCGATATATAGCCGGGCGGAAGTAGCGAAACCATCATCCCTGATCAGTACTGGCCCTCTGACCAGGCAAGAGCTGGCCAATGAGAAACCCAGACTCCTACATCGCCAGCATGGCTGCACGGGGTAACTTCTGAAGGCATGAACATCTCAATCGTCTGCTGGTCCCTTTTGGACCAAAATTCATGCGCATTCGGGGAATCACGAAACACAACATCGGAAAAAAACATTGAAGATGAGGTGGGTGAAGAAATCGACATGGACGATGATCATTTTTAAAGTTGAAAGTCGGAATGAGTGATAACCAACCTGACCTCTTCATCTTCATTATCATAGCTGACTGCTAGCGTCAGGGCCAGCGAACCAGAGCGGCCAAGACCCTTCTACACCTCCACGAGGTGATCCTGGATAACAGGCTGCAGCAGGGCAGACTGGCTAAGGAGAAGGGATCGAAGAGGGAATGCTAACCTGGTACTAAAAAAATGCTTGCTGAAGTCGGATGTGTTGGACCGAAAGGTGCAAATATCACAGTCAAGCTGTAAACTACGACACAACGCAATCCGTTCTCTGGACTGCAATCTGCTACTTAAGCCCTTTCAGTGTTTGGTAGTGGGAGATTGAGAATGAACGAAGTCAAACTTTCGTTAAACAGCCAAATAACCCGAAATTCACCAATAATTGACTAACATTTTTTTGTTTAAATACACACATGTAATCTCTTTCTTTTATTCTCCTCTCTCTCTATCTCTCTCTCTCCTCCTCCCTCCCTGTCTCTCACTCCATCTAAAAAAAACATGTCTTAGTATAAATAAAATATTGTAGATTACTCGCTTTTCATGGCAAAGGGATAGGGACGAATCCCATTATCGTTACGCTTCAGTCGCCCTGGCTGTAAATGGGTACCTGGCATACGACTAACGAAGCAAAAGGCAGTGAATAAAGGAACTGGTAACTGTACCTTATACAACGTTGTGACAGTAAAATGCAGTCTCAAACAACTTCATTCCCTGACAGTAGTGTAACTACTATTAGACAAACCTTTACTCAAGTCTCTAGCAATTTCGTTTCCCGACAGTAGTGTAACTACTATGAGACAAACCTTTACTGAAGTCTCTAACAACCTCATTCCCCGACAGTAGTGTAACTACTATTAGACAAACCTTTACTCAAGTCTCTAACAATTTCGTTTCCCGACAGTAGTGTAACTACTATGGGACAAACCTTTACTGAAGTATCTAACAACTTCATTCTCTGACAGTAGTGTAACTAGTATCTAACAACTTCCTTCTCCGACAGTAGTGTAACTACTATGGGACAAATCTTTACTGAAGTATCTAACAACTTCATTCTCCGACAGTAGTGTAACTACTATGGGATTAACCCTTACTCATTGAAATGAAAAAACGAAGCTTTCTGCATTTCACTTGTTAAATACTTGAAAATGCTTAGTTCTGTAAGAAAAAATATGTTGTCAATTTCTCTTATTCAGTGGCAGAGTCTGCGGTCGATCGATAGCTGACACCTGACGCTGATCGATAAGATCGTCTACTGGTGATAACATGGCACGCATTATCAGTGTCGGTAAAACCATAATGAGAACCGTGTGGGATACGCCTGTGACAGATGTTCAGGATGGCTCAGTGGTTTCCTGGAAGGGCCCTATGCGAGTAGGCGTTCCCGTGTGTTTATGAAGTCGTGTAATGTGTGTCGCGTGTCACATAGTCGAGTGCACGGCCATTGCTACTGTAACAGTGTTGTCTAATCCTTACTGTCTAGAAGGTTCTCCAACTCATCAGACTGGTAGCCATGTCATTTGAACAAGCCAGAGGGGAGAAGAGACTAACGTCTGGTCAGGTAAAACATGCTGATCAGACATGTTCGGGTCGGGTCAAATATACAAGGTCAAGACCGAATCCACAAAACTAAAATCAGAGAACGCACTCTATTTCAAGACGACGTGGAGGCTGCGTTGTCTCGCAAATACCACTGGGCTGGTCACGTGGTGCGTGTGCCAGATACGATGGACTCTCAGAACGACGTTTTTTGGTGGTCACATGATTATACACGACCAAGAGGCCGTCCACCCATACGATGGCGAGATGGTCTGCTGAGAGACCTAGGTCCGAAATGGTACGACACGGCGAGAGATCGGACTGCATACATGACATTGTTGGCTAACTCGCATTCGGCATCCCCACCGGACTGAATTCTTCTGCGTTCGTTCTCAAACTCTCGCTACCAAGTCCTGCACAGGGCTTTGCAAGTAGCAGCATGTTTTCCGGAGAATGGAATGCGTTGTGTCGCTAGTTTACAGCTTGGCTGCGATATTTGCACCTTTCGGTCCGACACATCCGTCTTCGGCAGTGTATTGTACTAAATTGTAGACTATGTTAGTGACGATCAGATGAACATAATGACCAAAACCTCACCTCACTTCCACGCATGTCTCCCTGGAAACAGGCTGCTTCATGGTAGTTTGGCTAACTAGGTGGGGATCGACTTGAGCGACACATAGAAAATGACAACCATAGCACAACAGCCTGGAGGACCCCGGACCACCTTCATAATCAAGCTCGGGATTTGAGGATGGCTAGCGCAACCCGCCAACCACAAAGCCTGTGTGGTTGCGTGCTAAAGATGAAACTAATTCATCATGTGCATTCAAACAACTGACTAAATTCACCAGTGGATGGCCGAATGGTTCCGATGCTGCCTGCTGACAAGGAGGGCAGTGGATCGAATTCCCGGTTAGACATACGCTTTTTTATGTTATGGATAAAATTAACAAACATGGTCAGCACACGACGTAGCGACAACTGGCGAAGCGGCCTGTATTCCTCGGCCTTTAAAACTCCCCGACCACTCCAGCAATGAAAATAAAGCTGTTTGACTGTTTAAGAAAATATATATATATATGCAATAGAAAAAGCTATATATTTGACAGAAATATAAAATGGCATCTTCCCGTGACACTTTGAAGCAAAGGAGGACGAACATGTGCAATGAACTCGTGGTTCAAAATGACGAATAGTTAGCGGAACCAGGGGTGGAAAGCGAAAATAATGGGCTTAGCCTAAATAATCAGAAGGAACATGTCCGCATCTACGGCTCTTTGCCATGTTGTCGTAGGTCGGCCTTTCTTTCGCCTTCCCTATGAGGTCCATATCAGGTCAGTTCTGGTGATGGTGTCTGGTTCTTTTCTTACGACACGGTTTACCCAATTCCAGCGTCGATCGATTATGATGGTGTTACTGTTTTCTTTATTGATGCAGGCAAGTAGCTCTTGGATGATGATAGTGGTTGATCAGAACATTCTGTGATGAACGCATCGAGGAATTGTTTCTAGAGCTTTCTTTCAAACAAAGATGGACATTTCCCACTCTGCAGTGTTCTTCGTTCTCAAACTTCCGCTACAAAGCCCTGAAAAGGGCTTTGCAAACAACAGCACGTAGTCCAGAAAACGTGTGTCGTATTTTACAGCTTGACTGCTATATTTGCACCTTTCGATCCAACACATCCGACTTCAACATGGCCTTTTTTGGGGTACAGGGTTGGACTTCCCTTTCTCCTTAGCCAGTCTTCCCTGCTGCCATGATCACCCCGTGGAGGCGGAGAAAGTTCTTGACAACTTTGTGTCGCTGGCTCTGACGCTAGCAGTCAGCTTTGGGTCGCTATATCTCGTGTACTGCTCAAAATCTTGATCCCCGCCGGAGTGTACCTTACCTTCTTAGTTGAGAGACTTCTACACTGTAATGATTAGACCGCCTCTTATGACATACTGTTAGAGTAACAAAGACCCTACACTCGACTCTGACACACACAACTTCACATACGCACACGCATATATACTCACACGTATGCGCGCACTCACACACTCCCACGCGCGCACACAAGCACAGGCCCGTCCCGGAAACCACTTGTCCACCACCAAACACCTAGCCCCAGCATGTGCCATGATCAGATCGTGTCGTCTAGCAAACTATTCCAACAAACGGGCCTCGACTTCCCCTACGTCCACTGACGTCAGTTACGTAAATAGACAAAGGCAGTTTCACACTGCTGACCGGTAGTGACATAGCAGACACTGCTGACGGGTAGTGACATAGCAGACACTGCTGACGGGTAGTGACATAGCAGACACTGCTGACGGGTAGTGACATAGCAGACACTGCTGACTGGTAGTGACATAGACATAGCAGACACTGCTGACGGGTAGTGACATAGCAGACACTGCTGACGGGTAGTGACATAGACATAGCAGACACTGCTGGCGGGTGGTGACTTAAACATAGCAGACACTGCTGACGGGTAGTGACATAGCAGACACTGCTGACGGGTAGTGACATAGCAGACACTGCTGACGGGTAGTGACATAGCAGACACTGCTGACGGGTAGTGACATAGACATAGCAGACACTGCTGACGGGTAGTGACATAGACATAGCAGACACTGCTGACGGGTAGTGACATAGACATAGCAGACACTGTTGCCGGGTAGTGACATAGCAGACACTGCTGACGGGTAGTGACATAAACATAGCAGACACTGCTGACGGGTAGTGACATAGCAGACACTGCTGACGGGTAGTGACATAGCAGACACTGCTGACCGGTAGTGACATAGCAGACACTGCTGACGGGTAGTGACATAGCAGACACTGCTGACGGGTAGTGACATAGCAGACACTGCTGACCGGTAGTGACATAGCAGACACTGCTGACGGGTAGTGACATAGCAGACACTGCTGACCGGTAGTGACATAGCAGACACTGCTGACGGGTAGTGACATAGCAGACACTGCTGACCGGTAGTGACATAGCAGACACTGCTGACGGGTAGTGACATAGCAGACACTGCTGACCGGTAGTGACATAGCAGACACTGCTGACGGGTAGTGACATAGCAGACACTGCTGACGGGTAGTGACATAGCAGACACTGCTGACGGGTAGTGACATAGCAGACACTGCTGACGAGTAGTGACATAGACATAGCAGACACTGCTGACGGGTAGTGACATAGCAGACACTGCTGACGGGTAGTGACATAGCAGACACTGCTGACGGGTAGTGACATAACCATAGCAGACACTGCTGACGGGTAGTGACATAAACATAGCAGACACTGCTGACGGGTAGTGACATAGCAGACACTGCTGACGGGTAGTGACATAGCAGACACTGCTGACGGGTAGTGACATAGCAGACACTGCTGACGGGTAGTGACATAGCAGACACTGCTGACGGGTAGTGACATAGACATAGCAGACACTGCTGACGGGTAGTGACATAGCAGACACTGCTGACGGGTAGTGACATAGCAGACACTGCTGACGGGTAGTGACATAGCAGACACTGCTGACGGGTAGTGACATAGACATAACAGACACTGCTGACGGGTAGTGACATAGAAATAGCAGACACTGCTGACGGGTAGTGACATAGACATAGCAGACACTGCTGACGGGTAGTGACATAGACATAGCAGACACTGCTGACGGGTAGTGACATAGCAGACACTGCGGAAGGGTAGTGACATAGCAGACACTGCTGACGGGTAGTGACATAGACATAGCGGACACTGCTGACGGGTAGTGACATAGCAGACACTGCTGACGGGTAGTGACATAGCATACACTGCTGACGGGTAGTGACATAGACATAGCGGACACTGCTGACGGGTAGTGACATAGACATAGCGGACACTGCTGACGGGTAGTGACATAGACATAGCGGACACTGCTGACGGGTAGTGACATAGCAGACACTGCTGACGGGTAGTGACATAGCATACACTGCTGACGGGTAGTGACATAGACATAGCAGACACTGCTGACGGGTAGTGACATAGCAGACACTGCGGAAGGGTAGTGACATAGCAGACACTGCTGACGGGTAGTGACATAGACATAGCGGACACTGCTGACGGGTAGTGACATAGCAGACACTGCTGACGGGTAGTGACA
Organism: Ariolimax columbianus; assembly: GCA_036924085.1. Taxonomy (NCBI): domain Eukaryota; kingdom Metazoa; phylum Mollusca; class Gastropoda; order Stylommatophora; family Arionidae; genus Ariolimax; species Ariolimax columbianus. The sequence goes on along the minus strand of JAVGWX010000008.1, from coordinate 31,963,136 downwards.
TAGCATACACTGCTGACGGGTAGTGACATAGCAGACACTGCTGACGGGTAGTGACATAGCAGACACTGCTGACGGGTAGTGACATAGACATAGCAGACACTGCTGACGAGTAGTGACATAGACATAGCAGACACTGCTGACGGGTAGTGACATAGCAGACACTGCTGACGGGTAGTGACATAGCAGACACTGCTGACGGGTAGTGACATAACCATAGCAGACACTGCTGACGGGTAGTGACATAAACATAGCAGACACTGCTGACGGGTAGTGACATAGCAGACACTGCTGACGGGTAGTGACATAGCAGACACTGCTGACGGGTAGTGACATAGCAGACACTGCTGACGGGTAGTGACATAGCAGACACTGCTGACGGGTAGTGACATAGACATAGCAGACACTGCTGACGGGTAGTGACATAGCAGACACTGCTGACGGGTAGTGACATAAACATAGGAGACACTGCTGACGGGTAGTGACATAAACATAGCAGATACTGCTGACGGGTAGTGACATAGCAGACACTGCTGACGGGTAGTGACATAGCAGACACTGCTGACGGGTAGTGACATAGCATACACTGCTGACGGGTAGTGACATAGCAGACACTGCTGACGGGTAGTGACATAGCAGACACTGCTGACGGGTAGTGACATAGAAGACACTGCTGACGGGTAGTGACATAGCAGACACTGCTGGCGGGTAGTGACATAGCAGACACTGCTGACGGGTAGTGACATTGCAGACACTGCTGGCGGGTAGTGACATAGCAGACACTGCTGGCGGGTAGTGACATAGCAGAAACTGTTGGCGGGTAGTGACATAGCAGACACTGCTGACGGGTAGTGACATAGCAGACACTGCAGACGGGTAGTGACATAGCAGACACTGCTGACGGGTAGTGACATAGCAGACACTGCTGACGGGTAGTGACATAGCAGGCACTGCTGACGGGTAGTCACATAGCAGACACTGCTGGCGGGTAGTGACATAGCAGACACTGCTGACGGGTAGCGACATTGCAGACACTGCTGGCGGGTAGTGACATAGCAGACACTGCTGACAGGTAGTGACATAGACATAGCAGACACTGCTGACGGGTAGTGACATAGCAGACACTGCTGACGGGTAGAGACATAGCAGACACTGCTGACGGGTAGTGACATAAACAAAGCAGACACTGCTGACGGGTAGTGACATTGCAGACACTGCTGACTGGTAGTGACATAAACATAGCAGACACTGCTGACGGGTAGTGACATTGCAGACACTGCTGACGGGTAGTGACATAAATATAGCAGACACTGCTAACGGGTAGTGACATAGCAGACACTGCTGACGGGTAGTGATATAGCAGACACTGCTGACGGGTAGTGACATAGCAGACACTGCTGGCGGGTAGTAACATAGCAGATACTGCTGACGGATAGTGACATAGCAGACACTGCTGACGGGTAGTGACATAAACATAGCAGACACTGCTGACGAGTAGTGACATAGCAGACACTGCTGACGGGTAGAGACATAGCAGACACTGCTGACGGGTAGTGACATAAACATAGCAGACACTGATGACGGGTAGTGACATAGCAGACACTGCTGACGGGTAGTGACATAGACATAGCAGACACTGCTGACGGGTAGTGACATAGCAGACACTGCTGACGGGTAGAGACATAGCAGACACTGCTGACGGGTAGTGACATAAACATAGCAGACACTGCTGACGGGTAGTGACATAGACATAGCAGACACTGCTGACGGGTAGTGACATAGACATAGCAGACACTGCTGACGGGTAGTGACATAGCAGACACTGCTGACGGGTAGTGACATAGCAGACACTGCTGACGGGTAGTGACATAGCAGACACTGCTGACGGGTAGTGACATAGACATAGCGGACACTGCTGACGGGTAGTGACATAGCAGACACTGCTGACGGGTAGTGACATAGCAGACACTGCTGACGGGTAGTGACATAGCAGACACTGCTGACCGGTAGTGACATAGCAGACACTGCTGACGGGTAGTGACATAGCAGACACTGCTGACGGGTAGTGACATAGCAGACACTGCTGACGGGTAGTGACATAGCAGACACTGCTGGCGGGTAGTGACATAGCAGACACTGCTGACGGGTAGTGACATAAACATAGCAGACACTGCTGACGGGTAGTGACATAGCAGACACTGCTGACGGGTAGTGACATAAACATAGCAGACACTGCTGGCGGGTAATGACATAAAGATAGCAGACACTGCTGACGGGTAGTGACATAGCAGACACTGCTGACGGGTAGTGACATAGAAGACACTGCTGACGGGTAGTGACATAGCAGACACTGCTGACGGGTAGTGACATAGCAGACACTGCTGACGGGTAGTGACATAGCAGACACTGCTGACGGGTAGTGACATAGACATAGCAGACACTGCTGACGGGTAGTGACATAGACATAGCAGACACTGCTGACGGGTAGTGATTTAGACATAGCAGACACTGCTGACGGGTAGTGACATAGACATAGCAGACACTGCTGACGGGTAGTGATTTAGACATAGCAGACACTGCTGACGGGTAGTGACATAGCAGACACTGCTGACGGGTAGTGACATAGCAGACACTGCTGACGGGTAGTGACATAGACATATCAGACACTGCTGACGGGTAGTTGCATAGCAGACACTGCTGACGGATAGTGACATAGCAGACACTGCTGACGGGTAGTGACATAAACATAGGAGACACTGCTGACGGGTAGTGACATAAACATAGCAGACACTGCTGACGGGTAGTGACATAGCAGACACTGCTGACGGGTAGTGACATAGCATACACTGCTGACGGGTAGTGACATAGCAGACACTGCTGACGGGTAGTGACATAGCAGACACTGCTGACGGGTAGTGACATAGCAGACACTGCTGACGGGTAGTGACATAGCAGACACTGCTGACGGGTAGTGACATAGCAGACACTGCTGGCGGGTAGTGACATAGCAGACACTGCTGACGGGTAGTGACATTGCAGACACTGCTGGCGGGTAGTGACATAGCAGACACTGCTGGCGGGTAGTGACATAGCAGACACTGCTGGCGGGTAGTGACATAGCAGACACTGCTGACGGGTAGTGACATAGCAGACACTCCTGACGGGTAGTGACATAGCAGACACTGCTGACGGGTAGTGACATAGCAGACCCTGCTGACGGGTAGTGACATAGCAGACACTGCTGACGGGTAGTGACATAGCAGACACTGCTGACGGGTAGTGACATAGCAGGCACTGTTGACGGGTAGTCACATAGCAGACACTGCTGGCGGGTAGTGACATAGCAGACACTGCTGACGGGTAGTGACATTGCAGACACTGCTGGCGGGTAGTGACATAGCAGACACTGCTGACGGGTAGTGACATAGACATAGCAGACACTGTTGACGGGTAGTGACATAGCAGACACTGCTGACGGGTAGAGACATAGCAGACACTGCTGACGGGTAGTGACATAAACATAGCAGACACTGCTGACGGGTAGTGACATTGCAGACACTGCTGACGGGTAGTGACATAAACATAGCAGACACTGCTGACGGGTAGTGACATTGCAGACACTGCTGACGGGTAGTGACATAAATATAGCAGACACTGCTGACGGGTAGTGACATAGCAGACACTGCTGACGGGTAGTGATATAGCAGACACTGCTGACGGGTAGTGACATAGCAGACACTGCTGGCGGGTAGTGACATAAACATAGCAGACACTGCTGGCGGGTAATGACATAGCAGACACTGCTGACGGGTAGTGACATAACAGACACTGCTGACGGGTAGTGACATAGCAGATACTGCTGGCGGGTAGTGACATAAACATAGCAGACACTGCTGACGGGTAGTGACCTAGCAGACACTGCTGACGGGTAGTGACATAGTAGACACTGCTGACGGGTAGTGACATTGCAGACACTGCTGGCGGGTAGTAACATAGCAGATACTGCTGACGGGTAGTGACATAGCAGACACTGCTGACGGGTAGTGACATAAACATAGCAGACACTGATGACGGGTAGTGACATAGCAGACACTGCTGACGGGTAGTGACATAAAAGACACTGCTGACGGGTAGTGACATAAACATAGCAGACACTGCTGGCGGGTAGTGACATAAACATAGCAGACACTGCTGACGGGTAGTGACATAGCAGACACTGCAGACGGGTAGTGACATAGCAGACACTGCTGACGGGTAGTGACATAGCAGACACTGCTGACGGGTAGTGACATAAACATAGCAGACACTGCTGACGAGTAGTGACATAGCAGACACTGCTGACGGGTAGAGACATAGCAGACACTGCTGACGGGTAGTGACATAAACATAGCAGACACTGATGACGGGTAGTGACATAGCAGACACTGCTGACGGGTAGTGACATAGACATAACAGACACTGCTGACGGGTAGTGACATAGCAGACACTGCTGACGGGTAGTGACATAAACATAACAGACACTGCTGACGGGTAGTGACATAGACATAGCAGACACTGCTGACGGGTAGTGACATAGCAGACACTGCTGACGGGTAGTGACATAAACATAGCAGACACTGCTGACGAGTAGTGACATAGCAGACACTGCTGACGGGTAGAGACATAGCAGACACTGCTGACGGGTAGTGACATAAACATAGCAGACACTGATGACGGGTAGTGACATAGCAGACACTGCTGACGGGTAGTGACATAGACATAACAGACACTGCTGACGGGTAGTGACATAGCAGACACTGCTGACGGGTAGTGACATAGCAGACACTGCTGACGGGTAGTGACATAAACATAGCAGACACTGATGACGGGTAGTGACATAGCAGACACTGCTGACGGGTAGTGACATAGCAGACACTGCTGACCGGTAGTGACATAGCAGACACTGCTGACGGGTAGTGACATAGCAGACACTGCTGACGGGTAGTGACATAGCAGACACTGCTGACGGGTAGTGACATAGCAGACACTGCTGGCGGGTAGTGACATAGCAGACACTGCTGACGGGTAGTGACATAAACATAGCAGACACTGCTGGCGGGTAATGACATAAAGATAGCAGACACTGCTGACGGGTAGTGACATAGCAGACACTGCTGACGGGTAGTGACATAAACATAGCAGACACTGCTGGCGGGTAATGACATAAAGATAGCAGACACTGCTGACGGGTAGTGACATAGCAGACACTGCTGACGGGTAGTGACATAGAAGACACTGCTGACGGGTAGTGACATAGCAGACACTGCTGACGGGTAGTGACATAGCAGACACTGCTGACGGGTAGTGACATAGACATAGCAGACACTGCTGACGGGTAGTGATTTAGACATAGCAGACACTGCTGACGGGTAGTGACATAGCAGACACTGCTGACGGGTAGTGACATAGCAGACACTGCTGACGGGTAGTGACATAGACATATCAGACACTGCTGACGGGTAGTTGCATAGCAGACACTGCTGACGGATAGTGACATAGCAGACACTGCTGACGGGTAGTGACATAAACATAGGAGACACTGCTGACGGGTAGTGACATAAACATAGCAGACACTGCTGACGGGTAGTGACATAGCAGACACTGCTGACGGGTAGTGACATAGAAGACACTGCTGACGGGTAGTGACATAGCATACACTGCTGACGGGTAGTGACATAGCAGACACTGCTGACGGGTAGTGACATAGCAGACACTGCTGACGGGTAGTGACATAGCAGACACTGCTGGCGGGTAGTGACATAGCAGACACTGCTGACGGGTAGTGACATTGCAGACACTGCTGGCGGGTAGTGACATAGCAGACACTGCTGGCGGGTAGTGACATAGCAGACACTGCTGGCGGGTAGTGACATAGCAGACACTGCTGACGGGTAGTGACATAGCAGACACTCCTGACGGGTAGTGACATAGCAGACACTGCTGACGGGTAGTGACATAGCAGACCCTGCTGACGGGTAGTGACATAGCAGACACTGCTGACGGGTAGTGACATAGCAGACACTGCTGACGGGTAGTGACATAGCAGGCACTGTTGACGGGTAGTCACATAGCAGACACTGCTGGCGGGTAGTGACATAGCAGACACTGCTGACGGGTAGTGACATTGCAGACACTGCTGGCGGGTAGTGACATAGCAGACACTGCTGACGGGTAGTGACATAGACATAGCAGACACTGTTGACGGGTAGTGACATAGCAGACACTGCTGACGGGTAGAGACATAGCAGACACTGCTGACGGGTAGTGACATAAACATAGCAGACACTGCTGACGGGTAGTGACATTGCAGACACTGCTGACGGGTAGTGACATAAACATAGCAGACACTGCTGACGGGTAGTGACATTGCAGACACTGCTGACGGGTAGTGACATAAATATAGCAGACACTGCTGACGGGTAGTGACATAGCAGACACTGCTGACGGGTAGTGATATAGCAGACACTGCTGACGGGTAGTGACATAGCAGACACTGCTGGCGGGTAGTGACATAAACATAGCAGACACTGCTGGCGGGTAATGACATAGCAGACACTGCTGACGGGTAGTGACATAACAGACACTGCTGACGGGTAGTGACATAGCAGATACTGCTGGCGGGTAGTGACATAAACATAGCAGACACTGCTGACGGGTAGTGACCTAGCAGACACTGCTGACGGGTAGTGACATAGTAGACACTGCTGACGGGTAGTGACATTGCAGACACTGCTGGCGGGTAGTAACATAGCAGATACTGCTGACGGGTAGTGACATAGCAGACACTGCTGACGGGTAGTGACATAAACATAGCAGACACTGATGACGGGTAGTGACATAGCAGACACTGCTGACGGGTAGTGACATAAAAGACACTGCTGACGGGTAGTGACATAAACATAGCAGACACTGCTGGCGGGTAGTGACATAAACATAGCAGACACTGCTGACGGGTAGTGACATAGCAGACACTGCAGACGGGTAGTGACATAGCAGACACTGCTGACGGGTAGTGACATAGCAGACACTGCTGACGGGTAGTGACATAGCAGGCACTGCTGACGGGTAGTCACATAGCAGACACTGCTGGCGGGTAGTGACATAGCAGACACTGCTGACGGGTAGTGACATTGCAGACACTGCTGGCGGGTAGTGACATAGCAGACACTGCTGACAGGTAGTGACATAGACATAGCAGACACTGCTGACGGGTAGTGACATAGCAGACACTGCTGACGGGTAGAGACATAGCAGACACTGCTGACGGGTAGTGACATAAACATAGCAGACACTGCTGACGGGTAGTGACATTGCAGACACTGCTGACTGGTAGTGACATAAACATAGCAGACACTGCTGACGGGTAGTGACATTGCAGACACTGCTGACGGGTAGTGACATAAATATAGCAGACACTGCTGACGGGTAGTGACATAGCAGACACTCCTGACGGGTAGTGATATAGCAGACACTGCTGACGGGTAGTGACATAGCAGACACTGCTGACGGGTAGTGACATAGCAGACACTGCTGACGGGTAGTGACATAGCAGACACTGCTGACGGGTAGTGACATTGCAGACACTGCTGGCGGGTAGTAACATAGCAGATACTGCTGACGGATAGTGACATAGCAGACACTGCTGACGGGTAGTGACATAAACATAGCAGACACTGCTGACGAGTAGTGACATAGCAGACACTGCTGACGGGTAGAGACATAGCAGACACTGCTGACGGGTAGTGACATAGACATAGCAGACACTGATGACGGGTAGTGACATAGCAGACACTGCTGACGGGTAGTGACATAGCAGACACTGCTGACGGGTAGTGACATAGACATAGCAGACACTGCTGACGGGTAGTGACATAGACATAGCAGACACTGCTGACGGGTAGTGACATAGCAGACACTGCTGACGGGTAGAGACATAGCAGACACTGCTGACGGGTAGTGACATAAACATAGCAGACACTGCTGACGGGTAGTGACATAGACATAGCAGACACTGCTGACGGGTAGTGACATAGACATAGCAGACACTGCTGACGGGTAGTGACATAGACATAGCAGACACTGCTGACGGGTAGTGACATAGCAGACACTGCTGACGGGTAGTGATTTAGACATAGCAGACACTGCTGACGGGTAGTGACATAGCAGACACTGCTGACGGGTAGTGACATAGCAGACACTGCTGACGGGTAGTGACATAGCAGACACTGCTGACGGGTAGTGACATAGACATAGCGGACACTGCTGACGGGTAGTGACATAGCAGGCACTGCTGACGGGTAGTGACATAGCAGACAGTGCTGACGGGTAGTGACATAGCAGACACTGCTGACCGGTAGTGACATAGCAGACACTGCTGACGGGTAGTGACATAGCAGACACTGCTGACGGGTAGTGACATAGCAGACACTGCTGACGGGTAGTGACATAGCAGACACTGCTGACGGGTAGTGACATAGCAGACACTGCTGACGGGTAGTGACATAAACATAGCAGACACTGCTGACGGGTAGTGACATAGCAGACACTGCTGACGGGTAGTGACATAAACATAGCAGACACTGCTGGCGGGTAATGACATAAACATAGCAGACACTGCTGACGGATAGTGACATAGCAGACACTGCTGACGGGTAGTGACATAGCAGACACTGCTGACGGGTAGTGACATAGCAGACACTGCTGACGGGTAGTGACATAGCAGACACTGCTGACGGGTAGTGACATAGCAGACACTGCTGACGGGTAGTGACATAGACATAGCAGACACTGCTGACGGGTAGTGACATAGCAGACACTGCTGACGGGTAGTGACATAGACATAGCAGACACTGCTGACGGGTAGTGACATAGACATAGCAGACACTGCTGACGGGTAGTGACATAGCAGACACTGCTGACGGGTAGTGACATAGACATAGCAGACACTGCTGACGGGTAGTGATTTAGACATAGCAGACACTGCTGACGGGTAGTGACATAGACATAGCAGACACTGCTGACGGGTAGTGACATAGACATAGCAGACACTGCTGACGGGTAGTGATTTAGACATAGCAGACACTGCTGACGGGTAGTGACATAGCAGACACTGCTGGCGGGTAGTGACATAGCAGACACTGCTGACGGGTAGTGACATAAACATAGCAGACACTGCTGACGGGTAGTGACATAGCAGACACTGCTGACGGGTAGTGACATAAACATAGCAGACACTGCTGGCGGGTAATGACATAAAGATAGCAGACACTGCTGACGGGTAGTGACATAGCAGACACTGCTGACGGGTAGTGACATAGAAGACACTGCTGACGGGTAGTGACATAGCAGACACTGCTGACGGGTAGTGACATAGCAGACACTGCTGACGGGTAGTGACATAGCAGACACTGCTGACGGGTAGTGACATAGAAGACACTGCTGACGGGTAGTGACATAGCAGACACTGCTGACGGGTAGTGACATAGCAGACACTGCTGACGGGTAGTGACATAGAAGACACTGCTGACGGGTAGTGACATAGCAGACACTGCTGACGGGTAGTGACATAGCAGACACTGCTGACGGGTAGTGACATAGCAGACACTGCTGACGGGTAGTGACATAGACATAGCAGACACTGCTGACGGGTAGTGATTTAGACATAGCAGACACTGCTGACGGGTAGTGACATAGCAGACACTGCTGACGGGTAGTGACATAGACATAGAGGACATTGCTGAAGGGTAGTGACATAGACATAGCAGACACTGCTGACGGGTAGTGATTTAGACATAGCAGACACTGCTGACGGGTAGTGACATAGCAGACACTGCTGACGGGTAGTGATTTAGACATAGCAGACACTGCTGACGGGTAGTGACATAGCAGACACTGCTGACGGGTAGTGATTTAGACATAGCAGACACTGCTGACGGGTAGTGACATAGCAGACACTGCTGACGGGTAGTGACATAGCAGACACTGCTGACGGGTAGTGACATAGACATATCAGACACTGCTGACGGGTAGTTGCATAGCAGACACTGCTGACGGATAGTGACATAGCAGACACTGCTGACGGGTAGTGACATAAACATAGGAGACACTGCTGACGGGTAGTGACATAGACATAGCAGACACTGCTGACGGGTAGTGACATAGAAGACACTGCTGACGGGTAGTGACATAGCATACACTGCTGACGGGTAGTGACATAGCAGACACTGCTGACGGGTAGTGACATAGCAGACACTGCTGACGGGTAGTGACATAGCAGACACTGCTGGCGGGTAGTGACATAGCAGACACTGCTGACGGGTAGTGACATTGCAGACACTGCTGGCGGGTAGTGACATAGCAGACACTGCTGGCGGGTAGTGACATAGCAGACACTGCTGGCGGGTAGTGACATAGCAGACACTGCTGACGGGTAGTGACATAGCAGACACTCCTGACGGGTAGTGACATAGCAGACACTGCTGACGGGTAGTGACATAGCAGACCCTGCTGACGGGTAGTGACATAGCAGACACTGCTGACGGGTAGTGACATAGCAGACACTGCTGACGGGTAGTGACATAGCAGGCACTGTTGACGGGTAGTCACATAGCAGACACTGCTGGCGGGTAGTGACATAGCAGACACTGCTGACGGGTAGTGACATTGCAGACACTGCTGGCGGGTAGTGACATAGCAGACACTGCTGACGGGTAGTGACATAGACATAGCAGACACTGTTGACGGGTAGTGACATAGCAGACACTGCTGACGGGTAGAGACATAGCAAACACTGCTGACGGGTAGTGACATAAACATAGCAGACACTGCTGACGGGTAGTGACATTGCAGACACTGCTGACGGGTAGTGACATAAACATAGCAGACACTGCTGACGGGTAGTGACATTGCAGACACTGCTGACGGGTAGTGACATAAATATAGCAGACACTGCTGACGGGTAGTGACATAGCAGACACTGCTGACGGGTAGTGATATAGCAGACACTGCTGACGGGTAGTGACATAGCAGACACTGCTGGCGGGTAGTGACATAAACATAGCAGACACTGCTGGCGGGTAATGACATAGCAGACACTGCTGACGGGTAGTGACATAACAGACACTGCTGACGGGTAGTGACATAGCAGATACTGCTGGCGGGTAGTGACATAAACATAGCAGACACTGCTGACGGGTAGTGACCTAGCAGACACTGCTGACGGGTAGTGACATAGTAGACACTGCTGACGGGTAGTGACATTGCAGACACTGCTGGCGGGTAGTAACATAGCAGATACTGCTGACGGGTAGTGACATAGCAGACACTGCTGACGGGTAGTGACATAAACATAGCAGACACTGATGACGGGTAGTGACATAGCAGACACTGCTGACGGGTAGTGACATAAAAGACACTGCTGACGGGTAGTGACATAAACATAGCAGACACTGCTGGCGGGTAGTGACATAAACATAGCAGACACTGCTGACGGGTAGTGACATAGCAGACACTGCAGACGGGTAGTGACATAGCAGACACTGCTGACGGGTAGTGACATAGCAGACACTGCTGACGGGTAGTGACATAGCAGGCACTGCTGACGGGTAGTCACATAGCAGACACTGCTGGCGGGTAGTGACATAGCAGACACTGCTGACGGGTAGTGACATTGCAGACACTGCTGGCGGGTAGTGACATAGCAGACACTGCTGACAGGTAGTGACATAGACATAGCAGACACTGCTGACGGGTAGTGACATAGCAGACACTGCTGACGGGTAGAGACATAGCAGACACTGCTGACGGGTAGTGACATAAACATAGCAGACACTGCTGACGGGTAGTGACATTGCAGACACTGCTGACTGGTAGTGACATAAACATAGCAGACACTGCTGACGGGTAGTGACATTGCAGACACTGCTGACGGGTAGTGACATAAATATAGCAGACACTGCTGACGGGTAGTGACATAGCAGACACTCCTGACGGGTAGTGATATAGCAGACACTGCTGACGGGTAGTGACATAGCAGACACTGCTGACGGGTAGTGACATAGCAGACACTGCTGACGGGTAGTGACATAGCAGACACTGCTGACGGGTAGTGACATTGCAGACACTGCTGGCGGGTAGTAACATAGCAGATACTGCTGACGGATAGTGACATAGCAGACACTGCTGACGGGTAGTGACATAAACATAGCAGACACTGCTGACGAGTAGTGACATAGCAGACATAGCAGACACTGCTGACGGGTAGTGACATAGACATAGCAGACACTGATGACGGGTAGTGACATAGCAGACACTGCTGACGGGTAGTGATTTAGACATAGCAGACACTGATGACGGGTAGTGACATAGCAGACACTGCTGACGAGTAGTGACATAGCAGACATAGCAGACACTGCTGACGGGTAGTGACATAGACATAGCAGACACTGATGACGGGTAGTGACATAGCAGACACTGCTGACGAGTAGTGACATAGCAGACATAGCAGACACTGCTGACGGGTAGTGACATAGACATAGCAGACACTGATGACGGGTAGTGACATAGCAGACACTGCTGACGGGTAGTGACATAGCAGACACTGCTGACGGGTAGTGACATAGCAGACACTGCTGACGGGTAGTGACATAGACATAACAGACACTGCTGACGGGTAGTGACATAGACATAGCAGACACTGCTGACGGGTAGAGACATAGCAGACACTGCTGACGGGTAGTGACATAAACATAGCAGACACTGCTGACGGGTAGTGACATAGACATAGCAGACACTGCTGACGGGTAGTGACATAGCAGACACTGCTGACGGGTAGTGACATAGCAGACACTGCTGACGGGTAGTGACATAGCAGACACTGCTGACGGGTAGTGACATAGACATAGCGGACACTGCTGACGGGTAGTGACATAGCAGGCACTGCTGACGGGTAGTGACATAGCAGACAGTGCTGACGGGTAGTGACATAGCAGACACTGCTGACCGGTAGTGACATAGCAGACACTGCTGACGGGTAGTGACATAGCAGACACTGCTGACGGGTAGTGACATAGCAGACACTGCTGACGGGTAGTGACATAGCAGACACTGCTGACGGGTAGTGACATAGCAGACACTGCTGACGGGTAGTGACATAAACATAGCAGACACTGCTGACGGGTAGTGACATAGCAGACACTGCTGACGGGTAGTGACATAAACATAGCAGACACTGCTGGCGGGTAATGACATAAACATAGCAGACACTGCTGACGGATAGTGACATAGCAGACACTGCTGACGGGTAGTGACATAGCAGACACTGCTGACGGGTAGTGACATAGCAGACACTGCTGACGGGTAGTGACATAGCAGACACTGCTGACGGGTAGTGACATAGCAGACACTGCTGACGGGTAGAGACATAGCAAACACTGCTGACGGGTAGTGACATAAACATAGCAGACACTGCTGACGGGTAGTGACATTGCAGACACTGCTGACGGGTAGTGACATAAACATAGCAGACACTGCTGACGGGTAGTGACATTGCAGACACTGCTGACGGGTAGTGACATAAATATAGCAGACACTGCTGACGGGTAGTGACATAGCAGACACTGCTGACGGGTAGTGATATAGCAGACACTGCTGACGGGTAGTGACATAGCAGACACTGCTGGCGGGTAGTGACATAAACATAGCAGACACTGCTGGCGGGTAATGACATAGCAGACACTGCTGACGGGTAGTGACATAACAGACACTGCTGACGGGTAGTGACATAGCAGATACTGCTGGCGGGTAGTGACATAAACATAGCAGACACTGCTGACGGGTAGTGACCTAGCAGACACTGCTGACGGGTAGTGACATAGTAGACACTGCTGACGGGTAGTGACATTGCAGACACTGCTGGCGGGTAGTAACATAGCAGATACTGCTGACGGGTAGTGACATAGCAGACACTGCTGACGGGTAGTGACATAAACATAGCAGACACTGATGACGGGTAGTGACATAGCAGACACTGCTGACGGGTAGTGACATAAAAGACACTGCTGACGGGTAGTGACATAAACATAGCAGACACTGCTGGCGGGTAGTGACATAAACATAGCAGACACTGCTGACGGGTAGTGACATAGCAGACACTGCAGACGGGTAGTGACATAGCAGACACTGCTGACGGGTAGTGACATAGCAGACACTGCTGACGGGTAGTGACATAGCAGGCACTGCTGACGGGTAGTCACATAGCAGACACTGCTGGCGGGTAGTGACATAGCAGACACTGCTGACGGGTAGTGACATTGCAGACACTGCTGGCGGGTAGTGACATAGCAGACACTGCTGACAGGTAGTGACATAGACATAGCAGACACTGCTGACGGGTAGTGACATAGCAGACACTGCTGACGGGTAGAGACATAGCAGACACTGCTGACGGGTAGTGACATAAACATAGCAGACACTGCTGACGGGTAGTGACATTGCAGACACTGCTGACTGGTAGTGACATAAACATAGCAGACACTGCTGACGGGTAGTGACATTGCAGACACTGCTGACGGGTAGTGACATAAATATAGCAGACACTGCTGACGGGTAGTGACATAGCAGACACTCCTGACGGGTAGTGATATAGCAGACACTGCTGACGGGTAGTGACATAGCAGACACTGCTGACGGGTAGTGACATAGCAGACACTGCTGACGGGTAGTGACATAGCAGACACTGCTGACGGGTAGTGACATTGCAGACACTGCTGGCGGGTAGTAACATAGCAGATACTGCTGACGGATAGTGACATAGCAGACACTGCTGACGGGTAGTGACATAAACATAGCAGACACTGCTGACGAGTAGTGACATAGCAGACATAGCAGACACTGCTGACGGGTAGTGACATAGACATAGCAGACACTGATGACGGGTAGTGACATAGCAGACACTGCTGACGGGTAGTGACATAGCAGACACTGCTGACGGGTAGTGACATAGACATAACAAACACTGCTGACGGGTAGTGACATAGACATAGCAGACACTGCTGACGGGTAGTGACATAGCAGACACTGCTGACGGGTAGAGACATAGCAGACACTGCTGACGGGTAGTGACATAAACATAGCAGACACTGCTGACGGGTAGTGACATAGCAGACACTGCTGACGGGTAGTGACATAGCAGACACTGCTGACGGGTAGTGACATAGCAGACACTGCTGACGGGTAGTGACATAGCAGACACTGCTGACGGGTAGTGACATAGACATAGCGGACACTGCTGACGGGTAGTGACATAGACATAGCGGACACTGCTGACGGGTAGTGACATAGCAGGCACTGCTGACGGGTAGTGACATAGCAGACAGTGCTGACGGGTAGTGACATAGCAGACACTGCTGACCGGTAGTGACATAGCAGACACTGCTGACGGGTAGTGACATAGCAGACACTGCTGACGGGTAGTGACATAGCAGACACTGCTGACGGGTAGTGACATAGCAGACACTGCTGACGGGTAGTGACATAGCAGACACTGCTGACGGGTAGTGACATAAACATAGCAGACACTGCTGACGGGTAGTGACATAGCAGACACTGCTGACGGGTAGTGACATAAACATAGCAGACACTGCTGGCGGGTAATGACATAAACATAGCAGACACTGCTGACGGATAGTGACATAGCAGACACTGCTGACGGGTAGTGACATAGCAGACACTGCTGACGGGTAGTGACATAGCAGACACTGCTGACGGGTAGTGACATAGCAGACACTGCTGACGGGTAGTGACATAGCAGACACTGCTGACGGGTAGTGACATAGACATAGCAGACACTGCTGACGGGTAGTGACATAGACATAGCAGACACTGCTGACGGGTAGTGATTTAGACATAGCAGACACTGCTGACGGGTAGTGACATAGCAGACACTGCTGACGGGTAGTGACATAGCAGACACTGCTGACGGGTAGTGACATAAACATAGGAGACACTGCTGACGGGTAGTGACATAAACATAGCAGACACTGCTGACGGGTAGTGACATAGCAGACACTGCTGACGGGTAGTGACATAGAAGACACTGCTGACGGGTAGTGACATAGCATACACTGCTGACGGGTAGTGACATAGCAGACACTGCTGACGGGTAGTGACATAGCAGACACTGCTGACGGGTAGTGACATAGCAGACACTGCTGGCGGGTAGTGACATAGCAGACACTGCTGACGGGTAGTGACATAGCAGACACTGCTGACGGGTAGTGACATAGCAGGCACTGCTGACGGGTAGTCACATAGCAGACACTGCTGGCGGGTAGTGACATAGCAGACACTGCTGACGGGTAGTGACATAGCAGACACTGCTGACGGGTAGTGACATAAACATAGGAGACACTGCTGACGGGTAGTGACATAGCAGACACTGCTGACGGGTAGTGACATAGCAGACACTGCTGACGGGTAGTGACATAAACATAGCAGACACTGCTGACGGGTAGTGACATAGCAGACACTGCTGACGGGTAGTGACATAGCATACACTGCTGACGGGTAGTGACATAGCAGACACTGCTGACGGGTAGTGACATAGCAGACACTGCTGACGGGTAGTGACATAGCAGACACTGCTGACGGGTAGTGACATAGCAGACACTGCTGGCGGGTAGTGACATAGCAGACACTGCTGACGGGTAGTGACATAGCAGACACTGCTGACGGGTAGTGACATAGCAGGCACTGCTGACGGGTAGTCACATAGCAGACACTGCTGGCGGGTAGTGACATAGCAGACACTGCTGACGGGTAGTGACATTGCAGACACTGCTGGCGAGTAGTGACATAGCAGACACTGCTGACGGGTAGTGACATAGACATAGCAGACACTGTTGACGGGTAGTGACATAGCAGACACTGCTGACGGGTAGAGACATAGCAGACACTGCTGACGGGTAGTGACATAAACATAGCAGACACTGCTGACGGGTAGAGACATAGCAGACACTGCTGACGGGTAGTGACATAAACATAGCAGACACTGCTGACGGGTAGTGACATAGCAGACACTGCTGACGGGTAGTGACATAGCAGACACTGCTGACGGGTAGTGACATTAGAGACACTGCTGACGGGTAAATACATAGCAGACACTGCTGACGGGTAGTGACATAGCAGACACTGCTGACGGGTAGTGACATAAACATAGCACACACTGCTGACGGGTAGTGACATAGCAGACACTGCTGACGGGTAGTGACATAAACATAGCAGACACTGCTGACGGGTAGTGACATAGACATAGCAGACACTGCTGACGGGTAGAGACATAGCAGACACTGCTGACGGGTAGTGACATAGACATAGCAGACACTGCTGACGGGTAGTGACATTGCAGACACTGCTGACGGGTAGTGACATAAACATAGCAGACACTGCTGACGGGTAGTGACATTGCAGACACTGCTGACGGGTAGTGACATAAATATAGCAGACACTGCTGACGGGTAGTGACATAGCAGACACTGCTGACGGGTAGTGATATAGCAGACACTGCTGACGGGTAGTGACATAGCAGACACTGCTGGCGGGTAGTGACATAAACATAGCAGACACTGCTGGCGGGTAATGACATAGCAGACACTGCTGACGGGTAGTGACATAGCAGACACTGCTGACGGGTAGTGATATAGCAGACACTGCTGACGGGTAGTGACATAGCAGACACTGCTGGCGGGTAGTGACATAAACATAGCAGACACTGCTGGCGGGTAATGACATAGCAGACACTGCTGACGGGTAGTGACATAGCAGACACTGCTGACGGGTAGTGACATAGCAGATACTGCTGGCGGGTAGTGACATAAACATAGCAGACACTGCTGACGTGTAGTGACCTAGCAGACACTGCTGACGGGTAGTGACATAGCAGACACTGCTGACGGGTAGTGACATTGCAGACACTGCTGGCGGGTAGTGACATAGCAGACACTGCTGACGGGTAGTGACATAAACATAGCAGACACTGCTGACGGGTAGTGAAATAGCAGACACTGCTGACGGGTAGAGACATAGCAGACACTGCTGACGGGTAGTGACATAAACATAGCAGACACTGATGACGGGTAGTGACATAGCAGACACTGCTGACGGGTAGTGACATAGAAGACACTGCTGACGGGTAGTGACATAAACATAGCAGACACTGCTGGCGGGTAGTGACATAAACATAGCAGACACTGCTGACGGGTAGTGACATAGCAGACACTGCTGACGGGTAGTGACATAAACATAGCAGACACTGCTGACAGGTAGTGACAAAGCAGACACTGCTGACGGGTAGTGACATAAACATAGCAGACACTGCTGACGGGTAGTGACATAGCAGACACTGCTGGCGGGTAGAGACATAGCAGACACTGCTGACGGGTAGTGACATAAACATAGCAGACACTGATGACGGGTAGTGACATAGCAGACACTGCTGACGGGTAGTGACATAAACATAGCAGACACTGATGACGGGTAGTGACATAGCAGACACTGCTGACGGGTAGTGACATAGCAGACACTGATGACGGGTAGTGACATAGCAGACACTGATGACGGGTAGTGACATAGCAGACACTGATGACGGGTAGTGACATAAACATAGCAGACACTGATGACGGGTAGTGACATAGCAGACACTGATGACGGGTAGTGACATAGCAGACACTGCTGACGGGTAGTGACATAGAAGACACTGCTGACGGGTAGTGACATAGAAGACACTGCTGACGGGTAGTGACATAAACATAGCAGACACTGCTGGCGGGTAGTGACATAAACATAGCAGACACTGATGACGGGTAGTGACATAAACATAGCAGACACTGATGACGGGTAGTGACATAGCAGACACTGCTGACGGGTAGTGACATAGCAGACACTGCTGACGGGTAGTGACATAAACATAGCAGACACTGCTGGCGGGTAGTGACATAAACATAGCAGACACTGCTGACGGGTAGTGACATAAACATAGCAGACACTGATGACGGGTAGTGACATAGCAGACACTGCTGACGGGTAGTGACATAGCAGACACTGCTGACGGGTAGTGACATAAACATAGCAGACACTGCTGACAGGTAGTGACAAAGCAGACACTGCTGACGGGTAGTGACATAAACATAGCAGACACTGCTGACGGGTAGTGACATAGCAGACACTGCTGGCGGGTAGAGACATAGCAGACACTGCTGACGGGTAGTGACATAGCAGACACTGCTGGCGGGTAGTGACATAAACATAGCAGACACAGCTGACGGGTAGTGACATAGCAGACACTGCTGACGGCTAGTGACATAGCAGACACTGCTGACGGGTAGTGACATAGCAGACACTGCTGACGGGTAGTGACATAGCAGACACTGCTGACGGGTAGTGACATAGACATAGCAGACACTGCTGACGGGTAGTGACATAGACATAGCAGACACAGCTGACGGGTAGTGACATAGACATAGCAGACACTGCTGACGGGTAGAGACATAAACATAGCAGACACAGCTGACGGGTAGTGACATAGACATAGCAGACACTGCTGGCGGGTAGAGACATAAACATAGCAGACACAGCTGACGGGTAGTGACATAGCAGACACTGCTGACGGCTAGTGACATAGCAGACACTGCTGACGGGTAGTGACATAGCAGACACTGCTGACGGGTAGTGACATAGCAAACACTGCTGACGGGTAGTGACATAGACATAGCAGACACTGCTGACGGCTAGTGACATAGACATAGCAGACACTGCTGACGGGTAGTGACATAAACATAGCAGACACTGCTGACGGGTAGTGACATAGACATAGCAGACACTGCTGACGGGTAGTGACATAGACATAGCAGACACTGCTGGCGGGTAGTGACATAAACATAGCAGACACTGCTGACGGGTAGTGACATAGCAGACACTGCTGACGGGTAGTGACATAGACATAGCAGACACTGCTGACGGGTAGTGACATAGCAAACACTGCTGACGGCTAGTGACATAGACATAGCAGACACTGCTGACGGCTAGTGACATAGACATAGCAGACACTGCTGACGGGTAGTGACATAGACATAGCAGACACTGCTGACGGGTAGTGACATAGACATAGCAGACACTGCTGACGGGTAGTGACATAGACATAGCAGACACTGCTGACGGGTAGTGACATAGCAAACACTGCTGACGGCTAGTGACATAGACATAGCAAACACTGCTGACGGCTAGTGACATAGACATAGCAGACACTGCTGACGGGTAGTGACATAGACATAGCAGACACTGCTGACGGGTAGTGACATAGACATAGCAGACACTGCTGACGGGTAGTGACATAGCAAACACTGCTGACGGGTAGTGACATAGACATAGCAGACACTGCTGGCGGGTAGTGACATAAACATAGCAGACACTGCTGGCGGGTAGTGACATAGCAGACACTGCTGGCGGGTAGTGACATAGACATAGCAGACACTGCTGACGGGTAGTGACATAGCAGACACTGCTGACGGGAAGTGACATAGCAGACACTGCTGACGGGTAGTGACATAGCAGACACTGCTGACGGGTAGTGACATAGACATAGCAGACACTGCTGACGGGTAGTGACATAAACATAGCAGACACTGCTGACGGGTAGTGACATAGCAGACACTGCTGACGGGTAGTGACATAGCAGACACTGCTGACGGGTAGTGACATAGCAGACACTGCTGACGGGTAGTGACATAGACATAGCAGACACTGCTGACGGGTAGTGACATAAACATAGCAGACACTGCTGACGGGTAGTGACATAGCAGACACTGCTGACGGGTAGTGACATAGCAGACACTGCTGACGGGTAGTGACATTAGAGACACTGCTGACGGGTAAATACATAGCAGACACTGCTGACGGGTAGTGACATAGCAGACACTGCTGACGGGTAGTGACATAAACATAGCAGACACTGCTGACGGGTAGTGACATAAACATAGCAGACACTGCTGACGGGTAGTGACATAGAAGACACTGCTGACGGGTAGTGACATAGACATAGCAGACACTGCTGACGGGTAGTGACATAGCAGACACTGCTGACGGGTAGTGACATAGCAGGCACTGCTGACGGGTAGTGACATAGCAGGCACTGCTGACGGGCAGTGACAGACTTCATTGGTACTTATGATTAAATAGGTGGGGGTAGTCAGTTCCCTACTTCGTCGAGTTTTAATCCAAAGCGGCAAACCAGGTACCAATTTATACTGGGTATACTGACGCGTGCCCGCAATGAGATTTGAAAGCCGCACTTTCGCTGTGAAATGCGTGATCGCTACTACTACGTTATTAAGAAAGTGTTGCAACAGTATTTTCTAAGTGACAGAGTTGGGTACAAATGATACAAAATGTAGTTCACGAGAAAGATTAATGCCACAGTAGAGAAACGAGAAAGATTAATGGTACAGTAGAGAAACGAGAAAGAGTAATGGCGCAGTAGAGAAACGAGAAAGAGTATTGGCAGAGAAACGAGAAAGAGTAATGGCACAGTAGAGAAACGAGAAAGAGGAATGGTACAGTAGAGAAACGAGAAAGAGTAATTCCACAGTAGAGAATCGAGAAAGAGTAATGGCACAGTAGAAAACGAGAAAGAGTAATGGCACAGTAGAGAAACGAGAAAGAGTAATGGTACAGTAGAGAAACGAGACAGAGTAATGGCACAGTAGAGAAACGAGAAAGAGTAATGGCACAGTAGAAAAACGAGAAAGAGTAATGGCACAGTAGCTAAACGAGAAAGAGAAATGTCACAGTAGAGAAACGAGAAAGAGTAATGGCACAGTAGAGAAACGAGAAAGAGTAATGGTACAGTAGAGAAACGAGAAAGAGTAATGCCACAGAAGAGAAATGAGAAAGAGTGATGCCACAGTAGAGAAACGAGAAAGAGTAATGGTACAGTGGATCAAAGAGAAAGAGTAGTGGTACAGTAGAGAGAGAGTAATGGTACAGTGGATCTTAGCGATCTCACATTTAAGAAGGCTCGGCTAAATGAGGGCGGTAGCCGTTTCTCTATATCTCACTCTCTCTCTCTGGTCTGAACCGTAACCCATTTAAGGCTGGGTAGACCAGGGAGCCGTTGCAGTCTGAAAAAAAACATTTCCGCTTCAACTGGGTAATGATCCCTGCGCCACTCAGCCATCTCGGTAACCACTGCGCTACATGGCTCTCACGGACACCAGTGACTGTTGAAACCTAGAATACGTTTCTGACAGTCAACTACAGACTTGGTCACAGATGTGTTTTCCGGGACTAGTCTGTAGTTTACTAAGAAACTTCAACGAATAATTTCATCGAAAACCGGAATATACTTGATTCCTTGGATGGAACTGCAAGATGAACCTGGGCCTGGACATCACTTGTCTAACGTAACTTGGAAGTCACTAAATAGACTCCAAACTGGACGCAACAGAAGACCCAGATCACGTGATGATTTGCTCAAAACCTCTGGAAAAATTCAATATGGATGACATGCTGGGTGGAAATGACAAGGCAGTCCGCGTGGCTTAACATTATAAACATGATGTCTGACGTAGTGCCCTGAATAGTCTGACGCAATGCCCTGAATTGTCTGACGTGGTGCACAGGAGAGGTAAAATTAGGAAGTTCAACAATAAATGTTACATCACATGATGACGATGATGAAAGCCTTACATCGATATAACTGGCGTTGTAGTAGTCTGTTCCCAGTGCCTCTGGTCGATCCCACACAATCACGCGACTATGGTCATCTGGGAGAGACAGAAAACAGCACAACGAATTAGTTCTACATCAAATGGAAAGTGCATCTGTTCAGATAGCAACACTATCTAATAGCTAGTAAAGCCACATACGTTCAAGTGCATTATATATGATCAGTTATATTTAAATACGAGGCCATGCACGTATATACAATCCCATCTGTTCTATTCAAATCTGAAGTAATCCACGTTTATAAAAAGTGATCAGTTTCATTCAACCCTGAAGTAATCCACGTTTATAAAAAGTGATCAGTTTCATTCAACTCTGAAGTGTTCACGTTTATAAAAGGTGATTCAGTCCAATTAGACATGATGAAATCTTAAGTAATTCATTTATATATAATTACACAAGTTCTATTCATATCTTAAGTAATTCACGTATATACAATTACATCAGTTCTATTCACATCTTAAGTAATTGTCCTGTCTTGTTTTATCCACTTTTGGGGAAGCCGTAGTTTTCTGTCCAGTGCCATACTCGTCCCTGAAGTAGACGTCACCCCATGACGATTTAGAATATCCGCAACATTTCCTATCCATATAATCTTAAGTATTCCATGTCATCAGTTTTATTCAAATATGAAGTAATTCAATTCCATTAGAAATAATTATATTATAATGGTAGTTTCGACAACAAACACAACCAGATCCAAAGGACTCAGCCAAGAAATTAAACGAAGAGACCAGATCTTCAAGCTGGGAACAGGCCATGTTCCTCTCAGCAAACATATGAACAGAATACAAGCCCTACGTGAACCAAATCGCAGATTCTGTCAAGACCATGATCAATCAGCCGGACCCTGTACCCGGAACTCATTGTCCTACGAAACCAGTTGCTCCCGCCGCATCAAACCGCACACGACACATTCTACACATCACCACAATAACTGAGGATGATGTATACTTTTGTCCGGGAGGGGATTGGTCTGTCATAAACCATAAGCTCGCGATTAAAGGGGTTATTTTGGCATCGCTGGGGAGAACGGTAGTAGTGACCCAATACTCCTACTGGAGCTTCCAAAAATGACTTGCTGTAGCAGTAATAAAAACAGTGTAAATCATAATGTCAACTTTTAACAAACAATAATTACAATCTAAAAATACTTCAATTAAAATTAGACGAGGGAAGTGTTACAAAAATAATTGTTTTAAACCCTTTAAAGCAAAGTGAACAAAACTATAAATAGGTATGGTCAGAAACCGACATAAGACGAAAACACAAACGAAAGCTATGTACCACCAAAAGGTCTTCATCGGTGGGCAACGAATAACAACAAAATGAACTAGCTAATCAGACCATTATATATCTATTTATGAGCGCTGCCCCCAAAGGAATGCCTTATATTTTATTCCATGACAACCCCCAAACAGATTAAAAAAGAGCATAACACATTTGATAGAGCAATTTCTTGCCTTCGAAAAACTATTCTTCAACATAGTCACCACCCTTGGCTATACATTTTCTCCAACGATGAAAAAGAGCATACATGCTATGCTCATAAAAATGTGCACCACCAGAAATGAGTACCTGTTTCACAGCAGCTATGACGGCGTCATTGTTAAGAAAATGATGCCCACTCAGTTCCCCTTTCATTGGCTCAATAGATGGAAGTCAGAAGGCGCCAAATCTGGACTATACGGTGGATGTGTTATGACAGCCCAGTTAAGACTGACAATGCGCTCAACGATTTTCAAACTAGCATGGGGTCTTTCGTTATCGTGTTGCAAAAGACAGGTTGACTTCCTTCTCTGAACTGACCCAGGAAATTCGAGCCTTGAGCTTAGCCAGCGTAACAATGTAACGGTCAGAGCTTATGGTTTGTCCAGGTTCCAGGAAATCAAAAAGGCATTACCCCTTTTATATCCCAAAATACAGTGCACATCACTTCACCCGTTGAGGGATGCATCTTGAAGTCTTTCCTCCATGGGGAATTCACATTTCGCCACTCAATGACCTGCCATTTTGATTCATGATTGTAATGGTGGCACCACGTCTCATCACCAGTGATGATGTCATCCAGAAAACAGTCACCTTCATCCTCGTAATGGTTCAAGAGGTCATGACAAACTTTCATGCCATGTTCTTTCTGTTCCTGTGTGATCCGTCGTGGGATCTTTGTACACTTTGTGATATTCCAATGTCGTCACCATCATTTCCAATGCGTTGAAGCCGATATCCGGCTTTTAGACAGTTTTTCTTGGTCGTAATCCTCTGATTTGCGCGGATGGGCTGATCGAGATATTTGTCATGTGGTGTAACAGCTGTGCATAACCGTCCAGAACGTGACTTGTCCTTCATGTGGCTTTCGCCAATGCTGAAATGCACAGCCCACACCCTCACTGTGCTAACATCCACTGTTTGGTCTCCGTAAACGTTCGGCAAGCGTCGATGAATGTCAATTGATGAAACTTTCTCTGTATGTAGAAATTCGATAACGCTCCTCTATTTGTAACGCATTTCAATGACAGACGCCGTTTTGTCAGACTGCTCCTTCACTGCCACCTGTCAGAAGGGAACAAAATATTACGTATATTAACGGGAAGGTTCAAACTTTACTGCCATACTGTTAAAATCCATTTCTGGCGTTGTGGGACACTAAAGTAAAATAAGAAGCATTACGCCCGAGCGTCCCTCGTATTTTCTGTAGGCAAGTAACGTGTGTGGCTATCATGGGCACATTGAAACAAATCAGGCAGGGTTGCCTTAAGGGTAAAACCCATTTTCTGATAGTTCTGGGGGGTCACCTGTTACAGGTTTTTAAACAGCTGGGTAACGTTAGCAGCTGGTGAATGATTACCTTTGCTAATCATCACAAGACGTCCCAGAGATGCTCATTAGGGTTGAGATCGGGTGAGGGTGTTGGTTAGATCGGGCTGAGGACATGCTGCTGCTTGAGGACATCGTTGACAACACGAGCTAGGTGGTGATGGATGTTGCCATCTTGGAGCACAGCACCTTGCCTCATAGTCTGAAGTTATGAGAGTACAAGAGACTGAGGAATATGCTTTCTTTAGATAATGCTTGTTACGCCCCCTTCCATTTGATGCAGCGGTGTTCTGCACTTCATGCCAAAGCCACATATGCCATGAGTGAGCTTCGTCCACATTTCTGGTGTTGATTAAACAATATAGCAGTCTTTGAATGACCGATCGGGTTTCTGTTTGTCGTCTGGCAATCTCTCGTATTGGCACACTTTCATAGCTACAAATGCTCGTTGGAGGCACTCGCTGGGCCGTTTTTACACATGCATTCGACTTTCGTTCAACGGCAATGTGAACGTTGGCTCATCTGAATTGAGTTCCATGGACCACTGCTGGCGGACCCGTGCTAGATCTAAGAGTCTAGCCCAAATTAGACGAGCAGCGCGATGGACTAAGACAGAGGCGTACTACAGAACGACTTGAGCGAAAGATGTGTCTCATGAGGCTGATATTGCGAATAGCTTGGTCGGTGAGAGTGGCGTTGCTTGTTGCTCTCAGTCGCGCTCTCATCACGTTGGCAGTGGCTGTTCCGTCCCTCAGTCGCGCTCTCATCACGTTGGAAGTGGCTGTTACGTCTCTCAGTTGCTCTCTCATTACGTTGGCAGTGGCTTTTCCGTCTTTCAGTTGCTCTCTCATCACGTTGACAGTGGCTGTTCCGTCTCCCAGTCGCGCTCTCATCACGTTGACAGTGGCTGTTCCGTCTCTCAGTCACGCTGTCATCACGTTGACAGTGGCTGTTCTGTCTCTCAGCCCCACAAGGACGACGTATCAATCGCGTTGTCCATTTTTTATTATTAGATACACCTGCATTTTGGCTTCATTCACAATTCATGTGTTAATAATCGATCTCGCAGTCTTTGAATGACTAAGTTGTTGATATCAATAATGCAGGGCATTATCTGTAGCGTTCAGCGAACCAGAGCTGATTGCTAGTGTCATGACAAGTGACACAGAGATGAAAAGACACTTCTACACCTCTAGGTGGTGGTCCTGGATAACAGGCTCCAACAGTACAGACTGGCTAAGGAGAAGGGGTTCGAAGACGGAATGCTGGCCCTGTACCCAATAATATCATGCTGAAGTTAAATATGTCGGATCAAGAAAATCAAATATCGCAATCAAACTGTAAACTACAATCGGACGTATTCCGTTCTCCAGACTACATCCTACTGCTTGTAAAACCCTTTTCAAAGCTTCCTAGCGAGAGTTTAAGAACGGACAACGATAAAGGAGGAGGGGGAGGGGGAGAGGAGGAGGGAGAGGTGGAGGAGGAGGAGAGAGTGGAGGAGAAGGAGATAGAGGAGAAGAAGGAGAGGAGAAGAAGGGGAGGAGATGGAGGAGGAGGACGAGGATGAAGAGGAGAATGAGGAGGCGAAGGAGAAGGAAGACGAGAAGGAGGAGGACGAGAAGGAGGAGGAGGAAGAGAAAGAAGAGGAGAAGGAGGGGGAGACGAAGGAGAAGGAGAAGGAAAAGAAGGAGAAGGAAGAGTAGAAGAAGGAGAAGGAAAAGAGAAGAATAATAATGACTGAGTGGGTGTCTGCAAGTCGTCTGGCAAACTCTCGTATTGGCAACCATTCCAGAAATCATACCATGGAAGGACATCTGTCAGGAAGACTAAGCCCTAGTCCCTGAAGCATTGTTAAACAGCGCTCACAACACGACATACTTTACTGAACTGACTTGAATGACACACAAGCCACTCTTCCAAGATGCGTTTTACCTACGGGAAATGCATCCTCGCTAGGTGAGAAGGAGCAAATCATTGACCCATCTCCTCACTTGGGTGGGATTTCGAGTCCCTACAACAGCTAAAGAATGTGTCACCATCACTTAGTTTATTGATGTGCCCAACAACGACAACCAGTCGTTAGGAGCAACCGTTTGAATATTTGCAGCAAGAATTGTTTGTACCCAACTACAATGAAAAATGACCGTAGCCTTTGAATTATATTGATTATCATAGGTTTACACTTACTACAAAAAGACTCGCTACACTTTACTCCGACAGCAGTGTAAGCTATGGGACTGATCCACCTTTAGTTTTGTCAACCAGCGCACCATGGCTATAGGAAATGTGCGTCTTTTTATTGATAAGTTCTTGTTTCGTAGAAGAGGACTCACTAACATCACAGAAGCAATCCCTTATAAAAGTAATAAAGTACACATTTTATTGGAGCACATAAAACAAGGAAACACGAATGGAGAAACAGGGAAGAGAAATGGACAGTTCGACATAATTGGGAGACTAATTAAGGAGAAATATTGTACCCTTCAGCACCCTCATCTTCATGTTCGTCGGTTCGGAGACTGGTGTTGGAGTCTTCTGATCATGTCACGCCCATGCCATCTCGGTGGGTCCGGAGAATGGTGTTGAAGTCTTCTAATCATGTCACTCCACTGTCATCTGTTAGTCACTCCGGAGACCAGTGGTGCCGTCGTCTGATCTTGTCACTCCACTATCCTCTGTTAGTCACTCCGGAGACCAGTGGTGCCGTCGTCTGATCTTGTCACTCCACTATCCTCTGTTAGTCACTCCGGAGACCAGTGGTGCCGTCATCTGATCATGTCACTCCACTATCCTCTGTTAGTTGGTCAGGAGACCAGTGGTGCCGTCGTCTGATCTTGTCACTCCACTATCCTCTGTTAGTCACTCCGGAGACCAGTGGTGCCGTCGTCTGATCTTGTCACTCCACTATCCTCTGTTAGTCACTCCGGAGACCAGTGGTGCCGTCGTCTGATCTTGTCACTCCACTATCCTCTGTTAGTCACTCCGGAGACCAGTGGTGCCGTCGTCTGATCATGTCACTCCACTATCCTCTGTTAGTTGGTCAGGAGACCAGTGGTGCCGTCGTCTGATCTTGTCACTCCACTATCCTCTGTTAGTTGGTCAGGAGACCAGTGGTGCCGTCGTCTGATCTTGTCACTCCACTATCCTCTGTTAGTTGGTCAGGAGACCAGTGGTGCCGTCGTCTGATCTTGTCACTCCACTATCCTCTGTTAGTTGGTCAGGAGACCAGTGGTGCCGTCATCTGATCATGTCACTCCACTATCCTCTGTTAGTTGGTCAGGAGACTGGTGGTGCCGTCGTCTGATCTTGTCACTCCACTATCCTCTGTTAGTTGGTCAGGAGACTGGTGGTGCCGTCGTCTGATCTTGTCACGCCTCGGTCACCTGCTACCAGCATATCTCTTCAGCTCAGTATAAGTCTGCACCCCAATGTTCTTGCAAGCCTGTGGGATGTAATTGTTTCTTGGACGTCCCTTTCCTCTTTTCTCCTGAATTTTGCCTTCTAGTATTTTCAATAGTAAGAATGTCGTATGTTATGACCAAGCCAATATAATCTACCTGTCTGTACACTCGTCATTAGTTGTCTATGTGATCCTATATCTTCACTTATTCACATGATCTGTTCTTTCTGTCCAGTTAATTCTTTGAACCCCGCGATAGCATTACATCTCAAAAGCTTCTGCCTTTCATCCACTTTTTTTTAGAGCTAATGTTTCAGAGCCGTACAATGCGACGGGCCAGATATGTGTGCTGATTATTCGTTACGAAGCTCAATATTGATGTTATTTGTTGTTAGAAGTTTGTTTTTTTTCTCTCGGAATGCCATTTTTTTTATTTTAATTTTTTGTTTGTTGCTACAGTGATGCTAGTTCTAATTTGGACATCGCAGTGGGCATCCTCTCTAATAATTTGGCCCGAATATAAAAACCTCTGCACATGTTCTATGATCTGTCCCTCCATGCTGATATTTATTCTGAGTTTGTTTGGCTATTACCATCGCTTTTGTTTTACTAGTATTTATTCTCATACCAAATGTCTTGGCTGTGTCGTTGATCAGGTCAGTGTTTTTGTAATGATTTATCTGTTCCTCCTATGATGGTTTGATATCCGGAAATTTGATGGCACTGATTCGTTCTTGTATCCCTTCTGTGGTTAAAATGTCAGGCTAATACTGAAATCAAATCAAATATTACCAGAAATGCGCCGATTTGAAAACCACATGTCATGGGGAGATTGGAGATACAAAAGAATATATAGGGGAAAGCAAAGTGGAAGCGGATGTCAAGGCAATACGGAGTTTTATAAAGGGAGCTCAAGAAGACGGTCAAAATATAAATGTTTGTGCTATGACTGTTGCCGTGTTTTATTTCTTAAGTTCCATATCATGATTATCATGTTGTGCTGATGATGATGATAATGGTGATTATGACGACTGTGGTGATGATGACAGTGCCGATAAAGATGACTATGAAGATGAAGACAATTGCGATGATGCCCTATTATAAGGCATTCACAGTCAGGACTCTGCAACGATCAATACCACTTGCAACATCCACGACTTGCAACACCAGCGGCTTGCAACATCTGCGACTTGCAACATTCACTACTTACAGCATCAAATACTTGCAACATAGCGACATGCAACATCTACGACTTGCAATCTCAACGACTTGCAACATCTACCATTACTCTCAACGTCAAATCTGACCAGAGAAATACTTGTAACAATGTGCTGCTCGTCTGATCTACACAGCCAATATGCACGCGTTCAATCGAGTCGGCGCCCCCTTCGGAGACTGACCCGAGCTAATCCCTGCGTACTGGCGAAACCCCAGCCATCGAGTCGCATCCAGGACAATAGCCTTCTGCCATCGCTTGGCCTTATCATTTAGTGAGATGAAACAGTCATATTATAGAGACTTGGTTTCAATTGCAAGCTGTTATGATCGGCCAGTTGAGAACGTTTGGTGGACCAAACGACTCGAATGTCAATGTTTAACCGCCACACTAATAGCTTGTTTCGCTTTTTGTTGTTGTCCATAACAGCGAATCAGCGTGAGAAAAAGGGAGGGTATGAGAGAGATGGAGGCAGGTTGAGAGGGACAAAGTGAGGGAGTGAGTCGATCAACAAATGTGTAAGCTCTCATAAATGCAGGTACAGTCATCAAATGATAACATGTACGTTTCTGTGAACGTTTTTGTGGCGCAAAGTTGAGAGAGAGAGATAGAGGGAGAGGGAGAGAGAAGCAGAGACAGTGTGTATATATATATTTGGCGCGATCATATGAAACCGGATTAAACTACAACAAATGAACACACGTACGATGTGCATGATGACGTCACTTTTGAAGTAATGTAACAGCACATACCAACCGTTAAGTTTGCAAAATTTCATTAACACATAACAACTGTCATACGACATGTTTCCCATTGCTTGGGTAGTTCAGAGGTTTTGAAGGCTGAGGACTA
The DNA here is from genome assembly GCA_036924085.1 of Ariolimax columbianus. Classification (NCBI taxonomy): domain Eukaryota; kingdom Metazoa; phylum Mollusca; class Gastropoda; order Stylommatophora; family Arionidae; genus Ariolimax; species Ariolimax columbianus. The sequence continues at coordinate 31,932,039 of JAVGWX010000008.1, read as the reverse complement.
CAGACCGCTTCGCCACTGCTGTCGTTACGTCGTGTGCTGGCTATTTGTTTATTTCACCTCCAACAGAAAAACAGCAAATGCAATACCGGGGATTCGAACCGCTGCCCTCCTTGTCGGTGGGCAGGCCTCGAAACTATTCGGCCACGACTCATAGTTTCCTCAGCAGACCGTTGAAAACATGGTGGGTGTGATACACAATCCGTTCAGGGTTGGTCAGCGAGCGGTGATTCGGTTTTAAAGTCTGAAGGATGTCAGCCAATTGTCATTTATCGTAGTATGCAGGCAGTGTATGGTAACAAAGTTAGTCCATGACAACAGTGAAGAACTGGGCAATGATGTTTAAAGAAGGACGTGAGTTAACACAACAATTTGCGCCTGACCTGGCCTCGGAAACTTTTTCGTTAACTCACGTCCGTTTTTAAACATCGTAAATTTGCAGACACAGTCAGAAGAATAATAACTTGTAATGGGCGCTTGCCTTTTACGACAGCATCACAGCACGAAATCCATTTCCGGAAAAATTTTGCATTTCTTCGGAAACCAAGGAATGAAAGCGGTAAATACTCTCGGCACTTCGCTATGAAATTCCATTCTGCCTGAGAGGACCAAATACTCCTCAAATGTGAAAGCAGGTCAAATAAGAAAACTGTAAAAAAGGGTAACTTTGTCGTTATCTTCATATTTATGGAACCTATTTCTGGAACTCTGTGACCCATTTCCTCATTAACCTTTAGGACAACACGTTTCCACTTACACAAGCAATACGGAAAACTTCACAATTTCTGATTTTCTGGACCGGTTCTTGTCCTTTGAATAATTCCTTTCTGTTAGAGTTCTTTGTCCCAAATATCGATCCAAAGTGCTTCACCTTGTAGCGCAACGGCTTGTGTGGGATCCCATGAGTTGATTCGCTTGGGGTCTTCTTCTCATGGCGACAGGTTTGACCAAGCCGAACGGATCACTGGAAAAGAGGCCAGACCAGGTGAGCACAGTAATATCTAAGTCAGCTGTGGACTATATAATACATCTTGTCTAAGTCAGATGTGGCCTATGTAACACATCTTTGTCTAAGTCAGATGTGGCCTATGTAACACATCTTGTCTAAGTCAGATGTGGCCTATGTAACACATCTTGTCTAAGTCAGATGTGACCTATGTAACACATTTTGTCCAAGTCAGATGTGGCCTTTATAACACATCTTGTCTAAGTCAGATGTGGCCTATGTAACACATCTTGACCAAGTAGGTAGGATGTGTCCTATGTAACACATCTTGTCTAAGTCAGCTGTGGCCTATGTAACACATCTTGTCTACGTCAGCTGTGGCCTAAGTAACACATCGTGTCTAAGTCAGCTGTGGCCTATGTAACACATTATGTCTAAGTCAGATGTGGCCTATGTAACACATCTTGTCTAAGTCAGATGTGACCTATGTAACACATTTTGTCTAAGTCAGATGTGGACTATGTAACACATCTTGTTTAAGTCAGATGTGACCTATGTAACACATTTTGTCTAAGTCAGATGTGGACTATGTAACACATCTTGTCTAAGTCAGATGTGGCCTATGTAATACATCTTGTCTAAGTCATATGTGGCCTATGTAACACATCTTGTCTAAGCCAGATGTGGCCTATGTAACACATCTTGTCTAAGTAGGTAGGATGTGGCCAATGTAACACATCTTGTCTAAGTCAGCTGTGGCCTAAGTAACACATCTTGTCTAAGTCAGCTGTGGCCTATGTAACACAATTTGTCTAAGTCAGATGTGGCCTATGTAACACATCTTGTCTAAGTCAGATGTGACCTATGTAACACATTTTGTCTAAGTCAGATGTGGCCTATGTAATACATCTTGTCTAAGTCAGATGTGGCCTATGTAATACATCTTGTCTAAGTCAGATGTGGCCTATGTAACACATCTTGTCTAAGTCAGATGTGGCCTATGTAACACATTTTGTCTAAGTCAGATGTGGACTATGTAACACATCTTGTCTAAGTAGGTAGGATGTGGCCTATGTAACACATCTTGTCTAAGTCAGCTGTGGCCTATGTAACACATCTTGTGTAAGTCAGCTGTGGCCTATGTAACACATCTTGTCTAAGTCAGATGTGGCCTATGTAACACATCTTGTCTAAGTCAGCTGTGACCTATGTAACACATACTGTCTAAGTCAGCTGTGGCCTATGTAAAGTCTGATGACTTCCACTGGTCCACATGAGTGGGCTGCTGACATTTATTAGTGTCTCCCCGTTTCCCAGTATCCACACAACGTAATGTCCTTGACCCTTTCACAAGCTACACTTGAATCAGTTTAAGGAAACTTTCCATTCACCTCACCTAGTACCCTCTACCCTCCAACCCCGGGAAGAAAGACTAATGTCTGGTCAGGCACAACATACTGATCGGACATGGCAGTCAGGGCCAGGCAAAATATACTGGCCAAGACCCTCACCTCGGCTTCCTTGTAGTCCTCTCTGGAAAAGGATTGTTTTTATGGAGGTGAGGGATCGGTGTGATCGGCGTAGTAGGGAACGACACGCAGATGATGCCAAGCATAGTACAACCGCCAGGAGGACCACGGTTCACCTTCATCAGCACACTCGGGATGTGAGGAACGCTACTGCAACCCGTCACTCAACGTCCTTTTCAGAGCGCAGAAATGAGTAAACCTACTAATTATGGGCATTCGAAAGAACAACAACTCACCAACCCTAGGGTCCTCTACCCCCTACCCCAGTATCCATAATCCATTCCCCTTACCCATACTCCCTACCCCAGCCCCCCCCCCCATCTAGCCCAGCCCTTCTCTGCCCCTACACCCGCCCATCTACCCCCTATCACAGTACCTATACCCCTACCCTAGTACCCCTTCCCCAGCACCCTCTACCACCCAACACCTTCTATACCCCTACCCAAGAACCCTTTACACCATACCCCAGCGTTCTCTACATTAAACCTATGTACAATAACATCCCCTACCCCAGCGTTCTCTACCCCCCAACCTATGTACAATAACATCCCATACTCCATCGTTCTCTACCCCCAACCTATGTACAATAACATTCCCTATCCCAGCTTTCTCTACACAACACATGTACAATAACATTCCCTACCCCAGCTTTCTCTACACCACACATATGTACAATAACATTCCCTACCCCAGCTTTCTCTACACCACACATATGTACAATAACATTCCCTACCCCAGCATTCTCTAATCTACACCTATGTACAAAAACATTCCCTACCCCAGCATTCTCTAATCTACACCTATGTACAATAACATGCCCTACCCCAGCATTCTCTAATCTACACCTATGTACAATAACATGCCCTACCCCAGCGTTCTCTGTCCCACACCTATGTATAATAACATGCCCTACCCAGGCATTCTCTAACCTACACCTATGTACAATAACATCCCCTACCCCAGCATTCTCTAACCCACACCTATATACAATAACATCCCATACCCCAGTGCTCTCTACCTCACACCCATGTATAATAAAAAAAAACCTACCCCAGCACCCTCTATCCTCCTACCCAAGCACCCTTTACACCCTACCCCAGTATTCTCTACCCCACACCTATGTTCAATAACATCCCCTACCCCCACACCTATTTACAATAACATCCCCCACACCCATGTACAATTAAAAAAACCTACCCCAGCACCCTTTACACCCTACCCCAGGGTTCTCTACGCCACTCCTATGTACAATAACACACCCTACCCCAGGGTTCTCTACGCCACTCCTATGTACAATAACACACCCTACCCCGGGGTTCTCTACGCCACTCATATGTACAATAACACATCCTACCCCTTGGTTCTCTACGCCACTCCTATGTACAATAACACACCCTACCCCAGGGTTCTCTACGCCACTCCTATGTACAATAACACACCCTACCCCAGGGTTCTCTACGCCACTCCTATGTACAATAACACACCCTACCCCTGGGTTCTCTACGCCACTCCTATGTACAATAACATCCCCTACCTCAGCACCCTAATACCCCCACCCATCACAGACAATTTCAGCCCTTGCCCCACCCTGCTACCACGGATGCTGCAATGGAATGACTAAACTGGAAACAGCAGATGAAATTAAAGACGATAATGGCACTCGGAGATTACGCAAGAACAACAATTAAATGATGGTACAGGAGATTGTAGACAATCTCTAGCTGGAATATGATAATGGATTAGAGCGTAGACCACATCTATGTAATGATGAAATTATAGATACAGCTGACAGATGGACAAGATAGAGCCGGGGAAATGTGCTTCTATTGAATCTGGTAAACATAATCCAGCAGAGAGACAGAAAGAGAGAAACTATGGGGAAGCATGCATGTGAACACCCTGGTGAGAATTGAGAATAGTGATTCTCAGTCAGAGACAAATGTAACGATGTTGCCAAGTGAGGCTGAGGATACGTGACAACTGTCTTCAGCTTGAAAATGGCCAATGAAGTTGTGACTTGAGATGTCATGTAGCTATTACTATTATTATTATTATTATTATTATTATCATTTATTTGCACTATTTATCCTTCTTCTCTTCCTGCTCAATATTTTTAATTTTCTTTCTTCTGCTCCTCCGCCTCGCCCTTCTGTTATCCTATACCTTCTTTTCTTTGTCCACCTTCATCTCCTCATTTTTTCTTTCTCCTCCTCCACCGTTTTCTCCTCCTTTTTCTCTCTCCTCCTTTTTCTCCTTATCCTTCTGCTCCTCCTTCACCTGCTTCTCCACCTCCTCCTCCTTTTCCAACGTCTTCTACTCGTCCTTCTCCTCCTTCCCTTCTCCTCCCGACTTTTCCCCTGGTCCTTCCTCTCGTCCTCCTCCATCTTCTTCTCTCCACCTCCGACCTTTTCCTCCTCTCCCCTTCCTTTTCCTTCCCTCCCTTCCTTCCTCCTCCCTTCCTTTCTCCCTCCCTCCTTTCCTCTTTCCCTCCTTCCTTCCTTCCTCCTCCCTTCTTTCCTTCCTCCCTCCGTCCGTCTTCTTTATTCTTTTTCTTCGTACACTTTCAAACGTCAATGTGAATATATATCTAAAAATAGCAGTGGTTAGCCTGAGGCTATAGACATCTTCCGGAAGACGGTCCAAGAATGGTACTAGTGCTAACAACGCCTCATCTCTTTGTTCCTCGAATGTTGGACACCTTTGTAAGCAGATTCCCAGCAGTCATTTTGTCTGAGCTGCAGACACAATCACCTGTAATGTTCTATTCTTAGTCTGTTGTGGTCTGTGCCAAGTCTATCATTTCAGTAGCTGGACGGGGTGATGGACGCCCCGTTTTCTCACCTGTGTGCTGTTTCGGCTAAGTTGGAAGACTAACTTCTGGTCAGGCAAAATATACTGATCAGACATGTTAGTCAGGGTCAGGCAAAACATACTGATCAGACATGTTAGTCAGGGTCAGGCAAAACATACTGATCAGACATGTTAGTCAGGGTCAGGCAAAACATACTGATCAGACATGTTAGTCAGGGTCAGGCAAAACATACTGATCAGACATGTTAGTCAGGGTCAGGCAAAATATACTGATCAGACATGTTAGTCAGAGTCAGGCAAAACATACTGGACAAGACCCTCACCTTGGCTTCATCGCAGCCTTTCCTAGAAACGGGCGGTTTTCATGGCAACCTGGCTAAGAAGATGAGGAATCGACGTGATCCTGTAGTAGTAGAGCGATACGCAGATAAAGCCAAGCATAGCACAACCGCCCGTAATCAGTACGATCGAGATGGGGACGGTGTGGCCTAGTGGTCAAGTGACACAACACAATACGAAGCTGCTGGGTTCGATCCCTATCACAGTATCGGCCGTTACCCCGGAGAAGCAAACCGTTAGAAAATGCAGGAGGAAGCAGACCCTTACATAAAATGGATTCCGAAGTCGGATGAACTGGGCCCACAGGCGCAAAATACAAAACTTAGTGCAACGCACACGGCGTCGGAGAATAGAGAAATAAGGACACAAAAAAAAAGAAAACAAAAAAGGATCGGGATGTGAGGAAAGCTACTACCACCGGCCACTTAACGTCCTTTTCAGGAAACACAAAAAGAGTACTACTCATTGTGGGCAACCAACCAACAACCACCCACAGCAGCAGCAAGCAAGCAAGCAAACAAAGAAACAAACAACAACAACAACAACACCCGTTGACTGGTTGTTCTTCGATGCACCGATGCCAGCCTTCACAATGACCGAGTCCCAAGCTCAAAGACATCATTGAGTTGACACGCTGTGATTGAATGAACACCAGGATTACAGTAGCAGCAGTACAAATCCTGCGTCTGCTCTCAAGGATCTTTCAAATGACTTACTTTCCGTTTCAGGAATCTCACAAAGCATTTGACCAGAAATTCACCGCCTTGGGAGCGCTTCCATTCACCACCATGAGATCCCCCAAAGTACCTGGTTCTTGCATCCTTGGGAAGCTGTACAATTGTTCAGACATCGTTTTCCGCATATCCCAGATTTTTCAAGTTGGAACTACGCCTGGACCCTTCTGTGCTGAATCTGTTTAGGGCTCTCCAAACAGTGAATGGCATGTTATGTTATGTCGTGTTATGATGTGTTGTGTTGTGTTATGATGTGTTGTGTTATGATGTGTTGTGTTGTGTTATGCTGTGTCGTGTTGCAAGATTTCATTTTATCTTCATCTATTCCTCATCCCATCCTTGACGCCATTTTTTCCGTGGGGTTTTGCTCAGGTTTCTTATCTCTACAGATCAGGTGATCCAGTAACCGGTGAGGTTGTTGAATACCCTCACAGTGGTCGCAGTGATATCAGTTTGGAGTGTTTGAAAATAAACCAATAGACAAAGTATAAATACGGGATACTGTGACAAACAAAGACCGAGAACACTGGAAAATAGAAATCAATTGTGGCAATGTGGAAGATGTTGCTTTGCTAATAAGACACGAACACCCTCACAACCAAACGCCATCCATCTCTGTCAGCTGCTGCTGCCTGCGGTTTCTCTGGTCGGAGACTGGTCCATTCTTTTATGTTCTCCCGCCTGTTTCTTGGACGACCTCTTTGCCGCCCGTCTTGCACCTTGCCGCGCAGGATCATATTTACAAGACCGGTTGATCTCGATATGATGACGAGAGACAGGGTTAAGGATAAGGGCAGTCATGGACAGTCTACATAATGATGAAGAAACATGCATATGTGCAGAGGATGACAGATTTGGGAGTGACTAAGGGAGAAAGTGTTTTCTGTCTGGAAAGATCCGAAAAACACGAAATCAACACCATACTGGGACTATGAGTATATATACGCTTTTTTGGCTGCTTGGGCGGAGAATGGAGAACTTATGGGAATGTCCCCTGTGTGCTGATGTTGGTTCCTTGAATCAAAAGTGTGGCCGTACCAAGCGAGTTTCCTTCTTTTGATAGTTGCCAAGAGGTCTTCAAAAGGTCGTATTGCTATTTTAGTTCTTCCTCCTATTTCCTCATTTGTAACTCGGTTTATGTATGTGATGTTTAGAAGTCATCGGAAAGACCTCATCACCATAGCTTGTATTCTCTGATGCAGTTAACTGTACAGTGAAAAGGAAACGTGTCCTGGATTTCAGTCGACCCGATTCTGAGGTACACCCAAAACGGGGATGCCTTGATCACAGGACTTCTTTTTCTTTTCGACATCTCCCGTGACACATCTGACTTCTGGTGGTGTATTGCCAACGATCTCACGAACTTCGTTTGGTATTGGCTTATAGCACCGTGCTACAATACGTCATGCCACATTTACTGCCCTATCGACGTTCTCGTGTGTGCCGACGCCGTTCACACTAGCGAGACGTCTTCTGCTTTAGAAGTGCATAGTGTCATGGACGATGTGCGCCACATCGTCATATGCCGTGCTTGTCAACTTACGCAATTTGTTATATCTTGCGCAATATGTTATGTATTACGCAATATGTTATGTCTTGCGATGACTTTTTGTTTCAGCTTTGAAGTTAATCTCAGAAGCAGGACATCAGAAGGCCGACGCTTGTTATTACGCAAGCACTTTACTCAAGTATGTATCAAAGTAAGAAACTGTTCTCTTGCCTGACTGCTGTGCTGTCATACAAGAGAGGTTCGATAAAGTTGATACATCACTTCAAGTTGAAACAATATAGCTGTAACTAGCTTGTAAACGTTTCATTTCTCTATTGAATTGTGCTTGAAGTCGCAGTGATATCAGTTTGGAGTGTTTGAAATAAAGCAATAGACAAAGTATAAATACGGAATACTGTGACAAACAAACACCGAGGACACTGGAAAATAAAGCAATAGACAACGTATAAATTCGGAAAACTGTGACCAAAAAAAACCGAGAACACTGGAAAATAAAACTAATCAAAGTTGGCAATGTGGAAGACGTTGTTTTGCTAATAAATCATAAATTTACGATCGCAATGTGGATGACCTTGTTTTGCTAATAAATCATAAATTTAAGTTGGTAATGTGGAAGTCGTTGTTTTGCTAATAAATCATAAATTTAAGTTGGTAATGTGGACGACGTTGCTTTGCGTGACAGAAGTTTTAGTTGGAAACATGCACCCATCATGTACAAGTTATCCTCGGCTTTATCTTGTCGCCTTAAGGCATATCAAAATGTTCACTGGTTTTAACGTTGCTTGGCCGAATCTGCAGGAATGAATGATGGAGACAACAGCATCCAAGATTCAGATGATCTGCTCGGACGGCATCGAGATCCCGAATTTGTGCCAGCTATTCATCTCTTCTGGAACTTTGCCGGGTAGTTTGATGTGTTCATGCACAAACATGGGACACTACAAACTTCAGTTATCTACACTCTTGTAGCAAATTATGGGTTAACCTCTCTATTGCCTAACGTTGAAACAGTACTACGTATTGCGTGTGTTTAATGAAAGGCTATGTGACGCGGGCAGCAAAGAAACGTACAACTAAAAAGGTCCATGCTTTCATCAATGGATGATTGCCTCAGAATTGAGGTAATGAAATGGTACGATAAAGTCACTAATATGGAAATGTATTGAAGAACCGAACAGATGCCAGTGGGACTAGACGTAAAGAGAACGCCATGGATTAGACACATATATTGGAAACCAAGGCAGGTAGCTGTTCTGGAATCATCGGGGAAAGGGGGGGGGGGGGGAGAAAGAGAGAGGGGGGGGGGGGGGGTAAAACCAGGCCTAATGACTCATGAAGAAGGGAGGTCGAGACAAACTAACCAACAGGAGAGACTTTTTTTGTTTTGCTTTCGCCTTATTAATTTATTCCCCAAGGCGGTGTGCGTTGCACTCTCATTTTATTTTGCGCCTGTCGGTTCAGTGCTTCCGACTACAGCATGCATTTTATTTTATATACGGGTCTACTTCCTCCTGCATTTTCTAATGGTTTACTTCCCCGGGGTAACGGCCGGTGCTGTGATGGGGATCGAACCCAGCACCTTCGGTTGTGAGCCGTGTCACTTAACCACTAGACCATGCAGTCCCCACAGGAGAGACATGAAAACTTGGGTTAGAGAGAGAGAGAAAGAGACAGAGGGGGAGAGAGATAAGCGAGAGCCTGGAAATTATGGCGCATGACAGAAAACTTGGCAAGTATTTGTATCAGACCTATACTCCGCAGGGGGTTGAAGGGAATTGACTGATATGCTGACTGATTTATTGATTAAATGACAACTAATATGGCTGGACCCTAAACATCTAGAGAGTACACACAGATCGACAACGGCAACGACTAACCAGATTTTCTCTCGCGAGAATTGAGTGGACAAACCAAACCTGCATGTCTTCGAATTCATGAACGGGTAAGGTGAGACCTCTCAGCCAATTGAAAAATGTGTGATGAAGTCGGATGCGATGAATTGTAAGGTGCAAAACACAGTAAAACGCAAACTGCCATGGGAAACAAGATAAACGGAGGAGGTGGATGGCGTGGGAGAGATGGGAGGGTGTGGGATAGTAGAGCGGGTGGGGGTAAATGACAAATGAAAACTATGTTCTAAATAACTTAACATTTCGTCTGTATTGGAGACTTTTCTTTCCTAGAAATAACGTATAGCAAATGTGGAAATGTTCATCTTTGGCTGTAAAATAAATTCAAATTTCTTGTGGGTTTTTTCTTCATATATTTTTCGGAGCCTCACAGATTGCTGGATTATGGCCTGGACATTTGGGGGCTGGAGCCGAGGCGCCTCTCTCAAAGCGGGGTTCTTCAAATATTAATACATGTGTGTGCACTGCAGTTAAATTAGTTCTAAGGATATTCCCAGGAACCTAACAGTATCTGTAGCCACGGTGCATCATCATCATCTATCCGTTTCTGTCGTTAGGCGACGTGGGGAGATGTAGTTTTCTGTCGTCTGCCAGCTTTGTCGCCGATGTCGTCATTTCGTTTCTTCAGTGTGTGTGTGTGTGCGAACGTGAGGTAGAGTGTTTTGTAAGTGTGTGTGTGTGTGTGTGTGTGCGAACGTGAGGTAGAGTGTTTTGTAAGTGTGTGTGTGTGTGTGTGTGCGAACGTGAGGTAGAGTGTTTTGTAAGTGTGTGTGTGTGTGTGTGCGCGAACGTGAGGTAGAGTGTTTTGTAAGTGTGTGTGTGTGTGTGTGTGCGAACGTGAGGTAGAGTGTTTTGTAAGTGTGTATGTGTGTGTGTGTGCGAAAGTGAGGTAGAGTGTTTTGTAAGTGTGTGTGTGTGTGCGTGTGTGTGTGTGTGTGAACGTGAGGTAGAGTGTTTTGTAAGTGTGTGTGTGTGTGTGTGCGAACGTGAGATAGAGTGTTTTGTAAGTGTGTGTGTGTGTGTGTGTGTGTGTGTGTGTGTGTGTGAACGTGAGGTAGAGTGTTTTGTAAGTGTGTGTGTGTGTGTGTGTGCGAACGTGACGTAGAGTGTTTTGTAAGTGTGTGTGTGTGTGTGTGTGTGTGGCTGTGTGTGTGCGTGCGAACGTGAGGTAGAGTGTTTTGTAAGTGTGTGTGTGTGTGTGCGAAAGTGAGGTAGAGTGTTTTTTAAGTGTGTGTGTGTGTGTGTGCGAACGTGAGGTAGAGTGTTTTGTAAGTGTGTGTGTGTGTGCGAACGTGAGGTAGAGTGTTTTATACGTGTGTGTATGTGTGTGTGCGCGCGCGCTAACGTGAGGTAGAGTGTTTTGTAAGTGTGTGTGTGTGTGCGTGTGTGTGTGTGTGTGCGCGAACGTGTAGTAGAGTGTTTTGTAAATGTGTGTGTGTGCGTGTGTGCGAACGTGAGGTAGAGTGTTTTGTAAGTGTGTGTGTGTGTGCGAACGTGAGGTAGAGTGTTTTGTAAGTGTGTGTGTGTGTGTGTGTGTGTGCGTGCGAACGTGAGGTAGAGTGTTTTGTAAGTGTGTGTGTGTGTGTGCAAACGTGAGGTAGAGTGTTTTGTAAGTGTGTGTGTGTGTGTGCGCGAATGTGAGGTAGAGTGTTTTGTAAGTGTGTGTGTGTGTGTGTGCGAACGTGAGGTAGAGTGTTTTGTAAGTGTGAGTGTGTGTGTGTGTGCGAACGTGAGGTAGAGTGTTTTGTAAGTGTGAGTGTGTGTGTGTGTGCGAACGTGAGGTAGAGTGTTTTGTAAGTGTGTGTGTGTATGTGCGAACGTAAGGTAGAGTGTTTTGTAAGTGTGTGTGTGCGAACGTGAGGTAGAGTGTTTTGTAAGTGTGTGTGTGTGTGTGTGCGAGCGAACGTGAGGTAGAGTGTTTTGTAAGTGCGTGTGTGTGTGTGTGCGAACGTGAGGTAGAGTGTTTTGTAAGTATGTGTGTGTGTGTGTGTGTGCGAACGTGAGGTAGAGTGTTTTATAAGTGTGTGTGTGTGTGTGTGTGCGCGTGCGAACGTGAGGTAGAGTGTTTTGTAAGTGTGTGTGTGTGTGCGTGTGTGTGTGTGTGTGTGCGCGAACGTGAGGTAGAGTGTTTTGTAAATGTGTGTATGTGTGTGTGTGCGAACGTGAGGTAGAGTGTTTTGTAAGTGTGTGTGTGTGCGTGTGTGCGAACGTGAGGTAGAGTGTTTTGTAAGTGTGTGTGTGCGAACGTGAGGTAGAGTGTTTTGTAAGTGTGTGTGTGTGTGTGTGTGTGCGTGCGAACGTGAGGTAGAGTGTTTTGTAAGTGTGTGTGTGTGTGTGTGCGAACGTGAGGTAGAGTGTTTTGTAAGTGTGTGTGTGTGTGAATGTGAGGTAGAGTGTTTTGTAAGTGTGTGTGTGTGTGTGTGTGCGAACGTGAGGTAGAGTGTTTTGTAAGTGTGAGTGTGTGTGTGTGTGCGAACGTGAGGTAGAGTGTTTTGTAAGTGTGTGTGTGTATGTGCGAACGTAAGGTAGAGTGTTTTGTAAGTGTGTGTGTGTGCGAACGTGAGGTAGAGTGTTTTGTAAGTGTGTGTGTGTGTGTGCGAGCGAGCGAACGTGAGGTAGAGTGTTTTGTAAGTGCGTGTGTGTGTGTGTGTGTGTGTGCGAACGTGAGGTAGAGTGTTTTGTAAGTATGTGTGTGTGTGTGTGTGCGAACGTGAGGTAGAGTGTTTTATAAGTGTGTGTGTGTGTGTGTGTGCGTGCGAACGTGAGGTAGAGTGTTTTGTAAGTGTGTGTGTGTGTGTGCGAACGTGAGGTAGAGTGTTTTGTAAGTGTGTGTGTGTGTGTGTGTGTGTGTGTGCGAATGTGAGGTAGAGTGTTTTGTAAGTGTGTGTGTGTGTGTGTGCGAACGTGAGGTAGAGTGTTTTGTAAGTGTGTGTGTGTGTGTGTGTGTGCGAACGTGACGTAGAGTGTTTTGTAAGTGTGTGTGTGTGTGTGTGTGTGTGTGCGAACGTGCGGTAGAGTGTTTTGTAAGTGTGAGTGTGTGTGTGTGTGCGAACGTGAGGTAGAGTGTTTTGTAAGTGTGTGTGTGTGTGTATGTGCGAACGTAAGGTAGAGTGTTTTGTAAGTGTGTGTGTGCGAACGTGAGGTAGAGTGTTTTGTAAGTGCGTGTGTGTGTGTGTGCGAACGTGAGGTAGAGTGTTTTGTAAGTGTGTGTGTGCGAACGTGAGGTAGAGTGTTTTGTAAGTGCGTGAGTGTGTGTGCGAACGTGAGGTAGAGTGTTTTGTAAGTATCTGTGTGTGTCCGAACGTGAGGTAGAGTGTTTTATAAGCGTGTGTGTGTGTGTTCGAACGTGAGGTAGAGTGTTTTGTAAGTGTGTGTGTGTGTGTATGTGTGCGTGTGTGTGTGCGTGCGAACGTGAGGTAGGGTGTTTTGTAAGTGTGTGTATGTTGTGTAAGAGGGTGTGTGAATGTGTGCGGGCGTGTGTGAATATGTGAGAGTGTGGAATGTGTGTGTGTGTGTGAATGTAATTTGAGAAAGCATGTGTATTTATGAATGTGCGTGTGCGAGTTCGTGTGTGGCTGGGTGTATGACTGTGTGTGTGTGTCAGTGTGTGAAAGTGTGTGTGGATGTCTGTGAGAGTGTGTGTATGTGAGAGTGTATGTATGTGAGAGTGTATGTTTGTGTGAGAGTGTATGTTTGTGTGAATGTGGCTTAGTGTATGTTTGTGAGTATGAAGTTGGTGTGTGTTAAGTGTGTGTCATAGAGTTAGCGTGTGTGTTTTTAACTGTTAGTGTATGTGATTGTTGGTGTGTAGGTGCGTGAGTAACTGAAAGTGTTTGTTGAGTGTGCGTGTTGAGAGCGTGTGTGTATAAGTAATGAAGAAGGTATGTGACAGAAAGAGAGTGAGAGAGAGAGATAGTTAAAGGAATTATGTGGGGGACGGCGTGGGTTAGTGGTTAAGTGACATGGCTCACAACACGAAAATGCTGGGTTCGATCCCCATCACAGCATTGTCCGTTACCCCTGGGAAGCAAACCCTTAGAAAATGCAGGAGGAAGCAGACCATTACATAAAATGAATGCTGAAGTCGGATGCACTGGGCCGACAGGCGCAAAATAAAAACCACAGTGCAACGCACACCGCATTTGGAGATTAGAGAAATAAAGCGCGCGCACACACACACATACACACAAAGGATTTGTGTGAGAGAACGGACGAAAGTGTGTGTGTGTTGATGTAAGAGAATGAGACTGGAAGAGAGTGTGTTTCTGTGTGTGATAGTGGTTGTTAGAGAGTGGGTTAGGGGACAGATATTATGTTTGAGAGAGTGCGTATTGGTGTGTGCTAGCTTGTATGTGTGTTATGTCTGAAAGAGCGATACCGTGAGTGTGTGTGTGTGTGTGTGTGTGTGTGTGCGTGTGCGCCTGCTTCTTCATATTATACGCACGCACGCAGGCACACACACACACACACTCACGTACGTACGTACGGACGAGAGTGCATGAGAGATATAATATGTGAGGGAGAAAAATTACAGAGAGTAAAGAACGCTGCAAGGAATTGAGCGTGCCATCGAGAAAGAGATAGACAGACGGGCAGGCAGGTAGACAAACAGGCAGACAGAAAGATGTACAAATACAGATTTATAAAAAATGTGAGAAAGAAGTAAAGATACAGGAGGGGGGGGGGGGGGGGGGGGTATATATATATATATATATGCATGTGCATTAAACACAGAGGATAATAGAGTGAAGCGAAAAGGAGTAAAAATTGTCTGAAATAAAAAATAATTACAAAAAACAGAAAGAGATATGTTGGATAAAGTCAACAAAAGGGACCAACAAATCTGTTTAAAAAAGGACATCAAGTCAGTAAAATAACAAGGACGATATTTGATCTTGTGTGGACATCAATAGAACATATAGCATGACTGCCTACGTGCGCGGGGTTTATCCGGCAATAGGATGCTCCAATCTAATGTCTGTATTAAATGGTTGATTACGTGATAAGTATACGCCATGCTCATTGCTCCCTGTGGCTTATGATTAGGTCCCGGGTCACTGAGAGAACACACTGAAACACGAGACCGTTGATTGTCGTTGTATTATCATCTAGTTAGGGATACTTCTTCCTCTACTGTCTCTCTTTTCCGCCTCAATCCAGCTCCTTTGTTATCTTCTGCTTCTTCACTAGCACACTCTCTTATATCCCCAGTCATTCTCTAACACATACCCATATAGTACATACACATATACATACTCTGCCGCTCTCCAAAACATATCTCTTTTTCTAACACACCTCCCAATGCTCTAATTACAGCATATCAACCATTTCCTTGTTCTAAATCCCAAATGTATCCACATTTCATTGTCCTAAACCCCAAATGTATCCACATTTCATTCACCTAAACCCCAAATGTAACCACATTTCATTCACCTAAACCCCAAATGTATCCACATTTCATTCACTTAAACCCCAAATGTATCGACATTTCATTCACCTAAACCCCAAATGTATCCACATTTCATTGTCTTAACCCCAAGTGTATCCGCATTTCTTTCTCCTAAACCCCAAATGTATCCGCATTTCATTGTCCTAAACCCCAAATGTATCCGCATTTCATTGTCCTAAACCCCAAATGTATCCACATTTCATTCACCTAAACCCCAAATGTATCCACATTTCATTCACCTAAACCCCAAATGTATCCACATTTCATTCACTTAAACCCCAAATGTATCCACATTTCATTCACCTAAACCCCAAATGTATCCACATTTCATTGCCTTAACCCCAAGTGTACCCGCATTTCATTCTCCTAAACCCCAAATGTATCCACATTTCATTGTCCTAAACCCCAAATGTATTCGCATTTCATTGTCCTAAACCCCAAATGTATCCGCATTTCATTGTCCTAAACCCCAAATGTATCCGCATTTCATTGTCCTAAACCCTAAATGTATCCGCATTTCATTGTTCTAAACCCCAAATGTATCCACATATCATTCACCTAAACCCCAAATGTATCCGAATTTCATTGTCCTAAACCCCAAATGTCTCCGCATTTCATTGTCCTAAACCCCAAATGTATCCGCATTTCTTTGTTCTAAACCCCAAATGTATCCGCATTTCATTCTCCTAAACCCCAAATGTATCCACATTTCATTCTCCTAAACCCCAAATGTATCCACATTTCATTCTCCTAAACCCCAAATGTATCCACATTTCATTCTCCTAAACCCCAAATGTATCCGCATTTCTTTGTACTAAATCCCAAATGTATCCACATTTCATTGATCTAAACCCCAAATGTATTCGCATTTCTTTGTTCTAAACCCCAAATGTATCCGCATTTCATTCTCCTAAACCCCAAATGTATCCACATTTCATTCTCCTAAACCCCAAATGTATCCACATTTCATTCTCCTAAACCCCAAATGTATCCGCATTTCTTTGTACTAAATCCCAAATGTATCCACATTTCATTGATCTAAACCCCAAATGTATCCGCATTTCTTTGTTCTAAACCCCAAATGTATCCGCATTTCATTCTCCTAAACCTCAAATGTATCCGCATTTCTTTGTACTAAATCCCAAATGTATCCACATTTCATTCTCCTAAACCCCAAATGTATCCGCATTTCTTTGTACTAAATCCCAAATGTATCCACATTTCATTCTCCTAAACCTCAAATGTATCCGCATTTCATTCTCCTAAACCCCAAATGTATCCACATTTCATTCTCCTAAACCCCAAATGTATCCACATTTCATTCTCCTAAACCCCAAATGTATCCGCATTTCTTTGTACTAAATCCCAAATGTATCCACATTTCATTGATCTAAACCCCAAATGTATCCGCATTTCTTTGTTCTAAACCCCAAATGTATCCGCATTTCATTCTCCTAAACCCCAAATGTATCCACATTTCATTCTCCTAAACCCAAAATGTATCCACATTTCATTCTCCTAAACCCCAAATGTATCCTCATTTCTTTGTACTAAATCCCAAATGTATCCACATTTCATTGATCTAAACCCCAAATGTATCCGCATTTCTTTGTTCTAAACCCCAAATGTATCCGCATTTCATTCTCCTAAACCTCAAATGTATCCGCATTTCTTTGTACTAAATCCCAAATGTATCCACATTTCATTCTCCTAAACCCCAAATGTATCCGCATTTCTTTGTACTACATCCCAAATGTATCCACATTTCATTGATCTAAACCCCAAATGTATCCGCATTTCTTTGTTCTAAACCCCAAATGTATCCGCATTTCATTCTCCTAAACCCCAAATGTATCCGCATTTCATTCTCCTAAACCCCAAATGTATCCGCATTTCTTTGTACTACATCCCAAATGTATCCACATTTCATTGATCTAAACCCCAAATGTATCCACATTTCATTCTCCTAAACCCCAAATGTATCCGCATTTCTTTGTACTAAATCCCAAATGTATCCACATTTCATTCTCCTAAACCCCAAATGTATCCGCATTTCTTTGTACTACATCCCAAATGTATCCACATTTCATTGATCTAAACCCCAAATGTATCCACATTTCATTCTCCTAAACCCCAAATGTATCCGCATTTCTTTGTACTAAAACCCAAATGTATCAACATTTCATTCTCCTAAACCCCAAATGTATCCGAATTACTTTGTTCTAAACCCCAAATGTATCCGCATTTCATTCTCCTAAACCCCAAATGTATCCGCATGTCATTCTCCTAAACGCCAAATGTATCCGCATGTCATTCTCCTAAACCCCAAATGTCTCCGCATTTCATTGTCCTAAACCCCAAATGTCTCCGCATTTCATTGTCCTAAACCCCAAATGTATCCGCATTTCATTGTTCTAAACCCCAAATGTATCCGCATGTCATTGTTCTAAATCCAAATGTATCCGCATTTAATTCTCCTAGACCCTAAATTTATTCGCATTTCATTGTTCTAAACCCCAAATGTATCCACATATCATTCACCTAAACCCCAAATGTATCCGAATTTCATTGTCCTAAACCCCAAATGTCTCCGCATTTCATTGTCCTAAACCCCAAATGTATCTGCATTTCCTTGTTCTAAACCCCAAATGTATCCGCATTTCATTGTTCTAAACCCAAATGTATCCGCATTTCATTGTTCTAAACCCAAATGTATCCGCATTTCTTTGTTCTAAACCCCAAATGTATCCGCATTTCTTTGTTCTAAACCCCAAATGTATCCGCATTTCATTCTCCTAAACCCCAAATGTATCCACATTTCATTCTCCTAAACCCCAAATGTATCCACATTTCATTCTCATAAACCCCAAATGTATCCGCATTTCTTTGTACTAAATCCCAAATGTATCCACATTTCATTGATCTAAACCCCAAATGTATCCGCATTTCTTTGTTCTAAACCCCAAATGTATCCGCATTTCATTCTCCTAAACCTCAAATGTATCCGCATTTCTTTGTACTAAATCCCAAATGTATCCACATTTCATTCTCCTAAACCCCAAATGTATCCGCATTTCTTTGTACTAAATCCCAAATGTATCCACATTTCATTCTCCTAAACCCCAAATGTATCCGCATTTCTTTGTTCTAAACCCCAAATGTATCCGCATTTCATTGTTCTAAACCCAAATGTATCCGCATTTCATTGTTCTAAACCCAAATGTATCCGCATTTCTTTATTCTAAACCCCAAATGTATCCGCATTTCTTTGTTCTCAACCCCAAATGTATCCGCATTTCATTCTCCTAAACCCCAAATGTATCCACATTTCATTCTCCTAAACCCCAAATGTATCCACATTTCATTCTCCTAAACCCCAAATGTATCCGCATTTCTTTGTACTAAATCCCAAATGTATCCACATTT
The DNA here is from genome assembly GCA_036924085.1 of Ariolimax columbianus. Taxonomy (NCBI): domain Eukaryota; kingdom Metazoa; phylum Mollusca; class Gastropoda; order Stylommatophora; family Arionidae; genus Ariolimax; species Ariolimax columbianus. The sequence continues at coordinate 31,913,388 of JAVGWX010000008.1, read as the reverse complement.
CATTGATCTAAACCCCAAATGTATCCGCATTTCTTTGTTCTTAACCCCAAATGTATCCGCATTTCATTCTCCTAAACCCCAAATGTATCCACATTTCATTCTCCTAAACCCCAAATGTATCCACATTTCATTCTCCTAAACCCCAAATGTATCCGCATTTCTTTGTACTAAATCCCAAATGTATCCACATTTCATTGATCTAAACCCCAAATGTATCCGCATTTTTTTGTTCTAAACCCCAAATGTATCCGCATTTCATTCTCCTAAACCTCAAATGTATCCGCATTTCTTTGTACTAAATCCCAAATGTATCCACATTTCATTCTCCTAAACCCCAAATGTATCCGCATTTCTTTGTACTAAATCCCAAATGTATCCACATTTCATTCTCCTAAACCCCAAATGTATCCGCATTTCTTTGTTCTAAACCCCAAATGTATCCGCATTTCATTCTCCTAAACCCCAAATGTATCCGCATGTCATTCTCCTAAACCCCAAATGTATCCACATGTCATTCTCCTAAACCCCAAATGTCTCTGCATTTCATTGTCCTAAACCCCAAATGTATCCGCATTTCATTGTTCTAAACCCCAAATGTATCCGCATGTCATTGTTCTAAATCCAAATGTATCCGCATTTCATTGTTCTAAACCCAAATGTATCCGCATTTCTTTGTTCTAAACCCAAAATGTATCCGCATTTCTTTGTCCTAAACCCTAAGTGTATCCGCATTTAATTCTCCTAGACCCCAAATGTATCCGCATTTCATTGTTCTAAATTAACACATAATCAACCATTTCATTGTCCTAAATCCACACATTATCAACCATTTCATTGTACTTAACCACAAATATATCCGCATTTCTTTGTCCTAAACCCCAAATGTATCCGCATTTCATTGTTCTAAACCCCAAATGTATCCACATTTCATTCACCCAGACCCCAAATGTATCCGAATTTCATTGTCCTAAACCCCAAATTTCTCTGCATTTCATTGTTCTAAACCCCAAATGTCTCCGCATTTCATTGTCCTAAACCCCAAATGTATCCGCATTTCATTGTTCTAAACCCCAAATGTATCCGCATTTCATTGTTCTAAACCCAAATGTATCCGCATTGCATTGTTCTAAACCCAAATATATCCGCATTTCTTTGTTCTAAACCCCAAATGTATCCGCATTTCTTTGTTCTAAACCCCAAATGTATCCGCATTTCATTCTCCTAAACCCTAAATGTATCCGCATTTCATTCTCCTAAACCCCAAATGTATCCACATTTCATTCTCCTAAACCCCAAATGTATCCACATTTCATTGATCTAAACCCCAAATGTATCCGCATTTCTTTGTACTAAATCCCAAATGTATCCGCATTTCATTCTCCTAAACCCCAAATGTATCCGCATTTCTTTGTTCTAAACCCCAAATGTATCCGCATTTCATTCTACTAAACCCCAAATGTATCCGCATGTCATTCTCCTAAACCTCAAATGTATCCGCATTTCTTTGTCCTAAATCCACACATTATCAACCATTTCATTGTCCTAAACCCCAAATGTATCCGCATTTCATTGTCCTAAATCCACACATTATCAACCATTTCATTGTCCTAAACCACAAATGTATCCGCATTTCTTTGTCCTAAACCCCAAATGTATCCGCATTTCTTTGTTCTAAACCCCAAATGTATCCGCATTTCTTTGTTCTAAACCCCAAATGTATCCGCATTTCTTTGTCCTAAACCCCAAATGTATCCAAATTTCATTCTCCTAAACCCCAAATGTATCCACATTTCATTGTCCTATATCCACACATTATCAACCATCTCATTGTCCTAAACCCCAAATGTATCCACATTTCATTGTTCTAAACCCCAAATGTATCTGCATTTCATTGTTCTAAACCCCAAATATATCCGCATTTCATTGTTCTAAACCCAAATGTATCCGTATTTCATTGTTCTAAACCCCAAATGTATCCGCATTTCTTTGTTCTAAACCCCAAATGTATCCGCATTTCTTTGTTCTAAACCCCAAATGTATCCGCATTTCTTTGTCCTAAACCCCAAATGTATCCACATTTCATTCTCCTAAACCCCAAATGTTTCAGCATTTCATTCTCCTAAACCCCAAATGTATCCACATTTCATTGTCCTAAATCCACACTATCAACCATCTCATGGTCCTAAACCCCAAATGTATCCGCATTTCTTTGTCCTAAACCCCAAATGTATCCTCATTTCATTCTCCTAAACCCCAAATGTATCCGCATTTTATTGTCCTAAATCTACACATTATCAACCATCTCATTGTCCTAAACCCCAAATGTATCCACATTTCATTGTCATAAATCCACACATTATCAACCATCTCATTGTCCTTAGCCACAAATGTATCCGCATTTCATTCTCCTAAACCCCAAATGTATACACATTTCTTTGTCCTAAACCCCAAATGTATCCGTATTTCATTCTCCCAGACCCCAAATGTATCCGCATTTCATTCTCCGCAACCCCAAATGTATCCGCATTTAATTCTCCTAAACCCCAAATGTATCCGCATTTCATTGTTCTAAACCCCAAATGTATCCGCATTTCATTGTTCTAAACCCAAATGTATCCGTATTTCATTGATCTAAACCCCAAATGTATCCGCATTTCTTTGTTCTAAACCCCAAATGTATCCGCATTTCTTTGTTCTAAACCCCAAATGTATCCGCATTTCTTTGTCCTAAACCCCAAATGTATCCGCATTTCATTCTCCTAAACCCCAAATGTATCCGCATTTCATTCACCTAAACCCCAAATGTATCCACATTTCATTGTCCTAAATCCACACTATCAACCATCTCATGGTCCTAAACCCCAAATGTATCCGCATTTCTTTGTCCTAAACCCCAAATGTATCCACATTTCATTGTCCTAAATCAACACATTATCAACCATCTCATTGTCCTTAGCCACAAATGTATCCGCATTTCATTCTCCTAAACCCCAAATGTATCCACATTTCTTTGTCCTAAACCCCAAATGTATCCGTATTTCAATCTCCCAAACCCCAAATGTATCCACATTTCATTGTCCTAAACCCCAAATGTATCCGCATTTCATTCTCCTAAACCCCAAATGTATCCGCATTTCATTCTCCTAAACCCCAAATGTATCCACATTTCTTTGTCCTAAACCCCAAATGTATCCGTATTTCATTCTCCTAAACCTCAAATGTATCCGCATCTCATTCTCCTAAACCCCAAATGTATCCACACTTCATTGTCCTAAATCCACACATTATCAACCATCTCATTGTCCTAAACCCCAAATGTATCCGCATTTCATTCTCCTAAACCCCAAATGTATCCACATTTTTTTGTCCTAAACCCCAAATGTATCCGTATTTCATTCTCCTAAACCCCAAATGTATCCGCATTTCATTCTCCTAAACCCCAAATGTATCCACATTTCATTGTCCTAAATCCACACATTATCAACCATCTCATTGTCCTAAACCCCAAATGTATCCGCATTTCATTCTCCTAAACCCCAAATGTATCCGCATTTCATTCTCCTAAACCCCAAATGTATCCACATTTCTTTGTCCTAAGCCCCAAATGTATCCGTATTTCATTCTCCTAAACCCCAAATGTATCCACATCTCATTGTCCTAAATCCACACATTATCAACCATCTCATTGTCCTAAACCCCAAATGTATCCACATTTCATTGTCCTAAATCCACACATTATCAACCATCTCATTGTCCTAAACCCCAAATGTATCCGCATTTCATTGTCCTGAAATATATTTATATGGTATGCCGGGTCGTTGTGTATGACAAGGACAAGAACAGCAACACTGTTTCACAGAGAGCATGTCGCAAGCAGCGACTAACTGTGTGATATGGCGTATCAACGGCCATGGTAAGCTAGTTTGTTAAGAGGAGCATTAGTGACGCCTAGCAGGCTGCGGTTCTACTTTGCTCTAGTGTTTTAGTCTATTAAGATGGACTCGCAGATCGGTTAACCACCTTCCGTGGCACTTGCCCCAATGCAGTGGAATAATAAGCTGCTCGAGCCTAAACAGCTAAGCAGGTTTCCACGCTGCGGCTACATCCAACTCCCACTTCAACTGCGAGCTGCGCAGTAGCATCTGCCCATGTAGAAGTGCAGGTCGACTAACAATAAAACACTATATGCGTGCGTGTGCATGTTGTGTGCGTATGGGTTTGTGTGCGTGCGTGTGTTTATGTCCATATTGATACGAACTGATTTGTATGTGTCCGTCCGCGAGCTCAATCCCCTGACTCGCTGTAATCCCAGTCTAGTAAGCCAGCTCATTGCCGACTAAGCTACACTCTCCACGGACGGTATCAATCAACTCACAAGGAGTGATGAGAGTACACTCCCCTTTAGCAAACACCTGGAACAAAACTTCGCGAACAACACACACAAGAATGCCAGCTATGCACACACCAATCAATCAATAAACGCTCAACAAGTTAGGGTCGCCAGGTTGCCATAATGAAAATAAGACAAAAAGTCCTCCTTTGTCCTCAGTCCAGCGAACGAGTGCGGGAAAAGCATGTCAATTCCATTCTTTGATATTATCAACCCAAGGCTTTCTTCAGTTGCTCTCTGCAATATTAATTTTGAGATGAAGCCATGTCTCAGGTACATGTCCAAACCATGTCAGTTTTCGATACACCAATAAAAACTCCAAGATTTACATCTCTATGAGGGCTCGACGATCAACGATGATAAGAGTTATTGTTCAAATGCCAAATAAATGAAACACATTGTACGGACAATAATAGACAAGTATAGATATCATTAAATGGTAATGGGCAGATGAGCGAGAGCAAAGCGTCCATTGATTAAATTTTTTTTAAAAGTCATTTTAACTCAAAATCTAGCACATAAGTCCTTTCGATGTGGCAAACTAACCATATCACACAACTCATTAACTCCAAATCTAACACATGATGTCGATGTCGTAAACTAAACATATCAGGCAGTTCATTAACGCAAACCCAGTACATGAGGCTTTTCGATGTCGTAAACTAAACATATCAGACAATGCATAACAGAACAGACAGTTCATTAACGAAGGGAAAGCCCTGTTATATAAGATTTTTGAGATCTTCGTGAACAACTGACGTCCAATTACTGACGTCCAACAATTAACGTCCAACTGCTGATGTCGAACTAGTAATGTTCAACGATTGAAGTTCAACTACCGACGTGCAACTACTGACGTTAAACTAATGACGGCCAACTACTGACGTCCAACTATTGAAGTTCAACTACTGACGTTCAACTACTGACGTTCAACTACTGACGTCCAGCTACTGACGTGTTAAATGTGAATATCTGATGAGGCACTTACTAGGTGCAACACTTCATCAATCCCGAACACCAGGCTCACGCGCAGCCGCATGAGTGAACATGGCGACAGGCCCAAATACGGTCATGACATAAATCATTGGCGTACACATCCTACCGCTACAGGCACGGATAGTGGCAGAATTTGGAACAAAACAAACCCCACAAAATTACATCTAACACATAAGAGAGTGTGAGAGATAGAGAGATAAGAGTGAGAGAAAGAGAGAAAAGAGTAACAAGGGCGAACAATGTAAGAACTAGTCTAATTATAGGTGTGCGCATGTGTGAGAGAGATGTAGAGGGATGCATATATATATTTAGAAAGAGAGAGAGATTGTGAGAGAGAGATGTAGAGGGATGCATATATATATTTAGAAAGAGAGAGAGATTGTGAGAGAGAGATGTAGAGGGATGCATATATAAATTTAGAAGAGAGAGAGATTGTGAGAGAGAGAGATGTAGAGGGATGCATATATATATTTAGAAGAGAGAGAGATTGGGAGAGAGAGATGTAGAGGGATGCATATATATATTTAGAAGAGAGAGAGAGATTGTGAGAGAGAGATGGGGGGGGGGGGGGAGATTTGGGGGAAAGAGGAACAAGGGCGAAGAATGTAAGCGTTAGTCTAAATATGTGTGTGCAAGAGAGAGAGAGAGAGAGAGAGAGAGAGAGAGAGGGAGAGGGAGGGAGAGAGAGAGAGGGAGAGAGAGAGGGAGCGGGTGAAAGAGCTTAAATGCCTGTGAGCATCACGTAATAGTCATATAATATTGCAAGTGAACGTGATTTTTCTACGGCAGATTAGGTTTTATTTCGGTCTCTCTTCTTACCCATGCACCCTCACAGACCTCTCTCTCTCTCTCTCTCTCTCTCTCAGTGTGTCTGTGTGTATATATATATATATATATGTATATGGGGAGAGAAGACTAACGTCTGGTCAGGCAAAACATACTGATAATACAGGGTAGTCAAGGTCAGGTAAAACATACTGGCCAAGACCCCCACTTCACTTCCGCCTCCCTGGAAACGGATAGTTTTCATGGCAGACTGGCTAACGAGATGGAAAGTATTGGCGTTATCCCCGTAGTAGCGAGCAGCACGCAGATGAAGCAAAGCATACCACCGATTGACCTCTGAAAGAGCCGGGTCCACCTTCATCAGCACGCTCGGGGTGTGGAGAAAGCAACTGCAAGCCACCAATTAACGCCCTTTCCGTGAGGTACAAAAGAGTTGTTGCCGTTGAACAACATTTCCAGTTATCTGTCTTGCAGTCATTGTGTTTCAGTTATAAACACTTCCACGAATCTAGAATCATATTCAGTTATAAACACTTTCACGAATCTAGAATCATATTCAGTTATTAACACTTTCACGAATCTAGAATCATATTCAGTTATAAACACTTTCACGAATCTAGAATCATATTCAGTTATAAAAACTTTCACGAATCTAGAATCATATTCAGTTATAAACACTTTCACGAATCTAGAATCATATTCAGTTATAAAAACTTTCACGAATCTAGAATCATATTCAGTTATAAACACTTTCACGAATCTAGAATCATATTCAGTTATAAACACTTTCACGAATCTAGAATCATATTCAGTTATAAACACTTTCACGAATCTAGAATCATATTCAGTTATAAACACTTTCACGAATCTAGAATCATATTCAGTTATAAACACTTTCACGAATCTAGAATCATATTCAGTTATAAACACTTTCACGAATCTAGAATCATATTCAGTTATAAACACTTTCACGAATCTAGAATCATATTCAGTTATAAAAACTTTCACGAATCTAGAATCATATTCAGTTATAAACACTTTCACGAATCTAGAATCATAAAATAAGTATATTTTTGTGTGTATTAATAATTGTGTCAGTATATTATGTTATCTTTGTAAAATGTGCATTTTTTTCTATTTTTTACCTTCTTTTTGTTCTTGTTCTGCTTCTTCTTCTTGATTTTTTGGCTTCTTTTTGTTCTTCTTGTTTTTTTTAGATTAACTGATGCCATGCTTCTATACCGGCGAGGTTCACGAAAGAAACTGTGGTCTTTGCCGGTCTCTCACAAGTTTCGAAGCATGCCCGCTAACCTGGACCACAATGCATCTCTTTGGCCTGCATAAGTGGGATAGTTCTGTAGGGTGTTGTTGTTGTTTATGAGTGCCCACAATAATAGAGTTACTCTTTTGTATGCCCTGAAAATGACGTTGTGGCGGTTTGTTGCAGCTTTCCTCACATCCCAAAAGGTTGACCGAGGTCCTTCAAGCGGTTGTGTTATGCTTGGCTTCATCTGCATCATGCTCACTACTACGGGGATCACACGATCCCTCACCTTGTTAGCCAGGCTGCCATGAAAACAGCCAGTTCTCAGGGAGCTCAACGAGGAAGTCGAGGTGAGGGTCTTGGCCAGTATATTTTGTCAGTCTCATGACTGATCAATCAGAGGATAGTCAAATGGGGCTGGTCTCTCGGTGGCTCGATTGACTCGCATCCAGTGTTCGTACAGCGATCTCAGTCCCGCCAGGCGGAGTGAGAGCGCGGGCTTGCCCAACAAGCTCGCCCGCTTCTCCCCGGTACTGTAGCAGGACCAATTTGGTGGAGTCTTACCGCTGGTAACGGTGCGTTACTGTAGTCCGTATCAAGAAGCTTTGTCAGTCCGAGTGGTTCGTCGAGGCTAGCGCGTATAGCCAATCTCGACAGTTCGTCTCGCTTGTGGTCCTTCTCTCGCAATGAGCTTTGGATCGGCAAATGGAAAGCAGGAATCGTGCCTAAAGGCCCGTTCCTTGCCCGACCAACCGGTCGGAGAAGGGCAGCCGGTTGGCAAAAATCGTCTCCAGTCCGAGTGAAAATCATCGCTGGGGTCGTTGGGATCCGTTCTGCACAGAGCGCTGCCATCCCTCCCCGAGCGAGCCTGGTCGGTCGGTCGGTTGGTGTGTGTACGGGCCCCTGCCAGGCGGTCTTAGGTCGACGGAGTGAGGGACGGAACAACCGTCCGTCCGTCAGTCGGTCCCTGCGGCCGTCCTGGAGAGACTTTTTACACATCCATCCTTCGTCGACCGGTGTGTGTGGTTCGTACGTCTCCGACAGATATCTGGTTGATCCTGCCAGTAGTCATATGCTTGTCTCAAAGATTAAGCCATGCATGTCTAAGTTCACACTGTCTCACGGGGAAACCGCGAATGGCTCATTAAATCAGTCGAGGTTCCTTAGATGACAGGATCCTACTTGGATAACTGTGGCAATTCTAGAACTAATACATGTTTACCAAGCTCCGACCCTCGCGGAAAGCGCTTTTATTAGTTCAAAACCAATCGTCGTCTTCCCTCGCGGGGTTGCGGCGTTCCCACTGGTGACTCTGGATAACTTTGTGCTGATAGCATGGCCTCATCTGCCGGCGACGCATCTTTGAAATGTCTGCCCTATCAAATGCCGATGGTATGTGACATGCCTACCATGTTTGTAACGGGTAACGGTGAATCAGGGTTCGATTCCGGAGAGGGAGCATGAGAAACGGCTACCACATCTGGCTGTCTGGCTGGCTTAATAATGGTGCATGGAATAATGGAATAGGACCTCGGTTCTATTTTGTTGGTTTTCGGAACTGGAGGTAATTATTAACAGGGACAAACGGGTGCATTCGTATTGCTGCGTTAGAGGTGAAATTCTTGGATCGCCGCAAGACGAGCTACTGCGAAAGCATTTGTCAAGAATGTTTTCATTAATCAATAAAGAAAGTCAGAGGCGCGAAGACGATCAGATACCGTCGTAGTTCTGACCATAAACTATGCCGACTAGCGATCCGCAGGAGTTTCTTTGATGACTCTGCGGGCAGCTTCCGGGAAAACAACGTGTTTGGGTTCCGGGGGAAGTATGGTTGCAAAGCTGAAACTTAAAGGGATTGACGGAAGAGCACCACCAGGAGTGGAGCCTGTGGCTTAATTTGACTCAACACTGTAATGCTTGACAGGACGAGAGCACTTTCGTTGGGTCTAATAGGGAACGTGTGCTGGAATTAGACCCTCGGAAATCTGGGGCTAGTCTCTCGGTAGCTCGATTGGCTCGCATCCAGAGGAACTGACGGAAGGGTACCACCAGGAGTGGAGTCTGCGGCTTAATTTCACTCAACACGCCAACACTGTAATGATTGATAGGCCGAGAGCACTTTCGTTGGGTCTAATAGGGAACGTTTGCTGGAATTAGACCCTCAGAAGTCTGGGGGCTAATATCTAGGTGGCTCGATCAGCTCGTATCCAGTGTTCGTTTAAGGAATTGATGGAAGGGCACCACCAGGAGTGGAGCCTGCGGCTTAATTTGACTCAACACACCAACACTAATGACTGACATGCTGACAGCATTTTCGTTGGGTCTAATCGGGAACATGTGCTGGAATTAGACCCTCGGAAGACAGGCCAGTTTTACCCTACAAATGACAGGGCGCTGCTACGGTAATCCTGCTCAATCCGAGAGGAATCGCAGGTTTCAGACGCTTGGTCATTGACGAACAAATAGCTCTCTCTTAATTCGTTGGGTCTAATAGTGAACGGGTGCTGGTATTAGACCCTCAGAAGACAGGTCAGTTTTACCCTACTAATGACAGGGCGTTGCTACGGTAATTCTGCTCAATCCGACAGGAATCGCAGATCTCAGACACTTGGTCCATGTGCCTGGCTGATAAGCTAATGGTGCGAGGCTTCCATCTGAGGGATTACGGCCGAACGCCTCTAAGCCAGAATCCCGCCCTGAGTCTCAGCACCACTGCGACGGAAGGCAACGATATGGCTGGGACCTGGGGCTGGTGCCTCAGCCCGACCCGGTCGAGCCACAGTCCCGCCGATCAAAGCGGGCGGGAAGCTGCTCGATATTCACCCCATACGGCGTTGAGGTGTGAAACCACTAGTAGAAGACTTAGTTCTCGGTCGGGGTGTCGTAAGCAGTAGAGCAGTCACCTTACCTCGAACTGTTGAGACTCAGCCCCTGATCATGAGATATGTCCGCACAACAGGCGAACAAGATCTCCGTGCCATGACCAGGCTTGTCCCCTGGTTAAATGCACTCCTGCCTCGCTCTTTACCTCTGTATGCTATCAGTCATCCCAATGGACGCAGAAGAGATGCAGGCCACCGGACATTGCACATCTGCCCCATTGTGTCAACCTCCCAGGTGGCGGGGAATGCTATGCGTACCATTACCGCAGAGAAGACGAGAAAATAAAGGTAGCAAAGAGATACCCCACTCACATGCATATGCTACGTTTCTGGCAGGACGTGACGATCCTGGGATACAGACACACTGGACTGCGTCTCTTCCGGAATAGTACAAACCAGTACATAATCCATATCATATATCATCACCGCACCCTATAGACACGAATAGTGAAGACTCGTTAGTCCTGTAAGACAACTTCCATAAAAGAGACAACTCTGATCACAAACAACTGCTGCCTTGCAGATCGGCTGTGGACAGCCAAAGGCTAAGGAGGGCATTCCTACAGAAACGCCTATTGAAAGCGGATGCACTGGACCACAGGCTTTACAAGTAACACAGTGCAACGTATATTGCTGTATGATGATAGTACGACCTAATAAAAAAAAGCGTGGCGCTCATCCTGTGGAGTCCCGCCAGGCAGCGAAAGTGCCGGGCCTCACGCCTCGAAGGGGCCCACCCTTGACTACTGGTGGTCATCCAACCATGTGCTGTGGAGTCGAGGCACATGGCAATGGGGCAAAAACTATTGACCAAAAACACAAGACCCTCAGAATACTACAGTGGAATGCGGAGGGAGTCATTAACAAAAAGCTTTCCCTAATACATCACTTGCATAAAGATAAGATTGACGTGGCATGTATCCAAGAAACGCACCTCAACAGCAACCATCAATTCTCAATCAGAGGATACCAGACCTTCCGCCTGGATAGAGAAGGTCACAAAGGAGGGGTTCTGATACTGACACGTAACTGCATACCGAGTAGCGCGGTAGCTGTCAATCACACCGGACAAGCAGAAATTGTAGGAGTTGACATAATGGCTCAAGAGACGAAGTTCCGCATCTTCGACTTGTACGGACCACCAAACAAAGACCTGTCGATTTCGAGTATGGAAGTCAAAGACTCCAACTGCATAGTAGCTGGAGACTTCAACAGCCACTCGGAGAGATGGGGATACTCGGACACAGACAGCAGAGGTGACGAAGTGGAAGATTGGGAGATAGACACAAATCTGTATCTAATCAATACTCCGGAGGATAGCCCTAGCTTCTATTTTAGAACATGTCATACCACCTCTACTCCAGATTTGGCCTTTTCCACGATGGACATTCACCATAAAATAGACCGCCAGGTGCTAAACCACTTGGCAGGTAGCGACCACAGGCCAATTAGGCTAGAAGTTGATATGGAAGTAGGCCCACAGGAAACAAAACCGCTCCCACGTTGGAATTACAAACGAGCCGACTGGGACAGATTTGCAAGCCTGACAGATGGGCTGTGTGAAACCATCAACACACGGAAGACGCAGTCACAAATGCTAGGAACATGGCAGAGAGAGAACAATCTATGGAGGCAAATATCGCCCTCAAAGCCACCACGACGAAATACAAATACACTCTAAACCAAACAGCAAGAGAAAGCTGGAAAAACAAAACAGAAAGCCTCAATCTAGACAAAGAAGGGAACAAACTATGGAAGCTAGTCAGAGCCATGAAAGACGAAACTCCATCAAACAAACAAATTACCATCAAGACAACATGCTCACTAGAAAAAAAGCAGCAAACGCATTTATAGAACATTATGCCAGAGCAAACCAAATTGATGTAACTACAGATATTAGTGAAGATCAAAAGAGCCACGACAACATCAATATGGCACCAGAGGATCAAATTATGGCAAAACTAACAATGAATGAAATGGAAGAGGCCATAAGAACTTTAAAGAAAAAGAAATCGCCCGGAAAAGATGGGGTAACAAACGAAATGCTGATGGGGCTGGGCCAAACAGCAAAGAGGAAGTTACTATCAGTCCTGAACTTAAACTGGAAAAGGGGAATTGTACCGCAGGCATGGAAAGATGCTGAACTTATACCAGTACCAAAGAAAGAAAAAGATAGAGCAGATCCAAATGGATACAGGTCTATCAGTCTACTGAGCTGTGTAGGCAAACTGATGGAGCGTATGATAAACACAAGACTGATGTGGCATCTGGACGAAAAACACATACTAATTCCACAGTAAGCAGGCTTTAGACAGCACAGATAGATCCACTGAGGACCAGATCACTCTCATAGCCCAGGAAATAGAGGATGCTTACCAGGAGAAAAAGCATACAGTAGCGGTTTCGGTGGATTTAGAGAAGGCATTTGAGAAGGTGTGGAAAGAGGGACTTAGAGTCAAGCTATGAAGAAGTGAAGTTTGTGGGAAAATGTACAGATGGATATAAACAACATCACAGAGAATATAACAAGAAGAGTCCACAGCTCCATGTTTGCAGACGATCTGGCTATGTGGACCTCTGAGAAAAATCTCACCATAGCAAGAAATCGAATGCAGCAGGCCCTAACATCGCTGGAGGAGTGGCCTAACTCATGGCTCGTCAAAATAAATGAGGAAAAAACAACATGTACGATATTCTCGCTTTCAAACAAACCCCATAACACCGAAGTCTCAACGGCAAATATCTGCGGCCAAACGACAACCTAAACTACATGGGAGTCACATTTGATCGAAGCATGACATGGAAAAGTCAGATCAAGAGAAACCGAATGAGAGCCAGAGAAAGAATGGCAATCATGAGGAAACTTGCTGGCACAAGCTGCGGAGCAGACGAAAGTATACTAAAGAAACTGTACACTGGAAGAGTGAGACCAGTTCTCGAGTATGGCATTGCGGCATGGACAACAGCAGCAAAGGCGAACTTTGACAAAATTAGCAAACTCCAAAACCAAGCCATGAGAGTTATAACAGGAGGCAGGAAGTCAACGCCAATTGTAGAACTGGAAAAGATTTCAAATCTGCAATTCATGACCGACAGAAGAGACTGCAGAGCCCAGCAGCAAGCAGAGACTCAGAAGACTGACAGACCATCCAATGCACCAAAGACTAAATAGATTTGGAAATGGGAAACTAAAAGCGGAGAAACTTTGTAGAAATAGCCAAAGCAAAGATGAACGAAGACACTATAAACACATTAACAAAACCAACGCCCATCCCTACTATACGCAAACCTACCTGGAAGCAGCATATATTTCCGGTGGTGGCAGAAAATATACCAGGTATTGGAAACAAGAACAGCCAGACTGAAAAAGAAAGAAGAGACATAACCCTGAGGTACATAACGAAAAACTACCCAAGCATGGACTGGACCCATGCATACATCGCGGTTCTGTAACAAATACAACACGGAATGGAAGGGTATTCCTGAGCCTACCAAATGGTAAAAAAAAACAACACTGTCAGTGGCAACTGGAAAATACTCAAGCAATTTCAGAGCGGAGGCAGAGGCACTGAGAGCTGCAGCAGAAGCAATGCTGATAGGCAAAAGAAATGAAAGCCATATAGTCCTATTTACATATGCCCTGGCCGTAGTTACAGCACTAAAAAGCCAGAAAAATACTGAACTTAATGATTTAAGAGCAGTACTCTGTCAACTATGCCAGCAGACCGCACCAAAAAGAGTAGTGGTACAGTGGGCTCCATCATATTGTAACATCCAAGGCAACAAAGAGGCAGACAGACTGGCAAAAGAAGATGCAAGACTACCACAACCAGATTCTAGTGTGACCTACGGAGAGTCCAAAAGGCTTATTAGAGCCAGATACGTGGCCAAATGGGAAACAGAACATACTGGCTACACAAAAATGATGCCTATTACCAATTGAACAGAAGAGAGCTGGTCGTGGTCTTCAGACTCCGCATAGGCCACAACAGACTGAGGTACCATCTATTCAATAAATTGAAGATAGGTGGCACTGACGAATGCAGTTGTGGTACCGGAAAAATGACCGCTGAACATCTGCTGCAAAACTGAAATACGAGGACCAGAGAAAGGACATGTGGCCATCACCAGACAAGCTATATGGCAGTGTCGACAGTCTCAGTATGACAGCTGCTTTCTTCGAACAAATTCAAGTTGACGTCTGACAGCGTACGAAGAAGAAGAAAAAGAAGAAGAACACACCTCGTAGATAATGCTTCCACGATGTTTTCATGACCTGTTAATGCATGCCCCTGGGATGATTGTACGAGGCACGATCAAATCAAACTCGGACTTTTTGTTCTAGTTCTACCTGCATGGGGTTATATCGTGCTGCAACTACTATGATTAATTAGGGGCACTTGGGTCCTAGTACTGCTAGGTGGCACACTTGCCATGAGCCAGTCACTTGACAGATAAATAAAAATGGCGGGCAACACTGTTAGCGTTATGGAACAGCGTGTTGTGGTAAAGTTTCTTGCGAAATGTGGTGCCACCATCAACAGTAAACAGTACATTCGCAGTTTGAGTGATGTGCAAAACTATGTGCACAAATATGTGCACAACTTTCTGCGGTACAATAAAACCCTGGTTTCACCATAAAGGGCGTCCTGCTACTGTAAGATAACGCTCGACATCATACGGCTAATCGCACTATGTGCCATCTGCAGCAACTCAACTGGGAGGTATTGCCACATCCACCTTACTGCCCATACCTCGCTACAAGCTATTTCCACTGGTTTAGACACCTAAAAGAAATCCTGGGAGGTCAGAAATTCAGCACTCATGACGAAGTGAAACAGGCTATCCTGGATTGGTTCAGACATACTGACAAATCTTACTACGCGAAACCTTTTCAAGCATTAAACTTTGGTATATGTCCATAAACGTTGCAGGAGACTATATCGAGAGAATACCAATTGTATTTTTACTACTTGGAAAAACAAACTAAAAACATTCTCTCCCCCCCCCCCAAATCCTGCTTTGACTTGAACGCCCCTCGTATATAATTGATGATGTACTTGTCCTAACTCGCCATCAAACACCACGAGTTCAGGCTCACGCCGAGCTGCTCGCGCTAACATGACAACAGGCCCAAAAGCTGTTATCCTATAAATCAGCGGCGCATCTATCCTCACGTCACAGGGACGAACAGCAGGGGTAAGGGACAACAACGAATTACCGCTGCAGGGACGGAAAGCGGGACATAATGACAGCAACAAACTACAAGACACGCGCACGCATACGCCGTGTGGAGAGGTGAAACGAAGTGTCAATTTCAGATATTTGTGTGTGTGTGTGTATATATATATACACACACACACCTACACATATATATATGTACATGTATATATGCATATGTTTATTTCTCTATATATCCTCTCTCTCTCTCTCCATCACTCTCTCTCTCTCTCTCTCTCTCTCTCTCTCTCCTCTCTCGCTTATCTCTGTCTCTGCTTTATCGACTATGAAAAATCCTTTGCTCGAATTCCTTGGAGCAAATTTTTTTTTTTTTTGTCGCTACAAATAAGTAAAGTGTGACCAATCATTAGGTTAATCCAGAACCTGTGTGAACATCAAGAGGCGATTATTTCAATGAAAGAAGGACTAACAGATCCAGTTTAAATAAGATCGTGTGGGACATTAGAGTTGCTCCCTTTCACCAAGTCTCTATAACGCATATTCTGAGATGATGATGGGAAATGTTGTTTGGAGTTGTATTAGGGGTGTTGTGGCCAATGGTATGAATGCCATCAAATTTGGGGATGCCCAAGCCATAGTGGGAGCAGCAGTAGCAACGCTGCAAGTGCTGCTTGAATCAATGTAATAGCACTGTTAAAGAGCATGACCGGACAATAAACAAATTGAAGACAAATACTTTGGTCATAGGGAAATAAATATAATGGTCGATGGAGAAATAATCGAACAAGTACAGAAGTTTACATATTCGGGGCAAACCATAACAAAAGATGGCCGAGTGAGACTGAAATTAAAACAAGGATTGCAATGGTAAACAAAAAACTGATTAAGAGGGAAAAACACCGAAATTGCGAACCTCAAAGGATGTCAAGATAGAATTGAGGAAAAGAATAATCGTCACTCATGTATGGCCAATTGTACTGCATGTGGCTGAAACATGGACTCTAGCAAAGAAGGATGGAAAAAGCTTTGACGAGCTTGAAGTGTAGTGATATCGAAAAACGATAAGAGTTCGTTGGACAGAAAGAAGATCAGTTGGCAATGTCCTAAATGAGGTAGGTAGGCGCACAAAGTCAAATATTGAAAATGATACAAAAACGAAGACTTTCAGTGAGCTGGGACACAATATGAGACATGAAAGTCTTCTACAGAAAATAATAGAGAGTAAGATAGGAAAGAGGAAGGGGGATAACAAGACTCACCAAGAGGTTGAGGCAGATCGAGAAATAGAAGAACAAGGAGCATTACAGAGGCTCTGGGGATGGCAGTGAGAGATGGTTAGGGATCGAATGTACTACAGATTGGCAGTCATTGAGTGTGACTTTCTGCAAAGAAAATGTCACATGATGATGATGATGGTAGTGATGGTGGTGGTGGCGATGATGATGATGGCGATGATTGTGGTGGTGGTGGTGGTGATGGTGGTGATTGTGGTGATGATGGTAAAAGAGATGGTTTTGGTGATGGTGTTGGCGGTAGAGATGGTTTTGGTGATGGTGTTGGTGGTGGCGATAGTGGTGGTGGTGATGGTAAAAGAGATGGTTTTGGTGATGGTGATGGTGTTGGCGGTAGAGACGGTTTTGGTGATGGTGTTGGTGGTGGCGATGGTAAAAGAGATGGTTTTGGTGATGGTGTTGGTGATAGTGGTGGTGGTGATGGTAAAAGAGATGGTTTTGGTGATGGTGTTGGCGGTAGTGGTGGTGGTGATGGTAAAAGAGATGGTTATGGTGATGGTGTTGGTGGTGGCGATAGTGGTGGTGGCGATGGTAAAAGTGATGGTGATGGTGTTGGCGATAGTGGTGGTGGTGATGGTAAAAGAGATGGTTTTGGTGATGGTGATGGTGTTGGCGGTAATGGTGGTTGTGATGGTAAAAGAGATGGTTTTGGTGATGGTGATGGTGTTGGCGGTAGAGATGGTTTTGGTGATGGTGTTGGTGGTGGCGATAGTGGTGGTGGTGGTAGATATAGTTTTGGTGATGGTGGTGGTGTTGGCGGTAGAGATGGTTTTGGTGATGGTGGTGGCGATAGTGGTGGTAGTGGTAGAGATGGTTTTGGTGATAGTGGTGGTGTTGGCGGTAGAGATGGTTTTGGTGATGATGGTAGTGGCGATAGTGGTGGTGGTTTTGTGATGGTGGTGGTGGCGTTGATGGTGGTGGTGGCGATGGTAGAGATGGTTTTGGTGATGGTGGCGATGATGGTGATGATGTGGTGGTGGTTATGGTGGTGATGGTGGTGTCGATGATGGTGGTGGTGGCGATAGTCGTGGTGGTGATGATGGTGGTGATCGTGGTGGTGATGGTGGTGGTGGTTATGGTGGTGTCGATGATGGTGGTGGTGGTGGTGGTAGAGATGGTTTTGGTGATAGTGGTGGTGGTGGTAGAGATGGTTTTGGTGATGGTGGTGGTGGTGGTAGAGATGGTTTTGGTGATGGTGGTGGTGGTGGTAGAGATGGTTTTGGTGATGGTGGTGGTGGTGATGATGATGGTGGCGATGATGGTGGTGGTGGTGGTGGTGGTGGCGATGATGGTGGTGGTGGTGGTGGTGGTGGTGGTGATGGTGGTGGTGATGGTGGTGGTTGTGGTGGCGATGATGGCGATGATGATGGTGGTGGTGGTGGCGATGATGATGGTGGCGATGATGGTGGTGGTGGTGGTGGTGGTGATGGTGGCGATGATGATGGTGTTGGTGGTGGTGGTGGTGGCGTTGATGGTGGTGGTGGTGGTGGTGGTGGCGATGATGGTGGTGTTGGTGGTGGTGGCGATGATGATGGTGGCGATGATGGTGGTGGTGGTGGTGGTGGCGTTGATTGTGGTGGTGGTGGTGGTGGTGGCGATGATGGTGGTGTTGGTGGTGGTGGCGATGATGATGGTGGCGATGATGGTGATGATGGTGGTGGTGGTGATGATGATCGTAGTGATGATGATTACAAAATAAGACAATTGAGGCAAATGATATCGATTAAAAGAATGATGAGGTTCTTCTCATCCACTTATTTGTTCAGATAAAATCATGTGTTTATTGTTTCAAAGAACAAATATTTTCAAGTAAGATTAGCATACTCATTCCACATCAACAAGTCGCAACAAAACGCCTAAGTTTAAAATGTAAAAGCAGTGTGTGCTGTTTGCATTTTTATTTCAATCTAATAATTTGCTATATTTTATTTTTCCGTGTACCCAATATTGAAATGTGTTATTTTCTGCGTGGAAATGATCAGTATTAATAACAGGCAGCGTTGTTTTATTTGTACAAATAATGGTATTTTTGTAATATTTTGCAATGCGTTAGCAGGCAGGTGGGCTGTAAGGGTAGGGTAGGCTAGTCTCTCGTGCGTGCGTGTTGGGAAAGGAGAGAGAGATTTTAAAACACAACGCACGCGCACGTACGCACACACAGACAGAGAGAGAGAGAGAGAGAGAGAGAGAGTTTTTCTATCATTCAGTAAACCAACACTATCATTTGGGGCAGACAGAAAAAGAAAACATAACGAAGAATTGATTGAGGCGACAAGAGACAAGAGTTGATAGACAAGAGAAAATCACAAAAAGCTGACAGTCAAAACTAGGCAACAAAGAGTTGAGATTCAAAGCTACGCAAAAAAAGAGTTGATATACAAGGCAACAAAGAAATAATGCACAAGACAAGCCAACAAAAAGTTGATGGACAAGACAACAAAGAGATGATAGACAAGAGAGAGTTGATAGACAAGACAACAAAGTTGATAGACAAGACAACAAAGAGTTGATAGACAAGACAACAAAGAGTTGATAGACAAGACAACAACGACTTGATAGACAAGACAACAAAGTTGATAGACAAGACAACAAAGAGTTGATAGACAAGACAACAAAGAGTTAATAGACAAGACACGATAGAGTTGATAGACAAGACAAGATAGAGTTGATAGACAGACAACAAAGAGTTGATAGACACGAGAACAGAGTTGATAGACAAGATAGAGTTGATAGACAAGATAGAGTTAATATACAAGATAGAGTTGATAGACAAGACAACAAAGAGTTGATAGACAAGACAACAAAGAGTTGGTAGACAAGACAACAAAGAGTCGATAGACAAGATAGAGTTGATAGACAAGATAGAGTTGATAGACAAGACAACAAAGAGTTGATAGACTAGCGAAGATAGTTGATAAGTAAGGGGCAACATAGACACCAGACAAGATAATTTAAAGTTGACTGACACCAGACAAGACAATAAAGAAACAATACACGCAGGCACACAGACCAGCATCCACTTACGTCATTGGCTCTCTACCTCACTCTCTCTCTCTCTCTCTCTCGCACACAAACACAAAAACACAATATCATTCGGGAAAGACATATAAGACAGACAAGAATTAGTAGATAGACAAAACAAGATAGGGAGGTAGACAAGAAGGCAGGCAGGAAGAGATACAGATAGATACACATACAATTATGAGAGGGCGCGGGAATGACGCAAGACGACGCATAAATATTTAAATTCGAATATAATTGGTTGAGTTAGATGAAATGACAAGAGCAGAAAGATAAAGAGAACGACATTTGACTTTGTGTGGGCACCAAGACAACGTGTAGCAGGATGTCCTACGTGCGCGGGGTTTATCGGGCAATATAATGCTCCAATCTAATGCCAGGAATAAATGGATGATTATCTGATAAGTGAACGCCGTGCTCATTGCTGCCCGTGGTTTGTCGATTAGGTCCCGGGTCAATGATAGAATACACTGAGACACGAGATTGTTGTTTGCTGTTGTATTATCGTTTAGTTACGGATTCTTCGTCTTCTACCAATACTCAAACAATCAAAGCCCTTCGCTTCTCTCAGTGCACATGCCATGGACAACTTCCCGCCAGCAAACACGGTCCTGTGCTGCTCTGTCTGCATCTCTTCATGTGTAATCAATTATTTTTAGTTCCTTCTCACATTGTCTTCTCCGTGTATTTTTGGAGTCTACCTCTCTCTTCCCTTGGGGATTCTACGTGAGAGCTTGTCTGGCTATGTTGGACGGTGTCTTCCGTAGCGCATATTTTATTTATGACCATTTCTTCGCTTAATTTGTTGTTCCAGTGACTGTTGTTGACTCCTTTCCCACGAATCTTCATTGCTCACCATGTCCTGCCATTCGCTTTCAAAAGCATATATTATCGAAGTACTGGAGTGTTTGATGCATAACCTTGGTCGTTCTCCGCCTCATCCGCTCCATACAGCAGCACCGACTTGACACCGGCGTTGAATATTTGAACTTCTGGTGTGAATCTTGATTTCTCTGGATCTGCATTGGTTGTTTAGTGTTAGGAACGGTCCTCTTGCCTTTCCAGCACTGATCCTTACATCTACATCTGTACACCCTGATGATTCTATTGTGCTGCCCAAATATGTAAACGTATCCATGTTTTCGAACTGCTCTCCCTCCAGCATGATGGGTTCTTTGCTGATATTGTTGAGTTTAAGGAGCTTGGTTTTCTTCGTGATGATATTTAGTCCCAGTTTGGCGCATTGCCCCTATCACGCTATCAATTTTCTCTGGCATTTGGCTATGACTGTGTGATAAAAGTACCAGATCATCAGAGTAATCCATGTCCTTCAATTGTATCCATAGTGTCCACTTAATACTAGTTCTTGTTTCATCGATTGATGTCTTCATTATGATTAGCATTATGAGGATTGTGTACTTCTCTGGTATCCTATAGTGTCTGAACAGTTGCCATAGAGTACTTCGATTCACACTGTTAAATGACTTTTCATATTCTACAAAATTTTCGTATAGGGATGATTTCCATTGAATTCGTTGTTCTGCTATCATTGAGTTTACATGTGCATGATCTTCCCTGGTGAAATTCAGTCTGTTCTTCTCAAAGATTTTTTGTCTACTTCCACTTTTAATATGTCCAACATGATTATGTTGAATATCTAACGGTAGTACAGCCTCTTTTTATCATCCCCTCCATTACTTCATCAGTAACCCATGTTTAAAGGTTATTATTTAATATGAACATGGGTTATTTTACGTCACGTCGCATCTCGCCTCGCCCCGCCACATAACACAACACAACACTGCATATATATGCCGGCGCGTGTGTGCGTTTCTCGGTCGCCTTAATGTTGTCAATAGAAGCAAGGAACCAATAGCACACAGACAAATAACAACCAGATTTCACTGAAAAGGGAGAAAAAGAACACTCATACATTTCTACGTCTCAACAAACAATGCTGATGAAAACACAAAAAAACAACTCTGTTATATATTCGAAGGAACTCTGGAGAAGGCTCCGGGGAAAGACACCAATATTTTAATGGGACACATAAATGGAAAAGTTAAACTGACAACGGGCATTCTGAATTGATTGTGGCCTTTAGTGGGATGGAAAACAAATAAATATGGGTAAACTTTGTCAGTTCAATGATCTGGATTTAGGAAAGCACAATTTCTTTCTTTCAGAAATGTACATAAAGTTACCAGATGGGCACACTGAAGATAAAAAGAGAAGCAGATGGCGGCTCAAACCATCACCTGATCTTGGCGACTATAGTCATACAGCTGTACTTTTCTTTTAAAA
The DNA here is from genome assembly GCA_036924085.1 of Ariolimax columbianus. Taxonomy (NCBI): domain Eukaryota; kingdom Metazoa; phylum Mollusca; class Gastropoda; order Stylommatophora; family Arionidae; genus Ariolimax; species Ariolimax columbianus. Next base: position 31,891,272 of record JAVGWX010000008.1, on the reverse strand, counting down.
GATAAGGCAGTTAAAACAAGACACAAATAAAACTTACAAAACATGTCAAATTTAGACAGCAAGGCTAAACTCAAACTACGAAGGGGATTTGAAAAGTGTCACCTGCAGCGCCCTAGCTATATAACAGTGCTCACAGCAACAGGACGCCTATGTGCGAATAATCTCCAATGGAGTGACCATAGGGGCATGTAGTGGCATGAAGTGACTATAGGGTCATGTAGTGGCATGAAGTGACTATAGGTGCATGTAGTGGCATGAAGTGACTATAGGGGCATGTAGTGGCATGCAGTGACCATAGGGGCATGTAGTGACTATAGGAGCATGTACTGACATGAAGTGACTATAGGAGCATATAGTGGCATGAAGTGACTATAGGGACATGTAGTGGCATGAAGTGACTATAGGGGCATGTAGTGACTATAGGAGCATATAGTGGCATGAAGTGACTATAGGGGCATGTAGTGGCATGAAGTGACTATAGGAGCATATAGTGGCATGAAGTGACTATAGGGGCATGTAGTGGGATGAAGTGACTATAGGGGCATGTAGTGGCATGAAGTGACTATAGGGGCATGTAGTCACTATAGGGGCATGTAGTGGCATGAAGTGACTATATGGGCATGTAGTGGCATGAAGTGACTATAGGGACATGTAGTCACTATAGGGGCCTCTAGTGGCATGAAGTGACTATAGGGGCATGTAGTGACTATAGGGGCATGTAGTGGCATGAAGTGACTATAGGGGCATGTAGTGGCATGAAGTGACTATAGGAGCATATAGTGGCATGAAGTGACTATAGGGACATGTAGTGGCATGAAGTGACTATAGGGGCATGTAGTGGCATGAAGTGACTATAGGGGCATGTAGTGGCATGAAGTGATTATAGGGGCATGTAGTGGCATGAAGTGACTATAGGGGCATGTAGTGGCATGAAGTGACTATAGGGGCATGTAGTCACTATAGGGGCCTGTAGTGGCATGAAGTGACTATAGGGGCATGTAGTGGCATAAAGTGACTATAGGGGCATGTAGTGGTATGTAGTGACTATAGGGGCATGAAGTGACTATAGGGGCATGTAGTGGCATGTAGTGACTATAGGGGCATGTAGTGTCATGAAATGACTATAGGGGCATGAAGTGACTATAGGGGCATGTAGTGACTATAGGGGCATGTAGTGACTATAAGGGCATGTAGTGGCATGAAGTGACTATAGGGGCATGTAGTGGCATGAAGTGACTATAGGGGCATGTAGTGACTATAGTGGCATGAAGTGACTATAGGAGAAGGTAGTGGCATGTAGTGACTATATGGGCATGTAGTGCCATGAAGTGACTATATGGGCATGTAGTGGCATGAAGTGACTATATGGACATTTAGTGCCATGAAGTGACTATAGGAGCATGTAGTGGCATGAAGTGACTATAGGGGCATGTAGTGGCATGAAGTGACTATAGTGGCATGTAGTGACCATTGGGGCATGTAGTGGCATGAAGTGACTATAGGGGCATGTAGTGGCATGAAGTGACTATAGTGGCATGTAGTGACTATAGGGGCATGTAGTGGCATGAAGTGACTATAGGGGCATGTAGTGACTTTGAGACATGTAGTGGAATGAAGTGACTGTAGTGGCATGAAGTGACTATAGGAGAATGTAGTGACTATAGGGGCATGTAGTGGCATGAAGTGACTATAGGGGCATGTAGTGACTATAGGGGCATGTAGTGGCATGAAGTGACTAAAAGGGCATGTAGTGGCATGAAGTGACTATAGGGGCATGTAGTGGCATTAAGTAACTATAGTGGCATGAATTGACCATAGGGGCATGTCACTAGTGGCATGTAGTGACCATAGGGGCATGTAGTGGCCTGAAGTGACTATAAGGGCATATAGTGGCATGTAGTGACTATAGTGGCATGAAGTGACTATAGTGGCATGCAGTGACCATAGGGGCATGTAGTGGCATGAAGTGACTATAGTGGCATGTAGTGACTATAGGAGCATGTAGTGGCATGAAGTGACTAAAAGGGGCATGTAGTGCCATGAAGTGACTATAGGGGCATGAAGTGACTATAGGCATGAAGTGACTAGGGTCATGTTATGGTCTGTAACGTGACGCTTGCGCACAGCAGACCGCAAAATGGCGGGCTACATTAACATACGGTTGGCGCAACGCATTGGGATTGAATTCATAACGGCGGAAGGTTGTGGGCCCATCGCCATGCATCGAAGGATGGCTGCGGTTACGGTGACCACTGTGTGGATGTCCGTACTGTTAGGAGGTGGGTACGGGCTGTAAAAAAGGACAATCCAGCCATGACGAGCATACATGGCAAGTCTCACAGCTGACGACCCATCGCAGCTGAGGATGCACACCACAAAGCTCGGCTGGACGAAATGATTCGTGTCGAACGTCGTATCAAGCAGAAAGATGTCGCCGCAATGATCATGATTTCGTTTGAGCGAATCCATCACATTATCCATGACCTGGTTGGGCATAGGAACGTGTGTGTGAGATGGGTGCCTCGGGTATAGGTAAGTGTGTTAGATGGGTGCCTCGGGTATAGGTAAGTGTGTTAGATAGGTGCCTCGGGTATAGGTAAGTGTGTTAGATGGGTGCCTCGGGTATAGGTGTGTTAGATGGGTGCCTCGGGTATAGGTAAGTGTGTTAGATGGGTGCCTCGGGTATAGGTAAGTGTGTTAGATGGGTGCCTCGGGTATAGGTAAGTGTGTTAGATGGGTACCTCTGGTATAGGTAAGTGTGTTAGATGGATGCCTCGGGTATAGGAAAGTGTGTGCGAGATGGGTCCCTCGGGTATAGAAAAGTGTGTTAGATGGGTCCCTCGGGTATAGAAAAGTGTGTTAGATGAGTGCCTCGGGTATAGGTAAGTGTGTTAGATGGGTGCCTCGGGTATAGAAAAGTGTGTTAGATGAGTACCTCGGGTATAGGTAAGTGTGTTAGATGGGTCCCTCGGGTATAGAAAAGTGTGTTAGATGAGTGCCTCGGGTATAGGTAAGTGTGTTAGATGGGTGCCTCGGGTATAGGTAAGTGTGTTAGATGGATGCCTCGGGTATAGGATAGTGTGTGCGAGATGGGTCCCTCGGGTATAGAAAAGTGTGTTAGATGGGTGCCTCGGGTATAGAAAAGTGTGTGCGAGATGGATCCTTCGGGTCGTCGTAGTCGTCATCGTCATCATCATCATCGTCATAATGATGATCAGTAATCTGAAAGGTCATAGGGGCACCAATCCTGCAGTTTGTTGGACCAGTTCCCGCCACTCCACTCGGTTTTGTGCTAGGATATGCTCGAGCCTTGGGCCTTCCCGTACACTCTCTGATGATGCCTTCCGTCAAAATTTGATAGAATAACGTATTGCACTAGTAACAACTAAACGTATTTATACTGGTTTATAAGACTCTTCAGAGTCTGTATACAACCAGTTTCTTGGAAGATGGTTTTTACCGATGTGCGAGTAAATCTTAATAGACTAAAACACTGGAGCTAAAGTAGACCCACAGCCAGTTAGGCGCCATCTATAGCTGCTCTTAACAAAACACATGGGTACAAATAAAGGTACAAATAACTGGGCAGATTTGTAATTTGAATTTTGTCCGGGCAGCGGCCGTGAGGCCTACTCTTTTCGATTTCCAACTGCCAAAGAATTTTTAACGTGCTCGACACTGAACACGGGAGTCCGATCTCACTACCCAGAGATCAGGAGAATTTTTGGCCAGATGATACACGTATAAAAAATGTCGGTCTCCACCGTGATTCGAACTCACGGCTTCCGGCACCCGAAGCGGGCATCTTACCTCGAGACCAGTGAGCAGTGGCTGTGCACACAATGTCAGCTATTTAGGTTATGGAGAAGTTGGTTAAAATAGAAGAAATATAAGTCCACGGAAACTGACAACGTTCTTTGTAAGGTTAAATAAAGGCTTGCCGAGCCTTGCCTTACATAAAAAACAGGTAGATAGTGGATATCTGAAACATGAAAATAGTGGACATTTGATACATGAAAACAGGAAATTAGTGGACATTTGATACATGAAAACGGGAAATTAGTGGACATTTGATACATGAAAACAGGATATTAGTGGACATTTGATACACGAGAACAGGAAAGTATTGAATATTTGGTACAGAAAAATAGTGGACATTTGGTACATGAAAACAGGAAATTAGTGGATATTTGATACATGAAAACAGCAAATTAGTGGACATTTGATACATGAAAACAGGAAATTAGTGGACATTTGATACACGAGAACAGGAAAGTATTGAATATTTGGAACAGAAAAATAGTGGACATTTGGTACATGAAAACAGGAAATTGGTGGACATTTGATACAAGAAAACAGGAAATTGGAGGACATTTGATACAAGAAAACAGGAAATTAGTGGACATTTTGATAAGCAGCTGGAAGATCTCGATTTCGCAGATGATACATGTACTCTGCCTCCCGAACAGTAGGGCATACAAGGAAAGAGAGACAGATTGGCGCATACATGTACTCTGTCCTGAGCAGTAGGCCATACAAGGAAAGAGAGACAGATTGGCGCATACATGTACTCTGCCCCCTGAGCAGTAGGGAATACATGGAAAGAGACAGATTGGCGCATACATGTACTCTGCCTCATGAGCAGTAGGGGATACAAGGAAAGAGAGACAGATTGGCGCATACATGTACTCTGCCTCCTGAGCAGTAGGGCATACAAGGAAAGAGATACAGATTGGCGCATACATGTACTCTGCCTCCTGAGCAGTAGGGCATGCAAGGATTGAGAGACAGATTGGCGCATACATGTACTCTGCCTCCTGAGCAGTAGGGCATGCAAGGAAAGAGAGACAGATTGGCGTATACATGTACTCTGCCTCCTGGGCAGTAGGGCATACAAGGAAAGAGAGACAGATTGGCGCATACATGTACTCTGCCTCCTGAGCAGTAGGGCATACAAGGAAAGAGAGACAGATTGGCGTATACATGTACTCTGCCTCCTGAGCAGTAGGGCATACAAGGAAAGAGAGACAGATTGGCGTATACATGTACTCTGCCTCCTGAGCAGTATGGCATGCAAGGAAAAAGAGACAGATTGGCGTATACATGTACTCTGTCTCCTGAGCAGTAGGGCATGCAAGGAAAAAGAGACAGATTGGCGTATACATGTACTCTGCCTCCTGAACAGTAGGGCATGCAAGGAAAGAGAGACAGATTGGCGCATGAAGCAGCAAAGTTGGGACTACAGATTAGTGTGAACGAAAACAAAGTAAATTAGGATACATAGTAATCGAAGATGGCCTGAGCAATCAACGATTCCCAAATGCTTGTTCAAGGCTTAATCATGCCGGTTATGCATTCATTCTAGAGCTACTGATTCCAGAAATTCCGTAACAGAGTACTGACGGCCCACCAACGTTGAACACCACCTCTCAACTCTCCCTCCCTCCTCCCAAATCTACCTTAGATCTACCTCGCGCAGTAACGTGTTCAGTTAGTGGAGTCTCCCTTGCGGAATATGACTTTTGACAATATCTTCGTGAACTATCGAGGCCTGTCTGTTAGCTGTGAATATCGTGGTGATGCCCCCCGTCAAACTCACATTCCAAAACTCACGCGCACCCGAACGCGCGAACATGAAACGGTTACTATATAAATCATCACTGCATGCATCCACTTGTTGCGAGTACCGACAGCCGGAGACAACTGACAATAACAACAAATAACAAGCACGCACGCACGCACACACACACACACACACACACACAAACACACACACACACACACAAAAACACACACACACACACACAAACACACCAAGGATGAATGCCAAAACAGAAGTGTAGCAAGCTAGGTGTGTGCTTGTGTCCAGATGTATATGTACACGCGAGGCTTTCCCAAATCCCTAATCGCCTTCGTGTCATGAAGCGGTCATTAATATTGCAACGGAACTTGAACTTCGGTGTATTTTGTGCGCTATTTTCGAGACGTTTTCTGTGTTGTTTTTTTTCTCACTTCTGTTGTTTCACCACGTTTCAGAATAAAATGTTTCTATTGATCTCTTGCCATAAGCTTAGGCCGTTCTTGTCTCCTAGATTTGTAAACCATTAATATTCAGCGTGTGTTATTTGCTATCTTTATATTGCGTGTCAGTGGGTGTGTCTGTGGGCGGGTGTGTTTGTGTGTTTCTGTACGCGCGTGGGAATTTGTCTGTGTGAGTTTGTTTGAGTGCCTGGGCACCTTCGTGTGTGTTTGTGTATGTATGCGTGCGTGTATGTGCGCACGTCCGGGTGTGTGTTCGTGCCTGTGCGAGTGTGTGTTTCTGTGTGTCGGTGCGCATATGTGTGTGTGTGTGTGTGTGTTGTACACGTACGTAGGTGCGTCTCTATGTGCGCGTGTTGGTGTCTGTTCTGATGTATGTGTTCCTGTATATGCGTGTGGCTTTATGTGCATGCCTGCTTGAGCGTCTTGTTCTGAATATTCCAGCCACCACTTTTCGTTTCTCTATCCTCCACATATCATTATTACGTCAGTTCGGTTTGCCGTTATCTTCATTATGAATGACCTATACATGCACGCACATGCTTAATGGCGCATTTATGTTTGTCCGGATTCGATTGTTATAAAATATTAACAGTTCGCCGTTGTCTAGTTCTTTTTGTTGTGTTGATGTTCATAAAACCTGCGCTAATTACATTCAATCTTTATAGTGTAAAATCACAGCATGCCACCATGGAATCATTGATTACCAGTCTGTTCATACAGGCTTTATCAAATTGGCATTTATTCCCGTTGCTGAGGTCCCCTGAGAGAGTGTGAGTGAGTGAGTGTGTGTGTGTATATATACCTTGATGACTCGTTCCTAGGCGTAGCTGCGGATCTGAACTTCATCTCTAGCGAACCCTGTCTAGGGCCATGGAAATATAGTGCGTGGTAAGTGCTCCTCTAGAAGCCTCCCGGATGTTGTAGCATACAGCAAGGGAGTCTGATCAGCGCATTGGAGGTCTTCCCTTCGGTCTCTTCTGTCGCTGTGCTCCATCAACCATCGATTCGACGCAACATGTGACCTGCCCATCTATGTTTTGCCTAGTCTGCATGAACTACCGCATCCTTCACCAGAGACAATCATCTGAAGTCAGAATTGTGGAGACCTTGCATACGTTGGTTCCGGAGAGTGATTCCGACCAAGCGTCGCTTAAGGGCAGCCTGGGTCACTCTCAATTTGTCCTCTAGTGATTTTATTAGTGTCCACGTCTCGGCACCGCAGCACATAGCGGGGAGTACAGTGGAATTGTACAAGGAGGCTCGTAGATCTTGGTCATGATAAACGTCTAGGACCGTGGTAATAGACGAGAAGGCTACCCAACCCGCGCGGCGACGTCTTCGTAGTTAAGGTTTATATTATATATATATATAAATATGTATATGAGTGAAAAATAAAAGCCGCGTATGCCTGTCATCCCCATTGCAGTATACAGGTTAGATTATTTTTACTTATTTTTTTTTAAGGCATATGCCTTCTTCATTCTTCTCTTCCTGTTCTGCCTTTCAGCGTAAGATTATGAAGTTATCTCTAGAACGAGCCCGACTGTGTTCCTCGTGTACAGTGGCATTTACTGTCTCAGATATTTCCGTAAGCCAACTTTTTCGTGTTCGGCTTATGACCTTGAATATGTTTAATCTAAATAGCAATGCCGGTGGGGTGGTGGTGGTGGGTTGGTTGTGCTGTGAAGTGGTAAACTTGTTATTTTACGAAATTGTTACTGAGGTTTCGAATCCAATTTTCGTTGGTTAGGCAACCGGTATCCAAGCTCATTGGCCACCTGGTTCTCATACCTAGCTACGTCTGGTAGAAAAACATTACACGTTTACTATTGGATCAATATGCTAAACAGTACATGAGCCGCAGCAGTCAGCGACTCAATAGGTGTCAGGGGCAGCTATCCAGAGCTGTCAAGATCCTTCTCCACTCACACGTGCTGATCCTGGATAGCAAACTGCAAAAGGGCAGACTGACTAAGGACAAGGGATCAAAGAGGGAAGGCTAACCAGGTACCCAATAATACCAGCTGAAGTCGGATGTGTCGGGTCGAAAAGTGCAAATATCGTTGTCAAGACACAGAGCATTCTGTTCTCCATACTACATCCTGCTACCTACAAAAACGTTTTCATGACTTGGTAGCGAGAGTTGGAGAACGTTCTGGGCTTGGTAGCTGGAGTTGGAGAACGTTCTGGGCTTGGTAGCTGGAGTTGGAGAACGTTCAGGGCTTGGTAGCGGGAGTTGGAGAACGTTCAGGGTTTGGTAGCTGGAGTTGGAGAACGTTCAGGGCTTGGTAGCTGGTGTTGGAGAACGTTCAGGGCTTGGTAGCTGGAGTTGGAGAACGTTCAGGGCTTGGTAGCGGGAGTTGGAGAACGTTCAGGGCTTGGTAGCGGGAGTTGGAGAACGTTCAGGGCTTGGTAGCGGGAGTGTTAAGAACGTTCAGGGCTTGGTAGAGGGAGTTGGAGAACGTTCAGGGCTTCGTAGCGGGAGTTGGAGAACGTTCTGGGCTTGGTAGCTAGAGTTGGAGAACGTTCAGGGCTTGGTAGCGGGAGTTGGAGAACGTTCTGGGCTTCGTAGCGGGAGTTGGAGAACGTTCTGGGCTTGGTAGCTAGAGTTGGAGAGCGTTCAGGGCTTGGTAGCGGGAGTTGGAGAACGTTCTGGGCTTCGTAGCGGGAGTTGGAGAACGTTCTGTGCTTGCTAGCTAGAGTTGGAGAACGTTCAGGACTTGGTAGCGGGAGTTGGAGAACGTTCTGGGCTTCGTAGCGGGAGTTGGAGAACGTTCTGGGCTTGGTAGCTAGAGTTGGAGAGCGTTCAGGGCTTGGTAGCGGGAGTTGGAGAATGTTCAGGGCTTGGTAGCGGGAGTTGGAGAACGTTCAGGGCTTGGTAGCGGGAGTTGGAGAACGTTCAGGGCTTGGTAGCTGGAGTTGGAGAACGTTCAGGGTTTTGTAGCGGGAGTTGGAGAACGTTCAGGGTTTTGTAGCGGGAGTTGGAGAACGTCCAGGGTTTGGTAGCGATTGCGTTGTTATTTGGTTAGGATGTTGATGTCATTTGGTGAGGTATGCTTCTGTTAACTACTTTTCTGTTGGTTATATCAGCCTTCGGGAGTGGATGTGGCGCATTGTTTAATGCAGTAACTTCCCAGATAAGCGATTTGGGTTTGGTCCCCAGTTCGTGCAAGATTTTTCCCGATTGCGAAACGGATCCTGAATTCCATCAAGCCTCAAAAACTGAGTTCCAGAATAATCTCAGAAACTAAAGGCCGAAGGACTTATGTTGACACCATCACCCCTAGTGGATCAAGAACAATATGAGTGAAACATAATAATTCCAATATGCTTCATTGGTGAGTTAAAGGGATCTTAACTTGTTTACATGTAACAGCCTTCAAATTGGTGAGGCATGTACGCGTTTACATTTCTATTAGTTATGTTAGTTATTACATGATGTTGGTTGGGATATCGTCTTCAATTGGTGAGGCATACACGCGTTTACATTTCTATTAGTTATATCAGTTATCACATGATGTTGGTTGGGATATCGTCTTCAATTTGTGAGGCGTGCTTCTGTCAACTAAATTTATGTTAGTTATTCCAGCCATAGCATGGTATGTGTTTATTTCAAATCTACTGTCGCGATGCGTTCTGAACTAGCTACTAGTTGTATCTGATAGCTCCTATATTTCCCGGAACATACTGGGATTTGTGGGCCTTAATCAGAGTCAGACGATCCAACAAATTGATGACTGCTCTCAGTTGAACGAACGACAGTTCATCCTTTTTTTCCAGTAGCCCTCTTCCTCTTTCAAGACATGATCCTCACTTTTAGCCCAATAATCGTTGTCTATATTTGACAGGGCTGCATATGTTGGTTATTTTATATCGCATAGTTTGAAAGTTCTATTTTCAGCTGCTACTTGTCCTCTGTTGACCAAACGAGTTCAGTTGGGTTTTAGTGTGAATGGTAAGGTGGCAGCAACATGTCTATCTATATGAAATATCGTTTCCTTTCATGTTTGCTTGACAACAAAAAAGCAATTCAATTTTCAGATACTGTTATCACATACTGTTTCAGATACATCTGTTAAGTGGTATGAGTTCTTTTGTGAGCCACATCTTCATTGCTTTTTTTGTACTGGATGATGTCAGGATGTCTTCTTGTGTTACTGCGTAGTGGTTTGATGCATTGTCCACAGTCAGACAGGAAGAACAGTTTTTTTTTTTCAATCCACTCTTTATATATGTTACAATTCATCTCGGTATGATAGTCCCGATTGTTCGTATAATTTTAAGGAAACAAGTTCTGCATTCTTTACCAGCCCATTATGTCTGCTACCTGCGTGTGCTATCATGAAGCGCTGTCCTTTGCCACTTGGTGCTAATCTTTTAATCGTTTCATCCGCTGACTGCCATTCCTTTTCATTTGTGTGGTGAGCACTTATTCAGGTTTCTTCCACATACACAGTATCATAACATTGTTTACTCATTTCGTGTACTTCACGTAAACAGTTGCTTCTCGCAGATACTAGATGCGGCTTCTCACAGATGAGGTTTCTCCCGCTACCAAAATTTCGTTACAATTCTCCACAACGTAGATTTTGTTAAATCAATTTCTTTGTGTGTTTTCAGACGAAAATTCAGTTTTCTTAGTGGTATTATTATTTTATTAGAATCAAATATTCTACAAATCTCTCTTTTAATCACATCCCTGTCAAAACTATCTACCATTGTCTTTCTTTCTACTAGTCTTGATGAAACACGAACTTTTATAGTCTTGGAACAATCGATCAAATGACCGTTTACTTAAACTCAAAGCGTGCATAGATTTCTTTTCTGGGTTTGAGATACTCCGATACAGTTTACGACGCTTAGCTTATCTACAAAAATATTAACACATCTTCGATGTTATTGTATGGAGTGTAAGAAACTAGAATTTCAGATTTATTGTAGTGAACGCTAACAATTTGTTATATTACGCCTTTGGACTAGAGTACACATTGCACACACCGGAAGGCTCATTAGAACTGTTCAAAACCAGTGAGCTGTTGGTTAAAGCTAGAACGATTTCGTGAACCACGTTGATAATGTTATTTCCAAAAATACTCAGTTTTGAATGGTTAATCATTTCAAAGGGCTAATTTCATTAGAAGGGCTGATTTTTTTATGCCCTAAATAAATACAATTGTATACCATATGTTTTGGGGTAAGAAAAATATATTCAATATTGGGACATTGTGATTTGCAGGTTGTATGCAAAATTTTAAATATTTTGTTCATATGGAAGCTTAGACATTCAATTTTAAACCGCGCAAACATTGTAAAACGCACTATAGCAAGATTGTGCATGGGCCTGGCTACCTCATTTGTAGAAACTTTAAGCCAAATAATCTTAAATAGATAAGGGCAGAACAACATTTGATGACTCGATGTGCTCCCTAGGGAGCTGAACAGGTTTTGCTTCATTGAATGTACTTACCCGAGTTGGTTGAGAGGAGAAAGTTGGGGCGGGGTGCGACGTTTTTCTTTAAGTGTCAAGGCATTCGGGGTTGACGATCAAAACCGTTCATAAACATTTCTTCAATCTATTCATCAGAGTCATCTTGGACAGAATAAGAAAAGGAAGTGCACAAAAATCTCCGAAAGGAACAGGCAGGATTACAACAGTGAAGATCCCTCGCAGGTCATATAGTTACTCTTAGCATCATCAAAAAACAAAGTATCGCCTTAGAGCATCGCTATATGAAGGCCTTGATAAATTGTAGGGTGGGCACCAGTCAGCTGGTTTGTTTCTAATTGTCTGGAAGCCTAATTGACATGTGTCATTCTATTGTTCTTCCGTCTTCTATTACCACTGTCCATTAGTAACTACATTTGTTTCTGAGTTCCATTCAGCTAAACTCATGCAGGATTCACGAAATGGGCGTATCCGTTGATAGTGCAAGGGGACATGATCTTTAATGAAAGTTTGGTCATGTTTTCTATAAATGTATATTTGATGGAGAGTTGTCTACACTTTTTGGACATGATCTCGGTGTGGCATTGAGTCTCTGGTCTCGTACATAGATCTCGTGGGAACTAGAGGCAGGCAGTAAAACAGACAGACAGGCACATTAACAGACAGGTAACCACATCGGTAAACAGACACATGGATATGTAGCCAGACAGAGGGTAGGTAGACAGTCGGGTAGGTAGATAGGCATCCAGAGGGTTAGGTAGGTAGGCAGCCAGAGGGGTAGGTATGTGGGCAGAGGGGCAAATAGACAGATGGGTAGGTAGGCAAGAAGAGGGGCAGGTAGATGGATAGGTGGGCAAGAAGGATGGGTAGATGGATATATGGGCAAGCAGAGGGACAGAGATGGACAGGTAAATGGATAGGTGAGAAAGCAGAAGGACAGGTAGGTAGATAGGTGGGTAAGCAGACGGGCAGGTAGAGGAATAGATGGAGAAGCAGAGGAGCAGGTAGATGGATAGGTAGATAGATAGGTGGGCAAGCAGAAGGATATGTGGATGGAGAGGTAGATGGATATATGGGCAAGCAGAAGAACAGATAAATGGATAGGTGGGCAAACAGGAGGTAGATGGATAAGTAGGATAGCAGAGGAGTAGTTAAATGGATAGATGGACAAGCAGAAGGACATGTAGATGGATAGGTGGGTAGGCAGAGAGGCAGGTAGATGGATAGGTGGGCAAGCAGAGGGGCAGGTAGATGGATAGGTGGGCAAGCAGAGGGGCGGGCAGGTAGATGGATAGGTGGGCAATCAGAAGGAAAGGTAGATGGATAATTGGGCAAGCAGAGGGGCAGGTAGATGCATAGGTGGACAAGAAGGATAGGTAGATGGATATATGGGCAAGCAGAGAGACAGAGATGGACAGGTAAATGGAAAGGTGGGCAAGCTGGAGGAGGTAGATGGATAAGTGGAAAAGTAGAAGGAGCAGGTAGATGGATAAGTAGGCAAGCAAAAGAATAGTTAAATGGATAGATGGACAATCAGAAGGACATGTAGATGGATAGGTGGGTAAGCAGAGGGGCGAATAGAGGGATAGGTGGGTAAGCAGAGGGGCGAATAGAGGGATAGGTGGGTAAGCAGAGAGGCTAATAGAGGGATAGGTGGGTAAGCAGAGGGGCGAATATAGGGCTAGCTGGGTAAGCAGAGAGGCTAATATAGGGATAGGTGGGTAAGCAGAGAGGCTAATAGAGGGATAGGTGGGTAAGCAGAGGGGCGAATATAGGGCTAGGTGGGTAAGCAGAGAGGCTAATAGAGGGATAGGTGGGTAAGCAGAGAGGCTAATAGAGGGATAGGTGGGTAAGCAGAGGGGCGAATATAGGGCTAGGTAGGCAAGAAGAGGGCTATGTCGATTGATAGGTAGGCAAGCAGAGGGGCAGGTAGTTGGATAGGTAGGCAAGCAGAGGGGCAGGTAGTTGGATAGGTGGGCAAGCAGAGGGTCAGGTAGATCGATAGGTGGGCAAGCAGAGGGTCAGGTAGATCGATAAGTGGCAAAGCAGGAGGACAGGTAGATAGATAAGTAGGATAGCAGAAGAGTAGTTAAATGGATAGATGGACAGGCAGAATGACATGTAGATGGATAGGTGGGTAGACAGAGAGGCGGGTAGATGGATAGGTGGGTAGACAGAGGGGCGAGTAGATGGATAGGTGGGCAAGTAGAGGGGCAGATAGAGGGGAGATAGAGGGGCGGCGCAGGTAGATGGATAGGTGGGTAAGCAGAGGGACAGGTAGATCGATAGGTGGGTAAGCAGAGGGACAGGTAGATGGATAGGTGGGTAAGTAGAGGGACAGGTAGATCGATAGGTGGGTAAGTAGAGGGACAGGTAGATCGATATGTGGGTAAGCAGAGGGACAGGTAGATCGATAGGTGGGTAAGTAGAGGGACAGGTAGATCGATAGGTGGGTAAGCAGAGGGACAGGTAGATCGATAGGTGGGTAAGCAGAGGGACAGGTAGATGGATAGGTGGGTAAGTAGAGGGACAGGTAGATCGATAGGTGGGCAAGCAGGACAGGTATATGAATAGATGAGTAAACAGAGGGGCAGGTACATGGATAGGTAGATGAATAGGCGAGAACGCAGACAGGCCTTAAAGTGAACAGAGAGAACAGATAAGCAGACTAACGGGCATTCAAACTGACCGAGAGATAAACAAAGAAGCAAACCGTGAGAGAGACGAACGGGCATGCACAAACAGACGGACACATGCATTCATATATTTACGAGCGAGGGGATTAAGAGGAAGAGGAGATTAAAAGTAAGACGAGAGAGAGTGTGAGGGTCGACAGACAGAGAGCGAGAGAGATGTGAGAGAGAGAACATTCGAAATTTAAAACTAATACAAACAGATAGACACGCTAAATAAATCGACATACGACCTGATCAATGGCAATCGTCACATGCAGTAGAGCCTGCTCTGATCTTATGAGATCGTGTGATCGCCCATAAAGGACTTTGTCTACCACGATACTCAGGGGCGTTCCTGAGACAAATGCCCTGCCTAATATGAGACGGCATGGATTTCTGTCACTGTCTGGAATCTCGGAGAACCCTTTATCAGATTACAGAAAATTAGATATACTACAAAGAAGTTTGCTGACACATCATTCCCGACAAGGTAGTGCCTGCTAAGTGGATTTCATTCCCGAAACTTTGTAACTTGCAGTTATGTTTGTGATCCTCTTTTTATCCTGGCGTTCGTCGTGAAAATGACGCAGTTAACAGCGAGGCTGCGATGTCCGTGTCTCAAGAGACCGGGGGAGGAGACGGAGTCGACAGACTGTAGCACGCCCATAGTGTCTGAATGGTGTAAAAGCTTTTGTGAAGGCTGTGAACCCATCGAGTACGTGCCCCTACGACGCCCAATGAAAAGTGATTACAGGTGAAGCCAGACACAATGTTGAGGTTATTGTGAACGATCGGCGGATTACTGTACGCGAAGTCGACATGGCTTCTGGTTAAACTAAAGTTCTGTAGAAGTGGTCAAGCCGTTTGCCTCGTGTTCAGACGGTCGGGGTTCGATTTCGAGCTGCGACGGTCGGTCCATGGTATCAATTTTTTCCGAAGATCTCTGGGTTCATCGCTGGAGCTACGGAGTTCGTGCTTTCTGCGATGCTCTCGACAGATGGGGTACCCATCTTCCGAGAGAGACCGAGCTAAAATAGTGAAAAAACCAGAGGCAATGAAGTCGAGCCCCCGCTTAAAGTTGTTTTGTTTCTGTAGACAATATCGTTAAGGATCACTTCAACTGTCATGAAGATTCCTGTCGGTGTGTGCGGAACCAACTGGATTTTGACCAAACAGGTGTCCTCCTGAAACACAACAGCGCTAGACCCCCATACGACCGGCACAACTTTGGCAGTTATTGATGAGAGGAAAGAAAGATATTTGAATGTTAAATTTGATTAAGGTTGAGTTTAATAAAAATTTGGCTTGGCTTGGCTTCGTTCTCAATCTCCCACTACCAAACCCTGGAAGGGCTTAAGTAGCAGAATGTAGTCCAGAGAATGGAATGCGTTGTGTTGTAGTTTAGAGCTTGACTGCAATATTTACACCTTTCAGTCCAACACATCCGACTTCAATAAGCATTTTTTGAGTACCGGGTGAGCATTCTCTCTTCGATCCATTCTCCTTAGCCAGTCTGCCCTTCTGCAGTCTGTTATCCAGGATCACCGCGTAGAGGTGTAGACGGGTCTTGGCAGCTCTGGTTCGCTGGCCCTCACGCTAGCAGTCAGCTATGAGTCGCTGACCACTGCAGCTCATGCGCTGCTCAGCATCTTAATCCCAATGAAAATTTAAAATTAATTTGTCTTTTTAATCAAAATTTTAAAATGGGTATGGTCAGATACCGCACCGAGACGAGAAAACAAACAAAACCTACGTTACGTCAGGGACAACAAATAACAACAATAGTGAACTAATAAATCAACATATAGGGAAAAAATGGTCTACTTATCTGATAGTAGACCCAGTCTGTCTAAACAACAGGTTGGGTCAGATGCTTGACTGAATATGAAGGTGGGCGGTGAAATAAGGTGGCCAGGAGAGCGTAAGAAGTGAGGGGGAATGCGCCGGATAAGCCAGTGGTGGCCAAATATGGAAACGGCCAAATAGTGATCCAAGTTGGAGAACAAAAAGAAGGTGATATAAGCCGGGAGGGGGGTGAGATTAATATGAGTAGAACTGATTGAAGAAAAAAAAAGGGGGGGGGGGTGGGGTCAAAGGAGGACAAAAAGATGGAGGTCAGTATGAGGTTTTCAGAAAAGGTATGGAAGATATTGTCATGCGGTTGGAGACAAGTTTGCAGTTATTGATCAATTGCATTGATAGGTATTGTCACACCCACCTTACTGTCCCGTCGAGTGATTGTCACTTTTATCTTTTTATCTATCTGCATTCCACTTGTGTCGTTGCTCCATTGTTACATTTTTTTTTTTGGCAGGCGAAAATCTACTGGTGACTTGCCAGGTCAATCCCAGTATCTGTTATCAACCATTAGGCTGGTAGCAACTTGAATATACAATCGTGGTGATGGATGTGTAAATTATAACAAGTTAGACCCACAACCTGTGAGGTTGTCATCTATGTCGCACCGCTAATCACATAACCAAGACCTAACGTTATAGCCAGACAGCCCCCTTTTCGCAACATATTCTCTATGAGGCGAGAATCCCTAGAATAATTTGAGTAGATTTATAACTTGATTTTATATGAGCAGCGGCCGTTAAACCTACTCTTTTCGACTGTCACCTGCCAAGAGCTTTTTTACGTGCGCGCCACTGCACACGGATGTATGATCTCACTACTCAGAGATAACTGGAAATTTTTACCGGACGATCCACGTGAACAAATCCCGGTCTCCACAGTTATTTGGCCCCGCGACCTCCAGCACCCGAGGTGAACACCGTACCTCAGATGGATGGAACCTGTTGTCCGAATGCTCGATGTGCGTATCATAAACAGATTGTATTCGGTGACCTCAGAACTGGCAGATGGATCATCAGGTGTACAGATGAAATGCTAGAGACACCTTGAGAGTGTATCTGAAAAGCTTCAACATTGATGTTACCTTCTGGGAGATGCTTACACACAACCGCTCCACCTGGAACGCTTGCATCACACGTTGCTCAGATCGCAGAGCTCACATTTGATCGGCGCATGACATGGAAAAGTCAGATTGAGAGAAACCGAATGAAAGCCAGAGAAAGAATGGCGATCATGAGGAAACTTGCTGGCACAAGCTGGGGAGCAGACGAAGGCATACTAAAGAAACTGTACACTGGAAGAGTGAGACCAGTTCTCGAGTATGGCATCGCGGCATGGACAACAGCAGCGAAGGCGAACTTCGATAAAGTTAACAAACTTCAAAACCAAGCCATGAGAATCATAACAGGTGGCATGAAGTCAACGCCAATTGTAGAACTTGAAAAGATTACAAAACTGCAATCCATGACCGACAGAAGAGACTGCAGAGCCCAGCTGCAGTCAGAGAAACTCCGAAGACTGACGGACCATCCAATGTACCAGAGGCTAAACAATTTGGGAACTGGGAAACTAAAGCGGAGAAACTTTGCAGAAATAGCCAAAGCAAAGATGCACGAAGATCCCATAAACGCACTAACAACACCAAAACCCATCACTACTGTACGAAAACCTACTTGGAGGCAGGATATATTTCCAGAGGTGGTAGAAAATATACCAGGTATTGCAAACAAAAACTGCCAGACCGAAAAAGAAAGGAGAGACACTACCCTAAGCTTCATAACGAAAAGCTACCCAAGCATGGACTGGACCCATGCATACACCGACGGTTCTGTAACAAACACTACACAGAACGGAGGGGCAGGAGCATTCCTGAACCTACCAAATGGCAGAAAAATAACACTGTCATTCGCTACTGGTAAGTACACGAGCAATTTCAGAGCAGAGGCAGGGGCACTGAGGGCGGCAGTGGAAGAAATGGTAACACACAGTGAAAATGAGAGCCATATAGTCCTGCTGACAGATGCTCTCGAAGTAGTCACAGCGCTAAAAAGCCAGAAAAACACTGAGCTTAATGACTTAAGAGCAGCACTCTGCAAACTGTGCCAACAGTCCGCACCAAAAAGGGTAGTGGTACAGTGGGTTCCGTCACACTGCAACATCCAAGGCAACGAGGAGGCAGACAGACTGGCAAAAGAAGGTGCAAGGCTACCACAAATAGATACCAGTATGACGTACGAAGAGTCAAAACGGCTTATCAAAGCCAGGTACATGTCCAAATGGGAAACCGAACATACTGGTTACACCAAAAACGATGCCTATTACCAGTTGAACCGAAGAGAGCAGGTCGTTGTCTTCAGACTTCGCACTGGCCACAACAGACTGAGGTACCACCTCTTCAACAAATTGAAGATAGGGTGTACCGACGAATGCCCGTGCGGTACTGGTAAAATGACCACTGAACATCTGCTGCAGAACTGCCCGACATACGAGGATCAGAGAGAGCAGATGTGGCCATTGCCAGTGGAACTGCAAGACAAGCTCTATGGTAGTGGCGAGAGTCTCAGGATGACCGCCGCTTTTTTCGAGAAAATAATGGTTACTGTCTGACTGTGTACGCAGAAGAAGAAGAAGAAGATCGCAGAGCAAAACTCAATCGCGAGACTCAGAACAACGAGCTGCGAGATAGAATAGAATGCCCGACTCCAAAGCTGACACCTCACGCTCGTGCCACAGAGTCTACAGTGAGATGATTGAACATTACAGCCATTTTAGATGACATCTCGAAGTACAAGTCTCACGCTGCCGACTTCTCAGTTTGCGGTCGGTAACTAAAATGAATCCGAAACTACTGTCAGAGATAGGGCCAGCAGATTCAAACTAGCACAGAAGTCTCGCGAGAGATCAGTTCCTGGCTTTCAAAGTAAGAATGTGTGTGTGTGTTCATTTTTCATTTTTCTATGGTCTCTCAACGCCAAACACGGCGCATAAGGCAGAGCTCAACATTCTCCAGTTTGATTGGTCCGCCGCCGATGCTTTCTATAATTTTTGCATATTCTCTAGTCCCGTTGAACGCTCCCTGACTCTGCAAGAGTCTCTCTGGATCTGCCACGCTTCCTTTTGCCGCTAGGTTTCCACATAATCGCCTGTATTGTGAGGTTATTATTATTCAGTCTACCCTGTGTTTCTTCATGATGACATTAGAAACATAATTTTGAGTGGACTGAAGTGCTCATTAGTCATGAATTATTTCCAGCCAATGACTAATAGACGTCTAAGGCATGCATTTTGAAATATATGAAGCCTATTTTGAAGCGTCTTTGTCATTGTCCAGCTTTCACGAGCAAATTGTGCGCACTGAGATGACGTTAGAGTTGAATAACCTGGGTCCAATGGGTTTACTCTGTGGTTCAGATTTCAAATATTCGTTCATTTCTTGAAAGCATTGGAGAGTTATTTCTCCTGGCCAATATGTCGCACGTGTTTTTATTGTGATATTCTGACACAGGGGCTAAAACTATTCTTAACTGTTCACAAGGAAGTGTCAAGGCAATACACGCCAATAATCCAATCCTCCTGTGATTGTGGATTTATTGGGCTCAAGGAAGTATTTAAATCAGTGTAGAACAAGCCGTACACCGAAAACAAATAACGCAAAAACAAAAATGTAGAAGTAGTCCGATAAACTTCTATTGTCAACTTAACGGAACTGAATATCCAATATTTTCGTCTAACTGATTGGTTAAGCTACCAAATCTGGTCTATCTCATTCTTTACATGCTAAGAATGACGACAGAGGAAGACAGACAGATGCAGACTGAGACAGAGAAACAAAGAATGAGACAGAGGAAGAATAAGACAGCGGAAGAAAAAATGAGACAGAGGAAGAAAGAATGAGACAGAGGAAGAAAGAATGAGAGGAAGAAAAAATGAGACAGAGGAAGAAAGAATGAGACAGAAGAAGAATAAGACAGAGGAAGAAAGAATGAGACAGAGGAAGAAAGAATGAGACAGAGAAAGAAAGAATGAGACAAAGGAAGAATAAGACAGAGGAAAAAAGAATGAGAGAGGAAGAATAAGACAGAGAGAGAACGAGACAGAGGAAGAATGAGAAAGAGAAAGAAAGAATGAGAGAGAAAGAAAGGATGAGACAGAGGAAGAAAGAATGAGACAGAGAAAGAATAAGACAGAGGAAGAATAAATGAGACAGAGGAAGAATAAGACAGAGAAAGAATAAGACAGAAAGAAAGAAAGAATAAGACAGAGGAAGAATTAGAAAGAGGAAGAATAAGACAAAGGAAGAATAAGACAGAGGAAGATTAAGACAGAGGAAGAATTGAGACAGAGAAAGAATAAGACAGGGAGAATGAGACAGAAAAAGAAAGAATAAGACAGAGAAAGAAATAATAAGACAGAGGAAGAAAGAATGAGACAGAAGAAGAATAAGACAGAGGAAGAAAGAATGAGACAGAGGAAGAATAAGACAGAGGAAGAAAGAATGAGACAGAGGAAGAATCAGACAGAAAGAACGAGACAGAGGAAGAATGAGACAGAGAAAGAAAGAATAAGACAGGAAGAAAGAATGAGACAGAGGAAGAATAAGACAGAGAAAGAAAAAGACAGAAAAAAAGAATGAGATTGAGTAAGAAAGAATAAGACAGAGGAAGAATAAGACAGAGGAAAAATAAGACAGAGGAAGAATAAGACAGAGGAAGAATAAGGCAGAGGAAGAATAAGACAGGAAAAATGAGACGAAGAAAGAAAGAATAAGACAGAGAAAGAAATAATGACAGAGGAAGAATGACACAGAGAAAGAAAGAATGAGACAGAGGAAGAAAGAATAAGACAGAGAAAGAAAGAATAGGACAGAGGAAGAAAGAATAAGACAGAGGAAGAATGAGACAGAGAAAGAATAAGACAGAAAGAAAGAATTAGATTGAGTAAGAAAGAATAAGACAGAAGAAGAAAGAATAAGACAGAGGAAGAATAAGAAAGAGGAAGAATAAGACAGAGGAAGAATAAGACAGAGGAAGAATAAGACAGAGGAAGAATAAGACAGAGGAAGAATTGAGACAGAGAAAGAATAAGACAGGAAGAATGAGACAGAAAGAAAGAATGAGACAGAGAAAGAAAGAATGAGACAGAGGAAGAAAGAATAAGACAGAGGAAGAAAGAATAAGACAGGAAGAATGAGACAGAAAGAAAGAATGAGACAGAAAAAGAAAGAATGAGACAGA
This sequence comes from Ariolimax columbianus, assembly GCA_036924085.1. Taxonomy (NCBI): domain Eukaryota; kingdom Metazoa; phylum Mollusca; class Gastropoda; order Stylommatophora; family Arionidae; genus Ariolimax; species Ariolimax columbianus. The sequence goes on along the minus strand of JAVGWX010000008.1, from coordinate 31,870,018 downwards.
GAAAGAAAGAATAAGACAGAGGAAGAAAGAATAAGACGGAGGAAGAATGAGACAGAAAATGAAAGAATGAGACAGAGAAAGAAAGAATAAGACAGAAAGAATGAGACAGAGAAAGAAAGAATGAGACAGAGAAAGAAAGAATAAGACAGAGGAAGAATAAGACAGAGGAAGAATGAGACAGAGAAAGAAAGAATGAGACAGAGGAAGAATAAGACAGAGGAAGAATAAGACAGAGGAAGAATAAGACAGAGAAAGAATGAGACAGAGAAAGAAAGAATGAGACAGAGGAAGAATAAGACAGAGAAAGAAAGAATGAGACAGAAAAAGAATGAGAGAGAAAGAAAGAATAAAACAGAGGAAGAAAGAATAAGACAGAGGTAGAATGAGACAGAGAAAGAAAGAATGATACAGATGAAGAATAAGAGAAAGCAAGAATGAGACAGAGGAAGAATAAGACAGAGAAAGAAAGAATGAGACAGAGGAAGAATAAGACAGAGAAAGAAAGAATGAGACAGAAAAAGAATGAGAGAGAAAGAAAGAATAAAACAGAGGAAGAAAGAATAAGAAAGAGGTAGAATGAGACAGAGAAAGAAAGAATGATACAGATGAAGAATAAGAGAAAGCAAGAATGAGACAGAGGAAGAATAAGACAGAGAAAGAAAGAATGAGACAGAGGAAGAATAAGACAGAGGAAGAATAAGACAGAGGAAGAATAAGACAGAGGAAGAATAAGACAGAGAAAGAATGAGACAGAGAAAGAACGAATAAAACAGGAAGAATAAGAGAAAGAAAGAACGGGACAGAGGAAGAACAAGACAGAGAAAGAATGCGACAGAGGAAGAAAACATGAGCAAGAGGAAAAAAGAATGAGACAGAGAATGAAAAAATGGAACAGAGGAAGAATGAGATAGAGAAAGAAAGAATAAGACAGAGGAAGAATGAGACAGAAAGAAAGAATAAGACAGAGGAAAAAAGAATGAGACAGAGGAAGAATAAGACAGAGAAAGAAAGAATGAGACAGAGGAAGAAAGAATGAGACAGAGGAAGAATAAGACAGAGAAAGAAAGAATGAGACAGAAGAAGAAAGAGGAAGAATAAGACAGAGGAAGAAAGAATAAGACAGAGGAAGAAAGAATAAGACAGAGGAAGAAAGAATGAGACAAGAGTAAAAATAATGAAGAGGAAGAATGAGACAGAGAAAGAATAAGACAGAGGAAGAAAGAATGAGACAGAGGAAGAAAGAATGAGACAGAGAAGGAAAAAATGAAACAGAGGAAGAATAAGACAGAGGAAGAAAGAATGAGACAGAGGAAGAAAAAATTAAACAGAGGAAGAATAAGACAGAGGAAGAATAATGAGACATAGAAAAAGAAAAAAATTAACAGAGGAAGAATAAGACAGAGGAAGAAAGAAAGAGAGGAAGAATGAGACAGAGAATAAATAAAACAGAGGAAGAGTGAGGCAGAGAAAGAGAGAATGATACAGAGAAAGAAAGAATGAGACAGAGAAAGAAAGAATGAGACCGAGAAAGAAAGAAGGAGACAAAGAAAGAAAGAATGAGAGAGAAAGAAAGAATGAGACAGAGGAAGAAAGAATGAGACGAAGAATGAGACAGAGGAAGAAAGAATGAGACAGAGGAAGAATGAGAAAGAGGATAAATAAAACAGAGGAAGAATGAGACATAGAAACAAAGAATAGGACAGAGGAAGAATGAGACAGAGGAAGAAAGAATGAGACAGAGAAAGAATGAGACAGAGGAAGAATGAGACAGAGGATAAATAAAACAGAGGAATAATGAGACAGGATAAATAAAACAGAGGGAGAATGAGTCAGAGGAAGAATGAGTCAGAGGAAGAATGAAACAGAGAAAGAAAGAATGAGACAGAGGAAGAATAAGACAAAGGAAGAAAGAAAGACAGAGAAAAAAAGAATGAGCCGGAATAAGAAAGAATGAGGAAGAAAAAATGAGACAAAGGAAGTATAAGACAGAGTAAGAAAGAATGAGAAGGAGAAATAATGAGAAAGAAGAAGAAAGAATTAGAAAAAGAAAGAATGAGACAGAGAAAGAATGAGACAGAGATAGAATGAGAGAGAGAAAGAATGAGACAGAAAGAATGAGGAAGAGAAAGAATGAGACAGAGAAAGAATGAGACAGAGAAAGAATGAGACAGAGAAAGAATGAGGAAGAGAAAGAACGAGACAGAGGAAGAAAGAATTAGGAAAAGAAAGAATGAGACTGAGCAAGAATGAGGAACAGAAAGAATCTTTTTCTTCTTCGTACGCTGTCAGACGTCAACTTGAATTTGTTCAAAGAAAGCAGCTGTCATCCTGAGGCTGTCGACACTGCCATAGAGCTTGTCTAGTGTTGCCACTGGTGATGGCCACATGTGCTTTCTCTGCTTCTCGTATGTCGGACAATTTTGCAGCAGATGTTCAGCGGTTATTTTCCCTGTACCACAGGTGCATTTGTCAGTGCCATCTATCTTCAGTTTCTTGAATAGATGGTACCTCAGTCTGTTGTGGCCTGTGCGGAGTCTGAAGACCACGACCTGCTCTTTTCTGTTCAACTGGTAATAGGCATCATTTTTTGTGTAGTCAGTATGTTCTGTTTCCCATTTGGCCATGTATCTGGCCCTAATAAACCTTTTAGACTCTTCGTAGGTCACACTAGAATCTGGTTGTGGTAATCTTACACCTTCTTTTGCCAGTCTGTCTGCCTCCTCGTTGCCTTGAATGTTGCAGTGGGATGGAAACCACTGTACCACTACTCTTTTTGGTGCGGACTGCTGGCATAGTTGAATCTTAAATCATTAAGTTCTGTATTTTTCTGGCTTTTTAATGCTGTAACCACGGCCATGGCATCTGTAAACAGGAATATCAGGCTTTCATTGCTTTCGCCTGTAAGTTTTGCTTTTACTGCAGCCTTCGGTGCCTCTGCTCTAAAATTGCTTGAGAATTTTCCAGTACCCCTGACTGTGTTATTTTTCTACCATTTGTTAAGCTCAGTAATACCCCTCCCCCACCATTCTGTGTTGTGTTTGTTACAGAACCGTCGGTGTATGCATGGGTAGTTTTCCGCTATGTACCTCATGGTTATGTCTCTTCTTTCTTTTTCAGTCTGGCTGTTCTTGTTTCTAATACCTGGTATATTTTCTACCATCTCTGGAATGATATGCTGCTTCCAGCTGGGTTTGCGTACAGAAGGGATGGGCTGTGGTAATGTTTTTGGTGTTCATAGGATCTTCGCTCATCTTTGCTTTGGCTATTTCTGCAAAGTTTCTCCGCTTTAGTTTCCAATTTCCAAATCTGTTTTAGTCTCTTATGCATTGGATGGTCTGTCAGTCTTCTGAGTTTCTCTGATTGCTGCTGGGCTCTGCGGTCTCTTCTGTCGGTCATAGATTGCAGATTTGTAATCTTTTCAAGTTCTACAATTGGCGTTGACTTTATGTCTCCTGTTATAACTCTCATGGCTTGGTTTTGAAGTTTGCTAATTTTATCAAAGTTCGCCTTTGCTGCTGTTGTCCATACCGCAATGCCATACTCGAGAACTGGTCTCACTCTTCCAGTGTACAGTTTCTTTAGTATACTTTTGTCTGCTCCTCAGCTTGTGCCAGCAAGTTTCCTCGTGATTTCCATTCTTTGTCTAGCTCTCATTCGGTTTGTCTCGATCTGACTTTTCCATGTCATGCGCCGATCAAATGTGACGCCCAAGTAGTTTGGGTTGTCGTTTGGCAGCAGATATTTGCCTTTAAGACTTATTTTGGTGTTTTGGGGTTTATTTGAAAGGAGAATATCGTGCATGTTGTTTTTTCTTCATTTATTTTGACCAGCCATGATTTCGCCAGCGATGTTAGGGGTGATATTTTCTTCAGAGGTCCACATAGCCAGATCGTCTGCAAACATGGAGCTAGTATCCTGCTTGCTGTGGAATTACGTATTATGCTTCCCGGTGCCACATCAGTCTGGTGTGTAACATACGCTCCATCAGTTTACCTACACAGCTCAGTAGACTGATAGGCCCGTATCCATATGGATCTGTTCTATCTTTTTCTTTCTTTGGTACTGGTATAAGTACAGCATCTTTCCATGCCTGCGGTACAATTCTCCTTTTCCAGCTTTGGTTCAGGACTGACAGTAACTTCCTCTTTGCTGTTTGACCCAACTGCATCAGCATTTCATTTGTTACCCCATCTTTTCCGGGCGATTTTTTTTTCTTTAAAGTTCTCATGGCCTCATTCGTGGTTAGTTTTGCCATCATGTGCTCCTCTGGTGCAATCTTGATGTTATCGTGGCTCTTTTGTTCTTCACTTATGTATGTATGCCTGTCTGTAGGAACATCAATGTGGTTTGCTCTGGCATAATGTTCTATAAAAGCGTTTGCTGTTTTTTTTTCCAGTAAGCATGTTGTCGCCCTGCTTGATGGTAATTTTTTTTATTTGATGGTATTTCGTCATTCATGGCTCAGACTAATTTCCATAGTTTGTTCCCTTCTTTATCTAGATTGAGGCTTTCTGTTTTTTTTTTTTTTTCAACTGTCTCTTGTTATTTGGTTCAGTGTTCTTTTGTATTTCGCAGTGATGGCCTTGAGGGAGATATTTGCTTCCATAGATTACTCCCTCTTTCTCTCTGTTGTGTTTCTATCGTTTGAGACTTCATCCTCAGCTTTCTGCAGTTCATGATTCCAATATGGCTTGTAGTTTTTTCTTGCAATCTTGGGATGGTCTCGGTGGCTGCTTGCAGAGTTGCTTTGCTTAGGCTTTCCATCATAAGTTTCATATTGTTATTTCGTGTGTTGATAGTTTCACACAGTCTATCTGTCAGCATTGCTCGGCATCTGTCGGCTCGTCTGTAGTTCCAACGTGGCAGAGGAGAGAAAGAATGATACAGGAAGAAAGAATGAGAAAGGAAGAAAGAATGAGACAGAGTAAGAATTAGGAAGAGAAAGAATTAGAAAGAGAAAGAATGGAACTTAGAAATAATCAGTATATTTCATCTGACCCTGACTAACAGAGTCTGACCATACTATGTTTCACCTTACACTGATTAACATAGTATGGTCAGTATGTTTCATATTACCCTGCCTAACATAATCTGATCAGTAGGTTTCAACTGACTGACTAACATAGTCTGATCAGTATGTTTCAACTGACTGACTAACACAGTCTGATCAGTATGTTTCAACTGACTGACTAACACAGTCTGATCAGTATGTTTCAACTGACTGACTAACACAGTCTGATCAGAATGTTTCAACTGACTGACTAACACAATCTGATCAGTATGATTCAACTGACTGACTAACACAATCTGATCAGTATGTTTCAACTGACTAACACAGTCTGATCTGTATGTTTCACCTAACCCTGACTAACAATCTGATCTGTATGTTTCACCTAACCCTGACTAACATAATCTGATCTGTATGTTTCACCTAACCCTGACTAACATAATCTGATCTGTATGTTTCACCTAACCCTGACTAACATAATCTGATCTGTATGTTTCACCTAACCCTGACTAACATAATCTGATCTGTATGTTTCACCTAACCCTGACTAACATAATCTGATCTGTATGTTTCACCTAACCCTGACTAACATAATCTGATCTGTATGTTTCACCTAACCCTGACTAACATAATCTGATCTGTATGTTTCACCTAACCCTGACTAACATAATCTGATCTGTATGTTTCAACTGACTAACATAATCTGATCTGTATGTTTCAACTGACTAACATTATCTGATCTGTATGTTTCACCTAACCCTGACTAACATAATCTGATCTGTATGTTTCACCTAACCCTGACTAACATAATCTGATCTGTATGTTTCACCTAACCCTGACTAACATAATCTGATCAGTATGTTTCACCTAACCCTGACTAACATAATCTGATCTGTATGTTTCAACTGACTAACATAATCTGATCTGTATGTTTCACCTAACCCTGACTAACATAATCTGATCTGTATGTTTCAACTGACTAACATAATCTGATCTGTATGTTTCACCTAACCCTGACTAACATAATCTGATCTGTATGTTTCAACTGACTAACATAATCTGATCTGTATGTTTTAACTGACTAACATAATCTGATCAGTATGTTTCAACTGACTAACATAATCTGATCTGTATGTTTCACCTAACCCTGACTAACATAATCTGATCAGTATGTTTCACCTAACCCTGACTAACATAATCTGATCAGTATGTTTCAACTCACTAACATAATCTGATCTGTATGTTTCAACTGACTAACATAATCTGATCAGTATGTTTCACCTAACCCTGACTAACATAATCTGATCAGTATGTTTCAACTGACTAACATAATCTGATCTGTATGTTTCACCTAACCCTGACTAACATAATATGATCTGTATGTTTCAACTGACTAACATAATCTGATCAGTATGTTTCACCTAACCCTGACTAACATAATCTGATCAGTATGTTTCAACTGACTAACATAATCTGATCTGTATGTTTCAACTGACTAACATAATCTGATCAGTATGTTTCACCTAACCCTGACTAACATAATCTGATCAGTATGTTTCAACTGACTAACATAATCTGATCTGTATGTTTCACCTAACCCTGACTAACATAATCTGATCTGTATGTTTCACCTAACCCTGACTAACATAATCTGATCTGTATGTTTCACCTAACCCTGACTAACATAATCTGATCTGTATGTTTCACCTAACCCTGACTAACATAATCTGATCTGTATGTTTCACCTAACCCTGACTAACATAATCTGATCTGTATGTTTCACCTAACCCTGACTAACATAATCTGATCTGTATGTTTCACCTAACCCTGACTAACATAATCTGATCTGTATGTTTCAACTGACTAACATAATCTGATCTGTATGTTTCAACTGACTAACATTATCTGATCTGTATGTTTCACCTAACCCTGACTAACATAATCTGATCTGTATGTTTCACCTAACCCTGACTAACATAATCTGATCTGTATGTTTCACCTAACCCTGACTAACATAATCTGATCAGTATGTTTCACCTAACCCTGACTAACATAATCTGATCTGTATGTTTCAACTGACTAACATAATCTGATCTGTATGTTTCACCTAACCCTGACTAACATAATCTGATCTGTATGTTTCAACTGACTAACATAATCTGATCTGTATGTTTCACCTAACCCTGACTAACATAATCTGATCTGTATGTTTCAACTGACTAACATAATCTGATCTGTATGTTTTAACTGACTAACATAATCTGATCAGTATGTTTCAACTGACTAACATAATCTGATCTGTATGTTTCACCTAACCCTGACTAACATAATCTGATCAGTATGTTTCACCTAACCCTGACTAACATAATCTGATCAGTATGTTTCAACTCACTAACATAATCTGATCTGTATGTTTCAACTGACTAACATAATCTGATCAGTATGTTTCACCTAACCCTGACTAACATAATCTGATCAGTATGTTTCAACTGACTAACATAATCTGATCTGTATGTTTCACCTAACCCTGACTAACATAATATGATCTGTATGTTTCAACTGACTAACATAATCTGATCAGTATGTTTCACCTAACCCTGACTAACATAATCTGATCAGTATGTTTCAACTGACTAACATAATCTGATCTGTATGTTTCAACTGACTAACATAATCTGATCAGTATGTTTCACCTAACCCTGACTAACATAATCTGATCAGTATGTTTCAACTGACTAACATAATCTGATCTGTATGTTTCACCTAACCCTGACTAACATAATCTGATCTGTATGTTTCACCTAACCCTGACTAACATAATCTGATCTGTATGTTTCACCTAACCCTGACTAACATAATCTGATCTGTATGTTTCACCTAACCCTGACTAACATAATCTGATCTGTATGTTTCACCTAACCCTGACTAACATAATCTGATCTGTATGTTTCACCTAACCCTGACTAACATAATCTGATCTGTATGTTTCACCTAACCCTGACTAACATAATCTGATCTGTATGTTTCAACTGACTAACATAATCTGATCTGTATGTTTCAACTGACTAACATTATCTGATCTGTATGTTTCACCTAACCCTGACTAACATAATCTGATCTGTATGTTTCACCTAACCCTGACTAACATAATCTGATCTGTATGTTTCACCTAACCCTGACTAACATAATCTGATCAGTATGTTTCACCTAACCCTGACTAACATAATCTGATCTGTATGTTTCAACTGACTAACATAATCTGATCTGTATGTTTCACCTAACCCTGACTAACATAATCTGATCTGTATGTTTCAACTGACTAACATAATCTGATCTGTATGTTTCACCTAACCCTGACTAACATAATCTGATCTGTATGTTTCAACTGACTAACATAATCTGATCTGTATGTTTTAACTGACTAACATAATCTGATCAGTATGTTTCAACTGACTAACATAATCTGATCTGTATGTTTCACCTAACCCTGACTAACATAATCTGATCAGTATGTTTCACCTAACCCTGACTAACATAATCTGATCAGTATGTTTCAACTGACTAACATAATCTGATCTGTATGTTTCAACTGACTAACATAATCTGATCAGTATGTTTCACCTAACCCTGACTAACATAATCTGATCAGTATGTTTCAACTGACTAACATAATCTGATCTGTATGTTTCACCTAACCCTGACTAACATAATATGATCTGTATGTTTCAACTGACTAACATAATCTGATCAGTATGTTTCACCTAACCCTGACTAACATAATCTGATCAGTATGTTTCAACTGACTAACATAATCTGATCTGTATGTTTCAACTGACTAACATAATCTGATCAGTATGTTTCACCTAACCCTGACTAACATAATCTGATCAGTATGTTTCAACTGACTAACATAATCTGATCTGTATGTTTCACCTAACCCTGACTAACATAATCTGATCTGTATGTTTCACCTAACCCTGACTAACATAATCTGATCTGTATGTTTCACCTAACCCTGACTAACATAATCTGATCTGTATGTTTCACCTAACCCTGACTAACATAATCTGATCTGTATGTTTCACCTAACCCTGACTAACATAATCTGATCTGTATGTTTCACCTAACCCTGACTAACAATCTGATCTGTATGTTTCACCTAACCCTGACTAACATAATCTGATCTGTATGTTTCACCTAACCCTGACTAACATAATCTGATCTGTATGTTTCACCTAACCCTGACTAACATAATCTGATCTGTATGTTTCACCTAACCCTGACTAACATAATCTGATCTGTATGTTTCACCTAACCCTGACTAACATAATCTGATCTGTATGTTTCACCTAACCCTGACTAACATAATCTGATCTGTATGTTTCACCTAACCCTGACTAACATAATCTGATCTGTATGTTTCACCTAACCCTGACTAACATAATCTGATCTGTATGTTTCACCTAACCCTGACTAACATAATCTGATCTGTATGTTTCACCTAACCCTGACTAACATAATCTGATCTGTATGTTTCACCTAACCCTGACTAACATAATCTGATCTGTATGTTTCACCTAACCCTGACTAACATAATCTGATCTGTATGGTTCACCTAACCCTGACTAACATAATCTGATCTGTATGTTTCACCTAACCCTGACTAACATAATCTGATCTGTATGTTTCACCTAACCCTGACTAACATAATCTGATCTGTATGTTTCACCTAACCCTGACTAACATAATCTGATCTGTATGTTTCACCTAACCCTGACTAACATAATCTGATCTGTATGTTTCACCTAACCCTGACTAACATAATCTGATCTGTATGTTTCACCTAACCCTGACTAACATAATCTGATCTGTATGTTTCACCTAACCCTGACTAACATAATCTGATCTGTATGTTTCACCTAACCCTGACTAACATAATCTGATCTGTATGTTTCACCTAACCCTGACTAACATAATCTGATCTGTATGTTTCACCTAACCCTGACTAACATAATCTGATCTGTATGTTTCACCTAACCCTGACTAACATAATCTGATCTGTATGTTTCACCTAACCCTGACTAACATAATCTGATCTGTATGTTTCACCTAACCCTGACTAACATAATCTGATCTGTATGTTTCACCTAACCCTGACTAACATAATCTGATCTGTATGTTTCACCTAACCCTGACTAACATAATCTGATCTGTATGTTTCACCTAACCCTGACTAACATAATCTGATCAGTATGTTTCACCTAACCCTGACTAACATAATCTGATCTGTATGTTTCACCTAACCCTGACTAACATAATCTGATCTGTATGTTTCACCTAACCCTGACTAACATAATCTGATCTGTATGTTTCACCTAACCCTGACTAACATAATCTGATCTGTATGTTTCACCAAACCCTGACTAACATAATCTGATCTGTATGTTTCACCTAACCCTGACTAACATAATCTGATCTGTATGTTTCACCTAACCCTGACTAACATAATCTGATCTGTATGTTTCACCTAACCCTGACTAACATAATCTGATCAGTATGTTTCAACTGACTAACATAATCTGATCTGTATGTTTCACCTAACCCTGACTAACATAATCTGATCTGTATGTTTCACCTAACCCTGACTAACATAATCTGATCTGTATGTTTCACCTAACCCTGACTAACATAATCTGATCTGTATGTTTCACCTAACCCTGACTAACATAATCTGATCTGTATGTTTCACCTAACCCTGACTAACATAATCTGATCAGTATGTTTCACCTAACCCTGACTAACATAATCTGATCAGTATGTTTCAACTGACTAACATAATCTGATCTGTATGTTTCAACTGACTAACATAATCTGATCAGTATGTTTCACCTAACCCTGACTAACATAATCTGATCAGTATGTTTCAACTGACTAACAAAATCTGATCTGTATGTTTCACCTAACCCTGACTAACATAATCTGATCTGTATGTTTCACCTAACCCTGACTAACATAATCTGATCTGTATGTTTCACTTAACCCTGACTAACATAATCTGATCTGTATGTTTCACCTAACCCTGACTAACATAATCTGATCTGTATGTTTCACCTAACCCTGACTAACATAATCTGATCTGTATGTTTCACCTAACCCTGACTAACATAATCTGATCTGTATGTTTCACCTAACCCTGACTAACATAATCTGATCAGTATGTTTCACCTAACCCTGACTAACATAATCTGATCAGTATGTTTCAACTGACTAACATAATCTGATCTGTATGTTTCAAACTGACTAACATAATCTGATCAGTATGTTTCACCTAACCCTGACTAACATAATCTGATCAGTATGTTTCAACTGACTAACAAAATCTGATCTGTATGTTTCACCTAACCCTGACTAACATAATCTGATCTGTATGTTTCACCTAACCCTGACTAACATAATCTGATCTGTATGTTTCACTTAACCCTGACTAACATAATCTGATCTGTATGTTTCACCTAACCCTGACTAACATAATCTGATCTGTATGTTTCACCTAACCCTGACTAACATAATCTGATCTGTATGTTTCACCTAACCCTGACTAACATAATCTGATATGTATGTTTCACCTAACCCTGACTAACATAATCTGATCTGTATGTTTCACCTAACCCTGACTAACATAATCTGATTTGTATGTTTCACCTAACCCTGACTAACATAATCTGATCTGTATGTTTCACCTAACCCTGACTAACATAATCTGATCTGTATGTTTCAACTGACTAACATAATCTGATCTGTATGTTTCAACTGACTAACATAATCTGATCTGTATGTTTCACCTAACCCTGACTAACATAATCTGATCTGTATGTTTCACCTAACCCTGACTAACATAATCTGATCTGTATGTTTCACCTAACCCTGACTAACATAATCTGATCTGTATGTTTCACCTAACCCTGACTAACATAATCTGATCTGTATGTTTCAACTGACTAACATAATCTGATCTGTATGTTTCACCTAACCCTGACTAACATAATCTGATCTGTATGTTTCAACTGACTAACATAATCTGATCTGTATGTTTCACCTAACCCTGACTAACATAATCTGATCTGTATGTTTCAACTGACTAACATAATCTGATCTGTATGTTTTAACTGACTAACATAATCTGATCAGTATGTTTCAACTGACTAACATAATCTGATCTGTATGTTTCACCTAACCCTGACTAACATAATCTGATCAGTATGTTTCACCTAACCCTGACTAACATAATCTGATCAGTATGTTTCAACTGACTAACATAATCTGATCTGTATGTTTTATCTGACTAACATAATCTGATCAGTATGTTTCACCTAACCCTGACTAACATAATCTGATCAGTATGTTTCAACTGACTAACATAATCTGATCTGTATGTTTCACCTAACCCTGACTAACATAATCTGATCTGTATGTTTCAACTGACTAACATAATCTGATCAGTATGTTTCACCTAACCCTGACTAACATAATCTGATCAGTATGTTTCAACTGACTAACATAATCTGATCTGTATGTTTCAACTGACTAACATAATCTGATCAGTATGTTTCACCTAACCCTGACTAACATAATCTGATCAGTATGTTTCAACTGACTAACATAATCTGATCTGTATGTTTCACCTAACCCTGACTAACATAATCTGATCTGTATGTTTCACCTAACCCTGACTAACATAATCTGATCTGTATGTTTCACCTAACCCTGACTAACATAATCTGATCTGTATGTTTCACCTAACCCTGACTAACATAATCTGATCTGTATGTTTCACCTAACCCTGACTAACATAATCTGATCTGTATGTTTCCCCTAACCCTGACTAACATAATCTGATTGTATGTTTCACCTAACCCTGACTAACATAATCTGATCTGTATGTTTCACCTAACCCTGACTAACATAATCTGATCTGTATGTTTCACCTAACCCTGACTAACATAACCTGATCTGTATGTTTCACCTAACCCTGACTAACATAATCTGATCTGTATGTTTCACCTAACCCTGACTAACATAATCTGATCTGTATGTTTCACCTAACCCTGACTAACATAATCTGATCTGTATGTTTCACCTAACCCTGACTAACATAATCTGATCTGTATGTTTCACCTAACCCTGACTAACATAATCTGATCTGTATGTTTCACCTAACCCTGACTAACATAATCTGATCTGTATGTTTCACCTAACCCTGACTAACATAATCTGATCTGTATGTTTCACCTAACCCTGACTAACATAATCTGATCTGTATGTTTCACCTAACCCTGACTAACATAATCTGATCTGTATGTTTCACCTAACCCTGACTAACATAATCTGATCTGTATGTTTCACCTAACCCTGACTAACATAATCTGATCTGTATGTTTCACCTAACCCTGACTAACATAATCTGATCTGTATGTTTCACCTAACCCTGACTAACATAATCTGATCTGTATGTTTCACCTAACCCTGACTAACATAATCTGATCTGTATGTTTCACCTAACCCTGACTAACATAATCTGATCAGTATGTTTCACCTAACCCTGACTAACATAATCTGATCTGTATGTTTCACCTAACCCTGACTAACATAATCTGATCTGTATGTTTCACCTAACCCTGACTAACATAATCTGATCAGTATGTTTCAACTGACTAACATAATCTGATCTGTATGTTTCACCTAACCCTGACTAACATAATCTGATCTGTATGTTTCACCTAACCCTGACTAACATAATCTGATCTGTATGTTTCACCTAACCCTGACTAACATAATCTGATCTGTATGTTTCACCTAACCCTGACTAACATAATCTGATCTGTATGTTTCACCTAACCCTGACTAACATAATCTGATCAGTATGTTTCAACTGACTAACATAATCTGATCTGTATGTTTCACCTAACCCTGACTAACATAATCTGATCTGTATGTTTCACCTAACCCTGACTAACATAATCTGATCTGTATGTTTCACCTAACCCTGACTAACATAATCTGATCTGTATGTTTCACCTAACCCTGACTAACATAATCTGATCTGTATGTTTCACCTAACCCTGACTAACATAATCTGATCTGTATGTTTCAACTGACTAACATAATCTGATCAGTATGTTTCACCTAACCCTGACTAACATAATCTGATCAGTATGTTTAAACTGACTAACATAATCTGATCAGTATGTTTCACCTAACCCTGACTAACATAATCTGATCAGTATGTTTCAACTGACTAACATAATCTGATCTGTATGTTTCAACTGACTAACATAATCTGATCTGTATGTTTCACCTAACCCTGACTAACATAATCTGATCTGTATGTTTCACCTAACCCTGACTAACATAATCTGATCTGTATGTTTCACCTAACCCTGACTAACATAATCTGATCAGTATGTTTCACCTAACCCTGACTAACATAATCTGATCTGTATGTTTCACCTAACCCTGACTAACATAATCTGATCTGTATGTTTCACCTAACCCTGACTAACATAATCTGATCTGTATGTTTCACCTAACCCTGACTAACATAATCTGATCTGTATGTTTCACCTAACCCTGACTAACATAATCTGTTGTGTATGTTTCACCTAACCCTGACTAACATAATCTGATCTGTATGTTTCACCTAACCCTGACTAACATAATCTGATCTGTATCTTTCACCTAACCCTGACTAACATAATATGATCTGTATGTTTCACCTAACCCTGACTAACATAATCTGATCAGTATGTTTCAACTGACTAACATAATCTGATCTGTATGTTTCACCTAACCCTGACTAACATAATCTGATCTGTATGTTTCACCTAACCCTGACTAACATAATCTGATCTGTATGTTTCACCTAACCCTGACTAACATAATCTGATCTGTATGTTTCACCTAACCCTGACTTACATAATCTGATCTGTATGTTTCACCTAACCCTGACTAACATAATCTGATCTGTATGTTTCAACTGACTAACATAATCTGATCAGTATGTTTCACCTAACCCTGACTAACATAATCTGATCAGTATGTTTCAACTGACTAACATAATCTGATCTGTATGTTTCAACTGACTAACATAATCTGATCAGTATGTTTCACCTAACCCTGACTAACATAATCTGATCAGTATGTTTCAACTGACTAACATAATCTGATCTGTATGTTTCACCTAACCCTGACTAACATAATCTGATCTGTATGTTTCACCTAACCCTGACTAACATAATCTGATCTGTATGTTTCACCTAACCCTGACTAACATAATCTGATCTGTATGTTTCACCTAACCCTGACTAACATAATCTGATCAGTATGTTTCAACTGACTAACATAATCTGATCTGTATGTTTCAACTGACTAACATAATCTGATCAGTATGTTTCACCTAACCCTGACTAACATAATCTGATCAGTATGTTTCAACTGACTAACATAATCTGATCTGTATGTTTCACCTAACCCTGACTAACATAATCTGATCTGTATGTTTCACCTAACCCTGACTAACATAATCTGATCTGTATGTTTCACCTAACCCTGACTAACATAATCTGATCTGTATGTTTCACCTAACCCTGACTAACATAATCTGATCTGTATGTTTCACCTAACCCTGACTAACATAATCTGATCTGTATGTTTCACCTAACCCTGACTAACATAATCTGATCTGTATGTTTCACCTAACCCTGACTAACATAATCTGATCTGTATGTTTCACCTAACCCTGACTAACATAATCTGATCTGTATGTTTCAACTGACTAACATAATCTGATCTGTATGTTTCAACTGACTAACATAATCTGATCTGTATGTTTCAACTGACTAACATAATCTGATCTGTATGTTTCAACTGACTAACATAATCTGATCTGTATGTTTCACCTAACCCTGACTAACATAATCTGATCTGTATGTTTCACCTAACCCTGACTAACATAATCTGATCTGTATGTTTCACCTAACCCTGACTAACATAATCTGATCTGTATGTTTCACCTAACCCTGACTAACATAATCTGATCTGTATGTTTCACCTAACCCTGACTAACATAATCTGATCTGTATGTTTCACCTAACCCTGACTAACATAATCTGATCTGTATGTTTCACCTAACCCTGACTAACATAATCTGATCTGTATGTTTCACCTAACCCTGACTAACATAATCTGATCTGTATGTTTCAACTGACTAACATAACCTGATCTGTATGTTTCACCTAACCCTGACTAACATAATCTGATCTGTATGTTTCACCTAACCCTGACTAACATAATCTGATCTGTATGTTTCACCTAACCCTGACTAACATAATCTGATCTGTATGTTTCACCTAACCCTGACTAACATAATCTGATCTGTATGTTTCAACTGACTAACATAATCTGATCTGTATGTTTCACCTAACCCTGACTAACATAATCTGATCTGTATGTTTCACCTAACCCTGACTAACATAATCTGATCTGTATGTTTCACCTAACCCTGACTAACATAATCTGATCTGTATGTTTCAACTGACTAACATAATCTGATCTGTATGTTTCACTGGCATCTTATGTTAGTCTCTTCTCCCCAAGAGATAAGTACAAATTATAAAAGCGAATAAAATTTCCTCCACCAGGGGAGGTGAAACATAGAGCTTAACAGGCACATGAATATCATATGTACAAGGATTAGACGTACATGTGCAAGGAGGAAAACGGGCTGGAGAGAGGACACTGATAAGGAGGCGCGGGATCACTGGCAGGTCGCTTGATCATCGATCTCGGAGATAGTAGACGAGGGCAGATGCGGATGGAAGGAGGGAGATAGAAAACGAGGGAGAGGGAACAAGCTGAGAGGTAAACAATAGAAGGAAAAAATAATAGCGGTTGTGTTGACAGTTTACTAATTATGTGTGTGTGTTTTTGTGTCTCTGTGTGTGTTTCCGCCTGTGTCTGCGTGTATGTATGTCTGTCTGTATGTCTTTGTGTGTCTCTGTGTGTGTGTCTGTGTGTGTGTATGTGTGTCTCCGTGCCTCTGTGTGTGTATGTGTGTCTTTGTGTGTGTGTGTGTCTGTGTGTCTCCGTCTGTGTGTGTCTGTGTGTCTCCGTCTGTGTGTGTATGTGTCTCTGTGCCTGTCTCTGTCTCTGTGTGTGCGTCTTTGTGTTTCTGTGTGTGTGTCTCCGCTTGTGTCTGTGTGTCTCAGTGTGTGTATGTATGCTGTGTGTGTGGTTCTGTGTGTGTGTCTCTGTGTATGTGTCTCTGTGTGCCTCTGTGTGTGTCTCCGTGTGCCTCTGTGTGTGTATGTGTGTCTCTGTCTCTGTGTATGTGTGTTCCTGCGTGTGTTTGTGTCAGTGTGTCTCTGTGTATGTGTGTTTCTGTGTGTATGTCTCTGTGTGTGTGTCTGTGTGTCTCTACGCGTGCGCGTGTAAGCAACAGGTAAAGGAACTCCTCTGGTAGACAACAGCTGATCGGGAATAAAGTGTAAGACTCTTCACCACACAAAGTTACGATTAGTGTGAGGTGGGGTAGTTAGTTCTCTTCCACGCTGCCTTTTCCTTCCCTAACCGTTTCAGGTACCCATGTACAGCTGGATTGACTGGGGCTGCCGGTAGTGGGAGTTGAGCCCCGTGCCTTTGCCGTGAAAATCGAGTACTCTATCACTGCGCTAATCAGCCGCTCATTGTTGTATATGTGTGCACTCTGTTCTTTTTGTTAATATTGTTTTGTTGATATGCATGTTAATAAATGACACTGATATGTCTCCACTGATGGAAGTGTTTAATGCGTTTTACTGTGTCGTGTGAAGTAGTGTCTTGGTGTAGATACATGTTGTAACTATTTAGATAAGTAAACTACTCAGATAAACCTAGACTCTGCCACATATCTTATTTTGGTCCGAGTGACCAGGATATCTTTGATAAATACTACGCAACTCAAAACGATACCACACCGTCTATAACTCATCAACTTTGAAATAACTTGGGCAGCTCAATGCCATACACAGCATCCAGAGAACACGGCATACCTGGGACCATAGTAAAGTTTAATTGACACGTCACATAATGTATGAGAATGCTCTGAGCTGAATGTGGAACAAGATAGAATCATGCCATTTGATGATGTGCGAGTGTCATTATTCCGTTGCAAATATTGTATTCAAAAATCCAATACGTAAGCCGGCGACTCGGATTCATGGACGGAATGAGTTATGGAATTATTTGTTTTGAAGATCGTAGTTGTAGTTTTCTGCCTACGATGAGTATGTTTACTCTTTCGAGCGCCCTAAAATGACGCAATTGTTTTGTTGTTGCTGCTGCTGTAATAGTAGTTGTTGTGAATGCCCCAGATTAGTAAGTTTACTCTTTTGCGCTTTCTGAGAAGGGGCGTAAAGTGGCGGGTTGCAGTAACTTTTCTCACATCCCGAGCGTGCTGATAAAGTGGACCAGTGTTCTCCAGGCGGTTGTTCTAATCTTGGCTTCATCTGCGAGTCGTTCACTACTACGGGCATCATGTCGATCCCTCTTTCCTTCTCTCCCCCCCCCCCCCCCCCAATCTCGTAAACCAGGCTGTCAAAAATAACATCCTGTTACCAGGAAGAACTTACGAGGAAGTAAGTCAATGTGCGGATCTTGACCAGTACATGTCATGGGGGTTCCGTGGCGAAGTGGTTAAGCCGTCGGCCTCGTGATCAGGTGGTGTGGGTTCGACTCCGGACTCCGCCGTCTTTTTAACGGGTGCTTGATGCGGAGTCAACTGCATCTGATAGTCGCCCCCCTAGTCGTCTTGTCCTTGACTTGCCACTGGGGTCGAGCGGCTCGAGACGAGAGAGTGAGGATACAAAGTAGCGCAGTTAAACCTTGCCAAAAATACCGCTAGAAAAATGAATTATGCCATCATCGTCTACGATGGATGGCGGCCTTTGCCTTTTTTGTTTTGTTTTTGAATAACATGTCCGATCAGTATGTTTTTGCCATAGTCTCATTATGCCGGTTCGTAAATTAAAATCCTATAGCAGAAACCGTCATTGGGGATGAAGTATTGGAGACCTCATTGTACCAATCCCCTGCTTGTGTGAGGTAGGGTGGCAGTCTCTTTCCTCGCTACACTTCTTGTTTCTACCCGTACGTTCCGCCCCCCATTTACTGATGAAACAAACTATACAACTGGGTAGACTAAAGTGTCCGATATCGGCAGTTGATCCCCGGATCCTTATCTTGACAAGCGAGTGCTCTACCACTATACTACTCCTTGTCCGCTTACAGCAGGTCCCAGCTCTGGCATGAGTTGGATGTAGCTGCGAGAAGGATTTCCTGCCTAGCAGGCGAGGCTCGATCAGCTTATTTACTCTGCTGCGTTGGCAAATGTGCCGGGGAGTGTGGTAAACCGATGAGCGAATCCATCTTAATAGACTCAAAACAATATAGAAAAGTATACCTGCGCCATCTAAGCTGCTCTTAACAAACCATCTAACCATGACCGGTATTTGCCATGTCACACAGTTAGTCTCCTCTTACGATATTCTCTCTGAGTGGCATTGGTGCTATCCTTGCCCTTGCCATACACAAAGAACCCGGCGGAGCACTTGGGTTGACGGTAGCAGAAAAATTAGATGATTAATGAAAAACGTCCCAAATACACAAGACTCGGTAAAACGATCACGGAATTGTCTTCAGTGTAGATTTGAGTGGGCGGTAGGGACAATTTACGCTCACCAAAGTATAGGTTTGAGTGGGCGGTAGGGACAATTTACACTCACCAAAGTATAGATTTGAGTGGGCGGTAGGGACAATTTACACTCACCAAAGTATAGATTTGAGTGGGCGGTAGGGACAATTTACACTCACCAAAGTATAGATTTGAGTGGGCGGTAGGGACAATTTACACTCACCAAAGTATAGATTTGAGTGGGCTGTAGGGACAATTTACCCTCACCAAAGTATAGATTTGAGTGGGCAGTAGGGACAATTTACCCTCATCAAAGTATAGATTTAAGTGGGCGGTAGGGACAATTTACCCTCACCAAAGTTACTAAAGTGGGCAGGTCAGATCAGGTCGTCCCGTAACTGGTGAGGTGATTTGAAGTCATGCGGTCCCTGCCTGTACAACCTCTGGTCGGAGATTGATCCATTATTTTATGTTGTCACCCCATCTCTTTTTGGGACGACCTCTTCGTCGTCTGTCAAGACCTTTCCCTGCAGGATCGTATTTGCAAGACCGTTTAATCTCGATATAACTTAACTTAACGTCTTTATACTGGTTTAGAAGACCCTGCAGAGTCTGTATACAACCAGTTTAATTTACATTACTTTTCTCTAAAACTATGCGGTTCCAATTTATTCTAAAAAGCATTAATTGGCCCTGCCTCCACTACCTCCCGTGGTAATGCATTCCAAGCATTCACCACTCTCTGACTAAAAAGGTATTTCCTAATATCTAATCTGGACCTCTCTTTAGTCAGCTTGTAGCTATGCCCTCATGTTATTGTGGGTGGTTGTATTATGAAAAACTTGTTATAGTCTAATTTATCTGTTCCTCTGATTACATTATAAACCTGTATTGTCACCTCGAATTCTTCTTTCTTCTAGACACCATTGGCCAGTTGTCCTGAGTCTTTCCTCATAACTGTAATTCTGGAATCCCACTATCAGCCCTGTCGCTTTTTTGTGTGTGTGTATCCTTTCCAAAAGGATAAGGACTCCACACCTGTACACAGTATACCAATCTAGGTCTAATTGATGCTTTATACAGCATGACAATCACTTCCTTGCTACTATGTTTAATATTTCTTTTTAATCATACCTTACATTGCATTTGCCCTTTTTACTGCTACCTGAACTTACTCACCTTACCTGTATGATCTATTACAACCCCTACGTACCTTTTCTTTAACTATCCTTCTGATATGTTCCATTTTGGATCTACCCATATGGATGACTGTATATTTCACTACATTAAACTCCATTTGCCAGCTTACAGACCATTCTTGAAATATGTGCCCTTACCAAGCGAGTTTCCTTCTTTGACAGTTACAAATAGGTCTTCAAGGGGGCCATATTGCCGTTGTAATTCCTCTGGTATTTCCTCATTTGTAACTCGGTCTTTGTAAGTGACGTCTAGAAGCCTCCGGAAACATCTCATCTCCAAGGTTTGTAACCTCCGTTGTAATTCAGCTGTAACTGTCCATGTCTCACTAGCATTGAGAAATATCGACAGGACCAATGTACGCATTGTACTAAAGTGGGCACCATGAATAAAAATGTTGAAGAGCCGTGGTGTAGATAATGTGTTTTTTCTCTAAATCCCAGTTTTCCTGCAAATGTTCTGCACGTTTCGCTTATGTCATAGTCTTTCCGTTCCTGAACCAGGATTCGTTTTTTTGACCTTTCGTGATGTACTTCTAACATCCCCCAAATTGTAACTCTGTTTACCCTTACGATAATGAACACTTGTGTCAATGTATCCGGGACTCCTCTATTAGTTTCCCGTTCATCAAATCAAGCGGTATCAAGTTAAGTGCCCCATGATTACGCCATTAGCCGATCCTGAACTGCCCACGTTGGAGCACGTTCTAAATGGCTCCGCATTAGCAGGGCCCGTTGTGTTAGTGAAGACACGACAACCCTTGAACACGCTCGACAACTGCCGCACACGCTCGACAACTGCCGCACACGCTCGACAATTGCTGCGCCCGCTCACCAACTCCTGCACACACTCGACAACTGCCGCACACGCTCGACAACTGCTGCACCCGCTCACCAACTGCCGCACACGTTCGACAACTGCCGCACACGCTCGACAACTGCCGCACACGCTCGACAACTGCCGCACACGCTCGACAACTGCCGCACACGCTCGACAACTGCCGCACACGCTCGACAACTGCTGCACCCGCTCACCAACTGCCGCACACGTTCGACAACTGCCGCACACGTTCTACAACTGCCGCACACGCTCGAAAACTGCCGCTCACGCTCGACAACTGCCGCACACGCTCGACAACTGCCGCACACGCTCGACAACTGCCGCACACGCTCGACAACTGCCGCATAGATTCACGGTAAACTGCCCGATAAGAAGACAGATAATTGTGTCAATAAAACTGATGAGGACTCGTGTTGTACAACAAGAACGCTCTCACTCTCTAACTCACACTCTTTCGATCTCTGTTTGTTTAGCGAGAAACGCTCCTGTTTAAATGTCTTTAGCAGCAACAACAAAAAACTAATTCGCTCTCTCTCTCTATATATATATATATATATATATATATATCTCCCTCCCACTCCCTCCCTCTCTCTCTCTCTCTCTCTCTCTCTCTCATTGCCATGGACACATAATTCAATTTCTTTCTCTCATGCCTTTCTTCACTAAGAACTACTACTCTATTTCGCTCTCTCCCGTCTCACTTTTCGAAGAACTATTACTCAAATCCTTCATTAACAACGACTACTCCATTTCTTCATCTCTGTCCATCTCTCTTCATCAACAACGACTACTCCATTTCTTCCTCTCTCCCTCTCTTCACCAACAACAATTACTTCATTTCTATCCCTCCATCTCTCTTTACCAACAACGACTACTCCATTTCTTCCTCTCTCTCTCTCTCTTTACCAACAACGACTACTCCATTTCTTCCTCTCTCTCTTTACCAACAACGACTACTCCATTTCTTCCTCTCTCTCTTTACCAACAACAACTACTCCATTTCTTCCTCTCTCCCTCTCTCTTTACCAACAACAACTACTCCATTTCTTCCTCTCTCTCTTTACCAACAACAACTACTCCATTTCTTCCTCTCTCTCTTTACCAACAACGACTACTCCATTTCTTCCTCTCTCTCTTTACCAACAACAACTACTCCATTTCTTCCTCTCTCCCTCTCTCTTTACCAACAACAACTACTCCATTTCTTCCTCTCTCCCTCTCTCTTTACCAACAACAACTACTCCATTTCTTCCTCTCTCCCTCTCTTTTTATAAATACCATTACCCATTTCTTCATGTATAGAACGTGCGTGTGTGCTCTGGTGGAAGTGGTCTCTGTGGATCTATGTTTTACAAGATGAGCCCATAAGACAAACCCACGTGCCAAACTAATTGACATTTATGTCTTGGGCAGTTATATAAAGTTGTCTTTTTTTTCTCCAGTTCAGATATCTCCACGTAGTATATAGTTCAGGTGAGACCCACATCTGGACACACCTGCTCTTAACCAGTTCAGATATCTCCACATAGTATATGGCAAATCATGTCCCGGTTTTTTTATTCCAGTGCCACTTTTCCATGCGGTTTCTCTAGGTATCCTGTCCTTGTGGCTGTACAGTCCGCAGAAAATTGTCCTCGATTTCAGTCGTATTCTTTCTGGTGTATGTCCAAGACGAGGGTGTCTCTGGTCATTGACAGGATGTGATCGGTCTTCTAATGTGCGGCGGTGCGATAGCAGCAATTGCATAGACCTTTTCCCGTTGGTGTCGGATTAAGGCATCCTGTCACAAGTCGGCACGCCTTATTTACTGTCACAATTGACCTGTTTGGTGCGGGTAGATGCATTGCATACTGGTGCCGCACACTCTGCCGCTGAGGGACTGATAAGCGGAGTTTGTGGTGGACTGGCGAAGACCTGAAATAGTCTCCTTCGCGAACCTTACCGGGCTAGAAACAATGGATCAGTTGATCGAAGAAGGAGAAGAAAGAAAGAAAGAAAGAAAGAAAGAAAGAAAGAAAGAAAGAAAGAAAGAAAGAAAGAAAGAAAGAAAGAAAGAGGAAATGTAGCTAGCACCTCCGTTGTTCTAATTTTGATGGTAATACGAACATTACTGCGCGCCGCGGACAACTCCATCATGGGAGAATGCAAATCTTGTTCTGAGGCGGTGTTAAAGGCGCAGTCGCCACCGAACAAGAGATCCAAAATAGTGACTACCTTCCCCTTGGTGTAAGATAAGACTTCAAACGGTTGGATCTTGTGCCATGTACCTGATGTGCCAGCCAGTAGCAGGGCAAGGTACAACATCAGAGAGCAGGACTACGTACAACATCAGAGAGCAGGGCTATGTACAACATCAAAGAGCAGGACTACGTACAACATCAGAGAGCAGGGCTACGTACAACATCAGAGAGCAGGGCTACGTACAACATCAGAGAGCAGGACTACGTACAACATCAGAGAGCAGGGCAAGGTACAACATCAGAGAGCAGGGCTACGTACAACATCAGAGAGCAGGACTACGTACAACATCAGAGAGCAGGACTACGTACAACATCAGAGAGCAGGACTACGTACAACATCAGAGAGGACTATGTAGAACATCAGAGAGCAGGACTATGTAGAACATCAGAGAGCAGGGCTACGTACAACATCAGAGAGCAGGACTACGTACAACATCAGAGAGCAGGACTACGTACAACATCAGAGAGCAGGACTACGTACAACATCAGAGAGCAGGACTATGTAGAACATCAGAGAGCAGGGCAAGGTACAACATCAGAGAGCAGGACTATGTACAACATCAGAGAGCAGGACTACGTACAACATCAGAGAGCAGGGCTACGTACAACATCAGAGAGCATTGCAAAGACCATGCTATTATTGAATCCCTCATTACGATAGAATTAATGTATCGGTAGTTATTGAATCCATCATCGCAAAAGAATGAATGTATTCCTAATTATTGAATCTAAACTAACTGACCTTGTGCGATAGAATAAATATACACTGTATCTAGGTTAGTTATTTGCCTATCGCAAGTGAAGATAGCGAAATCATTATCAGACTGTTGATGGTGTAACTTGCGCAGTATTTGGATTATAGTGAAGGAAGAAGCTGCGCTGGTCATCAACTTCACTCTCTAGTCCTGAGCGACATTGGACCAGTAGCAAGACACAAGTAAAGACGACTGGAGGTAATTCAGTATACAGGCACTGGTCTCACCTCCCTTGAGACCAGAGGTCGCTTTTAACGTGCAGGACTCGATCGCCCACCGCTTCCGCACATCGCTTTGATAGCCTTTCCTCTCGACCACAGACACCCTATATTCTATTAAACTGCTGAAAACGGCACCACAATTTGCTAGTTTAAATTCCTAACGTGAGAAAAACACAGGAGTGGATTTTATCAGTGGCAGCCATCACAAAGTACGTATTGTTTACAAGTCCCTTCCTGGAATTCCCCCTGCTTAGCGATTAACATACGACTCCCCTTCACAAATACAACCCGTCGTAGCTGCTGTTGTACGACGTGGTGCAAGGATGCTTGCGGAGCACGGATGGAGAACATGACAGCTGCCTACAAGAATAGCGGATCTGTCCTTGAACGAGTAGATGGCGATGTGTTAATGACAAGTATTTATAAATAATTACAGGAAAGGGTTCTTGTGCGTTCATTCACCCATTCTGAAATTGTATACCATTCTATGACCACACGGGTTTCCGTACAAAAATAATTATACGTCGTCTAGCTATCAGGGTTCTTTTAGCACACAGTCGGACGGTGTGTATAATTCGTCTTTCCTGCAAAAACTCCACACAATTTATTTTCTTGTGTGTCAAGTGTGACAACTGCAATAAATCCATCTTCCGCGCACTGTGTCAGATCTGAGAATGACATGGAGATAGGTTTACAGCGCGAATTGAAAAGTATGGTGATTCGTGTGGCTACCTTCTACTAAATTTGACCTATTATAATCCGTGGGTGAATTAATGCCCAGGAAGTGTTGTTATGTGGTGCGTCATGTAAATCGAACGAAGGCTTGATTTGCAATACCAACATGCTTGGTTCGAAAGCACTTCGTGTCCTGTTTGACTGGACACGTAGGGTATTTTCTAGGTATTGCCAAATATTTCACGTTATATAGGATTAGCAAAGCTACTGTAGTGCAAAACTGCCATAAAGGAATCACGCACGCATCCATACACTCGCCAATACTTCTACATTACAAACATATACACACTGGCCAATATTTCTACATTACAAACATCCACACACTGGCCAATACTTCTACATTACAAACATATACACACACTGGCCAATACTTCTACATTACAAACATATACACACACTAACCAATACTTCTACATTACAAACACATACACACACTGGCCAATACTTCTACATTACAAACATACACACACACTGGCCAATACTTCTACATTACAAACATATCCACACACTGGCCAATGCGTCCATATTTTCTATTTAAGAAAGTTAGTTGCCCATTGCAAGAAACAATGGCGACATCACAAACCGGTTTTTGTCCTGGTTATGTAACTCGCAGTCATCAACCTCACTCTCTGGTCCTCGACTACCTTGGGCCAGTGGCAAGACTTAAGTCAAGATTATTGGAGGAAGATCAGGATTCAACCACTCTGGTCTCACCTCTTTAGAACCAGGGGTAGCTGGCTTGAAACTTGCGGGGGCTCGAACCCACGCCGTTTCATGCCACCGCTTTGAGAGGCCACGCCGACCCTAAATACGTCCTGATATCTGCAAACGGACTAGAGTCTGGGTGAAGAGACGCGAGCATTCGTTAGCAGAATCCAGAAAGGCAAACCTTTTAGGTTTTTCTTGTGTTAATTGACTTGCATGCTGGCTCTCTAGCTCTTCTAACCGTGGGTGGACACTAGATAGCTTCAGTCAATAATAGCGCAGGCAATGTGGGTTTGCAGATGAGTGTGAATGGAAATAATAATGTTCGCCTTGGCGTCCGAGGCCATTTGCGTTGGTCGGCCACATCCACGACCCACAGCTGCAGCGTGGTTGCAGGCGTCGTCCCAAGCGGAGGAGGTTGATCTGTGCTGGAGCCACAC
The DNA here is from genome assembly GCA_036924085.1 of Ariolimax columbianus. Taxonomy (NCBI): domain Eukaryota; kingdom Metazoa; phylum Mollusca; class Gastropoda; order Stylommatophora; family Arionidae; genus Ariolimax; species Ariolimax columbianus. The sequence goes on along the minus strand of JAVGWX010000008.1, from coordinate 31,843,152 downwards.
TGCGCGGGTACGGCCTCTTCTGCGCCTCCAGCCGACCGGGGAAAGACTTTGGGCGCAGAGGAACGACTTGTCTTGTGGGCCAGGGTTTCCTAGTCCAGCCGTACATGAACGGACAAAGAAACTAGGGACCTGTCATATTTTTCTTAGATTGGTTGGAGGCTTGTTTTAGCAGAGACCTCCACCTTGCGGATGTAGTCATGCCATCGGATGCCCAGGATACGCCGCTGGTTGCGCATGTGGAGGGCCTACAGTCTCGACATGTCATCTTTCCCCAACGCCCAGGTTTCGGAGCCGTACAGAAGGACTGAACCCCGCAGGTCTGACAGAAGCGAATTTTTGTCCCATTTTGGCAAAAAGGATAGAGTCCATATACAGATTTGCGTTCAGGAAATTGAAGAAACGAAACATCTGACCTCTGTTGTAAGTACCAAACAAAGATTTGAGCGCCAGGAGTAACAAAGCTAGAATTGTTTTAAACTCTTTTTGTCAAATGTGGAACTCTGCAAGTAGTTGCTAATGAGGAAACGAATAGGCCGTTGGTAATTGCTGCTTAATTGTTCCCTGGGTTCCCATCGTACTTGACAGTTCAATCCATTTCGGGTTAATTAAGGGGAGCAAAGGTAAATATACTTTTTTTTTTATTAACCAAGTAAAGATATCAAGATAGAAGTGTAGAAAAGATGTTTATATTTAGTTTTGCGAATCGTTAAGGTTCGTATTCGGTTGAGGGTTACATTTAGTTTTAGGGATAGAATTAGCGTTATGGTTTTGGTTAGATAACATAGTTGTTATTACATCGTCTGCCAGCATGAATGACATGTTGCTGTAGAACATGGATGCTACACTTCTTATCATGGACCAACGTTGACAGATTTAACAATTCATTGCTAAGACGGCAGAAATAAAAAGGAAATTCTCGTCTTTTCTCGCTGAATATTTGACACCCTCAACAGTTAAAAAGTGGACTATTGCTGTGACGTCACTACCGTAAGTTCGGTGCTAAAAATATATATTTTTTGTTTGGGGTGAATTAAGACGCAATTGCAAAGCTGTTTATCTCGAATCTAAAAGCGGTCCTTGGATATGGCTCGAAGGCATGGCATGTGACAAAGGGTATCACATCCCCACTACAGAACTTGATCAACAAGTGTCTTCTACACGTACTTCGTGTTAGATAGCCAGAGGTAATGGCAAACACAAATCTGTGGGAAAGAACACGGAAAACAAACAATAGAGCAGGAGCTTGAGAGGGGGGGGGGGGGGGGGGGGAGTCGGAATGGATAGGACACGATCTAAGACAGACGTTGGACAGTATAACCAGATATACGCTGGATTGGAACACACAAGGGAAGGGACGAACCGTGTGGCGAAGAAACTTCTGGCGATGACCAGGTCGATCAGCAAATGAGTGACTCAGGGAATAGTGGACGGAACAGAGGAAGGAACTAAATGGGAGCATATGTGCATTGACTGACTCACTGATTGATTGAGTGGCTTGGCTTGGCTTCGTTCGTTCTCAATCTCCCACTACCAAACACTGGAAGAGCTTAAGTACCAGAATGTTGTCCAGAGAACGTTGTGTTGTAGTTTACAGCTTGACTGCGATATTTGCACCTTTCGGACCAACACATCCAACTTCAGCAAGCATTCTTTGAGTACCGGGTTAGCATTCCCTCTTCGATCCCTTCTCCTTAGCCAGTCTGCCCTACTGCAGCCTGTTATCCAGGATCACCGTGTGGAGGTGTAGAAGGGTCTTGGCAGCTTTGGTTCGCTGGCCCTGACGCTAGCAGTCAGCTATGAGTCGCTGACCACTGCAGCTCATGCGCTGCTCAGCATCTTGATCCCTGATTGATTGTATAACCCAATGCGTGGATGTGTGCATCGTTTCAGAGCCGGTATTGTCTGAAGTAACTGCCTGTAGGTAAGTACGCCTATGATTGACTCAACTTTATTTTCCGAAACCTGGGAAATGATCGCTCAGGATAGAGCCGTTTAGAGACAGTTGCAATGGGCATATTAGCTGCCGACGCTCGCAGAGAAAAGGTCAGGATTGGCGCACACTCCGGCAAGCCAGCCTACTCAGCATGGTTGCACGATCTGTGGCCGGGAATGTCACGCAGGGATCCTCCAGCTGATTGTGTTTTGGAGAGCAGAAGACCAAGCTGGACAACTCTCGGGGCGGTACGTGTATGGTCTACAGAAGAGCTCGTCAAACAAGTTATACTTGGCGCCCACTTGTAAAACTTTTCTAGGCTAAATTCTCCTAAATCCCACTAAAAATCTAAATTAAAGATACACTTCGTTATTGTCCACGACGTCTGATATTTTTAAAGTTTGTAATACATCATCATCATGTGGAATGTTCTTTGTAGAACGTCGCTCCCATCATATCACGTTTAAAAGAATTTCGATCTTTTCCCAACTCTCCGGCCTGCTCCTGAGTCACGCCTAAGCATTCCTTGACATCTTTGTGTCATCCCCTTCTTGGTCTGTATTTGCCTCGTTTGACCGGCACCATATATGCCATTACCGTTTTCTCAAGACAGGTTGTCCCTTTTTATGCGGCCCAAGTATTTCAATTTTTTGTTCATGATGGAATTCATTAACCAGTTCTCCTCTATGCCCAACTCTTGTCAAATGTCTTCATTCTTCTTTTTTTCGGTCCATGGTATTCTTGGAACCTCTCTATCAACCTTTACCATCTTCCAGTCTTTTCGATAACGTCTTGACTCTGACCAATGGTAGGTCCTAACGAGAGATCTATGTTGACAAATTGCGCAAACCTTCCTGACTTTAATCCAAATCCCCGCGCAAGTCACCCATTTCAGCTGATGGACGAACATCATAACATAATTCTGCTCTCCAGGGGTTGTACCACATAATAAGTCACCTTTTACGGCATGCTCTGAGTTCGGTAGTGTCCACATTCTCATCTTTAAAATAGTATAAAGAGAAAAAAACAGAGACAGGTAGGGAGGGGAGAGAGAGACAGACAGACAGACAGACAGAGAGAGATACACACACACACACATAGAGAGAGAGAGAGAGCCTTTCCAGTACCATTGTGGAATATGCTTACAACGATTTCTCACATTTCCAGACAGCCATTCATCTACGTCTATTTTCGATTGCCATTAATGGCAGTACCGATTCATGCGTTGAGCGTTTTCATTCAACCAAAATGTTTACAAATAACCCAATCTCCCTTGACACGTGAACCAGATCGGTTCATTTTGTTCCTCCGCCTTTTATATTCCAGTTGACATTTTTTTAGGTTGTTTTTTTATTTGCGTACGCCTTATTTTCTCTAATCCCCACGGCGGTGTGCGTTGCACTGTGCTTTTTATTTTGCACCTGTCGGCCCAGTGCATTCGACTTCAGCATGCATTTTATGTCAAGGCATGCTTCCTCCTGCATTTTCTAAGGGTTTTGCTTCCCCGGGATAATGGCCGGTGCTGTGATGGGGATCGAACCCAGCACCTTCGTGTCCCTTAACCACTAGCCTACGCCGTCCCCCACCCAGTTTCTATGTATCCTCTATTCCAGTAGCGTTATAATTACGATCGTAGTTAATCAGGGGCGTAACGTAACGAGCACCGGAGTGGGCGTAATACGATACAATGGTTGGAGCACCGATTGTGCCACAGAGGGAATGGTCGGAAGCAGTAACTCGGAGAGGACAGAGTGCTCATAATCGAGTGTTGTCGGGCGGTATATCTAGAACTGGTATATGTTGACACTTGGGCAGCGTCTACGCGACAAAGTGATTGAGATGAAAACCCGGCCTCGGCCCGCTCTATTTTACTTCTTCTCCCGTTCTTGGCGTAGGACTGATTAAACCAGTACTTTTTCAACCTTTTTATATCTTGCGCGAACTTTTATAACGTTCGTAAGTGTATATTTTCCTTACCGCCCACTGAAATCTCAATTGAGGTTTGTTTTGTATTTTTGTATTTTTGTTTTTTTGCGCGTTCGCCTAATTTCTCTAATCCTAAAGGCGGTGTGCATTGCATTGTGGTTTTTATTTTGCACCTGTCGGCCCAGTGCATCCGACTTCAGCATGTATTTTAAATAATGGTCTGCTTTCTCCAGTATTATCTAAGGGTTTGCTTCCCCGAGGTAACGGCCGGTAATGTGATGGGGGATCGAGCCCAGCACCTTAGGGTTGTGAGCCGTGCCACTTGACCACTAGCCCACCCCGTCGCCTCCAATTAACGAAAATGTCGCCATCGTCCACTGAGTCTGTGTATTTTATATCTTTTAAATAATCATGTAGGATATCCTCTGCAGAACGTCGGTCCCATCACAACCCGTCTGGGGGGAAAAAGTCGATCTTCTGCCAAATCTCCATCCTGCTCCAGAGTCATACCCAAGCATTCTTTGACATCTTGGTATGCATCTGCCTCTGTTGTCTGGCACCATAGCTGACAGCACAGGGCCAGTTTGGGGGGGGGAAACTCAAGTCAAACTTACTGATCTAGCAATAAATGAGACTGGCCGGATAGTTACATGGTTCCTAAATCCTAATCCAACTGGAAAATATACCCCATAAACGCTGTAGCACTACCTGCAACACGAGGAAGTGTTGCATCAGAAATTACAAGTTTGAAACAGGAAACTTAATTGAACATCTTTATACTGGTTTAGAAGACCCTGCAGAGTCTGTATACAACCAGTTACATTCAAGGCTTCAAGGCACCTGGACACCAGGTGTAGAGCCAAATACCGAAATCTAGAAGAAGTTTTTTAGTCACCGCAGTCCCTAGCAAAATGACACAAGATGGAGATGCCACGAAAGAAATCTCGACCAGAATTGCTTTGGCCTTGTGCGCCTTTAATCTGCTCATGAACATCTGAACATCAGCGACACTGAGCAAACATTCCAAGCTAGTCAACTTAATCGTAATACCAATCATGGCAAATGGATGTGAAAGGTGGAAGACGACAAAAGCGCTGGAAAACAAACTAAATGTCTTTGAAAATAAATGTCTAAGAAAAGGATTGAATATACGCTGGGCCCAGTTCAAAACTAATGATACGATAAGAAGTAAACACAAACCAACTATACGTGTCGACCAACATCAGAAGAAAAACGATGGACATACGTCGGACTTGTCCTCAAAATGAACAACAACCGTCTGCCACTGCACGCACTCGAATGGGCACCAAGGGGCGTTTGGAAAAGAGGGACATGCAAGGAAACAGTAAGAAGAACAATCATCCGAAAAAGCTCAAATATGGGCACTAGCACAAGATCTAACAACAGCGGCGGCACACCGTTCTAATTGGAGATAATTTGTTTCTGCCTTATGTGCCGTATTTGGCGCGCAAAGAACATAGACAGTCCCTACAGAATATTCCTGGAAAATGCCATATAAAAAAAATGGAATCAACTGACAGAACTTCCCTGAACCGAGCTGCGGGAGGAACCTGCGTCTGGACACTACTTCCCTTACGCAATATGGAAGTCACTAAATAGACTCCGACTGATGTACCAGGATGTAAGAAGACGGTAAGGACATGAGGATGATGTGACATGTGATTGTGGAGCAACATGTGACTCAGATCACCTGATGATCTGCCTAAATCTTCTGGAAACATGCAATATGGATGACATGAGGGGGAATGACAAGGTCATCTACGTGGCAGAACACCACTGGACAGATGATGTCTGACATCAAGACAGGGGAAGTAAGTAAGCAACAAGCTCCGACTATCTCACCCGGATGACGTCATATTGTGTACTGTTCCCTTTCTCTACTTCATGAATGTTATTGTGTACACACACAAATACAACTTAACAATGGTCATATACCGGGCTAGCTTTTGCTTTCTGCCTTCTAACATACACACAAGCGAACTTCTGACGTCCACACAAGCGAATAAACCCGTAACGATTTTGCCATTTGTTTTGGAGGTGGTTCGCATTATTTCTCTATTTTTCAATCCGGTGTAGGTTGCACTATGTTTTTATTCTGCACCTGTCGACCCAGTGCGTCCGACTTCGGCATCCAATTTATGCAAGAGTCTGCTTCCTCCTGCACTTTCTAGGGATTTGCTTTCCCGGGGTAACGGCCGATGCTGAGATGGGGAGCCAACCCAGCACCTGTGAGTTGTGAACCGTGCCGCTTAATTCCCACCCCATACCGTCACCACGATATCTTATGCGCTGAACTTCTCTAAGTCCATATCTTGACCGCGTCATCTGTTCCTATATCAAGTCACAAATCTATTCTGGGATTTACTAGCTCACATTTATCTTGTTCGCTGTCACTGAAGAAAACCTTTTGGTCGCAACGTTGGTTTCGTAACTTTTTTTGTCTTATCACTGTCTCTGACCAAACCTTTGAATGCTTTTGGCTTTTTTTTTTAAATTTAACTTTATTGTAATCGACATTGTCGCCGTAGCGTAACGGTATTATGAATGGTATTTCAGCGTCCACGGTATTTCGGCGAGTTATCTTAAATGACCACCTTTAATTATTATCCATGACATCCATACTATGATAGCTTTGATGAAAGCATTAGGGCCACTTCTGGGGCCACGGTTGATCCTCTTTTGCTGCTTCTACTTCAGCTTTCTCTCTGAAAAGTTTTTGAATTATGTTGTCTGGGCTTTTTGGAGCGAAGATGCGACATCCGCGCCTTCCAATTCACTCGGGAGTACTTTGGACCAGAGTCAAATGGAGAGACATGCTCAGACAATCTTACAACAAGTCTTAGTACTGATCAATCAGATGATTAGCCAACGCGAGAGCAGTGGTGAAGCTTTTTGTAATCCATAGCAAGTGTGCAAGCTGTACCCCATTCATTGGGTGCCCCGGTTGCCCATCAGATAGAAGCTCTGCCACTATTACTAATCACAAACTAGCTCAGAAGTGTACGTGTACCAGACGAATGTTAATATAGACCAACCAATGATGGCTATTATATTCAATATCGTCTTCTTTAGCACGGCGTTGCAGCTAGAAATAACATGTCTGGCCGAACATAATCACTATCTCTTATCTAAAGCATTACTCACGGTGCATGCCAGATGGTTTTATACGCAATACGATACAAACATATAATCATTGTCGTCTCTGTCTGTGATTTAACTTGAATGTACTGTGAGGCATGGTTTCGGTAAATTACAAAGAAGTTTAAGAAAATGCAAGTTCTGCTTCATCTTCCTCCTCGACGCCTGTAATTATTTCTTGTATTCCGTGGTCTTATAATGCTTGCTTTCCGTGTCCAAGCACTACGTAATATTTAATGCATTCAGTTGTCAGCGACATGGACTGTCCTGTTTTTTGCCTCCAGCATGTCGCACCTATTGTATGTTTCCTGTAGGTTCGAGCAGGTCATCGGGTGGTCTGGTTCCTGTACTACGCCAGTCACACGTGTCCTCATCTGTGTATCCCCATCGTTTCATATTCCTCTTGCACCGTGATACACCAGTTCGGAGTCTGTTCGGCGACTTCCGAGTTGTGCATCGTAGACGATGACTGGGGGCAGGTTCCTCCCGAAGTTCAATCTCTGGGACCATAATTAATTCGGACTATCTCTCGATACGGCGACTTTCAAGGCTTGTCTGTATTGGAATTGTTGATTTTAGGAAGCTATGTCTGGATTTGAGTCTTGAAATACCAGGAGGGATCAGATGCTGACCAGTGCATAGGCTGAAGCGTTTAGCGACCCAAAGCTGACTGCTAGCGTCAGGGTCAGCGACCCAAAGCTGACTGCTAGCGTCAGGGTCAGCGACCCAAAGCTGACTGCTAGCGTCAGGGTCAGCGACCCAGAGCTGTCAAGAACCTTCTCCACGTCGATATGGTGATCCTGGATGACAGGCTGCAACAGGGCACACACTGGCTAATGACCAGTCATCGGAGAGGGAAGGCTAACCAGCTACACAAAAACGTCATTCTGAAGTCGGATATGTCGGCCCGAAACGTGCAAATTTCGCAGTCAAGCTGTAAACTACAACACTGCTAATTTCCGTTCTCCATGCTATTTTCAAAACCGTTTTCATGGCTTGGTAGTTGGAGTTTGAGAACGAAGGAATAAGAAAATTCCAACAAAATGTATATCCATATCGATGAGACTAGGCGACATTACTCTTATCACAACTCGTTGCTTTTGGGTTTTATAGGTGCGTGTGTGACTGATCATACAGGTTCTAGCACGACGAAAGAAGGTTGTGCATGGGCTGACGAGCTCACCATGTAAGACTACTGCTATTGAGCCGCACTGTAAATAGCTTAGATCAGATCTTTTGTTCTTCTAAAAGGTGGGTAGGGAAGACGAATGCAGTGTTGGACCTGTGTTTCTACAAATGGGAGTGATAGGGGAAGTTAAATTAATCCTTCCCATCGGCATGCTTGGAAGTTAAAAGGAGGCAACCCCTCCGTCATATAAAGACACAAGAGATCAATCACCTGGTTGGTTGCAAAATTTACTAGACATTAGGAAATATTTATTAGTCAATTAGTGGTGAATGCTTGGAATATATTGTCGCAGGAAATAGTGGAGGCAGGGTCAATTAATGCATAAATCAAGTCGTTGACCAGGTTCCACACCAAATGGTTGACCAGGTTCCACACCAAATGGTTGAATAAGTTCCACACCAAATGGTTGACCAGGTTCCACACCAAATGGTTGACCAGGTTCCAAACCAAATGGTTGACCAGGTTCCACACCAAATGGTTGACCAGGTTCCACACCAAATGGGTGACCAGGTTCCACACCAAATGGCTGACCAGGTTCCACACCAAATGGCTGACCAGGTTCCACACCAAATGGTTGACCAGGTTCCACACCAAATGGTTGACCATGTTCCACACCAAATGGTTGACCAGGTTCCACACCAAATGGCTGACCAGGTTCCACGCAAAATGGTTGACCAGGTTCCACACCAAATGGTTGACCAGGTTCCACACCAAATGGTTGACCATGTTCCACACCAAATGGTTGACTAGGTTCCACACCAAATGGTTGACTAGGTTCCACAACAAATGGTTGACCAGGTTCCACACCAAATGGTTGACCAGGTTCAACATCAAATGGTTGACCAGGTTCCACACCAAATGGTTGACCAGGTTCCACACCAAATGGTTGAATAGGTTCCACACCAAATGGTTGACCAGGTTCCACACCAAATGGTTGACTAGGTTCCACACCAAATGGTTGACGAGGTTCCACACAAAATGGTTGACGAGGTTCCACACAAAATGGTTGACCAGGTTCCACACCAAATGGTTGACCAGGTTCCACACCAAATGGTTGACCAGGTTCAACACCAATTGGTTGACCAGGTTCCACACCAAATGGTTGACCAGGATCCACACCAAATGGTTGAATAGGTTCCACACCAAATGGTTGACCAGGTTCCACACCAAATGGTTGACCAGGTTCCACACCAAATGGTTGACTAGGTTCAACACCAAATGGTTGACCAGGTTCCACACCAAATGGTTGACCAGGTTCCACGCCAAATGGTTGACCAGGTTCCACACCAAATGGTTGACCAGGTTCCACGTCAAATGGTTGACCAGGTTCCACGTCAAATGATTGACCAGGTTCCATACCAAATGATTGACTAGGTTCCACACCAAATGGCTGACCAGGTTCCACACCAAATGGCTGACCAGGTTCCACACCAAATGGCTGACCAGGTTCCACACCAAATGATTGACCAGGTTCCACACCAAATGGCTGACCAGGTTCCACACCAAATGGTTGACTAGGTTCCACACAAAATGGTTGACGAGTTTCCACACAAAATGGTTGACGAGGTTCCACACAAAGTGGTTTACCAGGTTCCACACAAAACATTGATGAATATTACCAGCTCAATGGAAGAGATTTAAGACACTCGCCTCTCAAAGCGGTGAAGGGAAACTGTGGGCGAATGAATCGCGCACGCTTCAAGCGACCCCTGGTCTCCTCAACGGAGGTCGTAACATGTAAGAGCCTACTAAAGAAAGCTGTTCGTTGGGCTGACAACCTGATTGCGTAGAACGTATTGCCAGGCACCCCTACTTCGAAATTACGCAATGCGCCGGAGGTGGAGAGGCGTGCGGGGTGGCACTGATGAACAGGTGTGTGGGGTTGGGGGTTGAGGGGGGTAGCAGAAAGGGGGGGGGGGGTGTTCTTCAGGAAAGAGAACGATTGTAGTTGTGGCCCTTAATGGACACTAGAACTAATACATGCCTTAGGGTTCAAGGACACGGCAGTTATTTGTCCTTTCCGAGCACTGGTCAATCAATCAACGCCATTCATCTCCCTGTGTGGGGAAAGGTTTTCAACTAAAACAGCCAGGTCATCCTGCCCTGTGACATGTGTCCCAGATCTCTCGTCGCCTTCAGCTATCTCTAATATGTCTGGTTCGAGCTCGCTTATCTGTGTGTATTTTGCCCTACAACTCTGGTCCTATGTTTTACAAGCAGTGGCTGTTTTATTATGTCCTATTTGATATTCTGTTTCTAAGAATTGACGTCACTGTACATCGGGCAAACCCATAGGTGCTCAGTCTCTACCAGCAAATGGCACAGGGTGTGGATGCTGAGGGTCCCTGTATCTCGCTGGTTGTACTGTCTTGCCCCGTCCTCTCATTAGCCCTAATACTATCGGAGCTCGTTTAATGTCGAAAACTTGCAGCCTGTGGATTGCTGCTTCATCTAGTGCGGTGTCCTCATCTAACAGGCGGTTATTGATTGATTTCAAAAGGTCACTTCTATCCATCCCTAACGTGCCATGATGCCACGAACTTGTGAAGCCAAGATGTCACCTCTTTCGTTGTCCTGATCCCCAGCATGAACAGGACAGTAGATCAATGTCAACCCCTGGAGGTTTCAGGCCTCAACAGCTGCTATCCATTCTTACCTAAGCCATACATTCTGTAACTTCTGGAGTACAGCTTGCGCGTCTGTCACGGTGACTGTCCTTGTTAAAGAAGTATCAGATATCCCTCTCAGCGCCGAAGTCACTGCTTCCATCTCCATTCTCAAACTGTAGATTGTTGACATGTATGCCCTACTGCATTCGGCAAAGACTCACTCTAGCCGAGAAACGATATATTTATTGGTGTGTGTCAGATCCCATATCATCGCCTTTCCTGCTCCATTGTTATTTATTTGATTCTTACAACAGTTCCACTAATGATCATACCTCAATATGAATTCTTTCTATTTTGTTTAAGCTCCGATCTATGAAAGACCTTTTTTTTTTTTTAAAGTCTTTTTGAGGTTGTTGGTTCTTATGTTATCCGTGTATCTGTTACTTATCCTTCTTTGATCAACTGATTCTATGCTTCTGGACTGGTGAGGTTCCCGAAGTAGACTGCGCGCTTCAAGTCTTCGCCGGTACCCCACAGCTTTCTTAGCATAGTCGTTTCCCCTGGCCAGACTGCCTCCCTTTGTGCTGCATAAATGGGACATTCCTGCAGAATATGTTCTGATGTTTGCTTGTGAACTCCGCACTAGCTTGCAGCGGTGGGACTTGAATCTTAAATGTCCCGTTCTGAGTTTCAAGATCTTTATCTGCCCATCTCTTAAGTTATTGTCACGTTATGGGACCGAGCAGCTAAGTTATCGAGGAAGCTCATATCAAGTTATTGTCGCATTAAGGGACTCAAGAGCTAAGTTATCGAGGAAGCTCATATCAAGTTATTGTCGCGTTATGGGACTCAAGAGCTAACTTATCGAGGAAGCTCATATCAAGTTATTGTCGCGTTATGGGACTCAAGAGCTAAATTATAGAGGAAGCTCATATCAAGTTATTGTCGCGTTATGGGACTCAAGAGCTAAGTTATGGAGGAAGCTCATATCATAAAGTTATTGTCGCGTTATGGGACTCAAGAGCTAAGTTATCGAGGAAGCTCATATCAAGTTATTGTCGCGTTATGGGACTCAAGAGCTAAGTTATGGAGGAAGCTCATATCAAGGTATTGTCGCGTTATGGTACTCAAGAGCTAAGTTATCGAGGAAGCTCATATCAAGTTATTGTCACGTTATGGGACTGGGTAGCCACGTCATGGATGAGCTGCACATAATTTAGTTAAAGCAAAGTCATGGGTGAGCTCCATATAATTTAATTATTCCGTCAAGAGTCCATAAAATACATTTTTTATTAGTTGATGCTGTTGCTTTCATAATCTAGCCGACGCTGTCTCGGCATTCCACCAAAACAGTGGACGCAATTGACCTGATATGAGAGAAGACCAAGGCAAGACCCCAATAACAAACTGCAGGTTGCCTCAAACCATTAAAACTAACACAAGGTTTGAAGCTAATCGATATTAGAGCTATTTGTTCTTCGCAAGCATGCCTCTAAAATAATTTCCTGATAAATACGTTTCATTGAAATGAGATTTATGTGTGTGTGCGTGTGGTTTGTTTTTGTGTGCACATGAGAGTGCGTGCGTGTGTGTGAGCATGCGTGCGTGTGTGTGTGTGAGAGAGAGAGAGAGAGCATGCGCCCGTGTGTGAGAGCATGCGTGCGTGTGCGAAGCATGCGTGCGTGCGTGTGAAAGCATGCGTGCGCAATATTAATGTAATAACAGATATTTCAGCTTAAGCACAACTGTGTTTACATATAATGAAATGGACATCAGATTCCCGAAGATGAAAATCTCATTCAATCAATCAATCAATCAAGAACATGGAACTCCTTGCAGAGCATTGGTTTAAACAAATACACACACCTAGTCCTCAAATCACTAACGACTGGTCAGGCGAAATATACCGGTCAGACATGTTAGTCAGGGTCAGGCAAAATATACTGATCAGACACGATTTACTTGGTCATGCGAAATATACTGATCAGACATGTTTTTCGGGGTCAGGCGCAATATACTGGTCAGACATGTTTTTCAGGGTCAGCCAAAATATACTGATCAGACATGTTTTTAGGGGTCAGGCGAAATATACTGGTCAGACTTGTTTTTAGGGGTCAGGCGAAATATACCAGACATGTTAGTCAGGGACAGACAAAACATACTGATCAGACATGGTAGTCAGGGTCAGGCAAAGCAAACTGATCAGACATGTTATTCAGGGTCAGGTAATGCAAACTAATTAGACATGTTAATCAGGGCCAGGCACAGCAAACTGATCAGACATGTTAGTCAGGGTCAGGCAAAGCAAATTGATCAGACATGTTAGGGGTAGGCAAAAGATACCGGTCAAGACACCCCATCCCTCACGTCGACTTCCTTGAAAACGAGCTGCTTCCATGGCAACCTGTCAATGAAGTGGAGGATGGAAGTCATACATGTAGTAGAAGAAGGAAAGCAGATGAATCCAAGCATAGCACACCTACCTGGAGGACTCCGGTTCACTTTCATCAACCAAATAGACATTTTAAAATCATACACAAAAGAACTACATGAACTTGAAAACTATTTATATCGCTTGTATTGCCCTTTATTTCCCAACCTAATTGTCACCAACATTGATACACTTATCCCATCGCGTTATCTTTGAAAGACAAGCCAATTCAGTTCATGTCGTGTTCGCCAGACATTTGTCTAGGTACCCACCGTTAGCACGCTTTCAGGAAATTCAATCGTTCGTTGTAGGATGAACTATGTGAACACCATATTGCAGATGCTACACTGTCTACCGTTACTCGCATGTCCGCTCAAATCATCTCCCAGATCCGCCGCGAAGATGTTTCTTTTACAATCTGAACAGGACAATCACGTCGGACTTCATCAGGATTTATTTTTTTTTTTTTTTTTTTTTTTTTTTTGGCGTTCTTGAGAAAATATGCCGACTCAATCATGCACCGCTTTACGCAACAAACACATCGCATCGTAAACATGAATAATTTCTTTATGAATATTGTTTGAAAACAGTTTTATCGTCAAGATGAGAACAGTTCATACCTTCTCAACAAACATCTGATCAGAATAGACATTTTGAATCTAAGCTGCGCACATGTATGCGACACGTTGCGTCTGCTACCCACAGTAACCACAAACCTGGATGTTCTAGCCAACAATTGACACATTTAGTAATTATAATTACATTTTCAGCTATCCCTTTTCAGTTTGTGACCTACTTTCTGACTTACGCTGCTATCGTTTATGAATAAAACTTCTCATTTCAAGGTGTGTCGGTTTTTTTCCCTTATTCGCACTTCTTAAGGGAACATTCTTGGAAATGAGACGGAGAGTAAAGCCTATGATGTTGTTCTACTTTTTCGTACCTCCAATTCGCGCCACATGTAGCATAGGACTGCTGCAGTAGCACATTTCTTTACTTGAATCATCTATCATGGTACTTACGCGAAAACTTGCAATGGAGATTTGTGTAAAAGTCGTTTGACATGACGAGATTAATAGTCTCAAGCACAATCCTCCTTTCTTCTTCTTCTTCGTTGTTTCTCAATCTCCCGCTACCAAGCCCTGAAGGTTCTCAATCTCCCGCTACCAAGCCCTGAAGGTTCTCAATCACCCGCTACCAAGCCCTGAAGGTTCTCAATCACCCGCTACCAAGCCCTGAAGGTTCTCAATCTTCCGCTACCAAGGCCTGGACGTTCTCAATCTCCCGCTACCAAGGCCTGAACGTTCTCAATCTCCCGTTACCAAGTCCTGGACGTTCTCAATCTCCCGCTACCAAGCCCTGAACGTTCTCAATCTCCCGCTACCAAGGCCTGGACGTTCTCAATCTCCCGTTACCAAGGCCTGGACGTTCTCAATCTCCCGCTACCAAGGCCTGAACGTTCTCAATCTCCCGCTACCAAGCCCTGAACGTTCTCAATCTCCCGCTACCAATGCCTGAACGTTCTCAATCTCCCGTTACCAAGTCCTGAACGTTCTCAATCTCCCGCTACCAAGCCCTGAACGTTCTCAATCTCCCGCTACCAAGGCCTGGACGTTCTCAATCTCCCGTTACCAAGCCGTGAACGTTCTCAATCTCCCGCCACCAAGTCCTAAAAATGACTGTCCAAGTAGTCGTATGTTGTCCGGAGAACGGAATGAGTTGTGTCGCTTGATTGATATTTCAGACATCCGACTTCAGCAGGTATTCTTTAGTACCAAGTTAGCTTTCCCTCTTCGATCCTTTCTCCTTAGGCAGCTTTCCCTCTTCGATCCTTTCTCCTTAGGCAGCTTTCCCTCTTCGATCCTTTCTCCTTAGGCAGCTTTCCCTCTTCGATCCTTTCTCCTTAGGCAGCTTTCCCTCTTCGATCCTTTCTCCTTAGGCAGCTTTCCCTCTTCGATCCTTTCTCCTTAGGCAGCTTTCCCTCTTCGATCCTTTCTCCGTAGGCAGTCTGTCATAACTTATTCGAATGGGAAACACTGGCTCTATTGTGTTATGTCCAGGAACCATACTCGGGCGCCTGTCGAGAGACACCATCGGTGTGGAAGGTTGTCGGAGATGTGAAAGGTTGTCGGAGATGTTAATGGTCTGCTGTGCAAACACATTTGACAGTCCTGGCCGAGCTTCTGCGGCGTTAAACGACCTATAGATGATATGGTATACGCTATGGTCACCAAGACCCACACCTGGATCACAATGCTTTGTTTAGATTTGACAATCGTATCCATGCCAATGGAGATATTGTTTGTCTACTGTGCTAACAAACTGTCAAACACGCTCAGGCGATAATCAATGCATGCACGTCGCTAATTAGACAACGGGGCATTTGTCAATCTTAAGAGAATACTTTATTCCCACCGTTTACCCGCGCCGCGGTGGAATTTCATCACGTTGACATCCAGAACATTAGGTAGTAACTACATTAGAAGAATAGCACAGACAATAGCGGCGCTTGCACGGCTTAACAAAATCTGCCGGGGTAAATGGTAAGCAATATGCACGAAGATCAGATTAATGCGTACATTGGTCCTGTCAATATTTCCATATGTTTGTGTGACATATACATTTACAGCTGGCCCGCAGTGGATGATACGGGCCTTGGGGATGAGATGTTTCCGAAGACTTCTAAACATCACGTACAAAGATCGAGTTACAAATGAGGAAATACGAGAAAGAATTACAACAGAAATCGGGCCTTTTGAAGACCTCTTGGCAACTGTCAAAAGAAGGAAACTCGCTTGGTACGGTCACATATCGAGATCAAATGTGCAATGAAGACGACGAAGAGGTGGTCCCAAAAAAAAACGGAAGGACAACATAAAAGAATGGACCAATCTCCGACCAGTGAAGGCACAGGCAGCGGCCGCTGACAGAGAGGGATGTGGTGGGATTGTCGGGATGTCTTCATGTGTGCCCAACGACCTCACCGGTTACAGGATTACCTGAATTAACCGTAGAAGGTCAATTTGTCTTGGTCCTTAACAGTTCTGAGTTTGGCTGCTGAAAGTTAGCCGACGCGAGAGACCTCCAGGGAAGGATCGTGGTGTTTAAAAGAACAATTTGTTCTGAGACGTCTGTTGAATGGATCATTTGGTTCAGAGTTCCTATCGCTGTTTACTTGCGATTTACTTGAATTTCTTCACTTTGATAGTCAGAGAACTGACATAAATTACATTGTACCAACATTTGGGTGACGAAGAAAGGTAGGTAGGCAGGTAGGTAGGTAAGAAGATAGTTAAATAGGTACGCAGGCATGTATGCACGCAAGTAGATAGGCAGGTAGGTTGGTAGGAAGATAGTTACATAGGTACGCAGGGACGTATGCACGCAAGCAGGTAGGTAGGTAAGTAGGCGGAAGGTAAGTAATACGTAAATATAAAGGAAGGCAGGTAGGTACACAAGCAAACATGCAGGGGATAGGTAGTTAGGTAGGTAGATAGAAATGTAGGTGGGTGCTTAGGTAAGTGTGTAGGTAGGTACGTACGCAGGCAGCCATATAGGCAGGTAGGCACGTGTGTGTGTGTGTGCGCGCGTGCGTGTGTGTGTGTAAGAGAGAGAGAGAGAGTGATTGAGAGAGTGAATACTGGCCTGCGTGTGTAAGCGCGCAAAGCGTGTCCTACCTCAATAACTCACAAATTCTAACAGTCAAAGACAAACAAACTGACAAACCTAACAGTACAGACACACAGACAAAACTAACAGTACAGATACACATATCAGTACAGACACAGACAAACCTAACAGTACAGACAAAGACAAACCTAACAGTACAGGCACACAAACAGACAAACCTTACAGTACACACACAAACAGACAAACCTAACAGTACTCATAGACAAACATAACAGTACACATAGACAAACATAACAGTACACACAGACAAACCTAACAGTACAGACACACACAGACAAACCTAACAGTACAGACACACACAGACAAACCTAACAGTACAGACACACACAGACAAACCTAACAGTACAGACACACACAGACAAACCTAACAGTACAGACACACACAGACAAACCTAACAGTACAGACACACACAGACAAACCTAACAGTACAGAGACAGACAAGCCTAACAGTACACACAGACAAACCTAACAGTACATACAGACAAACCTAACAGTAAACACACACAGACAAACCTAACAATACAGACACACAAACAAACCTAACAATACATAAGACACAGACAAACCTAATAGTACAGACACAAACAAACCTAACAGTACACACAGACAAACCTAACAGTACAGACACACAGACAAACCTAACAGTACATACACACATAACAGTACAGACACAGTCAAACCTAACAGTACAGACACAGACAAACCTAACAGTACAGGCACACAAACAGACAAACCTTACAGTACACACACAAACAGACAAACCTTACAGTAAACAGACAAACCTAACAGTACTCATAGACAAACATAACAGTACACATAGACAAACATAACAGTACACACAGACAAACCTAACCGTACAGACACACACAGACAAACCTAACATGCAGACACACACAGACAAACCTAACAGTACAGACACACACAGAAAAACCTAACAGTACAGACACAACAGACAAATCTAACAGTACACACAGACAAACCTAACAGTACAGACACACACAGACAAACCTAACAGTACAGACACAGACAAGCCTAACAGTACACACAGACAAACCTAACAGTACATACAGACAAACCTAACAGTACAGGCACACAGACAAACCTAACAGTACAGGCACACAGACAAACCTAACAGTACAGACACACAAACAAACCTAACAATACATAAGACACAGACAAACCTAATAGTACAGACACAAACAAACCTAACAGTACACACAGACACACCTAACTGTACAGACAAACCTAACAGTACACACAGACAAACCTAACAGTACACACAGACAAACCTAACAGTACACACACACATACAGACAAACATAACAGTACAGACACAGACAAACGTAACAGTACAGAGACAGACAAATGTAACAGTACACAAACAGACAAACCTATCAGTACACAAACAGACAAACCTAACAGTACACAAACAGACAAACCTAACAGTACACAAACAGACACACCTAACAGTACAGAAACAAAACAAACCTAACAGTACACAATCACAAAAGATGACAATTTACAGCAAGCTTGAGCCAGTTACAAAGCTGCATGCGGCCCGCAGATAATTCAAATGAATTATTGAAAATATTTACATATAATGTGAACTAATATTTTTTGATTTATTTACATAAAATTGTTAGAATTGTGTTAGTTACTGCACCATTGTTTGAATTGTGTTAGTTACTGCACCATTGTTAAAATTGTGTTAGTTACTGCACCATTGTTTGAATTGTGTTAGTTACTGCACCATTGTTAAAATTGTGTTAGTTACTGCACCATTGTTAGAATTGTGTTAGTTACTGCACCATTGTTAGAATTGTGTTAGTTACTGCACCATTGTTAGAATTGTGTTAGTTACTGCACCATTGAAACCAATGGCCCTACTCAAGCCTCGCCTGTTAATCAGGAAATAGTTGACCAATACCAATCCCAGAATCAACTGCTCTACGGCGCATGGAGAGGAGACTCACGTCTGGTCAGGCAAAACATACTCATCGGACATGTTAGTCTCGGGGTCAGGCAAAACATACTCATCGGACATGTTAGTCTCGGGGTCAGGCAAAACATACTCATCGGACATGTTAGTCTCGAGGTCAGGCAAAACATACTCATCGGACATGTTAGTCTCGGCGTCAAGCAAAACATACTGATCGGACATGTTAGTCTCGGCGTCAAGCAAAACATACTGATCGGACATGTTAGTCTCGGCGTCAAACAAAACATACTGATCGGACATGTTAGTCTCAGGGACAGGCTAAATATACTGATCGGACATGTTAGTCTCGGGGTCAGGCAAAATATACTGATCGGACATGTTAGTCTCGGGGTCAGGCAATATATACTGATCGGACATGTTAGTCTCGGGGTCAGGCAAAATATACTGTCAGGCAAAATATACTGATCGGACATGTTAGTCTCGGGGACAGACTAAATATACTGATCGGACATGTTAGTCTAGGGGTCAGGCAAAATATAGTGATCGGACATGTTAGTCTCGGGGTCAGGCAAAATATACTGATCGGACATGTTAGTCTCGGGGTCAGGCAATATATACTGATCGGACATGTTAGTCTCGGGGTCAGGCAAAATATACTGATCGGACATGTTAGTCTCTGGGACAGGCAAAATATACTGATCGGACATGTTAGTCTCGGGGTCAGGCTAAATATACTGATCGGACATGTTAGTCTGGGGGTCAGGCAAAATATACTGATCGGACATGTTAGTCTATGGGTCAGGCAATATATACTGATCGGGCATGTCAGTCTCAGGGTCAGGCAAAATATACTGATCATACATGTTAGTTTCGGAGTCGGGCAAAATATACTGGCCAAGACCCTCACCTCCACTTCCTCGCAGATCTTCCTGAAAATGGGCTGTTCTTATTGTCAGCCAGGCTAACGAGGTGGAGGCAAACGACTTGATCCCTGTAGTAGTGAGCAGCCCCCAGGCACAGCACAACCACCTGGAGGTCCACCTTCCCCAGCACGCTCGGGATGTGAGCAAAGCTTCTCCAACCTGCCATTTCACGTTATTGTTAGGCCGCACAAAGAGTAAACTTACTTATTGTGGACATTATTATTAATATTATTATCATTAACATGATTCTTAATGCACACACAAAGAGCATGTCGTAAGAGCGACTAACTGTGTGACATGTATTACAATTGGCCATGGTTAGGTTTTCTTTTCAAGTGCAGCATAGATGGCAGCTCTAATATTTGAGTCTATTAAGATGAACTCGCACATAGATTAACCATCCTCCACGGCACTTGTCCTAACGTGGCGTAGTAATAAGCTGCTTGAGCCTATCCCGCTAGGCAGGAAATCATCCTTCCGGCTACATCCAGCTCACGCTAGAGCTGGTACCTGCACAGGGGCATCCCCCCTTGCCGAAACACAGGTCGACTAAGACGATTATTAATATTATTATTATTAATATTTTTATTATTATTACTGTTATTATTATTACTATTGTTATTAGTATTACTACTATTGCCATTATTGTTATTACTATTGTTATTATTACTATTATTATTATTGTTATTATTATTTCTATTATTATTACTATTGTTATTGTTTTTACTACTATTGGTGTTGTTATTATTTTTACTATTGTTATTATTACTATTATTATTATTACTACTGTTGTTATTATTATTATTGACGACGACGACCTTAACAACCTCTACAACGCCAGCATGATCGGGAGGGGGGTGACTTTAGTGGGAATGAACCATGTCAGGTTTAGGACCCGCACAGGTTACACGACTGGAGACCGGGTAAGAAACAGCACAAGGAGCGAAACTGCATGCACGCTGCTAGTTTCGACTTTACGAAATGTAAGTACTCTACATACAGAGCGGCTCGCAACATGGAAGACAGTCGTGTGTGGACCACTGACCACGCCACGAAATGTAAATACTCTACATACAGAGCGGCTCGCAACATGGAAGACACAGTCGTATGTGGACCACTGACCACGCCACGAAATGTAAGTACTCTACATACAGAGCGGCTCGCAACATGGAAGACACAGTCGTGTGTGGACCACTGACCACGCCACGAAATGTGAGTACTCTAACTTAACTTGACTTAACGTCTTTATACTGGTTTCGAAGACCCTGCAGAGTCTGTATACAACCAGCGGCCCGCAACACGAAAGACACAGTAGTGTGTGGCCCCCTGACCACACCATGTTGCCCCTCTAATGGGGTAAGGTTAAAGAAAGTCTTAAAACTGACTCTGCTGTCAGAGATAAGGTGCTAGAAATGGAATTGTACTGTGTTGCAGCTTTTCATGGGGCGGAGATGTTAATGTTATCTTCCTTATTCTTTATCTTCTGCAGTAATAACATGGATACCTATTTATAGCTGGATGGACCAGAACGTCGCCAGAGAATTACCATGACCCGAAATAGAAGTAAAGAATAGTAACACTACAACCTGCCAAGCATGCCGCAAGAGGCGACTAACGGGGTTGGGCATGTGGCCATCATGTAAACACATTACTGATTGAATCCGTGAAACCGATGTATCGGCTAACAAAATGTCTTACAAAGCCACATAGCCGATATATTGGCTTTAACAAGGGCCCTACCTATATATCATCACATAGCGGTGCCTTTGTGTGTACTCTGCATTAGATAATTGAAAATATTCTCTCTCTCTCTCTCTTTCTCTGTGTGTGTGTGTGTGTGTGTGCGTACGTGCGTGTGTATGTGTGGAGAGAGGGGAGATGGTGTTGTCATGAGGTATAAACTGGCTTGGATTCAACCTTCAAATAGATAATATGGACACTTACTACTGGTGTGTAGGATGGATGGAAGAGTGCTTTTACCAGTTACAATGTATTTCACCATCCTGAGGCAAACCGGATTAATGCGTTTCTCATTATTTTCTTGTGACATTTCATCTGAATATAGTGATTGTATGGATTTGACGTCTACTGTAACACTTGTTACCTTGTCTGTGGTACTTGGCATCCTGATATCGTGTGGTATGTCCCAGCGAAGATGGCGCAACCGGATTACTACCAACGATCGATTAGTTATTCAGTTGTCATTACCGTTGAAGACATGTGTGTGACTTGCATCTTGCACATCATCACAACTTGACTGGATTACCTCCGCTGCCTTCTGTGGGTCTCAGGCAGACCGGATTAATCATAGTGTGTCTGTCACTATGCGGATGGCTTTGACTTTCACTCTGTGACAACACTTTGTGAATATCTGCAATATTATTTGGTACTTACAGTTTCCTGTGCTATTTGTTATGAAAATAGAGCTGTAGTCTTGTCCATCCTACATTCCTAACTTATTGGATACTACGCCCCCGCTGCCTTGTGGGATACCTGTTTATAGGAAAGTCTATGGGAGTAAATCATGATGGAAAATCTTCATCCTGTGCTTTCTGCAGTCGAATCGATGTCTTGCCACTGGCCTAAGGTAGCTCAGGGGCAGACAGTGAGGTTGATATATTGCGCAAAACTTGCTCACTTTATTCCAAAACATCGCGCAAGTCACCCATTTAAGCGGGCAGAGAAATAGGAAAAAAAGTGTCCACGCGGCTGCACATAGAAAATAGTCTCCATCAAACGTGATGGACCCAGACTCTCACAACCATGTTTTCCTCAATGTATAAATGTGTCTGTACTTACTATTCACAGTTTTACTTGCATAAATAAACAAGCCTAGACGGCAAATATAATTTAGAGTGAGCACGTTCAGACCAAACTTCTACGGACATGGCGAAAGTCCACATTTCATGGATTGGCATATATTTGTTGGAAGGCTATGCTCCACAAGGAGCTGAACAAGTTTTCGTTGACCGATTGATGAAACCAGAGCTTGTCAATAAGGGGCAGAGAACACAATACCTTTGCCGTTATAGCCAGCGATCGAGCCACTCTGCTGCTATTCAGATGCTGCAGTATGGCGAACAAATACAATAGAACGTAGGGTGGTACTCACATGGCACGACTTCTTGCTTGCTGTTCAGGAGGACGTTCCTCAGGGCCGCGTTTGTGGTATGGTCTTCTTGGTTCCTCGCAAGAGCCTGTGTGGGTAAAACACGGCAACAAGAACAATGAGACTCACATAACTATGGGATGCACAGAACAATGAGATGCACAGAACAATGAGATGCACAAAACAATGAGACGCACAGAACAATGAGACCCCTAGATCAATGAGACTCATAGAACAATGAACCCATAAAACAACGAGACTCATAGAACAATGAGACTCATAGAACAATGATACCCCTAGAACAATGAGAGCCCTAGAACAATGAGACTCATAGAACAATAAGACTCATAGAACAATGAGACTCATAGAACAATGATACCCATAAAACAATGAGACTCATAGAACAATGATACCCATAGAACAATGAGACTCATAGAACAATGATACCCATAGAACAATGAGACTCGTAGAACAATGAGACTCGTAGAACAATGATACCCATAGAACAATGCGACTCATAAAACAATGAGACTCATAGAACAATGAGACTCATAGAACAATGAGACTTATAGAACAATGAGACTCATAGAACAATGAGACAGAGCAATGAGACTCTTAGAGCAATGAGACCCCTAGAACAATGAGATTCAGAACAATGTGACCTCTAGAACAATGAGACTCATAAAACAATGAGACTAAAAGAACAACGAGACTCATAGAACAATGTGACCTCTAGAACAATGAGACTCATAAAACAATGAGACTAAAAGAACAACGAGACTCATAAAACAATGTGACCTCTAGAACAATGAGACTCCTAGAACAATGAGACTCATAGAACAATGAGACTCATAGAACAATGAGACTAAAAGAACAACGAGACTCATAAAACAATGTGACCTCTAGAACAATGAGACTCCTAGAACAATGAGACTCATAGAACAATGAGACTCATAGAACAATGAGACTCCTAGAACAATGAGGCCCCTAGAATAATGACATAACTGTTAGTGGTGATTAAAAGAATCTGAGTTGCGTACCCGAACGAGTTCGGGTTCCAGTCGCTGCACGCTCCAGTATAAAGGTCAAGTCAGTTTCTCGTATCAGCCAAAGAGGAGGAGCCAAAGAGAAGTATTGGGAGTCTTCCTCAGTCTCCAATTATTTGGACGCAGAGTGGCTGATTTCTGTCGTCTCTGTCTTACCTTTCCTGACAGTAAGTCGTGTACCTATTTATATCATTCACTACGGAATAGTTCGACTGTCAAATATAATTGTGAAATGTAAAACTCCCGGTAGAAAGTATACGTATATTTACAAATTTTGAAAAGGTTGTTATTGATACTCTAATACATATACATATGGCAATGTTTCCAATCAATTTATCGGTCATGTAGCATTGTGAGGAAATTTGTAAGCCGATATATCGGCCATGTAGCATTGTAAGGAAGCTTGTAAGCTGAAGTGAAGTTAAATGGGCAGACTCAATCAATCATTCTTCCCGTGCGATGTATATGCCTTCAGCTAACGCAGGCCAAGACTGTATATCGTTCAATCTCATTCCCAAACAGCTGTTTTGTGTGCCCTATAAAGGACGTTAAGTGGCTGGTTGCAGTAGCGTTCCTCACATCTTCAGCGTTCCTGGTGGCGGTGGACCAGGGTCTTCAAGGCGATTGTGATTTGCTTCGCTTCCTCTGCATGACGCTCATTACAGGTCACCTACTTTGTTATCCAGGCTGCAAAAAAACAAAAAACAGCCCGTCTCCATGGAGAACTGCGAAGAAGTGTACGTGGCGGTCTTGGATAGTATATTTTACCTGACCCTGACTAACACGTCTGATCCGTATATTTTGCCTGATCCTGACTAACACGTCTGATCCGTATATTTTACCTGACCCTGACTAACATGTCTGATCCGTATATTTTGCCTGACCCTGACTAACATGTCTGTTCCGTATATTTTACCTGACCCTGACTAACATGTCTGTTCCGTATATTTTACCTGACCCTGACTAACATGCCTGATCCGTATATTTTGCCTGACCCTGACTAAAATGTCTGATCCGTATATTTTGCCTGATCCTGACTAACATGTCTGATCCGTATATTTTGCCTGACCCTGACTAACATGTCTGATCCGTATATTTTACCTAACCCTGACTAACCTGTCTGATCCGTATATTTTGCCTGATCCTGACTAACATGTCTGATCCGTATATTTTACCTGACCCTGACTAACATGTCTGATCCGTATATTTTGCCTGACTCTCACTAACATATCTTATCCGTATATTTTTCCTGACCCTGACTAACATGTCTGATCCGTATATTTCACCTGACCCTGACTAACATGTCTGATACGTATGTTTTGCCTGATCCTGACTAACATGTCTGATCCGTATATTTTACCTGACCCTCACTAACATGTCTTATCCGTATATTTTTCTTGACCCTGACTAACATGTCTGATCCGTATGTTTTGACTGACCAGACGTTAGTCTCCTCTCTCTGCGCTGTAGAGGTATGGTTGAGTATTTGTCAACTGCCTTTTGTCTTCCGGACTCCAGAACAGGGTGTATCGTGATACCATTCGACCCTGTAAGTAAGGTGTGTTCTATCCATCGCCAACGCTTTATCTCCTGATTTAGCGCTAGCTTCTCGGTTCTAAGCCCCAGCAACCATTTATTAAGGATTCTAGGAATGGCAGGATTCTAGGAATGGCAGGATTCTAGGAATGGCACTAAACACGAATACAACAATGAAATCTCCAGTTTGGATTATATTTATGATAAATCCACAATTAATTATTTTACAGCAACTTATTATTATTACTATTATTTTTATCTTCGTTAACGTTTTTTTCCCTGTATTCTACTGGCGGCGGCACGCCTTTTCCACCCCGGACCGTAGTCTTTTTGCGATATCAGGACGTATTAACCAGTGCTTGTTCGACCCAGCCTTAAATGGGTTTCGGTTCAGTCTGGGAAGTAAAAGCGGTGAGGGAGAGGAGATGGCTACCATATAGCCGAGCATTTGAAATAAGAGATCGCTAAAATCTCACACCCCTACGGCAGTAATGCTATTAGTTTACTTTCTTTTTTTACAATGTTCAAGCTTAAATAAACTGGCCAGACCTGGCATTCATTCCTGTATTTTCAAGTTGTACAACTGTTTTATACTACATTTTCAAGCTAAACTTTGAAACTAACGTTCCCTCCTTATCTTCACAAGGCTTAATGGAAGGCTGAAAGAAATGCTGTTTTCACTTCTCCCTTCAGTTATTCTCAAATATTGTTAAACTGTAACAATTTGCTGAAGTGTGCGTCTGTGAAGTCATGAAGATTTCAGTGTCTGCCAGTCGTAGAGGTTTCTATTATTTTAACAAAATGTATAATAAAATATGAAGATAAAGAGGAGTTACATTTTCAAGTTCGATCTCTTAACATTAGCTTATACAATAAGCACATTGGTTTTTTGGGGGGCTTTTATTTTTGTTCCTATCTCTCTCAAGATTAACAAATATTTTTTGTTTTAGCCAGACAGTGGGGAATGCTTGGAATGCATTGCCACGGGGAGTAGTGGAGGTAAGGACAATTTAGAGAAAGGAAATGTAAAATAAACTGGTTGTTTACAGACTCTTCATGGTCTTCTAAACCAGTATAAAAAGGTTAAGTTAAGTGTGTGTACGTCTGTGTGTACCTGTGTTAGTTAGAGCGATCTCAGAGGTAAACCTAATCGAAGTGCAATAGAAAGGCCTCACCTTGAAGTCACATGTTATAGATTGTGCAACAGTGTGATTGTTGGATATGGTTATATGAAATGTAGTGTAGAGAAGCTGTAGAAAAAAAAAACCTGTCCGCTGATCAGAAAATATATAATCAATGCCAATCCCAGATCAAACAGCCCAGACCTTCAGATTGCGAACATGACCGCGCGGTGGCGACTTCAGGGTGCATGAACAATCCAATCGTCCTATGATCACTTTGTGGCAAAACTACACGACCTCACATGTACAGCTGTTCATCAACATTTCTGACGAGCATCCAACAGTAGTTAGTCAACATTTCTAAGAATCAATACTGCTGGCTTTAAACTGCAGGGATCATTCATAGATACAGGCCTTGTGACTCACGGAAAAATCCCGTTGAGACGTCACATTCAAAGGCTGACTAAATAACTGAACTTGCATGTGCAACTATAATAGCGTGTTAGGGGAACCAGATGGATATGCAGTTCGTTTCAGGGAAGGATTCTGTGAAAGTATCACTCTCAACAGTGATTTGCTGTGTTTTGAACCGGGAATTTGTTGTATTTCTCTGAGTGGAGCATAGATTGATTAACAACCTTGGCATAATATGAGTTCCGTTGTTTAGTCGGCCTTGGAATGTGACGTTTACATGAAATTTACCCGTGAGTCAGAAGTTATGTGGATCACTTGTGTTGTACTTTTGACGGAGGGACACATGCGTTGCTAAAATTACTTTCTAGTGAATTGTGTTTCCTACTTATGACAGTGCATTCGTCGCCAGCGAGCGTCGCATGACTCAACTTCATTGCAGCGGAAAATGATGCAATACAGTTGGTAGTGTCGAGTGTGAAGCTGGATGATGGAATACAGTTGGTAGTGTCGAGTGTGAAGCTGGATGATGGAATACAGTTGGTAGTGTCGAGTGTGAAGCTGGATGATGGAATACAGTTGGTAGTGTCGAGTGTGAAGCTGGATAATGGAATACAGTTGGTAGTGTCGAGTGTGAAGCTGGATGATGCAATACAGTTGGTAGTGTCGAGTGTGAAGCTGGATAATGGAATACAGTTGGTAGTGTCGAGTGTGAAGATGGATGATGGAATACAGTTGGTAGTGTCGAGTGTGAAGCTGGATGATGCAATTCAGTTGATAGTGTCGAGTGTGAAGCTGGATGATGCAATTCAGTTGGTAGTGTCGAGTGTGAAGCTGGATGATGGAATACAGTTGGTAGTGTCGAGTGTGAAGCTGGATGATGGAATACAGTTGGTAGTGTCGAGTGTGAAGCTGGATGATGCAATACTTCACACAATGGAGAAAGAAATAGTTATTTCCCATCACGAAGCGATGATGGACGGCCACAACATCAGACGATTGTGTTTTAATAATGTGATATGCGCTGTATTTGGATTATAGTGAGGAAGAATATGCGCTGGTCATCAATCTCACTCTTATCCCGAGTTACCTTGGATCAATGGCAAGACTATTGGTCGAGACGACTGGGGGGAACTCGGGATGCAGGCACACTGGTCCCAACTCCCGTGAGACCAGCGGTCGCTTGAAACTTGCGGGATTCAATCGCCCACCGTTTCCGTTCATCACTATGAAAGGCGAGTGCCTTAACCTCTTGACTACAGCAACCCCCAGAGATAGAAATACAGCATAGCGAAATGTCGATTATCTGTCAGAATCTATGTTTCTTAAAAGACAAGAGCCAAACCACAAATGTTATTGTCATTGGCGTGCTCAACATCAACAGATTAGTATAGATTTACTTCTTTTTTTTAAATTTCTTCTTCTTTGTCATTCGTTCTCAATCTCCCACTACGAAGCCATGAAAAGGACTTTGCAAGTAGCAGGATGTTGTCCCGGAAAACAATGCGCTATGTAGTAGTTTACAGCTTGACTGCGATATTTGCACCTTTCGGTTCGATACACAGAAATCATTTATGAGTACCTGGTTAGTCTTCCTTCTTCGATCCCTTCTCCTTAGCCAGTCTGCCCTGCTGCAGCCATTATCAAGAATCACAAGGTGGAGGTGTAGAAGGGTCTTGGCAGCTCTGGTTCGCTGGCCCTGCCGCTAGCAGTCAGCTATCAGTCGCTGACCGCTGCAGCTCATGCACTGCTCAGCATCTTGATTTGTTTTGGTTCCATTTCCTAGGCAATTTGTGTCTTGCGTAATTAGTATATCGTTGCAGCTTCGCTTTCTTATGCATTTTATTGACATAACCTTCCAGAGTCACGTTTTCTCTTGATGTCTATCTGTATCCCCGCAATCCCACATATCAATTCAATCATTCGAAAATAGCAACAATGACAATAACTACGCAATGCCTGCCTTACTCTCATTATCCATCTGCTTCTCTTGACGCATTTGCTTGTACACGTTATCCCAAATATCCCGTCAACCATAAAACATCACGACATAACTACGCAATAGCTACCTTACTTTTTCAAAAACAGCAGATTATTGTAGGTATCTTTAACTTAACTTAACGTCTTTATACTGGTTTAGAATCTGTGTACAACCAGTTTCATTTACATATCCTTGCTCTAACAACTTTGCGCATCTAATCTATTCTGTTGCAATGCATTCCAAGCATTCACCACTCTCTGACTAAAAATGTGTGTTTCTAATATATAATTTAGACCTTTCTGTAGTTAATTTGCAGCTGTGCACTCTTGTTCTAGTAGATAGTTGTATTTTGAAAAAAAACGTGTTATAGTCTAATTTATCCTTTCCATTGTTTATCTTATAAACCTGTATTGTCACCTCGAATTCTTCTCTTTTCCAGACACTGTAGGCCGGTTTTTCTTAGACTTTCCTCGTAACTGTAATTCTAGAATCCCACTATCAGCTTTGTCGCTCTTCTTTGCATCCTTTTCAGCATGTTTATATCCACTCTATAAAAAGGACTCCACACATGTACATAATACTCTAATCTAGATCTAACTAATGCTTCATACAGTTTATCATACCTAACATTGCATTTGCTGTTTTCACTGTTAGCTGTACTTGCTCACTTTCGAATATTGTTCGCTCCCATTCTGTAATTATGATCCATATTGGATCTACCAGTGTGGATGACTGTACATTAATCTACAGTAAATTCCATTTGCCAACTCACAGACCATTATAGAATTTAATCTAAATCCGATGTCAATATATCCACTTCTGCTTCAAGTGAGACACTACTGCTTGTACACATTCCCACATATAACTACAACAACAACCATCACAACAACGACGCAACACCAACACCAACAACAACGCACACCTACCTTAAACTCCATAGACAGCTGTTGTCCCTGACGTCTCTGCTTGTACACGTTGAGGAACTTTCCAGACGGAATGGGATCACTGACAATGGCGTTGATCGCATGCTCCTCCCGAGCTGTGGAGTCGAGAGAGAGACCACACATGACCTTCAGCTGAGAGACCTTCACCCCGAGACATGACACCAAGCTTTTGCTCATGGTCATGACCCGGGAAAGGTCAAGGTAAATCAGGGTTTAGTCAGGTACACTGCATAGTTCCAAGTCACGACCATTGCTTCAGCATCAGCTTCCTCATTCTACTCAAAAGGCCATCTATCGACACATCGCAATAAGATTTCGTGAATGTCTTGTGTGGTAAGGAAAATTCATTGTTCACAGAACCGCTCCATTCGGAGATTAGAACCGTATATCTCCACTAATGAATAATAACAGAATAACAGCCAGCTAACTGAAGATGTCCACAGTTTTACCTACTACAAAGTAAAAATGGAGAACACGCATATATGGCAATGTTAGCTAAGTGATATATGGTTTCAAATCTCTTCATCCGAAATAGAATTCATCAAAATTATATTTCGTGAAAATAAGATGCATTGCTAATTTAGAATCAGTTCTACTACATTATTCAGAAACATGGCATGCAACTAATATAATCACAACTTGGCCCAGTGCCTTCACCAACAGATGTCTGTCTCAGCAGCGTACTTCGTGTTACGTGGCTAAATAGCATAGCTAGGTATGCAACGAATACGGCTTTTACTTCACGTTCGAATTCGAATACAGGTTTTTAACAATTCGACCAAATACGGATATGAACAGTGAGTAAAAGATTTGGCATGCACAAAGTTGTGTTCAATACGGCTACAGACATTTGCTGGAACTATATAGTGACGATTCGTTACAGTTGACCAACGTCTAATGTATTAGAATGGAGATACTCCGTAAAATCATGTGAATGGGCTAGGCATGGCTCGTGAAATATATAATAAGGAGATTATCACATCGAGGTCAGAAACTTTGAACAGAACATCAGGTCCTCTAAAAGAATAGTCTTTTTCAGTCATTACTGAAAACACGATGTTAGCATACATTTACAGTAGGTGGTGAGGAAATAGATCAGGTCACACATTTGGAACATCTGGACTCGAGAATTGACAAAAATGGCGACTGCTCTAAAGAAATCAGAAGAAGGCTAGCCATGGCAACGCAGAGGCTGAACTGCCTGAAGAAAGTATGGCAACACACCAACAATAAGACACAAGTGAAAGTCTTGAGAGCCTGTGTTTTTCCTGTGGCAGCATACAGCAATCATGGACAATTATCAATGCATCTAGACAAAAAAATCGAGTACTTCGAGTCAAAATGTTTCGGAAATATCATTAGAGAAAAAGACAAATATAGAAATTAGGCAAGAGTTGAACATAGAGGAGAATTGGTTTATCAATTCAATTTTGGCCAGAACATTGAAATACTTTTGTCACATCAAGAGACACAACGGTCTTAAGAGAACAGTGATGGAAGGTATAGTGCCTGGCAAAAGAGGCAGGCTTAGACCGAGAAGACGATGGCACCAAGATATCCAGGAATGACTGGAGAAGGCTGGAGTTTTGGCAACGGACAACGTTTCTTTCAGACACGGTCTGATGGGGGTGAAGTTCTACAAAGGACATGCTGCATTGATGATGATGATGATGATGATGATGATGATGAGTCATTAGTGACTACAAGAAGGTACGCCTTTGAAATTATATTATTTTATTTTCAACGTTTTATTTCCAAATATGCTTGTAGTTACTGTCTTTAATCGCCCAATTTGAGGCGGAGCAGAAGAAAACTATTTCATTTGGTACAATTAACAGCTTCATCTTCCCATGATTCGGAATCTGTCCAGTAATTGAATGTACCTCTTGAGCACATCCTCGAATCTCAATTGTAGTCCCCTAGCTAACCTCATTGCATCCGCTAGTTGGTCGTAGAGAATATCTTTGGGAATACGCCCATCTTCCATGCGTCGGACATGGCCGAGCCATCACAATCTGTGCTGCCTGAGCAGTGTATACATGCTCTGGAGGCCAGTGCGTATCAGCACTTCACCGTTTGCCATTCTGTCTTACCAAGTCATACCAAGTATGTGTCGTGGGCATCGTATGTAGAAGGTGCTGAGTTTCCTTTCCTGATGTGTGCGAAGGTTGTCCATGCCTCGATGTTGTAAAGAATACAGCAGCCTTGGTCTCTATTGTCAGTTTGCGGTTTCCTCAGACGCGCGACATTTACTTTAAACACAAGTGTAAATTATGTCAAAGTTGAACAGGCCCAAGCGTTCAAATATTTGGGAAATATTTATAAATACAATGGAAGACTTGATATATACATTGAAACCAGATGTCAGAAAGCATGTGCCATGTAGCTTGTCACCACTGCCGTAACTTGTCAATTGTCGTTACTGCCGTAACTTGTCAATTGTCATCACTGCCGTAACTTGTCAATTGTCACCACTGTCGTCACTTGTCACTACTGCTGGTACTTATCAATTGTCACTACTGCTGAGCCACCTAAACATGAGAACAGAAACTAAGCAACAACTTAACAGTACACCAACTCTGCACTCCCAATGTCAAACTTGGTCCTCATGTTAGGCACTGAAGAGGACAATTACAACGCGTGTAATGAAATATCTAAGAAAAGTCATTGACGTCACTCACTTTATAAGATTTTTTTTTTTTAAAGAGAGAAATGAGGATATTAGAAATATTGTAAGAAAATCCTCTTGTGTGGAATATATTTCATTATGAAAAATACGATGGTTTGGTCTTATCGTAAGAATGCAACCTGAAAAACTACCACTATATTCTTCCAATAAAAAATGATCTGGCACGAGGATGAAAGATGGATAGATGACATAAGAGAAATAAGACAACACGCTATTACAATAGCCAAAGTAACAGGCTTGATACAAACACAACCTTCTTTATATACAGGCCTTCTGACTCACGGGGAAATCCCTTTGAAACGTGACATTCCAAGACCGATTAAATAGCGGAACTCATATTGTGCCACGGTTTATAATCAATCCCTGTTCCACACAGTGAAATGAAATAAAATCACGGTACAAAACTCTACAAATCACTGTTGAGAGTGATCCTTTCACATAACCCTGTTCTGAAACCAACTGCGTATCCATCTTTGTTTCCCTAACACGCTATTATAGTTGCCCTGAAATTTTACACAAGCAAGTTGCGTTATTTAGTCAGCAATGGAATGTGACGTTTCAAAATATTTTCCTCGTGAATCAGAAGGTCTGCCTCTACAGTAGGCTGTGGCCCAAGCAAGTCGATGCAAACTTCCCACGACGCTTAACGAAACAAGTAGATCGAAACATAAGTATCAAGTAATCAACTAAAACATTACGTTTCAAAGTGTTACAGCGACACAAAAATGGAGCAAATATCTACAATTTCAAAATACTAACTGATCACTGATTATTTAAACGTACCAAATCCGTAGAACCGATATATCGGCAACTAAACTTTATAAGAATGCTGCATAGATGATATATATTTTTTTTTAAATATATATTTTTAAATTAAATGTTTCCTTAAATATTTCTGAATTCTACTGGCGAAGACACGTTCTTTCTACCCAAGGCCGTAGTCCTTTTGGCGATATCAGGAGATATGTGCAGTGTGTGTTTCTGTTTGTAAAGTACACGCATTGGTCAGTGAATGAATGCGTGCTTTTTTGCAAATCTCTTTCCAATGCATTCCACTGTGGCGGTTTTGCAGTACAGTAGTTTTGTGCATCCATTTTGTTCGTGGTGACGCGCAGAAGTGGTAATGCCCAGACAAATCAGGGACATTTCCAGTCAAACTGGATGCGAAGTGATTTCAAACCGGTGTGTTGGAATTGAAAACCAATCTTGCGCTCGATTTACACCCCTACATAACGCGCCTTTCACGCTTACATAACGCACCTTTTCCGCTTTCATAACGCGCCTCTCCCGCTTGAACAGTTGTCCCACTCACACGTCAAGTGTTTCTCATAACAAGTATTCCTACATTTATTAATATAGATTTACTTCCTAGAAGCGGGAAGAAAGACTGACGTCTGGTCAGGCACAACATACTGATCAGACATGTTCGTCAAGGTCAGGCACAACATACTGATCAGACATGTTAGTCAAGGTCAGGCACAACATACTGATCAGACATGTTAGTCAAGGTCCGGCACAACATACTGATCAGACATGTTAGTCAAGGTCAGGCACAACATACTGATCAGACATGTTAGTCAAGGTCAGGCACAACATACTGATCAGACATGTTAGTCAAGGTCAGGCACAACATACTGATCAGACATGTTAGTCAAGGTCAGGCACAACATACTGATCAGACATGTTAGCCCGGATCAGGAAAAGTATACTGGCCCTCACCTCGGCTTCCACGCAGCTTATCACAACAGCGTGGCTAACCAGGTCAAGGATATAGCCAATATAGATGAAGCAAAGTTTACGACAATCGCCTTGAGGCCCCAGGTCTACCTTTATCAGCACGCTCGGGATGTGAGGACAACTACGACAACCCGTCAGTAAACGTCCTTTTTCAGGGCGCACAACAGAGTAAACCTACTCATTGTGGGCATTAACAACAGCAGCCACAACTTGCTAGAATCAGTTTTATATTGCAAAAAAAAAACAAATGCGTTCAGCGGTCCAACGTATACCAGAGATAATTTACGGAGCTATGATTCTGTTCATTAGTCTTTGCTGCATGACACCTGCAATCCTTGTTTGTTTGTTTTTTTTTTTTTTAACAAAACAAGTCAACATTCTCCGCGACAAGCGATACATGTTGTCTGAAAACATTGTTGCCAGGAGTGCTAAACAAACTTCCACTTGGAACATTTGTTGAAGGCTCAAACTTCTTAAAGTTGAACAACCATCACAAAGTATATCAAAACAACAACGCACAATGTATATTATTGTTAGAATAGGGAAGGACGACTTAAAGTCTGGTCAGGCAAAATATAGTCTTTAGAGAAGGTAGTCAGGGTAAGGCAAAATTTACTGATCAGAGATGTTAGTTAGGCAAAATATACTGATCAGAGATGTTAGTGAGGGTCACGCAAAATATAATGATAACATCAGATAGTCCGTGTCAGGAACAAAATACTGATCAGAGAAGGTAGTCAGGGTCAGACACAATTTACTGATCAGAGATGTTAGTCAAGGTCAGGCAAATTATACTGATCAGAGATGTTAGTCAGGATCAGACAAAATATACTGATCAGAGATGTTAGTCACGGTCAGACAAAATATACTGATCAGAGATGTTAGTCACGGTCAGACAAATTATACTGATCAGATATGTTAGTTATACCCAGACAAAATATACTGATCAGAGATGTTAGTTATACCCAGACAAAATATACTGATCAGAGATGTTAGTTATACCCAGACAAAATCTACTGATCAGAGATGTTAGTCAGGGTTAAGCTAAACGTACTGACCAAGACCCTCACCTCCACTCCCTAGTAGCCCTCCCTGGAAACGGAAACGGCTTGATTGCATGGCAATCTGGCTAACGAGGTGTGCATCGACGTGATCCCCGTAATAGTGAGCTACCCGCAGATTAAGCCACGCAAAGCACAACCGCCTGGAGCATCCCGGTCCACCTTCATCAGCACGCTATGGATGTGAGGAAATATACTGAAACCCGTCTGTTTCAGGGCGTACAAAAAGGATAATCCTACTCAGCATGGGCATTCAAAAACATCAATAGAACAGCCGCAAAGCGAGAGTTAACCCAAATGCTGGTATATACACGAATGAATTTACCCGACTGGATGATAATCCACTAACTAGTCAGCTGATGCAACTCGCGACATGATAACGTACTCGTCGCAAATGGTAAAGCGCAGATATCACAGCCTCGCTGAAAACTACAATGCAACTTAACGAAACGGATGGGGTGGAAGAGGTAGTGTGGAGGAGGAGGAGCAGGGAAAGAAGAAGAAGAACCCACAAAGAAAGAAAAATAATGGCGAGACGTCATCAAACACTTTGCTAAGAACAGTGACCTAGGAAATAACGGTAAGCAGAATCTCAAGAAGACGGTCTTAGAATCTCACAACAGAATTACATTTTTTTAAAGAAAGCCCCTAAATCTCAGGGAGAAAGCCCCTAAATCTCAGGAAGAAAGCCCCTAAATCTCAGGAAGAAAGCTCAAATATCTCAAAAAGAAAGCCCCAAAATCTAAAAAAACAAAGCCTCAAAATCTCACGAAAAAAGCCCCACAATCTCAAGAAGAAAGCCTAAAAAATCTCAAGAAAAAAGCCCCAAAAATCTAAAGAAGAAAGCTCAAAAATCTAAAGAAGAAAGCTCCAAAATCTCAAGAAGAAAGCCCCAAAATCTCAAGAAGAAAGCCCCAAACTCTCAAAAAGAAAGTCTTAAAACCTCAATAGCTTTCAGTGTTTGGTAGTGGAAGATTGAGAATGAGCGAAGCCAAGCCAAGCCAAAACCTCAATAGGAAACCCCTAATATCTCAAGAAGAAAGCACCAAAATCTCATTAAGAAATACAAAAAATCTAAAAAACAAAGCACCAAAATCTCAAGAAGAAAGACCCAAAATTTCAAGAAGAAATATCAAAAAGGGTCCCAAAATCACAAGAAGACAGCCCTAAAATATCAAGAAAGACAGCCATAAAAGCTCACGAACAAAGCCATACTCTCAAGAGGAAAACACCAAAATCTCAAGAAGAAAGCCCTAAAATCTCACGAAGAAAGCCCTCTCATCTCAAGAAGAAAGCACCAAAGTCTCAAGAAGAAAGCACCAGTCTAAAGAAGAAAGCACCAAAATCTAAAAAAGAATGCCCGAAACTCTCAAGAACAAAGCTCTAAAATCTCAAGACGAAAGCCCCAAAATCTCAAGCAGAAAGCCAGGAAATCTCAAGGACAAAGCCCTAAAATCTCAAGAAGAAAGCCCCAAAATCACAAGAAGAAAGCCCCACAATCTCAAGAAGAAAGCCTAAAAAAACTCAAGAAGAAAGTCCCAAAATTTAAGAAGAAAGTCCCAAAATCTCAAGAAGAAAGTCCCAAAGTTTCAAGAAAAAGCCCCACAAGCTCAAAAAGAAAGACCAAAAAGCTCCAGAAGAACGTCACAAATCACAGAAAGAACGTTCCAAAATCTCAAAAATAAAGTCCCGAAATCTCAAGAAGAAATCGTCAAAATCTCAAGAACAAAGCCCCAAAATCGGAAAAAGAAAGCCCCCCCAAACTCACGAAGAAATCTCCGCAATTTTAAAAAGAAAGCCCCAAAATCTGAATAAAAAAGCCCCAAAATCTGAATAAAAAAGCCCCAAAATCTGAATAAGACAGCCCCAAAATCTGAAGAAGAAAGCCACAAAATCTGAAGAAGAAAGCCCCAAAATCTGAAGAAGAAAGCCCCAAAATCTGAAGAAGAAAGCCCCAAAATCTTAAGAAAGCCCCAAAATATGAAGAAGAAAGCCCCAAAATCTAAAGAAAGCCCCAAAATCTGAAGAAGAAAGGCCAAAAATCTGAAGAAGAAAGTCCCAAAATCTTAAGAAAGCCCCAAAATCTGAAGAAGAAAGCCCCAAAATCTGAAGAAGAAAGCCACAAAATCTGAAGAAGAAAACCCCAAAATCTGAAGAAGAAAGGCCCAAAATCTGAAGAAGAAAGCCCCAAAATCTGAAGAAGAAAGGCCCAAAATCTGAAGAAAAAAGTGCCAAAATCTTAAGAAAGCCCCAAAATCTGAAGAAGAAAGCCCCAGAATATGAACAAGAAAGGCCCAAAATCTGAAGAAGAAAGGCCAAAAATCTGAAGAGGAAAGTCCCAAAATCTTATGAAAGCCCCAAAATCTGAAGAAGAAAGCCCCAAAATCTGAAGAAGAAAGCCCCAAAAGCTGAAGAAGAAAGCCCCAAAATCTGAAGAAGGCCTAAAATCTGAAGAAGAAAGCCCCAAAATCTTAAGAAAGCCCCAAAATCTGAAGAAGAAAGCCCCAAAATCTGAAGAAGAAAGTCCCAAAATTTTAAGAAAGCCCCAAATTCTGAAGAAGAAAACCCCAAATTCTGAAGAAGAAAACCCCAAAATCTGAAGAAGAATGCCCCAAAATCTGAAGAAGAAAGGCCCAAAATCTGAAGAAAGCCCCAAAATTTGAAGAAGAAAGTCCCAAAATTTAAGAAGAAAGTCCCAAAATCTCAAGAAGAAAGTCCCAAAGTTTCAAGAAAAAGCCCCACAAGCTCAAAAAGAAAGACCAAAAAGCTCAAGAAGAACGTCACAAATCACAGAAAGAACGTTCCAAAATCTCAAAAATAAAGTCCCGAAATCTCAAAAAGAAATCGTCAAAATCTCAAGAAGAAAGCCCCAATCCAGAGAAGAAAGCGCGCCATGAAGAAAGCTCCAAAATTTTAAAAAGAAAGCCCCAAAATCTTAAGACAAAAAACCCGAAATCTTAAGAAGAAATCGTCAAAATCTCAAGAACAAAGCCCCAAAATCGGAAAAAGAAAGCCCCCCCCCCCCCCCCCCCCCCCCCCCACGAAGGAAACTCCGCAATTTTAAAAAGAAAGTCCCAAAATCTGAATAAGAACCCCCAAAATCTGAATAAGAAAGCCCCAAAATCTGAAGAAGAAAGCCACAAAATCTTAAGAAAGCCCAAAAATCTGAAGAAGAAAGTCCCAAAATCTGAAGAAGAAAGGCCCAAAATCTGAAGAAGAAAGTCCCAAAATCTGAAGAAGAAAGGCCCAAAATCTGAAGAAGAAAGTCCCAAAATCTTAAGAAAGCTCCAAAATCCGAAGAAGAAAACCCCAAAATCTGAAGAAGAAAAGCCAAAAATCTGAAGAAGAAAGTCCCAAAATCTTAAGAAAGCCCCAAAATCTGAAGAAGAAAGCCCCAAAATATGAAGAAGAAAGTCCCAAAATTTAAGAAGAAAGCCCCAAAATATGAAGAAAGCCTCAAAATTTGAAGAAAAAGCCCCACAAGCTCAAAAAAAAAGACCCAAAAGCTCAAGAAGAACTTCACAAATCACAGAAAGAAAGTTCCAAAATCTCAAAAAGAAAGTCCCGAAATCTCAAGAAGAAATCGTCAAAATCTCAAGAAGAAATCGTCAAAATCTCAAGAAGAAAGCCCCAATCGGAAGAAGAAAACGCACCATGAAGAAAGCTCCGAAATTTTAAAAAGCCCCAAAATCTTAAGAAAAAAAACCCGAAATCTTAAGAAGAAATCGTCAAAATCTCAAGAACAAAGCCCCAAAATCGGAAGAAGAAAGCCCCCCCCCCTCCTCCCTCCCCCCCCCCCCCCCCCCACCTCACGAAGAAATCTCCGCAATTTTAAAAAGAAAGTCCCAAAATCTGAATAAGAACCCCCAAAATCTGAATAAGAAAGCCCCAAAATCTGAAGAAGAAAGCCCCAAAATCTGAAGAAGGCCCAAAATCTGAAGAAAAAAGCCCCAAATTATGAAGAATAAAGCCCCAAAATCTTCAGAAAGCCCCAAAATCTGAAGAAGAAAGCCCCAAAATCTGAAGAAGAAAGGCCCAAAATCTTAAGGAAGCCCCAAAATCTTAAAAAAGCCCCAAAATCTTAAGAAAGCCCAAAATTATGAAGAAGAAAGCCCAAAAATCTGAAGAAGAAAGTCCCAAAATCTTAAGAAAGGCCCAAAATCTGAAGAAGACAGCCACAAAATCTGAAGAAGAAAGCCCCAAAATCTGAAGAAGAAAGCCCCAAAATCTGAAAAAGAAAGGCCCAAAATCTGAAGAAGAAAGTCCCAAAATCTTAAGAAAGCCCCAAAATCTGAAGAAGAAAGCCCCAAAATCTGAAGAAGAAATCCCCAAAATCTGAAGAAGAAAGCCTCAAAATCTGAAGAAGAAATCCCCAAAATCTGAAGAAGAAAGCCCCAAAATCTGAAGAAAAAAGGCCCAAAATCTTAAGAAAGCCCCAAAATCTGAAGAAGAAAGCCTCAAAATCTGAAGAAGAAATCCCCAAAATCTGAAGAAGAAAGGCCCAAAATCTGAAGAAGAAAGGCCCAAAATCTGAAAAAGAAAGCCCCAAAATCTGAAGAAAGGCCCAAAATCTCTGGAATACAGCCAAAAATCTCCAGAAGAAAGCCCTCGAAGATAGAACCAGCCAAGAGTGTCCGTCGTGGCCACGCCATATGCAGCACCTGGGGAATCGAATTAGCGAAGCATCGGTGTCAAAGGAATGCCGGTATGTGCAGCATAAATCTGTCAACTATCACAATTTGTGTTATTGATTGTGAAACACAATATGTGCTGGCCGTACCGAGAGCGCCATGTCAAACCGCGCCATAAAACAAGTGCAGACAAAACGGTTGAGGTGTAAAAAAAAAAAAAAAAAAGCAACTTATTCACGTGATTTATTCCAACAGATGGGGCTCTAAAGGGGAGGTGGTTATTTAAGAAAAGAGATGGCTATTTATATGATTAACGAATGAAGTGGGGTTCGTCTAGTCACCACGATATTGTCATATATATATATATATACATATATATATATATATATATATATATATATATATATATATATATATATATATATATATAATTTCAAAAAATTTAACTTAGGATTGATCAACTAGAGGATATAGTTAAGTGGAAAGTCATGCTCAGACAACCTTACAACCAGTCTTAGGACAGATCAATCAGAGGATATGGTCAAATGGAGATATGCTCAGCCAACCTTACAACCAGTCTAAGGGCTGAGACACCAGAGGATAGGGTCACACGGAGAGAAATACTCAGACAACCTTACAACCAGTCTAAGGGCTGAGACACCAGAGGATAGGGTCACACGGAGAGAAATACTCAGACAACCTTACAACCAGTCTCATGACTGATCAACCAGAGGATAGGGTCAAATGGAGAAAAACCGGTCTACAGTGTCCTAGATAAGAGGAGAATTCGAGGTATCTTAATATAGGTTTATAAGATAATCATATGAACGGATAAATTAGAATTTAACAAGTATTTCATAATACATCCACCTACAAGAACAAGAGGGCACAGCTATAAATTAACTTCTACATCTTCTTCTGCGTTCGTTCTCAAGCTACCAAGCCATGAACAGGGTTTTGTCAGTAGCCAGAATGTAGTCCGGAGAACGGACTGCGCTATGTCGCTAGTTTATATCTTGGCTGCGATATTTGCACCTTTCGGTCCGACACATCCGTCATTGGTGTCACAAATTGACTAAAGAAAGGTCCAGATTAGACATTTTGAAATATTTTTTTAGTCACAGAGTGGTGAATCCTTGGAATGTATTGCCACGGGAAATAATGGAGGCAGGGACAATTATTGCATTTAAGAACAGATTGGATGGGCACAACTTTTAGAGCAAAGAAATGTTAATGAAACGAAGTTCTATACAGACTCTACAGTCTTATAAACCAGTATAAAGACGTTAAGTTACGTGCACTTTGATTCAGACTTCCTGCAAGGATATTTGCTACAAAAGTGGAACATGTTTTTATTGAAGTGGAAAAAAAGCAAATGATTATGATGAAAGTTCAAGCAAATATATTATCCTTAATCATGACTGACAAAGCAACTATACCATTTACCAATGCACTTCTTTGTTGCCTCCTCCTCCTCCCTCTATCCCCTCTTCCTTATCCTCCTCCCTATATCCCCCTCTCCCCGTTTCCTCTTCCTCCTCCCTATATCCCCCTCTCCCCGTTTCCTCTTCCTCCTATTCCTCCTCCTCCCTCTTCCTCCCTACACTGTCAGACGTCAACTTGAATTTGTTCGAAGAAAGCACAGGTCATAGTGAGGCTGTCAGCACCACAGCCATAGAGCTTGTCTGGTATTGGCAGTGGTGATTGTCACATGTGCTTTCTCTGGTCCTCGTCATATGTCAGGCAATTTTGCAGCAGATGTTCGTGGTCATTTTCTAAGTACCACAGGAGCATTCGTCAGTAGCACCTATCATCAGTGTATTGAATAGATGGTCCTTCAGTCTGTTGTGGCCTGTGGGGAGTCGGAAGACCACCACCTGCTCTCTTCTGTTCACTAGTAATACAAATTGCGTGCGCGCGCATATATTATCAACCTAACGGTTGGTAAAGTAAAGTAAAGTATCCCATAGCATTACTGCCGTAGGGGTGTGAGGTGTTAGCGATCTCACATTTCAAAGGCTCGGCTATATGAGGGCGGTAGCCATCTCCTCTCCCTCGCCGCTTTTACTTCCCGGACTGAACCGGTACGCATTTAAGGCTGGGTCGACCCGGGAACCATTGCGGTCTGAAAAAAAACATTACCGCCTCAACTGGGGAATGCACCCAAGACCACTCAGATGCGAAGCCAGCACGCTAACCATTGCGCTACGCGGCTCCAACGGTTCTAGTCCCTGGAATATACGATCGCCTATGTTTGGGACTTGCGGTGGTGTAAGCGTAAATGACACTCTCTCCTTGCTCTCTCTCTTCTTACCTCACTGTTTCATTTTACTCTGTCCAACAATCACACTTTTGCACAATTTTCGCACGTGCCCCTAGGGTAAAGCCCTTCCACTGTACTTTGGTTGGGCTGGCTTCTGAGAGTGCACACACCTAGCATAGGTGCATGCAGATGCACATATGCATCCAGGCACTGGTTTACGCGTCTTAATATCGCCCAATTGACTTCGGTCTAGGGTGAAATAGGCGCGCCGCCGCCAGTAGAAACTAGTGATGCAAAGACGTGAATTAAAAAAATAAGTGTAAATGAGATTAACACTTTTAAATGAAATATTTTTTCCATTTTGTAAATATATTAGAGATATATATTAAATATCTCAAATTCAATAGTGGTCTCAAGAGTGAATGTGCCCGCATTGGGTGCCTGGTATGTAGCAGTCCCCACTGTTTGCCCTGTCCGTTATTCTAACTCAGAAAATTCTCACTCATCCACATCATCATGACCACACACTTCAAATAATATAGCACACATCAGATGGCATATTTATTACATAATATTCATATCATAAAAATGAGTAGTGGAATTACAAACACAATACAATACATATCATCTTAACTAAGTATTCCTATGTTATATATAAGTTAATATAAATATTAAATAAAGCGGAAATTTTAAGCATAAGCTATTGATGGAATTCACAACTATCTAAACCCAGGTCTATTGCCTTGCAATTACATCACACACACCTCGCCTTAACTGCGTCCTCAACACACCTTATCAAATACTCTTCTTCACTCAAATTCCCCCAGGCGGGCGATCTGGACATACCTCGTTCACATTGTGTCCTGCTTACAACACAACGTTCAGATTATCACTTAATACAAAACTCACACACCTACTTGAGCGATCCTGTTCTATCACTAACATTCGTGCAACACTCTATCAATCGCTCCTCTATCTAAGTCGGTGAGCTAAACATACTATCTAAATTCAGTCTCTCTCTCTCGCTCTCTCTCTCTCATCTCTCTATCCCTCCTCTTCATCCAGCCTCTTGAGCTAAACTTTGTCTCGAGTTATATACACTCAAGCAAAGTCAGAGCTTGACCAATGGATCTCAGGGGATGGCTATATTCAGTCTTATTGGAACGAAATACTTTGCACACCTGTCACTCATTCTCTCGCAGCAAGCCCCGCTGCCAATCCGTCTGTCAATCATTCTCTCCCTACCCAAATTGGAAGGCCAGTGGTCAGATCCTACCTGTCCCCATTCTTTGCTCCAACTCTGTTCTCCTTTGTTGAGGCGGTGAGTGACCTTGACACGCATTCAGGTACATTTGTTATCAGCAACTACATCACCCCTGTCCTAAACTCTCTGCTCCGGCGGGAACTGTTACAGGTATATATGATTGCCTATTGTTGGTACTGGTGGTGATGTAAGCGTACATTAGACCAAGGTAGACCCGATGCCTGTCAGGTACCATCTATGTCACTCCTTTAACCACATAACAAAGGCCTGATGTTATAGCCATACAGACCCATTTTACGACACATTCTCTGTGGGGGGAGAATAATTTGAGTAGATTTCTAGCTTGAATCTTGCCCAAGCAGTGGTCGTTAACGTCTACTCGTTTCGATTTCCAACTGCCAAGGGATTTTTAATGTGCGCGCTACTATACACGAGTGTCTGATCTCCCAACTCAGATATCAGGGGGATATTTTTACCGGATGAAATTCCACGTGAAAAAATTCCGGTCTCCACCATGATTTGAACACGCGACCTCCAAAACCATAAGCGAAATCTTACCCAAAAACCACCATACATTTCTTTGTGTACCGTAAATACATGGAAATGAATACAATAATCTGGCTCATCGCTGGAGCCCCAAGCATGCAGGGGCCGAGGACTGAATCGTGTGAAAGAAAAATTATTGATCTAATCAAAGACGTGCACGATAATTGTCAAGCAAGAGATTGTAGTGGTTATCACGAGATCAGCAGAGGGCAGGAGGTGACATAGCAAAGGCCGTCTGGAGAACCTTAAAGTTTAATTACCCGACAGGGACTTCATCAAGATAATCCAGACGCTTACGGAACTTCTCACTCGTGGCTAATGGCCAATGCATTTTTTTTTTTTAATTTACTTTCTGTAATAAGCGCAATAATCATTGTATGGAAGCGAGTGGACTTATTAAGGTAAGACGGGGGAAGGGGGGAGGAACCTCATCAGCATCATGATCCGGCCATTTTACGCTCCATTAAACGCACTGATCTGCTGACACAGTTGGCGCACTGGCAGAAAGACTGCGCTAAAGCAGTATCTGCTCGTGCAGTGCTCATCAGACGTAGACAGCTGAGCATACGGGTGTCCAAACCGTGTTAGTTCAAACCATGTCAGTACAAACCATGTCAGTACAAACCGTGTCGGCTCAAACCGTGTCAGCTCAAACCGTGTCAGTACAAACCGTGTCAGCCCAAACCGTGTCGGCTCAAACCGTGTCAGTACAAACCGTGTCAGTGCAAACCGTGTCAGTACA
This sequence comes from Ariolimax columbianus, assembly GCA_036924085.1. Taxonomy (NCBI): domain Eukaryota; kingdom Metazoa; phylum Mollusca; class Gastropoda; order Stylommatophora; family Arionidae; genus Ariolimax; species Ariolimax columbianus. The sequence continues at coordinate 31,798,271 of JAVGWX010000008.1, read as the reverse complement.
AACCGTGTCAGTACAAACCGTGTCAGCCCAAACTGTGTCGGCTCAAACCGTGTCAGCTCAAACCGTGTCAGCTCAAACCGTGTCAGTACAAACCGTGTCAGCGCAAACCGTGTCGGCTCAAACCGTGTCAGTACAAACCATGTCAGTACAAACCGTTTCAGTACAAACCATGTCAGCTCAAACCGTGTCAGTACAAACCGTATCAGAGCAAACCGTGTCAGCTCAAACTGTGTCAACCCAAACCGTGTCAGCCCAAACTGTGTCAGTAGTACAAACGTGTCAGCTCAAACCATGTTAGTCCAAACCGTGGCAACCCAAACTGTGTCAATACAAACCGTGTCAGCTCAAACCGTGTCAGCCCAAACCGTGTCAGTACAAACCGTTTTAGCTGAAACCGTGTCAGCCCAAACCATGGCAGTACAAACCATTCCAGTCCAAACCGTACAAGCTCAAACCGTGTCAGCCCAAACTGTGCCAGCCCGAACCGTGTCAGTACAAACCATGTCAGCTCAAACTATGTCAGCTCAAACTGTGCCAGTACAAACAGTGACAGCTCAAACCGTGTCAGCTAAAACCGTGTCAATACAAACCGTGTCAATGCAAACTGTGTCAGCTCAAACCGTGTCAGTAGTACAAACCGTGTCAGCTCTAACCGTGTCAGCCCAAACTGTGTCAGTAGTACAAACCGTGTCAGCTCAAACCATGTCAGGCCAAACCGTGTCAGCCCAAACCGTGTCAGTACAAACCGTGCCAGTTCAAACCGTGCCAGTTCAAACCGTGCCAGCCCAAACTGTACCAGCTCAAACCGTGCCAGCCCAAACCGTGCCAGCCCAAACCGTGTCACACCAGCAACTCGAATGATATATTAGATACCGGAAAGATGATGGTGTGCAAGGACCAGCTTCTCGATAATATCAGAGGACTGTATCGTTCGAGGACAAACGTAATCAGAACGACCGATGGTGTCACATATTTTTTTGAAATGACTACTGCGTGAAACAATGGTGTGTGCTTTCCCCTTTGGTTTTTTAACATCTACATGAACAAATCGCATTCTGTGATGAATGTCAACTGGTCGACATCCTTCATTGCTCACCTGGCCGTGGTGTTAATTTTCGCACTCGAATTGGATCAGGCAGATTTTAATTCGATCTAAATTACTCACGAGTAATATTGTCATGTTGTTGTTGTTCAGTAGGACTCTTTTGTTTGTCCAAAAAAAGGACGTTAAGTGGTGGGTTGTTGTATCTTTCTTCCCATCCCGAGCGCGCCGATGAAGGTGGAACGGGGTCATCCAGGCGGTTGTGCTACGCTTGGCTTCATCTTCATCTTTACCTTGTTAGCCAGGCTGCCATGACAACAGCCCGTTTCCTGATAGGGCTACGAGGAAGCCAAGATGAGGGTCGTGTCCAGTATATTTTGCCTAACCAGTCGTTAGTCGTCCTTCCCAAATAGCGTCATATAACAAGACATACCTACTTGCTGAAGACAAGAGGGTAGTGAGGAAGGTTTGAAATAGGTGGATAACATCAGGAGATGGGCTGGAGAAAGCCTGTCAGATTGTACCATTACGCCAAGAGATAGAGCACACTGGAGATCCATCGCAGCCGATCTTCGATACGGAGATGGCACCGAACTGAACTGAATATTAATTAATTAATGTTTTTTTTAACATGACATCTTTCCAGTGTTGTAAAATTACAACTATGTGAAATTAATCAGAATAAATTCTAAATTCAAAATTGGGGGGTGACTTCAAAGTCACGTGTTTACGTTTACAGTAAAGTTATCATGAGTTTCAACTTATAAAATGGGCTGAGCTATGCTTCTTTATTGCGACTGATGTATAATATGCTATGCATCATCAATATCTGCTGCCAAGGTATTCATTTGGAAACGACATTATGACATAAAATATGGAACAAAACTTGTCGGTCTCTGGGGTAACTTACATACAGACAAACTGATGGGTTGTTTTTATTGAATTCGTTGCATTCAGGTTTTTGTTTTTTTTAAAGAAATTATCAGAGAATATTGAATTATGTCAAAAGTAATTATATCATGGCTACATAAATTGCAAGACATTCTAAACACTTTTATGATGAATATATTTGTGAAGGATTGACGCATCGGCTGAAATTATGAACCAATACATAGCTCATGCTTTCAAATGTGTTAACTCAAACAGTTTGGGCTCCGGAAGGATAGGAGCACTAGAGATGCAGTTGACATGGTGTATATTTTAGAACAGTTAAGGGTGGATTGCCCGAGTGGTCTGCCGGGGTCTTTGTGTATGACAAGGACAAGAATATCACTTGTCCCAACGCAGCAGAGTATTAAGCTGCTCGAGACTAGCCCACTAAGCAGGAGGCCCTTCTTCCGGCTACATCGAGCTCTGGGACCAGAGCTGGGACCTGCAAAGGGGCAGATGCCCCTGTAGAAGTACAGATCTACTAAGATCTAAGAACTAAGAAGGGTGGATAGAGGAACCACAGCTCTGGGACCAGAGCTGGGACCTGCAAAGGGGCAGATGCCCATATAGAAGTACAGGTCTACTAAGATCTAAGAACTAAGAAGCGTGGATAGAAGAACTATTCAAGTAATGAGCTGCAGCGGTCAGCGACCCGTGGCTGACTGCTAGCGTCAAGGCCATCGAACCAGAGCTGCCAAGACCCTTCTACACCTCCACGCGGTGATGCTGGATAACAGGCAGCTACAGTGCAAGCTGCCTAAGGAGAAGTGTTCGAAGAGAGAAGGCTAACCAGCTACCCCCAAAAATGTCGGATCCCAAAAATGTCGGATGTGTCGGACGAATGGCTGCAAATATCGCAGTGAGTGTGTCAACTACGACAAAACACATTCCATTCTCTAGACTACGTCCTGCTACATCCAACATCCTGTTCAGGGCGTGGTAGCGGGAGTGAGAGAATGAACAATGAAGAGGAAGAGCTGAACTATCAAAAGGAGACAAAGTTAGACATTATTGATGCCTTATTTGATATGTGTTATCTACACACTTCGACACCTCGTCAATCCCTACATAATTGCTGTTATGTTGTTATAATTTCTTAAAATTAAACCATTACAACAAAATTAGCGAACACGTTATCAGCCCTCTGTGTATGCTATCATCTTAAATAATCCCTAGCATTTTCAAGAAACAGCTCAACTAGCATTTCTAAGGATACAAAAACATATCGATATATACACAAAACCACCAAATGAGCTAGACAATTGTTCAAACCTACCCGGCACACACCCAAGTATGTTACATGCACGGTTTCCAAACTTAGAAAATATCACTGCAATCGTAACAGGGCTACCTTCCCTGCACAGATCAACACATAAGAGGACACAACTAATACACATAATTCTACACCTCATTATTTAATTATCTCCATTGCATATTGTCTTCTAGTGTTCGGTAATATAACGTTTAGCTTGTCTCATATTTCTGCGTGATTCTGATGCTGTAAGCAGAGGTCCTCTCAAAAATGTGAATGGTCCTCTGTGACCATCCGCCGACATTTTCTCTCTCGTTCATTGCGTATTTATTGTGCCTTTGGTTGATTGGCCTTGGATATGCTTAAAATGGCTTTAGTGAGCTATTTTGTTGACCTCGTCTAGACTTTCTGTTGAGTCAAATTCTGCTTGCGTCTTCGAGCGGTTAGACAGCCTTGAATGGGTTCTGGTGGTGTTCTGTGATTTTATTGTGTCTTTGTCTCAGCTCCACCTATATCAAACAGTAGAGACTGGAAAAGAAAGTAGAATATGACATATATGAAGCGCAGGCAGGATTCAAACAGAGGCTCATCTTCAATTTGAGAAACATCGTTCAAAAATGCAGAGAATACAACGCTGACCTATATCCATGCTTCATAGATTACTCCAAAGATTTTGACTGTGTAGAAGATCAGTAACTATAACAAATAATAAAGGGCATGGGCTTTGCAACACATCTGATATACCTAATACCACAGTGGCCAACAAGCTGCCGTCAGAATCAACAAAGGCACCTCTGGTTTTAGATCCTCAAAGGTGTTAGACAAGGCTGCATCCGTTCTTCCTATTTATTCAACATATAACCGGAGAATAGCATTTTTGAATTTCGACCCATTCTCAATTGGAGGAAAAGAGATTCCAGAACAAAGATATACAGATGACACAGTTACTCTCAAACAACAGTGAGGGCCTGGTACAACTGCTTACGCTCGTTCAGAAGCCCAGTGAAGATCATAATCTTTTCCTGAATATTAAAAAAATAAAGATAATGTCAATTGGCACACACAGACCCCCAAACCATAATCACTATTGGTAATGAAGAAATTGAACACGTGGATTACTTTGAATACCTTGGCGCCATGATAACAGGCGATGGTGACTGCAAGGGAAATAATAAAACGATTGTTCATATCAATGCAGAATCTGAATAGTATGCAAAATCTGTGACATAATACTAACAAAGAATAACAATGAAAGATCCCCAGAAGATGCGTATTCCCAGTGGCAATGTACGGATGTGAGACATGGACCATGACACACATGTCAAGGAAGAAGATCGGAGTTTTCGAGACAAAATGCTACAGGACAATCCTCAAAATACCCTGGGTAAAGAAAATATCAAGTAAAGCCATCCTGCAAGATCTGAGTGTCGAAGAAAACTGGCTTTTAACCAGTGAGGTTTTTGGGACATGGCGGACAGTTCTGGGGGGGGGGGGGGGGGGGGGCGTTGTTCCAGGAAGACGAGGCAGTGAATAGGCAGTTGAAAGTGAATAAATGTCCAGGTCAAGATGGTATTCACCCAAAATTGCTGTATGAAATTAGAAACCAACTAGCAAAACCATTGGCTATATTATGTTCTCAATCACTTACAAAAGGGATTGTTCCACGGGATTGGAAAGATGCAGGAGTGATCCCCTTATTCAAAAAAGGCAAAAAATCAGATCCGGCAAATTAAAGACCGGTGAGTTTAACTAGCATAGTCTGTAAATTGTTAGAGTCAATAATCAAAGAAAACATTGTAATGCATTTAGAAAAATGTAATCTAATTAGAAATAGTCAGCATGGGTTTACTAGAGGGAGATCATGCTTAACAAATCTATTAGAATTCATGGAGGAGGTTACTAAAATCATAGATAAAGGGGAGCCAGTGGATGTTATTTATCTAGACTTTGCAAAGGCCTTTGATAGAGTACCTCATCAAAGATTATTTCGAAAGTTAAAATCACATGGAATAGGTGGCGAAGTTGCCAAATGGATTGAAAATTGGTTAACAGGAAGAAGGCAGAGGGTGGGCATAAATAATGAGTACTCTGAGTGGAGTGAAGTGAAAAGTGGTGTGCACCAGGGCTCGGTTTTGGGACCAATTTTGTTCTTGATATATATACATGATTTGGACATTGATATGAGATCCATGATTGCAAAATTTGCTGATGACACAAAACTATGCAGTAGTGTCTCATTTAAAGCGGAAGTGGATATATTTATGTCGGATTTAGATAAAATTCGAGAATGGTCTGTAAGCTGGCAAATGGAGTTTAATGTAGATAAATGTACAGTCATCCACATGGGTAGATCCAATATGGAACATAATTACAGAATGGGAGAAAACAATATTAGAAAGATAGATAAGGAAAGGGACCTAGGGGTTATAATAGATCATACAGGAAAGGTGAGTGAGCAAGTTAAGGTAGCAGTGAAAAAGGCAAATGCAATGTTAGGTATGATAAAAAGAAATATTAAACATAGGAGCAAGGAAGTGATCGTCAAACTGTATAAAGCTTTAGTTAGACCTAGATTGGAGTACTGTGTACAGGTGTGGCTTCCTTATCATAGAGGGGGCATAAACATGCTAGAAAGAATACAAAAAAGAGCGACAAAGATGATAGTGGGATTCCAGAATTACAGTTATGAGGAACGACTCAGAAAAACCGGCCTACAGTGGCTCGAAGAGAGAAGAATTCGTGGTGACTTAATACAGGTTTATAAGATGATCAGAGGAATCGATACATTAGACTATAACAAGTTTTTTAAAATATAGCCACCTACAATAACACGAGGGCATAGCTACAAGCTGATTAAAGAGAGGTCCAGGTTAGATATTAGGTAATATTTTTTTAGTCAGAGAGTGGTGTCTGCTTGGAATGCATTGCCAGGGGAGGTAGTGGAGGCAAGGACAGTTAATGCATTTAAGAATAAACTGGATGCGCATAGATTTTAGAGCAAGGTGATGTAAATGTAACTGGTTGTATACAGACTCTGCAGGGTCTTCTAAACCAGTATAAAGATGTTAAGTTAAGTTAAGTTAAGAGACCAACCAAGGTCTAGGTGGACACAAGACATCAAGGAGACACTAAACATGAACATAGAGAAGGCGGGTAGACTGACTGCTGATTGAGGTTCATATCGAATGGCTGTGATGTGAGCCACGTTCTGCCAAGATCATGCTACATACTACATGATTGATTGATGATGGATGGATGGATGGATGGATGATGATGATGATATCAAACATAAGGTGCACTCTCATTAGACAGTGATCTACTATAATATCGGTGATAGTTGTATAAACTGGATAGTACATGTTTGCGTGAGGATCTATCACTATCAATGGCCAGAAGTCGGTGGAACGCTTTGTATACCTTGGCAGCACACTCTCCAGAGAGGTCCATATTGAAGATGAAGTAAACTTGAGAATTGTCAATCAAAGCTTTAGTAGTCTTTGGAAAACTAAGATCCTCAGTTTGGGACAGAAGAAGAATCAAGCTTACAAGCAAACTGAAGGTTTATGTGACAGTTGTCCTATCAACTCTTCTATATATCTGTGAACACCAGCACAAAAACATGCGCAGACATACAAGCAAATACAAACATTCATACACAAAAGCTCACACAAGCACATACAAACAAACACACACACACACAAGCACACACACAAGCACACGTATTTACTCTTTTTCTTTGTCCCCTGCTGTCCCAAAGTGACACATATGGTACCGCCTTCAGCAATCTTCAAATCGATATTAATGGCCAACGTTTCTGTGACTATGAAAAGTTATCTTAATCACGGTTATTTGGTTGACCTTGACCCTGCCCGATTCGGTGCACGAACTATCTGACATCAATGAGTTCGGGTATACCTTATGATCACAAGTGAAGCGATTGTAGTGATGTGAGTTCGATTTGGGTGGCCTGAGGAGAGTTGGATTGGGGTGGCCTGAGGTGAGTTCTATTGGGGTTGTTTGAGGTAAGTTCAATTGGGGTTGCTTGAGGTGAGTTCAATTGGGGTTGCTTGAGGTGAGTTCAATTGGGGTTGCTTGAGGTGAGTTCAATTGGGGTTGCTTGAGGTGAGTTCAATTGGGGTTGCTTGAGGTGAGTTTGATTGGGGTAGCCTGAGGTGAGTTCGATTGGGGTTACTTCAGGTGAGTTCGATTGGGGTTACTTCAGGTGAGTTCGACTGGGGTTGCTTGAGGTGCGTCGTTCTTCTTCTTCTTCTTCTTCGTACGCAGTCAGACAGTAACCATTATTTTTTCGAAAAAAGCGGCGGTCATCCTGAGGCTGTCGACACTGCCATAGACCTTGTCTTGTGGTTCCACTGGTGATGGCCACATCTGCTCTCTCTGATCCTAGTATGTAGGGCAGTTCTGCAGCAGATGTTCAGCGGTAATTTTACCAGTACCGCACGGGCATTCGTCGGTACACCCTATCTTCAACTTGTTGAATAGGTGGTACCTCAGTCTGTTGTGGCCAGTGCGAAGTCTGAAGACAACGACCTGCTCTCTTCGGTTCAACTGGTAATAGGCATCGTTTTTGGTGTAACCAGTATGTTCGGTTTCCCATTTGGTCATGTATCTGGCTTTAATAAGCCGTTTTGACTCTTCGTACGTCATACTAGTATCTGTTTGTGGTAGTCTTGCGCCTTCTTTTGCCAGTCTGTCTGCCTCCTCGTTGCCTTGGATGTTAGAGTGTGATGGGACCCACTGTACCACTACCCTTTTTGGTGCGGACTGCTGGCACAGTTTGCAGAGTGCTGCTCTTAAGTCATTAAGCTCAGTGTTTTTCTGGCTTTTTAGCGCTGTGACTACGGCGAGAGCATCTGTAAGCAGGACTATATGGCTTTCATTTTCTTTATGTGTCACCATTTCTTCCACTGCCGCCCTCAGTGCCTCTGCCTCCGCTCTGAAATTGCTTGTGTACTTACCAGTAGCGAATGACAGTGTTATTTTTCTGCCATTTGGTAGGTTCAGGAATGCTCCTGCCCCTCCGTTCTGTGTAGTGTTTGTTACAGAACCGTCGGTGTATGCATGGGTCCAGTCCATGCTTGGGTAGTTTTTCGATATAAAGCTTAGGGTAATATCTCTCCTCTCTTTTTCAGTCTGGCAGTTTTTGTTTCCAATACCTGGTATATTTTCTACCACCTCTGGAAATATATCCTGCCTCCATGTAGGTTTTCGTACAGTAGTGATGGGCTTTGGTGTTGTTAGTGCGTTTATGGGATCTTCGTGCATCTTTGCTTTGGCTATTTCTGCAAAGTTTCTCCGCTTTAGTTTCCCATTTCCCAAATTGTTTAGTCTCTGGTGCATTGGATGGTCAGTCAGTCTTCGGAGTTTCTCTGACTGCAGCTGGGCTCTGCAGTCTCTTCTATCGGTCATGGATTGCAGTTTTGTAATCTTTTCAAGTTCTACAATTGGCGTTGACTTCATGCCTCCTGTTATAACTCTCATGGCTTGGTTTTGAAGTTTGCTAACTTTATCGAAGTTCGCCTTTGCTGCTGTTGTCCATGCCGCAATGCCATACTTGAGAACTGGTCTCACTCTTCCAGTGTACAGTTTCTTTAGTATGCTTTCGTCTGCTCCCCAGCTTGGGAGTTTCCTCATGATTGCCATTCTTTTTCTGGCTCTCATTCGGTTTCTCTCGATCTGACTTTTCCATATCATGCGCCGATCAAATGTGACTCCCAGATAGTTTGGGTTGTCGTTTGGCTGCATGGATTTGCCATTTAAACTTAATTTGGTATTTTGGGGTTTGATTGAAAGCGAGAATATTGTGGTATGACTTACATTGGGGAAACTGGTATGGAACTACGGGAGCGTTTCCGCCAACACCTCAACGACATCCGCAACAGCACTGGTTCCCCAATTGCCAGCCACTTCAATGGTCCTGAGCACCGGGGTATGGCTGACGTCAGTGTCACTGGTCTAGTTTCGTGCTTCTCTGACGATCGTCATCGATTCGCCCTTGAGAACAGACTTATCTCGAGTATGGGCTGTCTCCAACCACATGGTATAAATATCTTCCATACTTTTTCTTAAACCCTCACACTGGCCCCCATCTATTTGTCTTCCTTCCCCCCCCCCCCGCCTCCCCCATTCTTCCATCAGTTCTCTTCCCCCCTCTCTTATATCAATATCACGCCCTCCCGGCTTATATTGCCTTCTCATTGTTCTCCTATCTGGACCACTATTTGGCCACGCTTGGCTTATCAGGCATATTCCGCCACTTTTTGTTTGACCGCTCCTATTTCAGTTTCTATCGAGTACTTGGCACGACCGGTCGCTTAGACAGTAAGCGTCTACCACCTGAAACAGATGAGTTGACCATTTTTTCTTATATGTTGATTTGTTAGTTCAGTGTTGTTGTCCTTGATGAAGGCCTATTGGTCGTAACGTAGGTTTTGTTTGTGTTCTCGTCTCGGTGCGGTATCTGACCATTCCCATTTTAAAATTTTGATTAAGCTCAACCTTAATCAACTTTTACTAGTTTTTTTTCATGTTTTTTTCCGAATATTGTGCAGGTGGTTTTCTCCTCATTTATTTTGACCAGCCATGAGTTCGCCCACTCTTCCAGCGATGTTAGGGCCTGCTGCATCCGATTTCTTGCTATGGTGATATTCTTTTCAGAGGTCCACATAGCCAGATCGTCTGCAAACATTGAGCTATGGACTCTTCTTGGTATATTCTCTGTAATGTCGTTTATATACACCAGGAAGAGTGTGGGTGACAGTACTCCCCCTTGGGGTACTCCCTGCTCGAGTGTCACCTTTTTGCTCATCTGCCCTTGTACTTGAACTCTGGCCGTTCTTTGTTTGAGGTAGTGGTTGATCCACTTGTACATTCTCCCACAAACTTCACTTCTCCTTAGCTTGACTCTAAGTCCGTCTTTCCAGACTTTGTCAAATGCCTTCTCCAGGTCCACCCAAACCGCTACTGTGTATTTCTGTGCCTGGTAGGCATCTTCTATTTCCTGGGCTATGAGGATGACCTGGTCCTCAGTGGATCTGTGCTGTCTAAAGCCGGCTTGCTGTGGAATTAGTATTCGTTTTTCTTCCAGATGCTACATCAGTCTGGTGTTTATCATACGTTCCATCAGTTTGCCAACACAGCTCAGTAGGCTGATAGGCCTGTATCCATTCGGATCTGTTTTGTCCTTTCCATTCTTTGGTACTGGTACACGTACTGCGTCTTTCCATGCCTGGGGTACAATTCCCCTTTTCCATCTTTGGTTCAGGACCGATAGCAGTTTCCTCTTCGCTGTTTGGCCCAGCCCCATCAGCATTTCGTTTGTTATCCCGTCTTTTCCGGGAGATTTCATTTTCTTTAATGTTCTCATGGCCTCTTCCATTTCACTCATTGTTAATTTGGCCACCATATGCTCTTCTGGTGCCGTATTGATGTTGTCGTGCCCCTTTTGCTCTTCACTAATGTCTGTATGCCTATCTGCAGGGACCTCGATGTGGTTTGCTTTGGCATAGTGTTCTGCAAAAGCGTTTGCTGCTTTTTTCCCTGTGAGCAGGTTTTCGCCCTGCTTGATAGTAATTTGTTTGTTTGAAGGGGTTTCGTCGTTCTTGGCTCTGACTAGCTTCCATAGCTTGTTCCCTTCTTTGTCTAGGTTGAGACTTTCAGTTTTGTTTTTCCAGCTCTCTCTTGCTGTTTGGTTTAGAGTGTATTTGTATTTCGCCGTGCCGGCTTTGAGGGCGATATTCGCCTCCATAGATTGTTCTCGCTCTGCCATGTTCCTAGCATTTGTGATTGCATCTTCCGCTTTCTGCAACTCATCATTCCAATAGGGCTTATAGTTTTTCCTAGCCCCTCTTGGGATGGTTTCAGTGGCGGCTTGCATTATTGCCTTGCTTAGGCTTTCCACCATGGGCTTCATGAAGGGTTGCTTGATGTGAGTTCGATTGGGGTGTCCTGATGTGAGTTCGATTGGGGTTGCTTGAGGTGAGTTCGATTGGGGTGTCCTGAGGTGAGTTCGATTGGGGTTGCTTCAGGTGAGTTCGATTGGGGTTGCTACAGTAGTTAGAGTGGGGTTGTTTGAGGTGAGTTCAATTAGAGTTGCTTGAGGTGAGTTCGGGAATATCTTATGTTCACAAGAGAAGCGATTGAAGTGACGTGAGTTCAATCGGCGTTGCATGTATGAAAGTGAGAGGCCTTGATGTTCAATAGAAGAGAGAGTGGCACGGTCTTACTTCATGTACACTTTGTATTCAGAAGATGAGTGAGTGGAGCGGTCTTAGTTTATGTACACCGCATGTTCACAAGAGGAACGGATGGCGTAGCATATGGACTCATTGACTTCAGGTACATATCAGGTTCTCACGTGGAGTTGGTGGAATGGCGTAGCTGTTGCGATACTGGCCTTCACACCAAACAGGCAGAGGACTCAAATCACAGGAAGCCATAGCAATCTTTTCTTCCAGGTGGCGAAACAAAAACCATCTCCAACCTGCGTACCAACTGCAGCGGCAAGCGACCCCTAAATTGAACCCTTATAAATTGCACAGAGCGGATGGACAATAAGAACTGACGCCGGAATGGACTTTTCCGGCCACACATCATCGTTGACGATATAGACTCAATTTCCCTACATGACAGAGCGCTAGGGCAAGGCGTCAAGTGCAGGCGTGACACCATGCTGGAAACATGCTATATTACAGCAGTTCTGCAACGAGGTGGGCATCATCGGTGTGATCACCGTAGCGATGAGCTTTCTTCTTCTCCTTTAACTCCTCTTCCTTTTTCTATTCTTCTTCTTCTTCGGCGTTCGTCCTGAAAAAGACGTTCGTGTTGTAGTTTATAGCGAGACTGCGATATTTTCGCCTTTCGGCCCAACGCAAATGACGCGTGCGTCCGTGTGCGTGCGTATGTGTGTCTGTGCGTGCGTGTGGTGTGGTGGTAGTGTGGTGTGTTGGTGCGGTGGCGGTGGTGTGGTGCCGGTGGTGTGGCGGTGGCGGGGTGGCGTGGCGGTGGTGTGGCGGTGGTGTAGCGGTGGCGGTGGTGGTGTGTCGGTGGTTGGTGATGTAGTGTCGGTCGTGGTGTGGCGGTGGTTGGTGGTGGTGTGGTGTGTGCGTTTGCGTGTGTGTGTGTGTGTGTGTGTGTGTGTGTGTGTGTGTGTGTGTGTGTGTGTGTGTGTGTGTGTGTGTGTGAGTGCGTGTGCGTGCGTGCGTGCGTTTATGTGTGTGTTGGTGTCGGATTAACTTTCCCACTGCGATTCCTATTCTCTTAGGCGACACCAGCGCAGCCTGTTCCCAGATTCTCCGCTTGTAGGCAGAAAAGGGTCTTGGTCATCTCTGGTTCGCTGACTCTGGTGCCAGCAGCCAATTACGTGTCGCTGGATTCTGCAGGCTCATTCTCTGTGCATCATCTTCGGCTATTCAGAAAATTCATCAACAGCAACACAACACGAGAAGCTCAGACGGATAACAAATTTCCGACAACCGGCCTCATATGTCCGGCAATCTGTGTGCTCGAAACCCACCCCACCCCCCCCCCCCCCCCAATATATTTCAAATGACAAAAACAATTACAAATTGTAATGTGCTTATCCGTACAGCGAAAGAACAGCGAGCTGCTGGAAGACAATGTAGATGTGCTGGTTAGTCTCAAGGGGGCTTCTGAAGCAGTGATTATCTGAGGCTGGTAGTTGCTCAATGGAAAGACAACGGGGGCAGGATATTGATCATTGACACCACCAGCTCGACAAACGACTGGGATACAAAAGAACGCAATATACAGAGCACGGCACATTAACCGTTTGAGCGCAAATTACTTGGCGTGTTGGTGTGTGCGATAGGGGCTGTTCAGTGGGCCATAGCGGTCATTACTTTGGCTCGTTTGTTTTCAAATATTCTAGGATGCAAAATCATATTCTCTCATTAGATGCAGCAGTGAACGGCCTGACAGCATTCAGCGACGCAAGGTTGGCTGCTTGCATCAGAGTCAGTGACCCATAACTGACCTAGACTCAATTCCACCTCAAAGTGGCGGCCCCAGAAACAGACTGTAATCATGCAGCCAACAGATTAGGGATAGAAGAGTAAGGGCAAACACGGTCCCCAAAATGCGGTGCTGAAATCGGATGTGTCGGGCCGAAAGGCGCAGATGCCAACTGTAAACTACGACATACCGTTACAAACGTCCTTTTCAAGAAGAACGTAGAAGATATGCCTCTCTCTCTCGTTATCTGGATTTATATGCCTCGCTCCGCCCGTCTATCTATATATGTGTGTATATATATATGTATATATATATATATATATATATATATATATATATATATATATGTATATATATATATATGTGTATATATATATATATATGTGTATATATATATATATATATATATATATGTGTGTGTGTGTGTGTGTGTGTGTTCGTCCGTCAGTGTGTCTGCCTGCCTGCCTGCACGCAAGCCTTTCTGCCGTCTGTCTCTGTATCTGCATATATGTTTGTATGTGTATCTGCTTGTCTACCTGTCTACTTTTATGTTTGTCTACCTTTATGCATGTCTACCTTTATGAGTGCCTGCATGTCTGCCTGTCTACTAGTATATATGTCTACATATATGTCTTGTCTACCTGTCTACCGTTATGCATGTCTACCTTAATGCGCGTCTACTTGTCTACATATATGTTTGTCTATCTTTATTCGTGTCTAACGGTCTGTCTGTCTACCTTTATGGCTGCCTGCCTGTCGACCTGCCTGCCTATCTCCAATTATGCCTGTCTGCTTTTAAGTATGTCTACATGTCTACCTTTCTGCCCGTCTACATGTATGCATGTCTACATGTATGCATGTCTACCGTTATGCCTGTCTACCGTTATGCCTGTCTACCTGTCTATATGTCTACTTTTACGCATATCTACTGGTCTGCCTGTCTGCCTACCAACAAACGTCATTTTCAAGACGAACGTAGAAGATATGCCCCCCCCCTCTCCGTGTCTCTCTCTCTCTCTCTCTCTCTCGCTATCTCGATTTCTGTCTATCGTTCTCTGTATTTATATACCTCACTCCACCTGTCTATCTATCTACCTATCTAACTGTCAATACACAAATAATTTGGGTAGACTTTTGACTAGAATTTTTTAGTTTTGTCTGTGGAGCGCCCGTTTAGCCAACTCTTTTCTGTTCCTAACAGTCAAAGCATTTTTAACGTGCTCGACACTGAACACGGGAGCCCGATCTCACTACCCAGAGATCAGAGGAATTTTTTACCAGAAGATCCACGTGAAAAAAAATCCCGGTCTCCACCATGATTCGCACACGCGACCTCCGGCATCCGAGGCGGACACCTTACCTCGAGAAAACTCAGCCGCCTCTAAATATGCACACATACACATACACACACACACACACATAAACACACACATAAACACACACACATAGCTCACTGTGTCGCTAGGGACAGTTGAAATGGTGGTTAGCAAGAAACTGAAGTATCGGAAGTTCACAATGGGTACCTCGGTTGCTGACCAACCACCATGAGCAAGAACGCAGGTGATGGAGTTTGGACCATTTGCTCCGATACGAAGAGGGTGATTCATTTCTTTTGCGGATAGTGGCAGGTGATCACGCCTCCGTAGACATCCTTCAGCTGTTAGAAACTGAATTACCGCTCGCTGATCAACTCTGGGAGGATTCCGTATCATACCCGCCATGTTTTCAACGGTCTACTGAGGAAACTATGAGTCGGAAGATAGGGAAATTTTGCAAACTTGACGGTTGCTATGTGCTATTTACACCAGAAGTGACGTCATCATACGCATCGTACGTATGTTCACTTGGTGAAGTTAGGTCCGGTTTCATTTGAACACGCCTCGCACATATATATATATATATATATATATATATATATATATATATATATATATATATATATATATATATTTCTCTCTGTCTCTATGTCCACATCCTGGTTCACACCTCTGAAACAGCCATCAAACAGCCATACATATACACCTAATCCTGCCGGCTGTAGACCTCTGTGAAATTAGCTTTATGAGGGGTGTCGCAAACTGCTAATTATCAGGGAAACAGAAGCAGGCGTAATTAAAACCTTTAGCACTCCAATGGCCTGTCTCTTCTAACCAGCTCGGCCTACAAAAACGGTGTGCGGAAAAAAAAATTTTTTTTTTGAACGGAGTCACTCCCGACAGCCATTTTTTACTGCTGAATACGCCCTCCATATATACACGATATTTTGCCGGTTAAAGTATCGTGTGTTCGATTACAAATGGCTTTTGAACAGTTTTAATTTTGTATACGCCGTTTGGAGCAAGCCGACTTTTGCGAAAGGGGAAGTAGGTTGTTGAGAAAGATTTTTATCGCGTAGATCTGTTTATTTTGTTTGTTTAAATGAAAGAACTACGTTTGAATTGAAACTAACAGTTGTGGCGATATTGTAAACACAGTATCGATACGTTGTTGTGGTTTCCATGGTTTTCTATCGAAGCGACTAGGCCTAGTGGTCGAGTCCAAATTTTTCCCGAGATTTTCATAAATTTTCAACTTCATCTTTTTAAATCTCAAAAACTAACAAACATACAACAAAAACAATAACACCCACATGTTCGTTATGCTATTGTGTATCTACACGCCAGAAAATCATATTTATTGACAAACAAACATAAAAGTTACAAATTTTGAAAGACGACTACCACAGCGACTAATTAAGAAAATTAATTAGGTCAAATTTTTTCCATACATTATGTAGCGTGCTAAAGGTTTTAACATGGACGATGGCGGCGAAACAGTGCTAGTTTTGCCAAGAACAGATGCATATCATAACATATCATATTATATCATAACATATCATATTATATCATATCATATTATATCATATCATAATATATCATATCATATAACATATGCAGGAATTTTACAACAGAACCAGCTTTCAAATATTTGGAGGGTGGGTGATGGTGAGGGGATCTATATATATTTGTGGCTTGGCTCGGTTTTGTTAGTTCTCGATCTCCCGCTACCAAACCCTGAAAGAGCTTAAGTAGCAGAATGTAGTCCAGAGAACGGAATGCGTTGTGTCACAGTTTACAGCTTGACTGCGATAATTACACCTTTCAGTCCAACATATCCGACTTCAGCAAGCATTTTTTTAGTACCGGGTTAGCTTTCCCTCTTCGATCCCTTCTACTTAGCCAGTCTGCCCTGCTGCAGCCTGTTATCCAGGATTACCGCATGGAGGTGTAGAATGGTCTTGGCAGTACTGGTTCGCTGACCACTGCAGCTCATGCGCTGCTCAGCATCTTGATCCCATATATATATATATATATATATATATATATATATATATATATATATATATATATATATATATATATATATATATATATATAGAAAGAGAGAGAGAGAGAAAGAGGGAGAGAGGGGGGAAGATAGAGAGAGAGGAGAGAGAGAGCTGCACATATAGTAATCTCAAACTAATATTCTGGTCACTGCAAATAACATCAGATGGAAGATGTAATTACGAAATAAAATGCAGAATACCCCAAGCAAAATCGGGCTTACAGACCATGACAGGAATATTGCGCAAAAAAATTCTTGTCGCTGGAACTGAGAAAGAGAGTCCTTGGATGCTACCTGGAACCAGTACCGACATACGGCAGTGAATCATGGACAATTAGCAAACAAGCGCTTAGATCTTTGGAAGCAACGCATATTTTGTTTTACAGAAGAATGCTGCGGATCTCATGGACTGAAAAGAAGATTTATGATACAGTTCTGGAGGAGGAACAAACACAAAAGACAACTTATTGAAAAGATCAGAACAAGACATTCACCTTTGTTTGAGCATGTTTTGAGGAGAAGATGTCGCTTGGAGCACGTCGTGACACGGGAAAGACAGCAGGAAAGAAAAACAGAGAAAGGCCGGAAGAGAAGTTGCTGGACAGCCTGAGAGAATGGCACGGGCGACAATCAACAGTTGGTAAACGACACACGTGATTGAAGTAGACGACGGTCGATGGTCACCAACGCCAACCGGCAGGGAACCTGATGATGATGATGATGATTATGACACTGCAGGTGAGCAAACAACTTCTGCTATATGCAGATGTTCAGCACATTGGATGCAGAATTCCAATCTGACCACTACATACTAATTGTCATTCAGTATTTTGTATACAGAATGATTTAATCAGAATTATTTGCGAGATACAAAATAGACAAAATAAACAGCGGTATTCAACTCGCCATGTTACTGTTGCCAAGCTAGCGAACAGAGATCCATACATTCTACACAGGATAATGTCCATTTATGTCTGAAGATGACTGCCAAGTTTCTCCAAACTATCATGTGCGGTTGTTAATTTAATTGTATTTGTCTATTTCATAGTCACAATAATTTTTTTTCCACTTCTCCAAAGACGGCAGGACATAATTTTCATCGTAATTTTTATCCATGAGAAAGAGGATTTTCCAATAGGCTACTGTCGTCGCTGTCAGAATTGTTATGCTCTCCATTTTCTTCCATGTTTTCTTTATGCATAAGCGATGTTAAAGTTTGTGAATCGTCGACCGTTAACAAATTTTTAACCCCAGGTAGTTAAGAATTCATAATATCTATGTTTAAAACGAAGATGCTCCAACGAAAATTAATCAAAATGAATTTGAACCCAATTCCAAGCACTTATGTATCAAGGCAGATGGAATAAGGACGCTACTCGATTAAAACCGGATTTACTTTTTATAAGGTAGTTTAAAAACTTATAAGTTTAGAAAATAAAGATAAAAATATGCCGTTAAAGTGGCTAGACATTTGTCCATGAACAGTGTGTGACTTTTATAATGGCTAGATGTATTTAATATGCGAATGTTCGCAATTTATTATCCGAGGTGATTATGAGGATTATTATACAGAATTGTAGACCAATGCCTCCAGGACACAGTCTTCCTCAGTTGTGGTGATGTGTGAGCAAGTGGAAAAGGCAAATACATTGTTAGGTATCATAAAATGAAATATAGCAAGGAAGTGATTGTCAAACTGTATAAAGCATTAGTTAGACCTAGATTGGAGTACTGTGTACATGTGTTAAGTTCTTATCGTAGAGGAGATATAAACATGCTGGAAAGGATATGAAGAAGAGCGACAAAGCTGTTAGTGGGATTTACAGTAAGGAGGAAAGACTCAGAAAAACTGGTCTACATTGTCTAGAAACGAGAAAAAAACATAGATGACTTAATAAAGGTTTATAAGATAATCAAAGGAACGGATAATTTAGACTATAACAAGTTTGTTTTTTTAAACAACAACCTACATAAACAAGAGGGCACAGGTATAAATTAAATAAAGAAAGCTCCAGATCAGAAAATACAAAATATTTTTTTAGTCTGAAAGTGGTGAATGCTTGGAATGCATTGCCACGGGAAGTAGTGGAAGCAGGGACAGTTAAATGCATTTCAGAAAATATTGAATGCGCATAGATTTTAGAGCAAGGAAATGTAAATGAAACTGGTCGTACACAGATTCTGCAGTCTTCTAAAACAGTATAAAGACGTTAAGCTAAGTGAGTGTGCTGTGCATGATGGGATGAGTAAGAGCAGATGATTTCGTAGGTAGGTCAGTCCTTGGCATATTGTCAAGAGGCGCTCCACCGATTCCTGGTGGTAGTGACATAATCTGCTATTTGTTTCAAGAAGTGATTGTATTCTATTCCGATGTTTGTTGAGAAAGGATTATAGTATGTTCTCAGTCTTGGCTTGGCTTCGTTCGTTCTCAATTTCCCGGTACCAACCCCTGAAAGGGTATAAGTAGTAGAATGTAGTCCAGAAAACGGAATGCGTTGTGTCGTAGTTTACAGCTAGATTGCGATATTTGCACCTTTCGGTCCAATACATCCGACTTCAGCAAGCATTTTTTGAGTACCGGGTTAGCATTCCCTCTTCGGGCCCTTCTCCTTAGCCAGTCTGCCCTGCTGCAGCCTGTTATCCAGGATCACCGCGTGGAGGTGTAAAATAGTCTTGGCAGTTTTGATTCGCTGGCTCTGACGCTAGCAGTCACCTATGGGTCGCTGACCGCTGATCACACTCTGGTCTCTTGTTTCAATTTCTTGGCTGGGTCCTGGTAACCTGGTTTTGCTTGGTGTCTAAAACATATACAGCCTTGCTGGAACGTAGTCCGCTGATCTAGCCGTCCATGTCTATAGTTGTGTCTCAGAATCTGCCTGCAGGTCTGCAGTGTGATACTATCAAGGGGGACTCAGTCGTCTCGAGGTAAGGTGTCCGCCTCGGGTGCCGGAGGTCGCGTGTTCGAATCGTGGTGAGACAATGGGTTTTTGTTCTGTGGATCTTCTGGTAAAAATTCCCCTGATCTCTGTGTAGTGAGATCGGACTCCCGCGTTCAGTGTCGACCCCGTCAAAAATCAATTGGCAGTTGGAAATTGAAAAGAGTAGGCTTAACAGCCGCTGCCCGAACAACATTCAAATTAAAAACCTACCCAACTTGTTTTAACCTTTCCCCCAGATGGTTTTTTAAGAACAGCTATAGATGGAGCCTAACTGACTGCGGGTCTACTTAGCTCTAGTGTTTGAGTCTATTAAGATGGACTCGCACATCGGTTAAACCACCCTCCAAGAAACTGGAGAGTCTTCTAAACCAGTATAAAGATGTTAAGTTAAGTGGTCGTGGTAGCGTTGCTCAGCTTTTAGCCCGCACATCAGTCTTCTGTTTCCTGTGACCCCGACATGACCAGGTATCCACTGGAGCAGCACTACCGCTACATAAGAAGTGGACAGTAGGTCAGTTAACTTGTATCGGGACAAGCTGTGTATGAAAAGCCTTGAAGCTTAAATGTTGAGTATGATAATATCACGATTTCCTCAGGTTGTGTGGTTACGCTTTCAATCTCACCTTTACTTTCGCTGCTTCGGCTCCATTTTCCAGCAGACTTTCTGAAGCAGATGTTCATGACGTGTAGTTGTATTTTAAATCTAGTTACTCAAGTGGAATAATGCGTGGTGACTAGAGAAGCCCGTAGACAGAATGTCAAGTTTATGGGGGGAAATACTTGTGGTTATTTGAACCACAGTATATAAATGACTAGAAAAGCCCGTAGACAGACTGTCAAGTTTATTGGGGGGAAATACTTGTGGTTATTTGAACCACAGAATATAAATAACCAGAGACACTTCTAAACAGACTGTCAAATTTAAGAGAAATACTTGGAGTTATGTGAACGACAAAATATAAGTGACTCGAGAAGCCCCTAGACGGACTGTCAAGTGTATGAGGGAAATAGTTGTAGATATATGTAACTATATGAGGAAAACTGTATGTGGACCAGAGAATACTGAGGCAGAATGTCAAGTCTATGGCAAAAATAAATTCGTTGTTAAAGAGATAAACTGTATGATGATGAATGGAGGCTGAGACAGACTTCCAAGTTTATTTTTTTATTTGAAAAAAATAGATTAGTAATAAATTAAGTAATAAATTGTATGCTGGCGAGGGAAGAATCAGACTGGCTGTCAGGTTTTTGAAAGAAATAGAATAGTTATTGTGACAGTTCCACCTGGAGCATTTGCGTTTAGGGCAGGGAAGAGCTAATTACATATTAATGCACAGATCGCATGAATATACGTGAACCATTTGTATGAGGGTGTACAGATCATATGCCTGAAGGTGATCTGATTATATGCGAATCCACAGAACGACTGAGTACGTAATCCGATCGTGAACACGAGTTTGTGAGTGTGTGTTGAGTGTGCAGATAAGGAAAGTGTATGGGTTATGTAGTTTGGGGAAAATATCAAAAGCTAGTGCTTAAAACCTCCGATGCAGGTATGTATATATGATTATTTAATTTAGATGTATTTTGTTCTTTTTGTTAATATGGTTTTGTTGATATGGTTTTGTTGATATGGTTTTGTTGATAAATGATAGTGTTATGTGTTATGATATAATAATAATAATAGCTGTCCATCGTTGTCGATGAGGACCGCCGACATCATCCTTGTCACAGATTTCCCTGTTGGGTGTGGGTGCGCATGTGGCTGAACAGGCCAATGCGGGCACGAAAATATCTGCTACATATCGGGCACACGAGGTTTGTAGAAGGGGATGGTGTTCCCGCTGTTCGGGATTTCCGCGTCTCTCGTCTGTTCTGGGCTTTCACAACACGGTCATCTTCACCGGCAGCTACACCCGATTTGACTGCGCTTCTCCAGTCAGATCTGTTTTGCGCAAGACATTCCCAGGTGTCGATGTCTATCTGGCAACTTTTTAGTGAGTCCTTCAGACCGTCTTTAAAACGTTTCTTTGGGCGCCCTCTCTCGCGCCATCCGTCTCTCAGCTCGCCGTAGAGAAGCTTCTTTGGGAGCCGCTCGTCTGACATACGGACGAGGTGTCCGGCCCATCCTAGTCGTGCTTTTTCTAGCAGTGCATGGATGCTGGGCATGTTAGCCCTCGAGAGAACCTCGATGTCAGTGACACGATCTTGCCATCGGATGTGGAATATTCGCCTCAGGCAACCTGTGTGGAAGTGGTTTAACCTCCTTGCATGTCCAGAGTATACAGTCCAGCTTTCGCAAGCGTATAGTAGGGTTGGAATGATGGTTGCACGGTAGACTTTGAGTTTGGTCTTGACGCTGATGCCACGACGTGCCCAGACCATCGAGCGCATTCTACCAAAGGCTGTACTGGCCTTTGCTATTCTGCTTGCCACCTCATCGTCTAGGCTGACAGATCTCGACAGCGTGCTGCCCAGATATGTGAATTTATCTACGGTATTCAACGTCTGCCCGCTGACTGTAGTCTCTGGTTTTGTGTACGGCATGCCTGGTGCTGGTTGGTACATGACCTCTGTTTTTTTGGCATTTATGGTCAGGCCAAAATTTTTGCATGCGGCATGTGTTATGATAAGATAGTATTTACTGTGTGCAGTCGTGTAGTGGTGTAGATACATGTTGTAGCTCTTTAGATAAGTACTACGCAACAGCTAAGCCATACTCTGCCACATTATTTAAGCTAGAGACAGACTGCCACGTTTATCAGGAAAACAGTTGCGATTGTATACTGACAAGAAAAGACTGTCAAGTTTACTGGAGAAAAAGATTAGTTATTTAAACGTGATATGAAGGCCCTGAAGCTACGGATCGATCCAAGTGGAGAGGTTCCCCGAAGGGCCATCTAACGCTTGGTGAAGCTATTTGCAGCACTGAGAAGTGAAACGACAACGCCGTAAGGAGAAAAAAAGCAAAAAAATTACTTTTTTTGTTTGTTTACCACTTCAAGTCGTATTATTCTATAGTCAGTCATGACTGAAAGAGGTTACTATTTAAGCCATATGCTGTATACTTACAAGAGAAGATTGTCCAGTTTTTCAAGGAAATAAATGAGCTACTTAAAGCAATAAACTGTATGCTGACGAGAGAAGACAGACTGACAAGTTTATGGAAGAAATAGATTAGCTATTGAAGCAATAAACTGTATGCTGACGAGAGAAGACAGACAAGTTTATGGAAGAAATAGATTAGCTATTGAAGCAATAAACTGTATGCTGACGAGAGAAGACAGACAAGTTTATGGAAGAAATAGATGAGCTATTGAAGCAATAAACCATATGCTGACGAGAGAAAACAGACTGTGAAGTTTATGGAAGAAATAGATTAGCTATTGAAGCAATAAACGGTGTGCTAACGTGAGAAGACATTCTGACAATTTTATGGAAGAAATAGATGAGCTATTGAAGCAATAACGGTGTGCTAACGATAGAAGACAAACAAACTTTTGAAGGAAATAGATGAGCTATTTAAAGCAATAAACTATTTGTTGAAAAGAGAAGACTGTCAAGTCTTGAAGGAAATAGATTAGCTATTTAAAGCAATAACCTGTATGCTGCCGAGAGAAAACAGACTGGTAAGTTTTTTAGGTAAAATGATTAGCTATTTAAAGCAATAAAATGTATGCTGGCGAGAGCAGATAGACAGGAAAGTTTATGGAAGAAAATTATTAGCTATTTCTTCTTCTTCTTCTTCGTACGCTGTCAGATGTCAACCTGTATTTTTTCGAAAAAAAACAGCGGTCATCCTGAGGCTGTCGACACTGCCAAAGAGCTTGTCTAGTGTTGCCACTGGTGATGGCCACATGTGCTTTCTCTGGTCCTCGTATTTCGGGCAGTTTTGCAGCAGATGTTCACCGGTCATTTTTCCGGTACCACAACTGCATTCGTCAGTGCCACCTATCTTTAGTTTATTGAATAGGTAGTACCTCAATCTGTTGTGGCCTGTGCGGAGTCTGAAACCACGACCTGCTCTCTTCTATTCAATTGGTAATAAGCATCATTTTTTGTGTAGCCAGTATGTTCTGTTTCCCATTTGGCCATGTATCTGGCCCTAATAAGCCTTTCGGACTCTTCGCAGGTCACACTAGAATCTGGTTGTGGTAGTCTTGCACTTTCTTTTGCCAGTCTGTCTGCCTCCTCGTTGCCTTGGATGGTACAATGGGATGGAACCCACTGTACCACTACTCTTTTTGGTGCGGTCTGCTGGCATAGTTGACAGAGTACTGCTCTTAAATCATTAAGTTCAGTATTTCTCTGGCTTTTTGGTGCTGTGACTACGGCCAGGGCATCTGTAAACAGGACTATCTGGCTTTCATTTCTTTTGCCTGTCAGCATTGCTTCTGCTGCAGCCCTCAGTGCCTCTGCTCTTAAATTGCTTGAGTATTTTCCAGTTGCCACTGACAGTGTTATTTTTCTACCATATGGTAGGCTCAGGAATACCCCTGCCCCTCCAGTTTGTGTTGTGTTTGTTAGAGAGCCGTCGGTGTATGCATGGGTCCAGTCCATGCTTGGATAGTTTTCCGTTATGTACCTCAGGGTTATATCTCTTCTTTTTTTCAGTCTGGCTGTTCTTGTTTCCAATACCTGGTATATTTTCTGCCACCACCGGAAATATATGCTTCTTCCAGGTAGGTTTGCGTATAGTAGGGATGGTCTTTGGTGTTGTTAATGTGTTTATAGGGTCTTCGTTCATCTTTGCTTTGGCTATTTCTGCGAAGTTTCTCCGCTTTAGTTTCCCATTACCAAATCTATTTGGTCTCTGGTGCATTGGGTGGTCTGTCAGTCTTCTGAGTTTCTCTGCTTGCTGCTGGGCTCTGCAGTCTTTTCTGTCGGTCATGGATTGCAGATTTGTAATCTTTTCAAGTTCTACAATTGGCGTTGACTTCATGCCTCCTGTTATAACTCTCATGGCTTGGTTTTGAAGTTTGCTAATTTTGTCAAAGTTCGCCTTTGCTGCTGTTGTCCATGCCGCGATGCCATACTCGAGAACTGGTCTCACTCGTCCAGTGTACAGTTTCTTTAGTATACTTTCGTCTGCTCCGCAGCTTGTGCCAGCAAGTTTCCTCAAGATTGCCATTCTTTGTCTGGCTCTCATTCGGTTTCTCTCGATCTGACTTGTCCATGTCATGCGCCGATCAAATGTGACTCCCAGGTAGTTTGGGTTAACGTTTGGCCGCAGATATTTGCCGTTAAGACTTATTTTGGTGTTTTTGGGTTTGTTTAAAAGCGAGAATATCGTACATGTTGTTTTTTCCTCATTTATTATGACCAGCCATGAGTTCGCCCACTCCTCCAGCGATGTTAGGACCTTTTTTTTCAGAGGTCAACATAGCCAGATCGTCTGCAAACATGGAGCTGTGGACTCTTCTTGGTATATTCTCTGTGATGGAAAAGTGTGGGTGACGGTACTCCCCCTTGGGGTACTCCCTGCTCAAGTGTCACCTTTTTGCTCAACTGCCCTTGTACTTGAACTTTGGCTGTTCTGTTTTCTTCGTAGCTTGACTTTAATTGCCTCTTTCCACACCTTGTCAAATGCCTTCTCTAAATCCACCCAAACCGCTACTGTATGCCTTTTCTCCTGGTAAGCATCCTCTATTTCCTGGGCGATGAGAGTGATCTGATCCTCAGTGGATCTGTGCTGTCTAAAGCCTGCTTGCTGTGGAATTAGTATGTGTTTTTCTTCCAGATACCACATCAGTCTGGTGTTTATCATACGCTCCATCAGTTTGCCTACACAGCTCAGCAGACTAATAGGCCTGTATCCATTTGGATCTGCTCTATCTTTTTCTTTCTTTGGTACTGGTATAATTACATCATCTTTCCATGCCTGCGGTACAATTCCCCTTTTCCAGCTTTGGTTCAGGACTGATAGTAACATCCTCTTTGCTGTTTGGCCCAGCCCCATCAGCATTTCGTTTGTTACCCCATCTTTTCCGGGCGATATCTTTTTCTTTAAAGTTCTCATGGCCTCATCCATTTCATTCATTGTTAGTTTTGCCATAATATGCTTATTAGCTATTTAAAGCAATAAACTTTATGCTGACGAGAGACGAGAGAAGACAGACTAGCAAGTTTCTGGAAGAAATAGATCAGCTATTTAAAGCAATAAACTGTATGTTGGCGTGAGAAGACAGACACATTTATGAGAGAAATAGATTGGCTATTTAAAACAATAAACTGTATGCTGGCGTGAGAAGACAGACAAGTTTATGAGAGAAATAGATTGGCTATTTAAAACAATAAACTGTATGCTGGCGTGAGAAGACAGACACGTTTATGAGAGAAATAGATTGGCTATTTAAAACAATAAACTGTATGCTGGCGTGAGAAGACAGACAAGTTTATGAGAGAAATAGATTGGCTATTTAAAACAATAAACTGTATGCTGGCGTGAGAAGACTGATAAGCTCTATAAGATTATAGATTAGCTCTGTTAGCAATTACCCGAGTGGTCTGCTGGGGTCTTCGTGTATGACAAGGACAAGAATAGCAGCACTGCCTCACAGAGAGCATGTGGTAAGAGGCGACTAACTGTGTGACATGGCATAACACCGGCCATGATTTGGTGGTTTGTTTAGAGCAGCATAGATGGCGCCAAACTGGCTGTGGGCCTACTTTGCTCTAGTGTTTGAGTCAATTAACTCTATCAGCTCGTACATTGGTTAACCCCCCCCCCCCCCCCCTCTGTAAGCTATTGTTCCAACGGCGTAGAGCATTAAGCTGCTCGAGTCTAGCCCGTTAAGCTGGGAATCCTTCTCCTAGCTACATCCAGCTCATACCAGAGCTGGGACCTACACAGGGCCATCTATCCCTGTAGAAGTACATGTCGAATAAGGCTAAGATTAGCTATTTGAAGATACAAACTGCGTGCTGACGAGAGAAGGCAATCCGGTAATTTTTTTTTCAGGAAATAGATTATTTATTTAAAGCAATAAACTTCGAGGTAGCTTCAAAAAGTTCCCCGGAATTAGTGGATTGTACAGAAATAAGTTACAATAGAATTATCTACACTACATTTCCTTCAAAGTAGTTCCATTCGGTAACTACACACTTTTGCCAACGCGCATACAGATGTTGGAAACATTCGTGGAACCCATTCTTTGACACCTGTCTCAGCTGTCTTGTCATATTGGGGATAACGTCCTCATCATCCTTGAATCCTGTCCTTTCGGTGCCGATTTCAGTCGAGGGAATAAGAAAAAATCAGCCGGTGTCAGGTCGGGAGAATATGGAGAATGTTCCAAGGTAATCACATTGTGCTTTGTGAGGTACTGCTTCCCCAGTAGGGATCGATGTGCTGGCGCATTGTCATGCAGCATAATCCAGCTGTTTGTTCTCCATTTTTATGGTCGTTTTCTTCTGATTGCATCTCTTAGACGACAGAGGATATCAACATACAGTTCTTCGTTAACCATTCGGCCGTCACGAATAAATTCTTGGTAGACATTACCCTGAGAATTTTTACAAAAACTTCCAACATAACTTTTGCTTAGCTCTTGTGCAAACGAATTGTATGTGTCCCGGGAGATGTGGGAGATTTCCATTCACAGGACTGACGTTTTGTCTGAGGATCGTACAAAAAACACCAGGTCTCATCTCCTGTGATTATGTTGTTGAGAAAATTGCTATCTTAGTCAGCCATTATGTTTAGGTCTCCTGCCAGGATTAATCTCATTTCTTTCTGTCCAGGAGATAACATTTTGGGAACCATGTGTTGACAAACACGGTGCACGTGCAGTTCATTGTAGAGAATACTGTGGCAACTTCCAACTGATATTCCAACTTCTGGGGCTATTTTCTCGACACTAAATCTTCTGTCAGCCCACACAACTTCCAACTGATATTCCAACGTCTGAGGATATTTTCTCGACACTAAATCTTCTGTTAGCTCACACAACGTTTCAAACACGCTCAATGTTTTCATTTTTGATCGAGGTTGACGGTCGTCCACTACGTGCATCATCATCGACACTAACACGACCGTCACGGAAACGCTTGAGCCACTTAAATACTTGCGGTTTCTTCATTGCGGTATCACTATATGCTTTATTAAGGAATGTTTGTGTCTCTGAGGATGACTTCTCAAGCAAACCACAGGAATTGAAATGCGTACGTTGTTCAATCATAGCCATTTTCAACTCCGACAATGCAACGTGCACAACACATAAACAATTCTGAAACTTCTGTTCGAAAGTATATCTGAAGGTCACGTCTGCCATGTCATTATGTCAAGCTCACTACCAACCTATAAATATATATTCTCCATAACATCATCTTTCATTTAAACACGAGTCGACTAGTCCGAGAACTTTTTGAAGCAACGTATCTCGTACATGCTGACGAGAGAAGACATGAATTCTGTCAAGAGTATCGGAGGAATGGATGGAATCTGGTTATTATTTACACAGCGAATGACGAACAAGATGATGTTAGGACCCTAAAAACCTCAATTCAAGAATCGACTCAGGCAATCACTCCGGAGCAGGTTATGTCATCGTGTAACCAGTGAGGTCGTTGGGGCACACAGGAAGACATCTTCACAATTCCTTGCCACTCTGCTCTGTCATCGGCTCCTGCCTGTGTCTCTTCTGGTCTGAGATTGGTCCATTCTTTTGTGTTGTCCTCCCACCTCTTTCTGGAACGACATCTTCGTCGTCTGCCTTGCACCTGTCCGTGCAGGATCGTATTTGCAAAACCATTTGATCTAGATATGTGACAGTACCAAGCGAGTTTCCTTCTTCAACAGGCCCTATTGCTGTTGTAATTCTATCTCGTTTTTCTTCATTTGTAACTCGATCTTTGTATGAGACGTTTAAAAGTCTTAGGAACTATCTCATCTCCAAGACCTGTATCCTTCGCTGAAGGTCAGCTGTAACTATCCATGTCTCACAAGCATAGAGGAATATTGACAGGACCAATGTACGCATTTATCTGATTTTCGTGCATAGTGCTAACCGTTTATCTTGCCAGATTTTGTTAAACCGTGCAATCACTGCTATTGTCTGTGCTATTCTGGCCAACACCTCACATGTTGATCGTTCATCACTGACAATCAAACCCAGATATTTAAAACGATCAACCACTTCGAGTTCCTGACCGTTAGCTTTTATTCTACTGTTGAAGTCATCGGCGTTGTTGGTCATTAATTTTGTCTTTTCAGCGTTTATCTCCATGCTAAAGTCAAGAGCTGTTTCATCGAGCCTTCTGGCCCATTCCTTGAGTTCTGCTTCTGAACCCGCCAACCCGTCGATATCATCTGCAAAACGAAGGTTGGTAATCGTTCGGCCACCTATCGTGACAGTACCAACGTAATCTCCAAGTGCCTCACTCATAATTTCCTCAAGGAATATATTGAGAGAGTGTACACCCCTGTCTTACACCAACTGATGTGCGAAACCAGTCCCCGCCCCATCCCATTCACAAGAACTGCGCTGGACGCCTTGTCATACAGGTGTTCAAGGACCTTTATACTATTTCTGTTGATACAAAAGGTAATATTTTGCTCAATAACAGGCATGCCTTCGGAGATGAAGTGTTAGAAGCGTCCCTGTTCAAACACTCAGCTTTTATGACACGGCATAGACAGTTCCCTTCCAGGCTGCTTGTCTTGTCGAAACAGTAAACACATTATCCATTTAAAGCTCGGAGGACTGGTGCGTAACGATAACGTTTATTGTACCCGGTACACTCGCTGTTAAAAGCGAGTGCTCTGCCTCTCGTGGTACTCAAATTCCGGTATAAGCGATAGTGAACCTGTTCTAACAATACACAGCATAAAGTGGACACACTCATTAACTCTGCAGCCGGAACTGGCCTTACACAACAAACTTACTCATTCATGAAATCAGCATAACAATCGATACGTGTATGGCAGCGTTTCTCAAACTAGATTCACGGGGTCCCTAAGGTGTCCGAGGAAATCGCTAGGTATTCCGCAGGAGATAGTTTATGAATAGACTAACAAGTAAAGTGGAAATTCAGCAGAATTAACCTCTGGTTCGAAATGCCGAGTGTTTTGAAGACTCCATTGTACGAGGCGTGTTCAAATGAAGCTGGACAAAACTGCAGCAAGTGAACATATATACCATACGCATGATGATGCCACTTCTGGTGTAAACAGCACATACCAACCGCCGAGTTTGCAAAATCCTCCGACTCGTAGTTTCCTCAGCAGACCGCTGAAAACTTGGCGGGTGTGATACGGAGTCTGTCCAGAGTTGAACTGAGCTAACGCGCCTCACACGAATAGACTAATCATCTGTTACTGTATTTTTTGAGTCTAAAATTTGTGCTTAAATTTATATTGGCAATGTTACTATACACGTGGGACTGAGTGGTCTAGGTGTAAGACGGAGACCACGGGTTCAAATCACGCGGAAGACCGAGTTTTTTTTCCCCTGCACTTCCTGGTATTTTACCGGATCTCTGGATAGTAGAGATCTGACGTCTGTGTTCAGTATCGCGCAAGTTAAAAATATTTATCGGCAGTTGGAAATACAAAAGAATAGGTTCAAGGGCCGTAGATCGGGCAAAATTATGTTCAAAATGTACCCAAACTTTTACGGAATCCTCGCCGGCGATACCGAATCTGTGCATTGGGCTCAGATTATCTAAAGATATGGAGAAGAAGAGAACACTTATGGGTTAAATCGTGTCCAATGGCGTTGATTCCTCGACTAAACTAAACTATACACGTGACCACAGTGGTCTACCCGGGTCTGTGTGTATGACAAGGACAAGAATAGCGCCACTGCCCCACAGAGAGCATGTCGTAAGAAGCGACTAACTGTGTGACATGGCATAACACCGGCCATGGTTAGGTGTTTTGTTAAGAGCAGCATTGATAGCGTCTAACAGGCTGCGAGTCGATGTTGCTCTAGTGTTTGAATCTATTAAGATGGACCGGCACAACGGTCAGGCTGCGAGTCGATGTTGCTCTAGTGTTTGAATCTATTAAGATGGACCGGCACAACGGTCAGGCTGCGAGTCGATGTTGCTCTAGTGTTTGAATCTATTAAGATGGACCGGCACAACGGTCAGGCTGCGAGTCGATGTTGCTCTAGTGTTTGAATCTATTAAGATGGACCGGCACAACGGTCAGGATGCGAGTCGATGTTGCTCTAGTGTGTTTTTTTGTTTGTTTGTTTGTTTTTTGCGTTCGCCTTATTTATCTATTCCCCAAGGCGTGTGTGCGTTACACTGTGGTTTTTATTTTGCGCCTGTCGGCCCAATGCATCCGACTTCAGCATGCATTTTATGTAAGGGTCTGCTTCCTCCTGCATTCTCTAAGGGTTTGCTTCCCCGTGGTAACGGCCGGTGCTGTGATTGGGATCGAACCCAGCACCTTCTGGTTGTGAGCCGTGCCACTTAACCACTAGGCCACGCCGTCCCCGCTCTAGTGTTTGAATCTATTAAGATGGACCGGCACAACGGTCCGGCTGCGAGTCGATGTTGCTCTAGTGTTTTAATCTATTAAGATGGACCGGCACAACGGTCAGGCTGCGAGTCGATGTTGCTCTAGTGTTTGAATCTATTAAGGTGGACCGGCACAACAGTGAATCACCCTCCGCAGCAGTCGCCCCAACGAAGTAATAAGCTGCTCGAGTCTAGACCGTTAAGCATGAAATCCTCCCCGTGACTTCAAGCAACTCACGCCCGAGCTGTGAACGACAGTATCCATTATGGATGCCACTATGCCACATATTTGACTGGGCTGCACACTAGTCGACGATTTACACTTGGGTCTACTGAAACATGTTGTGGTTTTCCATTTGGATTAATTAGTTTTGTGGGGTTTTTACCTCCAATTATTCTGGCAAAGTCATCAGTTATTTTAAATAGTATTCCGACTGCCCTGTGTCGTGTTTCCACGGTAGAGTGCCCTCGACTGAACTTGGCGAGATTGACCGTATCGTTCTGTTTATCCAATGAGATTTGGTCCTGCCCGGTTAGCAATATGCCCAAGATACAACGTTGACACCGTAGAGTGACGTCTTGAATTCTCGTCTCCCCGTCCCAAAGCAGCAGTGTACTCGGATCCCCTCAATGAGTCCGCAGGGACCTCGGTCGACACACTTACAATGAATCCACAAGGGACCAGGGCTTCATCTTCGGATATTGGAAGTTCAGTGGGAATTGCAACTTGGAGGTTTCTTGCTGCAGTACTCATGATAGTGGTCGATCGAGGCAAAGGGTCACGGATGCCTAAGCGAGTGTTACTCTTAATCTTAACCAACCCGTTCCTCAACAAGGTGGTTGGCCTTGTGCGGGTCCCAAATCTGTTTCTACTAGTTGCAGTTACGGGCACGAGTTGACCAGAGGATGACCAGTTTATTCGGTATTGGGTCGCGAGTGCTAATGTTCCCTCTCTATCAAGTCTTGTCCTCTGTTGGGTGGCCAACCGTGGGGTCTCTATCTTTTCCCCGAGGATATCCTAGAGCAGTTCTAGAACTCCAACGCTCGTCTTTCTCTCTGTGTTTTCTTCCATTCGATTATCCTGGAATGGACATCGGCTATATATTGAATAGCCCTACGCTTAAACATGGCATATTTCACGGTCTAGTTCACACGGCTGAACTTCACGAGATTGGCGTCCTTCGCCCTAGCTGAAGACAGTGTCAGCTTTGTTGTATGAAATTTAGACAACTATAATGAACTGCCACATGAAGAGAGGGGCTCCGACAGGTGTGTAGCGGCCCGAGAGATACCGTTGTATGGCGGATACTGGTACGACAGACTGCAATAATGGTGCCTCAACGACCTTCTGATGATGATATACCGCTAAATGTCTTTGATTTGTGACATTCTCTGGAAGTGGATGTTGTATGCTTGTCAGTCCTACAAGACGGCGTTCAAGTGAGCTGTCCGTCTTCTTGTTCTTCATTCTCAATCTCCAGCTACTAAGCCCTGAAAAGGGTTTTGAAAGTAGCGGGATGTTGTCCAGAAAACGGAATGCGTTGTGTCGTAGTTTACAGCTTGACTGCGATATTTGCACCTTTCGGTCCGACACCTCCGACTTCAGCAGGCATTTTTTAGTACCGGGTTAACCTTCCATCTTTTATCCCTTCTCCTTAGCCAGCCTGCTCTGTTGCAGCCTGTTATCCAGGGTCACCGCGTGGAGGTGTTGAAGTGTCTTGGCAGCTATGGGTCGCTGACCGATCCAGCTCATGCGCTGCTCAGCATTTTGATCCCGAGTTGTCCGTTGTCGGTTCTCTAGTGCTTTCGTTAGTGACCATGTTTCACTGCCGTAACACAGTACAGGCGAACATTATTATTATCATTATTATTATCATCATTTTTATTATTATTATTTGCAGGGGTTCCCTGAGATATGAAGTTTATTTCATGGGTCCCGCAAGGCTAAAAAGGTTGAGAACCGCTAGTGTACGGACGCATCTGTCGTGAACCCTGTCGACATTATCATATTATGATGCCACTCTTTCGTATATGACTGCTACTATGTTCACATGGGGGCGATCGATAGACGCGTGCAATAGTTGACTGCACATATATTTGAGATGTTCCAGCGCTTCAATTAAATCGTGTGTTATCAGTCTGCCGTCAGGGCAGCCGTCAACGATAATCGTCTGCAACTTGCTGTTATCCCCTAAGAAACCCTGTTATTCACTCGGCCGCCCCATGTATCGTTTATGTAATACTACTATTTAAATCAGGTTATTTCACAACCATCAGCTTTTTGGCTCGTATGAATGGTGGAAAAAGTGTAAAACCCATGAGTTGGAAAGTCTTTAACTAGTGTAGGGTACGATCCTACTGTTAGTAGGCTTTTACAATATGCCTCGTTTATTTCACACACAGTGTTCTACTGTACAGGGTTAAGATCACACAATTAGTTGCCTTTTAGGACATATCTTTATTTCACAAACATTATTCTACTGTACAGGGTTAAGATCACACATATTAGTTGCCTTTTAGGACATATCTTCATTTCACAAACATTATTCTACTGTACAGGGTTAAGATCACACATATTAGTTGCCTTTTGGGACATATCTTTATTTCACAAACATTATTCTACTGTACAGGGTTAAGATCACACATATTAGTTGCCTTTTAGGACATATCTTTATTTCACAAACATTATTCTACTGTACAGGGTTAAGATCACACATATTAGTTGCCTTTTACGACATATCTTTATTGCACAAACATTCTACTAAACAGGGTCAAGACCACACTATTAGTTAATTTAAAATTTCTAAATGTTTGTCTATTTCACATACATTATTCTCACTGCCCCCAGTGAGAACACACTGTTAGTTTGAGTGGTTCCATCGAAACCCACTGCTGAGTGGTTCCATCGCAACACACTGTTAGTTTGAGTGGTTCCATCGAAACCCACTGTTAGTTTGAGTGGTTCCATCGAAACCCACTGTTAGTTTGAGTGGTTCCATCGGAACCCACTGTTAGTTTGAGTGGTTCCATCGGAACCCACTGTTAGTTTGAGTGGTTCCATTGAAACACACTGTTAGTTTGAGTGGTTCCATCGAAACCCACTGTTAGTTGAGTGGTTCCAGCGCAGCGTTAGTTCCCATTTACGACATGTCTCGTCTATTTCACACACATTATGTTACCATAGAGTGGTTCCAGCGCAACGTTAGTTCCCATTTACGACATGTCTCGTCTATTTCACACACATTATGTTATCATAGAGTGGTTCCAGCGCAACGTTAGTTCCCATTTACGACATGTCTCGTCTATTTCACACACATTATGTTACCATAGAGTGGTTCCAGCGCAACGTTAGTTCCTATTTACGACATGTCCCGCCTATTTCACACACATTATGTTACCATAGAGTGGTTCCAGCGCAACTTTAGTTCCCATTTACGACATGTCTCGCCTATTTCACACACATTATGTTACCATAGAGTGGTTCCAGCGCAACGTTAGTTCCCATTTACGACATGTCTCGCCTATTTCACACACATTATGTTACCATAGAGTGGTTCCAGCGCAACGTTAGTTCCCATTTACGACATGTCTCGACTATTTCACAGACATTATGTTACCATAGAGTGGTTCCAGAGCAACGTTAGTTCCCATTTACAACATGTCTCGCCTATTTCACAGACATTATGTTATCATAGAGTTGTTCCAGCGCAACGTTAGTTCCCATTTACGACATGTCTCGCCTATTTCACACACATTATGTTACCATAGAGTGGTTCCAGAGCAACGTTAGTTCCCATTTACGACATGTCTCGCCTATTTCACAGACATTATGTTATCATAGAGTGGTTCCAGCGCAACGTTAGTTCCCATTTACGACATGTCTCGCCTATTTCACACACATTATGTTACCATAGAGTGGTTCCAGCGCAACGTTAGTTCCCATTTACGACATGTCTCGCCTATTTCACACACATTATGTTACCATAGAGTGGTTGGATTGCAATGCTAGTTGCACTGAGAAATTGATCTGTTTGTAAAAGTACTATTTTTATTTCATACTGCATACAAAGCCAGACAAGAATACGATACAACGCCTGTCAACCAATGGGAAGACACGTGTAGGCATATAGGCGGAAATAGTATTCTCGTCAACGTTGCCCGCCCCCTCTCCTCTAATCCGGCCTCAGATCAAAGCATGAAGATATATCGGCGTTAACTACTCTTTTTCAGCCCGCCCACCAACCCCCCCCCCTCCCCATTTCCCCAACTAAACATGCAGACATCGGCCCCACGACTCATCCACAATTTCTTCCCCCTCCCCCTCCCCCACCGACACGACCTAACGACTATTTCCCCACTAATAAATGCACGTAGACACAACCTAACGACTATTTCCCCACTAATAAATGCACGTAGACGCACCTAACAGCTATTTCCCCACTAATAAATGCACGTAGACACACCTAACGACTATTTCCCCACTAATAAATGCACGTAGACGCACCTAACAGCTATTTCCCCACTAATAAATGCACGTAGACACACCTAACGGCTATTTCCCCACTAATAAATGCACGTAGACACACCTTCGACTATTTCCCCACTAATAAATGCACGTAGACACATCTTCAACTATTTCCCCACTAATAAATGTACGTAGACACACCTAACAGATATTTCCCCACTAATAAATGCACGTAGACACACCTTCGACTATTTCCCCACTAATAAATGCATGTAGACACATCTAACGGCTATTTCCCCACTAATAAATACACGTAGACACACCTACGACTATTTCCCCACTAATAAATGCATGTAGACACAACCTAACGACTATTTCCCCACTAATAAATGCACGTAGACACATCTTCGACTATTTCCCCACTAATAAATGCACGTAGACACACCTAACAGCTATTTCCCCACAAATAAATGCACGTAGACACACCTACGACTATTTCCCCACTAATAAATGCATGTAGACACAACCTAACGACTATTTCCCCACTAATAAATGCACGTAGACACACCTAACGGCTATTTCCCCACTAATAAATGCACGTAGACACAACCTAACGACTATTTCCCCACTAATAAATGCACGTAGACACAACCTAACGACTATTTCCCCACTAATAAATGCACGTAGACACACCTAACGGCTATTTCCCCACTAATAAATGCATGTAGACACAATAAAGAGAGAGATTCTTGGAGTCTCTGAGCACAGATGGGCCGGTCAAGGGCACTGTACCAGCTCCTCAGAAACATTCATATACTCTGGGATGGACAAAGGCGGAAAAAGCGGGGTCGGCTTTATTCTGTCACTACTATTACACTCCAGTCAACGACCGAATAATTGAAATCAGACTAAAGAAAAAGACTAGAAATTTAACAATAATTCAAGTGTATGCATCAACATCAGCAGCTGATGATTGCGAAATGAAAGATTTCTATAAAACCTTCCAAGAAACGATGGAAAAAATTGAAAAAAGAGATATCTTGATCATCATTGGCGATTTCAATGCGAAAGTCGGAGAGGAAAGAGCCGAAGAGAAGAGAAGTGTTCGAGGAACTTTCGGTTTGGGACACAGAAATGAGCGAGGAGAAAAACTGGTTGAATTCTGCACGGAAAACAACCTCTCCATTGCCAACACCTTCTTCAAACAACATCCACGTAGACGATACACGTGGACCTTCCCTGAAGGCAACAGCAGAAACCAAATAGATTACATCCTAGTCCAACAAAGATGGAGATCAAATGTGCTGGCAACAAAAACGTTGCCAGGAGCAGACTGCTATACGGACTATGAATTACTGTTTGCAGTTTTCCAAATAAGACTACGTAGGATCAACAAAGGTTGCCAGCCAATACGCTTCGATGTATCAGCAATACCTATTGAATACAACATCAAAGTAGAGAACAAATTTGAGGCGTTGCTTGCGGTACAGGAAGAGATGACATCTGAGGAGTTGACATCGTACGCAAGGGATATTTTGATCTCGACAGCGAAAGAAATGATTCCCAAGTTGTCGCACAAGACATAGAGCTATATAACAGAGTAAACACAGAAACTCATTGCAGAAAGGCAACAATTAAAACAAATGGGACGTAAGGGTACCAACACAGCATATACAAACTGCGCAAGATAAGTTAGAAGAGAAATTAGAAAAGATAAAAGAAGATACATAGTAGAAACGTGTAAGGATATAGAAAACCTACAGCAACAAGGCAGAGAGAGAGATGCATTTAAAGCAATAAGAACACTGACAGGGGAGTTCCGTCCGGTTCCACATGTTATAAATGACAAAGAGGATAACACATTAACAGAAACCAAAGACATACTGAACAGATGGAGAGAGTACTGCAGAACCATGTATGGAGATAGCACAAAGCGCTCAGTTACAATCCTACCAAAGGAAGAGAAAGAACCTGAACAAACATTGGAAGAAGTACGCCAGGATGCGATGATATCCCAGCAGAGCTAATACAAGCAGGAGGGGAGGCATGTGCTCGAGTCTATCACAAGCTGTGTAAACAGATATGGCACAGTGCAGAGTGGCCAAAAGCATGGAAGAAATCAATTTATATTCCCCTCCCCAAAAAAGGCAACCTTAAGCTGTGCACGAGCTACCGTAAGCTGTGCACGAGCTACCCAACTATCGCGCTGATCAGCCACGCTAGCAAGATACTCTTGCGAATCCTTTTAAGAAGGATAGTGAAAAGGTTTGAATCTGAAATTCACGTAGTCCAGACAGGTTTTAGAAAAGCGAGAGGGACCCGGGACCACATATTCAATTTAAGGAATATCTATGAAAAATGTAGAGAGTTTAATGTAGACCTGTACACATGTTTTATTGATAACACTAAGGCCTTCGACACGGTAAAAGATCAAAATATGTGGAGAATCATGGGTTTCCTTTGCACATAGTCCATCTCATTGACACATTATATCAAGATCAACAAGCCGCTGTCCGAGTATCTGGGCAAACATCGGATTGGTTTGCAGTATAAAAGGGAGTCCGACAGGGATGTATCCTCTCACCTTATATGTACAACATATATGCGGAATGTACAATGAGAAATGTTTGAGAAGATGTGAACATTGAAAGTTCTGACCCATTTACGATTGGGGGTTACGATATTCCAGAGTTACGATACGCAGATGACACAGTGATACTATCAAAAAGTGCAGAAGGGCTAGAGCAGCTACTTTCAGCCGTTAATGGACATAGTAAAGATCAAAACCTGTTCATAAAAATAAATAAAACAAAGATAATGACCACCGACAAAACACAATGTCGACATAAATTTACAGTGGGTGGTGAGGAAATAGATCAGATCACACATTTTGAATATCTGGGCTCCAGAATTGACAAAAATGGCAACTGCTCGAAAGAAATCAGAAGAAGACTAGCTATGGCAATGCAGAGACTGAACAGCCTGAAGAAATTATGGCAGTGCACCAACAAAATGATTCAGGTAAAAGTTTTGAGAGCCTGTGTTTTTCCTGTGGCAGCTTATGGCTGTGAATCATGGACGATTACCAAAACTTCTAGACAAAGAATCGAATCCTTCGAGTCAAAATATTACAGAAAGATCCCCAGTATACCTTGGACAGAGAAAAAAACAAATGCAGACATTCGGCAGGAGTTGAGCATAGAAGAGAACTGCTTTATCAATTCCATTTTGGTTATAAAATACAAGTACTTTGGTCACATCAAGAGACACAATGGTCTTGAGAGAACGGTGATGGAAGGTATGGTGCCAGGCAAAAGAGGATGGGGTAGACCAAGAAGACGATGGCACCAATATATCCATGAATGCCTGAGTATGACTGTGGCGGAGGATGGTATTTTGGCAAGGGAACGAGTTTCTTTCAGACAAACTGTGATTGGAGCAACGTTCTACAAAGTACATGCTACATGATGATGAGACACAACCTAACGACTATTTCCCCACTAATAAATGCATGTATATACGACCTAACGACTATTTCCCCACTAATAAATGCACGTAGACACACCTAACGGCTATTTCCCCACTAATAAATGCATGTATATACAACCTAACGACTATTCCCCCACTAATAAATGCACGTAGACACACCTAACGACTATTCCCCCACTAATAAATGCATGTTTATACGACCTAACGACTATTCCCCCACTAATAAATGCACGTAGACACACCTAACGACTATTCCCCCACTAATAAATGCACGTAGACACACCTAACAACTATTCCCCCACTAATAAATGCACGTAGACACACCTAACGACTATTTCCCCACTAATAAATGCATGTTTTTACGACCTAACGACTATTCCCCCACTAATAAATGCACGTAGACACACCTAACGACTATTCCCCCACTAATAAATGCACGTAGACACGACCTAAAGACTATTCCCCCACTAATAAATGCACATAGACACAACCTAACGACTATTCCCCCACTAATAAATGCACGTAGACACACCTAACGACTATTTCCCCACTAATAAATGCACGTAGACACACCTAACGACTATTCCCCCACTAATAAATGCATGTATATACGACCTAACGATTATTTCCCCACTGACAAAAGCATATAACCACAATGTAACGACTGTTCTCCCCTCTAACAAAAGCTTGTACAAACACAACCTTCCCCAACAAGGTTATCAACATCAATCAATCTCCGAATCGATCACCAAAATCCGATCTAAGTGACAGCTGAACAGTTTCTGACATGCCCTACTCTCATTGATTACTCCTATAACCAATACTCCAATCATGTACCATCTTACGCTTGATTGCGTTCCTCTCCAGATTTGCTGGACCAGAAAACGACAAGCGTTTTGGGGTTGTTTTTTTTTATCCTCCAGCCTCTTATGGCGATAATGTTCGTTACGAGGAAGAATATTTGTCCGTAGATCCAACCTCAATCAAGGTAGGACGTACTATACCAACCGCCAGAGTGGTACCCGGATTTCAAAGAAAAGCTGATGACATATTAGACCAAATATAGGATGTCATTACGGTCAACTTTAGGATCACGTTTAAGGTCTTAACATAGAATGACATTTAAGGTAAAAAATAAGATGCCGTTAAGGTCAAACATAGGATGACATTTAAGGGCAACCATAGGACGCCATTAAGGTCAAACATAGGATGACATTTAAGGTCAAATATATGATGCCGTTTAGATCAAACATAGGGTAAAAGGAATGAAAGCCATATAGTCCTGCTTTCAGATGCCCTGGCCGTAGTCACACCACTAAAAAGCCAGAAAAATACTGAACTTAATGATTTAAGAGCAGTACTCTGTCAACTATGCCAGCAGTCTGCATCAAAAAGAGTAGTGGTACAGTGGGTTCCATCCCACTGCAACATACAGAACAACGAGGAGGCAGACAGACTGGCAAAAGAAGGTGCAAGACTACCACAACCAGATACTAGTATGATATACGAAGAGTCAAAACGGCTTATTAGAGCTAGATACATGACCAAATGGGAAACAGAACATACTGGCTACACAACAAAACGATGCCTATTACCAGTTGAACAGAAGAGAGCAGGTCGTTGTCTTCAGACATCGCACTGGCCACAATAGGCTGAGGTACTACCTATTCAACAAATTGAAGATAGGTGGCACTGGCGAATGCTCGTGTGGTACAGGGAAAATGACGGCTGAGCATTTGCTGCAAAACTGCCCGACATACGAGGACTAGAGAGAGCAGATGTGGCCATCACCAGTGGCAACACTAGACAAGCTCTATGGCAGTGTCGATAGCC
The DNA here is from genome assembly GCA_036924085.1 of Ariolimax columbianus. NCBI lineage: Eukaryota > Metazoa > Mollusca > Gastropoda > Stylommatophora > Arionidae > Ariolimax > Ariolimax columbianus. The sequence goes on along the minus strand of JAVGWX010000008.1, from coordinate 31,757,496 downwards.
TCAGGATGACCGCTGCTTTTTTCGAAAAAATAAAGGTCGACGTCTGACAGCGTAAGAAGAAGAAGAAGAGATCAAACATAGGTTGACATTTAAGGTCAAGCATAGGACGCCATTTTAAGGTCAAACATAGGAAGACATTTAAGGTCAAACATAGGATGACATTTAAGGTCAAACATAGGATGACATTAAGGTCTAACATAGGATGTCATTTAAGGTCTAAGATAGGATGACATTAAGGTCGTCTAAGATAGGATGACATTAAGGTCTAACATAGGATGACATTAAGGTCTAACATAAGATTACATTTAGGTCAAACATAGGACGCCATATTCAGGTCAAATATAGGGTAACATTTAAGTTCTAACAAGGGCAACATTTAAGGCCCAATACAGTGTAACAGGGCCAAGGATTACGCAGGGATCACGGCAGGATCACAGTAATGATCCCACTGATGGCCCCGCACCTAATGGCCACTGAAAGTTAATTGCAACTTGGTAGAAAACAGGAGTGATGAGGAAGAAATAAGGACTGACTAAGGTTTCAGACAGAGGTTTGATGTGACTGTCATTAGGACTGACTAAGGTTTCAGACAGAGGTTTGATGTGACTGTCATTAGGACTGACTAAGGTTTCAGACAGAGGTTTGATGTGACTGTCATTAGGACTGACTAAGGTTTCAGACAGAGGTTTGATGTGACTGTCATTAGGACTGACTAAGGTTTCAGACAGAGGTTTGATGTGACTGTCATTAGGACTGACTAAGGTTTCAGACAGAGGTTTGATGTGACTGTCATTAGGACTGACTAAGGTTTCAGACAGAGGTTTGATGTGACTGTCATTAGGACTGACTAAGGTTTCAGACAGAGGTTTGATGTGACTGTCATTAGGACTGACTAAGGTTTCAGACAGAGGTTTGATGTGACTGTCATTAGGACTGACTAAGGTTTCAGACAGAGGTTTGATGTGACTGTCATTAGGACTGACTAAGGTTTCAGACAGAGGTTTGATGTGACTGTCATTAGGACTGACTAAGGTTTAAGACAGAGGTTTGGTGTGACTGTCATTAGGACTGACTAAGGTTTCAGACAGAGGTTTGATGTCACTGTCATTAGGACTGACTAAGGTTTCAGACAGAGGTTTGGTGTGACTGTCATTAGGACTGACTAAGGTTTCAGACAGAGGTTTGATGTGACTGTCATTAGGACTGACTAAGGTTTCAGACAGAGGTTTGATGTGACTGTCATTAGGACTGACTAAGGTTTCAGACAGAGGTTTGATGTGACTGTCATTAGGACTGACTAAGGTTTCAGACAGAGGTTTGATGTGACTGTCATTAGGACTGACTAAGGTTTCAGACAGAGGTTTGATGTGACTGTCATTAGGACTGACTAAGGTTTCAGACAGAGGTTTGATGTGACTGTCATTAGGACTGACTAAGGTTTCAGACAGAGGTTTGATGTGACTGTCATTAGGACTGACTAAGGTTTCAGACAGAGGTTTGATGTGACTGTCATTAGGACTGACTAAGGTTTCAGACAGAGGTTTGATGTGACTGTCATTAGGACTGACTAAGGTTTAAGACAGAGGTTTGGTGTGACTGTCATTAGGACTGACTAAGGTTTCAGACAGAGGTTTGATGTCACTGTCATTAGGACTGACTAAGGTTTCAGACAGAGGTTTGGTGTGACTGTCATTAGGACTGACTAAGGTTTCAGACAGAGGTTTGATGTGACTGTCATTAGGACTGACTAAGGTTTCAGACAGAGGTTTGATGTGACTGTCATTAGGACTGACTAAGGTTTCAGACAGAGGTTTGATGTGACTGTCATTAGGACTGACTAAGGTTTCAGACAGAGGTTTGATGTGACTGTCATTAGGACTGACTAAGGTTTCAGACAGAGGTTTGATGTGACTGTCATTAGGACTGACTAAGGTTTCAGACAGAGGTTTGATGTGACTGTCATTAGGACTGACTAAGGTTTCAGACAGAGGTTTGATGTGACTGTCATTAGGACTGACTAAGGTTTCAGACAGAGGTTTGATGTGACTGTCATTAGGACTGACTAAGGTTTCAGACAGAGGTTTGATGTCACTGTCATTAGGACTGACTAAGGTTTCAGACAGAGGTTTGATGTGACTGTCATTAGGACTGACTAAGGTTTCAGACAGAGGTTTGATGTGACTGTCATTTCGAACAAGACCGTTTCACAATCCTAAAGCACCCAGTTCGAATCACGAACGTGTCCAGTTTGTCAGACATGGTGTCTTTTTCGCTCCTCAACTTACGGAAAGTATTGGCAATCTACGATACTGCACACTTGCCAAGAAACTGACTTGAAATCCTGGTATTCAAACAGGCATGTTAATGTCTGTTGCCGTGTTTGACCAGTCTCGGCTACATGTAGTTGGCATTTGACTTACCAGGGTAACTGGCGCTCTAGATATTAATAATTTCGGCAGATTTTTTACTAGAATTTTTATCTTTCCCATTTATAACTTCCTGCGGCTTACCAGGGTAACTGGCGTTCTAGATACAAATAATTTCGGCAGATTTTTTACTAGAATTTTTATCTTTCCGATTTATAACTTCCTGCGGCTTACCAGGGTAACTGGCATTCTAGATACAAATAATGTTGGCAGATTTTTAACTAGAATTTGTATCTTTCCCATTTATAACTTAAAAGACATTTTTAACTTGCTCGACACGAGAGTCCGATATCACTACCCAGAGCCGAGATTTGAACCAGTGACCTCCGGCATTCGAGGCAGACAACTTACCTCGAGACCATGTATCCCCCTCCAAAAGACTTATTACAGCCAAATAGGTTGGTGGTTGTAAGAAGCCACGTTCTGCAAAGGACATGCTGCTTAATTTTAGAGTCTTCTTAGCTAGTATAAAGATGTTAAGTTTGAATCAATGGTACACGTATTTCAACATCAAACGTAAAGTCCACAGGTGGGTCGGTGGGTGGGAAGTGACTCGTCATCATCAGGTGCCCTGCCGGTTGGCGTTGGCGATCATGTACCTCCACACAATTCTATCAGTATGTCGAATTACCAACTCTGTTGCTGATTGTCGCCCATGCAATTCTCTCCGGCTGTCCAACATCTTCCCTCTCGGTCTTCCTCTGTCTCTCTTACCTGCTATTTTTACCGTTCTCGGTCACTCTCTGTCTCTATTTTTACCGTTCTCGGTCACTCTCTGTCTCTATTTCCTGCTATCCGTTGTCACGACGTGCTCCAAGCCGCCTCTTCTCAAAACATGCCCAAAGAAGATGACGGTCTTGTTTAGATCCTTGCAATACGTTGCCTCTGTGTTTGTGCCTCCTAGATTACTGTATCATATGTTTGTGCCTCCTAGATACTGTATCTTGTCTTGTGCCTCCTAGATTACTGTATCAGATGTCGTTGTGCCTCCTAGATTACTGTCTCAATGTTTGTGCCTCCTAGATTACTGTATCATATGTTTGTGCCTCCTAGATTACTGTATCATATGTTTGTGCCTCCTAGATTACTGTATCATATGTTTGTGCCTCCTAGATTACTGTATCATATGTTTGTGCCTCCTAGATTACTGTATCATATGTTTGTGCCTCCTAGATTACTGTATCATATGTTTGTGCCTCCTAGATTACTGTATCATATGTTTGTGCCTCCTAGATTACTGTATCATATGTTTGTGCCTCCTAGATTACTGTATCATATGTTTGTGCCTCCTAGATTACTGTATCATATGTTTGTGCCTCCTAGATTACTGTATCATATGTTTGTGCCTCCTAGATTACTGTATCATATGTTTGTGCCTCCTAGATTACTGTATCATATGTTTGTGCCTCCTAGATTACTGTATCATATGTTTGTGCCTCCTAGATTACTGTATCATATGTTTGTGCCTCCTAGATTACTGTATCATGTGTTTGTGCCTCCTAGATTACTGTATCATATGTTTGTGCCTCCTAGATTACTGTATCATGTGTTTGTGCCTCCTAGATTACTGTATCATGTGTTTGTGCCTCCTAGATTACTGTATCATATGTTTGTGCCTCCTAGATTACTGTATCATATGTTTGTGCCTCCTAGATTACTGTATCATATGTTTGTGCCTCCTAGATTACTGTATCATATGTTTGTGCCTCCTAGATTACTGTATCATATGTTTGTGCCTCCTAGATTACTGTATCATATGTTTGTGCCTCCTAGATTACTGTATCATATGTTTGTGCCTCCTAGATTACTGTATCATATGCTTGTGCCTCCTAGATTACTGTATCATATGTTTGTGCCTCCTAGATTACTGTATCATATGTTTGTGCCTCCTAGATTACTGTATCATATGTTTGTGCCTCCTAGATTACTGTATCATATGTTTGTGCCTCCTAGATTACTGTATCATATGTTTGTGCCTCCTAGATTACTGTATCATATGTTTGTGCCTCCTAGATTACTGTATCATATGTTTGTGCCTCCTAGATTACTGTATCATATGTTTGTGCCTCCTAGATTACTGTATCATATGTTTGTGCCTCCTAGATTACTGTATCATATGTTTGTGCCTCCTAGATTACTGTATCATATGTTTGTGCCTCCTAGATTACTGTATCATATGTTTGTGCCTCCTAGATTACTGTATCATATGTTTGTGCCTCCTAGATTACTGTATCATATGTTTGTGCCTCCTAGATTACTGTATCATATGTTTGTGCCTCCTAGATTACTGTATCATATGTTTGTGCTTCCTAGATTACTGTATCATATGTTTGTGCCTCCTAGATTACTGTATCATATGTTTGTGCCTCCTAGATTACTGTATCATGTGTTTGTGCCTCCTAGATTACTGTATCATGTGTTTGTGCCTCCTAGATTACTGTATCATATGTTTGTGCCTCCTAGATTACTGTATCATATGTTTGTGCCTCCTAGATTACTGTATCATATGTTTGTGCCTCCTAGATTACTGTATCATATGTTTGTGCCTCCTAGATTACTGTATCATATGTTTGTGCCTCCTAGATTACTGTATCATATGTTTGTGCCTCCTAGATTACTGTATCATATGTTTGTGCCTCCTAGATTACTGTATCATATGTTTGTGCCTCCTAGATTACTGTATCATATGTTTGTGCCTCCTAGATTACTGTATCATATGTTTGTGCCTCCTCAAGTACTAAAACAGTCTTTTTAATAAGTCCATGGAATCCGTAGCATTCTTCTGTAAAACCACATCTCCGGTCCCTCCAAAGTTCTACGCGCTTACTTGCTAATCGCCCATAATTCACTGCCATATGTCAGTACTGGTTCCATGTTGCTTCCAAGTACTCTTTCTCAGTTCCAGCGATAGGTCCCCACTGACTAGAAACACAAAACGATCTACCAACGAAATAAGGTTTCCATTTTTGGCTGTACTGTGATCTACCATATCGACTGATAAACCGATAGACAAAGCCTGAAGCAAGTCCGCTACCATTTACTTTAAGTCAATAACAAACGTGTCGTATTGACATCTTCAATTCCAGGCTCTTGTATAGTGGAACGCTGGTTTGTGTTCTAAATAATACATTATTCAATGCACGTACCAAGAAGTTTCAATAGAGTTTATCATTACAGGCGGCGAGAAACAGAACATATTAACTTACCTCCGAAACAGCTTGGACCTAGTACAATGGAGTCTCAAACTATGTGTCTCACGACCCCAGTGTTTGTGATAGGGCTACCGATCCCTTCTTTAAACGAATGTAGGGCTTCATGAGGAGCGAGTGTCCAAAAAGTTTATATATTCGTGTCCCGATTAAGGTTACACGGGTTCAAACCTCAGTAATGCATAGCTGGTCCGCTGTGTTCAGAGTCAACTTCATCGTGTTCTGGTTGTACCCATAGGCGTTCAATAGGCTCGTGTTCATTGTGGCCCAGTGATACCCATATGCGTTTTATAGAACTGAGTTCATCGTAGCCCTGTACGCTATGAAACGTACACACGGGACAATAATGGACTAAAACACATCGCCTGACACACCACTCACACCCTGAGTGATGCCTCTACGACCTCTTGTGGTTACGGAAAAGACAAGGCAACCACTGGTTGCATACAGACTCTGCCGTCTTCTAATCCAGTATAATGACGCTGTTAATAGAATCGATTTCATCGCAATCAAGGGGTATCTATAGACGCTTAACTCTTTCATGACCTTTAGCCACTAAAATAGATCTGAAACGAAATCCGAAAGGACCATTAGCCACTGAAGTGGCTAAAGTGTTGTATTTTTTTTTTTGGCAAAACGGCGCTTCGGGTTTTTATGCGACCGGATACTTAACTGCTAAGGACTAGAATAGTTCTCTTGACTAAATTTTACCAAAACTGTAGAAAATGAGTTGTCTGCCATTTAACATTATTTTAGTTTTTATAACTTATTTATTCTGCCAAATAATCGAATAACAATAATTTACTGTTGTTGATTTTCTGTAACCCTTTTCTTTCCAGTGATATATACTATTAATATATATATATATATATACAGCATCGTGCGAGGTAGCAACATCATGGCATGCTTTGATTTTGTTTTCAGAACTGAATATTAATGTTGTCCAAACCTATTAAAAAAATATACAAGGGGCTTGTCATAAGTCTTTACCCTGGTCATGAAGGTCTAGGAGGAGAAAGTTGAAATTTGGCACAGTGCTAATTCCTTCTCAATATAGCCACTACCTGAATTTATACATTTCTGCCTTCTCTGCGTGACCTTGAAAAGTCCTTCAGAATAAAGAACCTATTTTTCGAACTAAACACAGTTATGACAAGCGAGTATGACATCTTCGTTACTGTCAACATGATTTCATTTCAGCTGTTTTTATATGTTTTAGGAACGAAAAAAAAGTCTGATGGAGCTAAATCCGGAGAATATGGTGTGTGTGGTAGAATTTCAATACTCAAATCGTTGGCTGTTTGCAACACAAGCCTTGCTTTATGAAAGGGTGCGTTGTCTTGAAGCAAAGGCTGAATTTAAGTGCGCACTATCCCTCGTTTTTTGGTCACAGTCTTTCTTTGGTAAGGCGATCTGCATAATATTGCCCATTAACCGTGTTTGCATGAGGCAGGTAACCTTTGACTTCCCAGAAAACAGTCAGCATCACATTTCTTGCAGATTTCTGTGCTCTTTGCTTGACATGTGTTGGTGAGCCCGGGGTTTTCCACTGCATGCTGGAAAATGTGAATTCTGGATCATAATGGTGAACCCAAGTCTCATCTACTGTCACCGTGGTCGGCAACATGTTTTTCGACCTACACATTTTGAGCAACTGGCCACAGCAATCAACCCTCGTTTGTATGTGTTCACATGTCAGCAGACGCGGGACCCAGCGGGCACACACTTTTCTCATGTTCAGTCTGTTGTGTAAAATTCTAAAAACTACTTTCATTCAGTTTTGCTGATCTAGACATCTCTGTAATTGTCACTTTCCTATCCTGGTCAATGATTTTCTTTACTCTTGCAGCACTTGCATCGCTGCACTCTGAGGATGATCTTCCTGATCTTGGAAGATCAGCAACATTAGAAAGGCCACTCTTAAACTGCCTACACCATTTTTTTAATTTTTTTTTTTTTTACAGAAACATATGAAGGACAGAATTCCTCAAACACTGGTCCCATCTCCCTGTGTATTTCTGTAGGTTTTTTCCCTGCAACATCAAGAATTGTATCCCAGTTCTGGCCTCTGATTTCTCGATTGTTCTGACAAACCGTTAGAGTAGCAGATCCGGTCAATAAGGTGTATTGCGCCATTTACCATACCGGGTAAACCCGTCGAGGAGAAAAATTCATAATTCTCAAAGTCCAGTACAAATTGAATGAGCTACATATGTCTTAAATTTCAACTTTCTCCTACTCCTTCAAAGTCATGGTAAAGACTTATAATAAGCCCCTTGTAGTCCTGAAATAGTTAATGGAATCGATTTCATTGTGATTCATGGATACCCATACGCGCTTAATCGTTTTCGGCGAAGGGTTTTGATCCTGACGGTTCCTGTGGATATTTGGTGGAACACACTCCTGCTCTGCCCTCACGTGTGCGCCATTCCGCTCGACTCTCGTTTGATTTCAAAGTTCTGCAGTCTGGGTATTGTTAACTCGTCTTCTTCTTCTTCTTTGCGTTCATGATCTTTGGGTCATTCTATATCTACAGGGCAGTCGCCATGATGAAGTCTGTAGTCTTCACCAAGTCGGAGGGGCTTCCCCGCAGCTCTTGTCTCAGCTCCGCACCCTTTGGTCAGGTCTGGTATCTCATTTCCCTACGTAGAATGTGTTCAGGGTTCTGGCCTCCTGTTCCACATGGACACTCATCGGTGTATGAGATCTTCAGTCGGTATAGATGTTCTAGTAGTCTGCAGTGTCCAGTTCTCAGGCGAAATAAGGTAGTTTGCTGATTTCTTTTGAGTTGGTGAATTGGGTCTGGTGTACTGCTTATGTTTCTGACTTCTCTCCATTGGTGTATATACTGATTTCTGATGATGTTTTTGATCTCTATTGCTGTGTCGTCTTCCAATATGAGGTCCCTGATAGACTTTACGATGTCACTCCGATCCTTGTCCAAAGTGCCCATCATTTAGGTAGACATGATGTCATCTCTGTCTTTGCCTGAGCCCCAGCACGACCAAGACAGTACATCCACACTAGCCTATGCAGTTTTGAGTAATCTACAGCTACTATCCACGCATGCTGTAGCCATCCCTTCTGTGCCTTCCGAACTAACGACTGGGAGTCTAACACCATCACGGTCCCGGTTGTTTTTGTTGTTTGTCCATCGTTTCCGAAGAGGACCACATTGTCATCTGTCAATCCTGGAGTTGGTTCGATCTCGAAAGCACCTGCCACACTGAGAGCAGAGAAGCATAGTCTGACCCGTCAGGCGGCGGCAACTCGTCTCTTGCCCTGCGTGTCGCTCGTCTCCATGCAGCTTCCGTGATTCTTGTCTGCTCCATATGTGCGTATCATAGGAGATTTGACTACGCCAGGCAAAGCGATCAGCAGCAATTTTCTCCCAATTAAAAGTGTCAATGTCGCAGCTCTTCAATGAGGCTTTCAGAGTGTATGTCCCGGTTCAAGAGGTTTCGAACAGCCTGTACGGGAGCTGAGGTCAGTGCCTCCATCTCCATTATCATACTGTACATTCTTATGCGGCAGCAAAGACTGTGATGACTTGTCATGTTCGTCGCATTCCTAAAGATATCCTCCACAGTTGACGGATGGCACGATAACAGTCGGTCGATCACAGCTGAGGTTCGAAGATGTGTGTAAGCGTCATAGGAAGGTCTAGGACATGAGTAACATTCTGGAAAGACGAAGCTGCAGACTGATCCAAGTGAAGATATCACCTGAAGGGCCACCTCACGGTTTGTGAAGAGAAGCTCTTGCAACACAGAGAAGTGAAACGACAATGCCGCAAGGAGACAGAAAACAAGAAAAGCTAAGTACATATTATTTGTTCACCACTGTATCAACTGATGATGATGGCATATACTGTATCAACTGCGGTATAGGAAAAAGAAGTCTCTAACACTTTCTCCCTGACAGCAGTGGCTGTTTAGGCGACAACATCCAGAACTTTAACATCCCATTTAACTAAACCAATCAAGCCTTTAAGCTTTTCCTAATTATCATACACTAAAACAAATCAATACAAAAATATAACGGTTATCCGGAACAATCTTTTACGTACGGTAAAATATAAAATTGTATTTGGGGTGGGGGAGAAATATATATATATATATATATATATATATATATATATATATATATATATATATATATATATATATATATATATATATATATATATTAGATAGAGAGAGAAAGAGAGAGTACAGGAGAGTACATTTGATTAGATTAAAATGTAGCATTAGTATAGGTTGCGTACACAATTTCAGCTCTCTAGATTATGTGGAAGTTGGTTAAAATAGGAGATATAGAATTCGCGAAAAAAGACAATTTAAAGCTTGTGTGAAATAAGACAACCAATCCTTCTTTCTGCGACATCTTCTACAGAAGGAGTCATAAACGAAACACGCAAAGTGACAGATGAAAACTGCCAACTAACCATTTCAGTGACAAATACACTGGATGCTACACCTGGCTTGGTAAGGTGAGAGCAACACCTGGTGTAGCTTTGCGATAACCATCAGTTATGGCCTGCAGCTGTTGTTCAACATAAATTCTCCTCACACTATAGATATAAACGCGCTAATGTTTTTTTGTAATATATCACATGGTTATATCAGCGAATGTAGATATATTTATATATACCATATAAAAGCAAAGGCTGCCGTCCATCGTAGACGATGATGGCATAATATTATTTGCTAGCGCTATTTTTAGTAAGGATTAACTGCGCTGCTTTTTATCCTCATTCTCTCGTATATATATATAGACACACCCACGCTTGTGTCCACTTGTGATGTTAGAAGTCATGGGGAGGTGACCTCCTTTGTATCATTATTTATGATAGGCGAATATCCGCTGGTGAGTTGCCAGGCCAATCTCAGTATCTGTTACCAACCGTTAGGGTGGTAGTCCCTAGGATGTAGGATCGCTTATTTATGGTACTGATGTAAGCGTAAATTTAGAGCAAGGTAGACCCGCAGCCTGTGATCGCGATCTATGTCGTACCTCTAACCACATAACCAAGACCTTATGTTATAGCCATACAGTCACTCCTTTTTACCACATATTCTCTGTGTTTTTAACTTGCAGCCGCCGATAAGCCTACTCCTTGTGATTTCCAACTGCCAAAGGATTTTTAACGTGCGCGCCACTCACCGCGGATGTATGATCTCACTACTCAGAGATCAGGGGACATCTTACCGGATGATTCACGTGACAAAATATCGGTCTCCACCGTGATTTGAACCCGCTATCTCCAGTACCCGAGGCGAACACCTTACCTAAGACCACTGGGTCCTCCACATACACACACACACACACACACATATATATATACATATACACACACACGCAAACATATATATATTAAACGTGCGCTCGCGCGCTCGCACACACACACACACACACACACAGGCCAACTGAAATCATAATTTCCCGGAATCATTCTTCAGAAACAACATTTTAACGATTGTACACGTTGCTCTGTCCTGATTTTTGCTCTAAATTGCCAGAAAACATGTTAAGAATATAAAACTACAAATAGCAAGTACAATAGCAAGTACAATAGCAAAAGTGATGGAACATCTTTTGGTTTTTCACGCGATATGCGTGCTGTCTGGTATTTGTGCCATGGTAGAAGTTGCGGGCATAAGCCAAGCCATTATGGGTACATGACTCTAGAAAGGTATTTTCTTAGCTTATTACATCAGGTTAGAATTGTTAGCTTGTACTCCATGATATATAAAATATAAAAATATATCAAGATAAGGTCCATTGACACACACAGACCCCAACCCAAGATGACTATTGGTAATGAAGAAACTGAACACATGAATTACTTTGAATCCCTTGGCCCTTTGATAACAAACGATGGAGACTGTGCAAGGGAAATAAAGAGACGAGTGTCCAAGCGATGCAGAAACTGAAAGGTATGCCAAATGTGTGGCACAATACTAACAAAGAATTACAATTGAAGATCCTCAGAACATGCCTGTTGCCGGTGACAATGTACGGATGCATGGACCATCACACAAATGTTCAGAAAGAGGATCGAGGCTTTCGACACAAAATGCCACAGAAGAATCCTCAAAATATCTTGGGTAAAGAAAACAACCAACAAAGCCGTCATGCAAGATCTGAGTGTCGAAGAGAACTGGCTTATTTAGCAGGTTATGCCTCGGAAACTAGGGGTTTTCGGCCACATCAAGCGCTATGAAATAAAAGCAGTATAGAGGGTATTCTTCCAGGAAGACGAGGCAGAGGCAGACCAAGGCGTAGATGGACACAAGACATCAAGGACACCCTAAACATGAACATGGAGCAGGCGGTTATACTCACTGCTGATCAATAGGATGACTGTCATGAGACCGACGTTCTGCCAATGACATCCTACATGATGATGATGAATCCTCTTCACCAATTCCAAGTTTGAGCCGTATTCTCACATACTCCTTTAACGAGACTAGTCTGAGCTCTACTACCTTCGTCATGTGTTCCGTATTCTTGTTTACTCCCACCACATCAATTCTTCTATGTGTTCATCCCTGCACATGGTTGGCGACATATATATGTCCCCTTGAATATCAAACATGTCCCCTAAAGCAGAAACGAGTGCTTTCTCGATTGAACGGTGTGAGGCTACTTGTCCATGTTGTTTATACCCACAGTTAAGCCCCCTCTGATCATTTTTCTTTGAAGAATTTCTTTTGGGCCGTACTCTCTTTTTGCTGTCATCTGGAGCTCACATCTGGAGTCTACCGCTGTTCATTCGAGGCTCATACCAAATGTATGTCCATATTTTAAGGGATATCTTATTATGGTAGAGAGGAGCATGTAGCCTAGTCGACAGTGAGCTGGATTGCTAATACTAACGACCGCTTCTCAAGTCGAAACAGCTGTAAATGGGTACCGGACATATGAGTTGGGGAAGGTATAAACAGCAAGAATAGGAATTGGCCACCCCACCTCACGTAGGCTGCGGCTTAGTCCATGAAGGGTTATCTTCATCCACGACAGCAATTGTTGCCATGGTACCCATCTTTAACCTTTTTTCATCATCATGTAGCATGTCCTTTATAGAACGTCGTTTCAATCACAGCCTGTCTGAAAGAAACGCGTTCCCTTGCCAAAACTCCAGCCTCCGCCAGTCATACTTAGGCATTCCTGGATATCTTGGTGCCATCGTCTTCTTGGTCTACCCCTTCCTCTTTTGCCAGGCACCATACCTCCCATCACTGTTCTCTTGAGACCGTTGTGTCTCTTGATGTGAACAAAGTAATTGCATTTTCTAGCCAATATGGAATTGATAAACCTGTTCTCCTCTATGCTCAACTCTTGCCGAATGTCTACATTTGTCTTTTTCTCTGACTATGGTATTCTGAACATCTTTCTGTAATATTTTGACTCGAAGGATTCCATTCTTTGTCTGGAAGTTCTGGTAATCGTCCATGATTCGCAGCCATAAGCTACCACAGGAAAAACACAGGCTCTCAAGACTTTTACTTTTATCATTTTGTTGGTGCTCTGCCATAATTTCTTCAGGCTGTTCAGTCTCTGCATTGCCATGGCTAATCTTCTTCTGATTTCTTTGTTGGTAGAAGTTATTTTAATTTTGGTAGAAATATAGTGATGATTGGTGTTTTCTATCATTAGCTTGTTGATCTTGAATCCTTCCCAGCCGATGTGCAATAGTTGTGTAAGGCATTTATTTTCAAAACCACTTCAGTTTTTTCTCCAGTGTCTGTTATAGCACAGCTTTCGCCTCCATGTGTTAGCACAGATATTACGATGGAGCTAAACAACAACCTCAGCTTTGTGTCAGCATTAATGCGTTGTGTGTGTGTGTGTGTGTGTGTGTGTGTGTGTGTGTGTGTGTGTGCGCGTGCGTGCGTGCGTGCGTGCGTGCGTGCGTGCGTGTGTGTATATATTCATATATATATAAATATATATACCTTCTTCCTGTGAGAGTGTCCTATCCATGTGTTTTCTCTGCCGGTTATCCAGCTGCAATAATTGTAATGTGTCTGTTACATCAGGCACAATGTATGGCGACATTTATTTGGTTCTCAGATTGTGGCCCATAGGATTAGAAGGACATCACTATCTCGTCTGTATCATGGCGCATTCCATGGTTAAATATTGTGGAGCAAAGAGCATAGCCACTGTGTCCTGCTAAATTAAACAAGATAAATATCCGATATTGGCGTTGGAGATAAAGTGTTAGAGACGTCATAGTATGTAGGATCACAGTCTGTGTGGTGCGGCATTCATCTACGCTCCTTGTTAACGTTTACTAAACCAGTATGCCATCTTTATTATAATATGTCATTATCTTTATTATATCCAATTTGTCATCTTTACTATATGCAATATGTCATCTTTATTATATCGAATATATCCTTATCTTTATTATATCCAATATGACTTCATCTTTACTATATGCAATATGTCATCTTTATTATATCCAATATGACTTCATCTTTATTATATGTAAATGTACTCATACTTCACTATATCCAATACGTCCCCACTTTTACTATAATGTCCCCACCGTCAATACATCCTATACGTCCCCACTTTTACTATAATGTCCCCACCGTCAATACATCCTATACGTCCCCACCGTCAATACATCCAATACGTCCCCACATTTACTATAATGTCCCCACCGTCAATACATCCCCACATTTACTATAATGTCCCCACCGTCAATACATCCAATACGTCCCCACTTTTACTATAATGTCCCCACCTTCAATACATCCTATACGTCCCCACTTTTACTATAATGTCCCCACCGTCAATACATCCAATACGTCCCCACTTTTACTATAATGTCCCCACCGTCAATACATCCAATACGTCCCCACTTTTACTATAATGTCCCCACCGTCAATACATCCAATTCGTCCCTACAAAAACGAATCGATCATCCACAGTAGAAGTCGACAGTGGGGTGGCCATGTTGTACATTATATAACACATGCACATACTGCTTTATCAACACAATACCTGCATAAAGTATTGCTAAGAAGAAGAAGCGGGAGAGGAGGAGGAAAGTAGAAGCAAGAGGAAAGAAAAGCAGGTGGAAAGAAGAAGCAGATGGAAAGAAGAAGCTGGTGGAAAGAAGTAGACGGAGAGGAGGAGGAAAGAAGAAGCAGGTGGAAAGAAGTAGACGGAGAGGAGGAGGAAAGAAGAAGCAGGTGGAAAGAAGTAGACGGAGAGGAGGAGGAAAGAAGAAGCAGCGGGAAAGAAGTAGACGGAGGAGGAGGAGGAAAGAAGAAGCAGGTGGAAAGAAGTAGACGGAGAGGAGAAGGAAAGAAGAAGCAGGTGGAAAGAAGTAGACGGAGAGGAGGAGGAAAGAAGAAGCAGGTGGAAAGAAGTAGACGGAGAGGAGGAGGAAAGGAGAAGCAGCGGGAAAGAAGTAGACGGAGAGGAGGAGGAAAGAAGAAGCTGGTGGAAAGAAGTAGACGGAGAGGAGGAGGAAAGAAGAAGCAGGTGGAAAGAAGTAGACGGAGAGGAGGAGGAAAGAAGAAGCAGGTGGAAAGAAGTAGACGGAGAGGAGGAGGAAAGAAGAAGCAGGTGGAAAGAAGTAGACGGAGAGGAGGAGGAAAGGAGAAGCAGCGGGAAAGAAGTAGACGGAGAGGAGGAGGAAAGAAGAAGCTGGTGGAAAGAAGTAGACGGAGAGGAGGAGGAAAGAAGAAGCAGGTGGAAAGAAGTAGACGGAGAGGAGGAGGAAAGAAGAAGCAGGTGGAAAGAAGTAGACGGAGAGGAGGAGGAAAGAAGAAGCAGGTGGAAAGAGGTAGACGGAGAGGAGGAGGAAAGAAGAAGCAGGTGGAAAGAAGTAGACGGAGAGGAGGAGGAAAGAAGAAGCAGGTGGAAAGAAGTAGACGGAGAGGAGGAGGAAAGAAGAAGCAGGTGGAAAGAGGTAGACGGAGAGGAGGAGGAAAGAAGAAGCAGGTGGAAAGAAGTAGACGGAGAGGAGGAGGAAAGAAGAAGCAGCGGGAAAGAAGTAGACGGAGAGGAGGAGGAAAGGAGAAGCAGCGGGAAAGAAGTAGACGGAGAGGAGGAGGAAAGAAGAAGCAGCGGGAAAGAAGAAGCAGGTGGAACAAATAAGAAAGTGGAAAGAAGTAGACGGAGAGGAGCAAGAAAAGCACAAAAAAAGAAGGAAGGAAGAGAGTGAGTGAGGGAGGGAGGGAGGGAGGAAGGAAGGAAGGAAGGAAGGAAGGAAGGAGGGTGGGATGGAGGGAGGAAGGACGGGAGGAAGGAAGGAAGGAAGGAAGGAAGGAAGGAAGAAGCTTAAAGAAGGACGTGAGTTAACGCAACAATATGCGCCTGAACTGGCCTCGGAAGATCTTTCGTTCACTCACGTCTTCCTTAAATGTCATTGTCCACCACTTTACTGTTGTCTTACTTGTGTCACCATACACTGTCTGCATTCTGCGATGAATGGCAACTGATCAACATCCTTCAGCTGTTAGAAACCGAATCACCGCTCGCTGATCAACGCTGGGCGGATTCCGTGTCATACCCGCCATGTTTTCAACGGTCTGCTGAGGAAACTACCAGTCGGAGGATAATGACATTTTGCAAACTTGACGGTTGGTATGTGCTGTTTTCATCAGAATTGACATCATGCGCATCGTACGTATGTTCACTTGTTGCAGTTTGGTCCGGTTTCATTTGAATACGCCTCGTATAACTAAATGAACGGAAAATATCACCGGAAGCGAGCATAGCCCCATATAGAGTAGTCAGTCCCATAGCAGAAACAGCCGTAGGGGATGAAGTGTTAAAGCTGTCATTGTACTAGGTCTCAACTGTTTTCTGAGGTCAGATCACCAGTTCCCTTTCCCACTGTCTTTCATTTCCTAACCTAAATCAGCTATCCATGTACGTATGTGTATACTGTAGCCTGTTATGTTAAAGTAAGCGACGTAACCCCATGTCTAGAGAAGGGAGACTAACGTCTGGTTGGGCAAAACATACTGATCAGACATGTTAGTCAGGGTCAGGCACAACATACTGATCAGACATGTTAGTCAGGGTCAGGCAAAACATACTGATCAGACATGTTAGTCAGGGTCAGGCAAAAAATACTGATCAGACATGTTAGTCAGGGTCAGGCAAAACATACTGATCAGACATGTTAGTCAGGGTCAGGCAAAACATACTGATCAGACATGTTAGTCAGGGTCAGGCACAACATACTGATCAGACATGTTAGTCAGGGTCAGGCAAAACATACTGATCAGACATGTTAGTCAGGGTCAGGCAAAACATACTGATCAGACATGTTAGTCAGGGTCAGGCAAAACATACTGATCAGTTATGTTAGTCAGGGTCAGGCAAAACATACTGATCAGACATGTTAGTCAGGGTCAGGCAAAACATACTGATCAGACATGTTAGTCAGGGTCAGGCAAAACATACTGATCAGACATGTTAGTCAGGGTCAGGCAAAACATACTGATCAGACATGTTAGTCAGGGTCAGGCAAAACATACTGATCAGACATGTAAGTCAGGGTCAAACAAAATATACTGATCAGACATGTTAGTCAGAGTCAGGCAAAAGATACTCATCGGACATGTTAGTCAAGGTCAAACAAAATATACTTACAGACATGTTAGTCAGGGTCAAACAAAATATACTGGCCAAGACTCTCACATCGGCTTCCCCGAAGCCGTTCTTCGAAACGGGGTGCTTACACGGCAGCACGGTTAACGAGGTGGGGGTTCGACGTGATCCCCATAGTAGTGAACGACACGCACATGAAGCCAAGCAGAGCAGAACCGTCTGGAGGACGCAGATCAACCTTCATCAGCATGCTCGGGATGTCAAAAAAGCTACAACAAACCGCCACTCAAAGTCCTTTTTATGGCGCACAAAAGGGTAAAACTACCCATTGTGGGCATTCCTTCAACAGCAACAACATTCCCTTGTCTAAACATACACTTTAATCGTACACAAACAAAAACACGTAAATCCATGTCAGCTACAGCAAGGAATTTAAAGGCCCCTACTTTAAAATGTGCACACACACAATGACTAAATTCTTCAGATGTATTGATCTGTGAATATTCCTAGTCCTAATCGATAACAGCTTGTAAAATAAGACAAGCTGACATAACTGGGAACAAATTGAACCAGTCGAATCTAACACGGACAACAAAGAGAGGCCTTATAATGAAGAAACTACAAATAGATTAAAATGATGCGAAAACGAAGACGGGCGAAAACCAATACTGAGCGGGAGATAGGTGGATATGACACTGGGGAGAGGTCTGGTAGGGAGAGGAGGCAAAGGGGACGTGACTAATACTAAGCGACACGTATTGAGGACGGGGAGTAGAGTTGGAAGACAAAGGAGGTGAGGTAGCGAGAGGAGCAGTAGTAACAGTAGAAGTTTCATGTCTACTAGCGGTATGTGGTGGTGGTAGTAGTAGTAGTAGTAGTAACAGCAGTAGTAACAGCAGTAGTAGTAGTAGTAGTAGTAGTAGTAGTAGTAATAGCAGTAGTAGTAGTAGTAGTAGTAACAGCAGTAGTAGTAGTAGTAGTAATAGTAACAGCAGTAGTAACAGCAGTAGTAGTAGTAGTAGTAGTAACAGCAGTAGTAGTAGTACCAGCAGTAGTAGTAGTAGTATTAGTAGTAGTAGTAACAGCAGTAGTAACAGCAGTAGTAGTAGTAGTAGTAGTAGTAGTAACAGCAGTAGTAGTAGTAGTAGTAGTAGTAGTAGTAGTAGTAACAGCAGTAGTAGTAGTAGTAACAGCAGTAGTAGTAGTAGTAGTAACAACAGTAGTAGTAGTAGTAGTAACAGCAGTAGTAGTAGTAACAGCAGTAGTAGTAGAAGCAATAGTAGTAGTAGCAGCAGTAGTAGAAGTAGTAACAGCAGTATTAGTAGTAACAGCAGTAATAGTAGTAACAGCAGTAGTAGAAGTAGCAGTAGTAGATACAACAGTAGAAGCAGTAGCAGTATTAGTAGTAACAGCAGTAGCAGTTGTAACAACAGTAGTAGTAGTAGTAGTAACAGCAGTAGTAGTAGTACTAACAGCAATAGTAGTAGTACAAGTAGTGGTAGCAGCAGTAGTAGTGGCAGTAGCAGCAGCAGTAGTGGCAGTAGCAGCAGTAGTGGCAGCAGTAGTTGTAGTAGTAACAGCAGTAGCAGCAGTAGTTGTAGCAGCAGCAGTGCAGTAGCAGTAGTAGTGCAGTAGCAACACTAGTGTAGTAACAGCAGTAGTAGCAGCAATAGTAGCAGCAGCAGTTGTAGTACTAGCAGCAGTAGTGTAGTAGCCGCAGTTATGTAGTAGCAGCAGTAGCGGCGGCAGTAGTGGCAGTAGCAGCAATAGTTGCAGTAGTAGTAGCAGCAGTAGTATCAGCAGTAGCAGTAGTAGCAGTAGTAGCAGCAGTAGTAGCAGCAGTAGCAGCAGTAGCAGCAGTAGTAGCAGTAGTAGCAGCAGCAGTAGTATCAGTAGTAGCAGTAGTAGTAGCAGTAGTAGCAGTAGTAGTAGCAGCAGTAGTATCAGCAGTAGCAGTAGTAGCAGCAGTAGTAGCAGCAGTAGTATCAGCAGTAGCAGCAGTAGTAGCAGTAGTATCAGCAGTAGCAGTAGTAGCAGTAGTAGTAGCAGTAGTATCAGCAGTAGCAGTAGTAGCAGTAGTAGTAGCAGTAGTAGCAGTAGTAGCAGCAGCAGTAGTATCAGCAGTAGCAGTAGTAGTATCAGCAGTAGCAGTAATAGCAGCAGTAGTAGCAGCAGTAGTAGCAGCAGTACTGTAGTATCAGCAGTAGCAGTTGTAGCAGCAGTAGTATCAGCAGGACTGTAGTATTAGCAGTAGCAGTAGTAGGCAGCAGTAGTATCAGCAATACTGTAGTATCAGCAGTAGCAGCAGCAGCAGTAGCAGCAGTACTGTAGTATCAGTAGCAAGCAGTAGTAGCAGCAGTACATGTCAGTACATGTGTGATCCTCCTCTTGTGTAAACACATCGAAGTACCAACAATGGAAGTGAGTTTGACTGTAGTATATCGCATCACATTATTCGGAGATGACTTGACGCTGACTTGTTTTATTGATAATTAATTTTAACTGATATTGGTTAGAAGAAGAAAAGTAAGAAGAAGTGCAGAGGGAGTAAGAGACGAAGTAGACGAAGAAATTAAGATAAAGAGAGAACAATACAATGCAAGTGGGAGAAGACAAATAAGCAGAAGCAGAAGGAAGGAAGGAAGGAAGGAAAGAAGGAAGGAAGGAAGGAAGGAAGGAAGGAAGGAAGGAAGGAAGGAAAGAAGGAAGGAAGGAAAGAAGTAAGGAAAGAAGTAAGGAAAGAAGAAGGAAAGAAGAAGAGAAGTAGAAGAAGATGAATTGATTAAATGATGAAGAACGCTATGAAGAACTGCCTGCACCAAGAAACCCTACAAGCAATCAAGCGCTGGCTCGAAAGAGCGTAGAAATATCCAGCAAATTCTGGTGATGATACCCTGCCCGAGAATGTGATAGCCTGATGAGATCATTATGGGCCAGTCACTGGGTTCACTCGCTGATCGTGGTCAAACTCGTATCGTCGGTGTTTGCGACCGATTCTTTCTTATAAATCACTAGCGGCATAAGCATGCAAATAGGCAATTTTCATCTTCGTTCCTTTCCGCTAGTCATGCTGTATAATAATGGTTCTTAACCTGTTCTGTGCCATTCTTCCTATGTCCAGAATAACCTCTTTTCTCCCCCCCCCACCCACCCCCCATCCATCACCACCGAGATCCCTTTCACATGATAGGCTAACGAAAAGGTCATCACTTTTTTTTTCTGAAAAGTGGTCCCAATTTCTGTCTCCCCCTCCCTCCCTCCCCCTCTCTCTCTCTCTCTCTTTCTCTCTCCCTCTGTTGATAAACCCTGCTATATAGGATAGTTAGTTCTCCATCGCAAGTGACGATGGCTACATCAACAGACGGTTGTGTCTTGATGATGTAACTTGCGCTGTATTTGGATTATTAGTGAGCAAGCAACTGCATGAACCTCACTCTCTGGTCCAGAGCTACCTCGAATCAGTTGCTACACATTAGTCAAGACGACTGGAGGCAACTCAGGATGCAGGCACTGTGATCCCACCTCTCGTGAGACCAGGGGTCACTCTACATAATACTTGTGGGGTTCGAGTCCACCGTTTCTGTTCATCGCTTTGGGAGGCAAGTGCCTGACCTCTTGACCACAGGGACCCAAGAAGACTGCAGAGTCTGTAGACAACCAGTGTTGCAAGCAAGTCTGGTATTTTGTCCCAAAAGGGACCAGCGGACGATAGGGATGTTCATGACCCCCGAAGTCACACCCGCGCAGCCATGCTTGCGCTGTGGGAGTCTGGGTTTGTCATTGGCCAGCTCTTTCCTGATCAGAGGGCCAGTACTGATCAGGAATGATGGTTTCGCTAGTTCCACCCAGCTACATACCATATTTTCTGCCTCCACTCTGTGTTGTTTACTTGGAAATTCGCTGCTCCGTGAGATGTGTATTATTGATGCTGGATGATTTTCATATATTTCATAGATTGATCTCATGGTATCTACATGAGAACTACTTGTGTAGAGATAATGCTTGTAATGTTGACAAGACGATGGTTAACTAGATCTCATTGACCTACAGCAGTCAATGACGCAGATCACAAAAACCGGCTTGAATGGATGACGTAGAACGTTGAGCATGAAGCAATGTAACGTACGAAATATAGCATAAAAATTGTTAAACGCTGAACAATATATATATTTATATATATATACACATAACATGGATGCATACATTTCATGAACGAACGAGCGCAGGCAGGCAGACAGACAGAGGCAGCGAGACAGACAGAGAGAAACAGACAGACAGAGACAGACAGAGACAGACATACACAGACAGAGGCAGACAGAGAGAGACAGACATACACAGACAGACAGAGACACAGACAGACACACACAGACAGACAGACACAGACAGACAGACAGACAGACATCATATATTCACACACTTGCTTGGACGCACGCACACACATACACACACGAATACATACATACATACTTACATGCATATACTCATACATACACATGCACACACTCACATATACATACAGATACCCACTTTGAAAAAAATAGCTCTGGTCCGCTGGACCCGAGGCTAGCAGTCAGCTGTAGGCCGCTCACAGCTGCAGGTCAGGCACTGATCAGCATCTTGATCCCACATTCCACGTATTAACGCCGTGCTCCAAGAAACAGACTGTGCTACAGCAACCTTCCCAAGAGGTGGGGTATCAACACTGCGATACCCGTAGTAATGAACCTATGGGAAGACCTGTATAACACTACAGCGGAAAGGAACCAAGTCCACCTACTTCAATACGCCCGACGATCTCAGACAAAAAAAACAATGCATCCACTTTCTACTAGAGATAATCCGTCCAAGAGCGATGGACTCGGTTCGAGCAGCTTCCACACGTTACGCTAGAGGACAGACAGACATGTAGATAGAAAAACAAACATGGTCACATACATAATGAAGCTAAGGCAAACAGACAACCGGTAATGGTGCGCGTAAAACGATGGTGGTTAGGAACGTAAACTGTAATCGAAGAATAATTCCCCTCACAATCTGCCAGCATTGTTCGCGGCTACATGCACACTTGTAGCAGTAACGCTGACACGCAGTAATCTTGGCTGTCTTTAGATGTATAATTTCCTCTGAGGATGATTTCGTATTCGTCGCATAATTTATGTCCATATTAGCAAGGGTTTTTATGTCTTTGTGTGTTAGAAGCTGAACATCATGTCGATTTTAGAAATAAATGTTGATCTACAAGTATATTATATTTTAATACACAGTATCGCCGCATCCTCGCCTTATTTATAATTTTCTTGTAAGATTTAGTCGGAGTGGTGATGCTGTGCTTACTATCGACACGTTACAGTGTGTCTCCGTGGTGACGGAATAAATTGTGATTACGTTAAATGCAATCTGACATAAGAACAATTACATACGCGTACTGACATACTGGTTTCATCGGGCGTCAGGCAGGGTTCTCTCTTTGCCACGTATTCGAATAAAATGCCCTAGGAGTCAAATACAGAACAGGAAAGTATCAATGCATTGCTCTTTGCAAGCAACCAATGTTTGATCCACTCTAATGAACATAACCTACAACGTGATATTGATTCACTCTACTAAAACTGTCAAAAGTACGATATGAATATCAACACATCAACAACAGAGAAAGATTTGGTAGAAAGCACACCACACTTGATTTGCATGTGAATGAAACAAAAGTAAAGCAGGTACAATAATTTCGGTATTTTGTGAACTGTTTTTTTCTTGTTTCTTTTACTGAGGATGGTAGACTCGATAGAGAGATAGAGACGAGAGTGAAGAGGTCAAACGTTGCCATATACCAGCTTCCAGTACTAAGATACCCCAAGATTTACTAACAAACAGAAAAGCACACGATAAATAGTATCTTCATCCTAACCAGTGCCGGACATGGATATTGAATAGGGCCCAGGAACGAAAGTTAGCCACCTGCATACGATTTCCACTATAACATCAGAAGAGACACTGCCGAAGGCGGATGTGTCGGATCGAAAGGTGCAAAGATCGCAGTCAAGCTGTAAACTAGCGACACAACGCATTCCGTTCTCCGGACTACATTAAACTACTTGCAAAGCCCTGTTCAGGGCTTGGTACCAGGAGACTGAGAATGAACGCAGAAGAAGAAGATCAGAAGAGTTAGAATCAGAAATACGAATATTCGGGAGAAGGTTGGAACAATTCCCTGCCTAAATTACATCGAGCAACAGAGTATGAATTGGTTTGGCCACATTGTGAGAATGCAACCAGACCACAATGCTCATGCAACCTTCTACGGGAGAACATCAGGAAGAAGGGCGAGAGGTAGACCTAGGAAAAGGTGGGAGGACAGCGTAAACGAGACGTGTCGTAAAATGGGGGGAAATGTTACTCGGGCCATGAGAGATGCGAAAGACAAATACATACCATGACACCAAGCTACAACCTGGTAGAAAGCGTTACGAGAAGAATAATTTACTTGACTAAAGGGACCCCTATTCCCTATTAGAAGCATTCGCTCTTCAGTTACCAGTGTTCAGATGACTAGTAACGAAAAGTACAACTGCACCGGTTCAAATCACGATCGTGTCCAGTTTCGCAGACATAAGTTCTTTTTTTTCACTCCTCCAAGTAGGGGAAGTAATGGCTACCTACCGTACTGCACACCTGCCAAGAAACTTATAACAGCCAAATAGGTTCGCAAAGATGGCGCCGTAACTGGCTGCGAGTCTACATTTCTCTACTGTTTTGGATCGTTATGGATGCCGCCAGACCACGGATTTGCCTGGAATTCACAATGGTCGACGACTTACACTTGTGTTCACGGAAACGTGGTGTTGTTTTCCATCTGGACTTGTTCTTTCGTTCTTTTTTTGTGATTTCTTCCCATCCGTTTATCCTGGTCTGGACGCCGGCTGAATGGCACTACGCTTATACCTGTGTCGTATTTCACGGGTTAGTTCTGCTGGATCACCTTCACAAATTTGGCGTGTGGGGATTTTAGATGCTACTATGATGAGCTGAATACAGCTGAGGAGATATGCCAGACTCACTAACGCGCTGAGTGTTGTTATCGATAAAGCACGACTAACACCGTTAGATGCCATCCCACCTTTTCTGCCCTGCGGGTTACCTGTTTACGGAAAGGCTTCGGTGGTAACCCTGAGGCAAAATCTGCATCCTATGCTATCTCCAGTCGTCTCGAAGAATGTCTTGCCACTGGCAAAAGGTAGCTTAGGCTCTGTGAGTGAGGTTGACAAAAGGCGCAGTTTCTTCCTCACTTTAATCCAAATCACCGCGCAAGTCACCCATTTCAGCGGACACAGCAAGAGATACGACTGTCCACAGGGCTGAACAAAAAGAGTGGTCTTCATCACTTGTGATGGACAACTATTATTATAAGAAGCGACGTTCTGCAAAGTACATGCTACTTACTTAACATACCTGGCTCGTCGAAAGATACGCTTAAGGAGGGGTTTGTATGAATGAGCTTTCTATTCCGATCCTACTTAACAGAAAGAATGGCTGCTAAACCGCGTAGTCAGAGGGAGAAATGTCTAGTCAGACTACCGAGGGTTATGTATGAGGCCGGCTACACCCAGCCTGTTGAAGAAATTAGCAACATGAAAAAGAAAGAAATGTTTCTACACAATGTGGTACAAGAGCAACGACAAAGTCAAATCAAGTCAGACTAACAAGGGTTGTTAAAATGAGATAGAAAATGGCAGCATAGACAAACCTGGTAGAGATGGGCAGACAAAGATCTTCATACTCAGAACGGGATATTGTAGACTCAAGGCCCACCTCCACAGAATGGGTCTCAGAGACACTGCCACGTGCGATTGTGGAACAACCAAGCAAACACCAGAACATAACCTGCAGGACTGCCCTATCTATGCAGACCAAAGAGAGGCAGTCTGGCCCGGGGAAGCGACCATGCTCGAAAAGCTGTGGGGGATCGGCGATGATCTGAAACGCAGTCTCCTTCGTGAACCTCACCGGACTAGAAGCACAGTATCAGTTGATCGTGAACCTCACCGGACTAGAAGCACAGCATCAGTTGATCGTGAACCTCACCTGACTAGAAGCATAGCATCAGTTGATCGTGAACCTCACCTGACTAGAAGTATAGCATCAGTTGATCGTGAACCTCACCTGACTAGAAGTATAGCATCAGTTGATCGTGAACCTCACCTGACTAGAAGTATAGCATCAGTTGATCGTGAACCTCCCCTGACTAGAAGCACAGCATGAGTTGATCGTGAACCTCACCGAACTAGAAGCACAGCATCAGTTGATGGTGAACCTCATCAAACTAGAAGCACAGCATCAGTTGATCGTAGACCTCACCGGACTAGAAGCACAGCATCAGTTGATCGTGAACCTCACCGGACTAGAAACACAGCATCAGTTGATCGTAGACCTCACCGGACTAGAAGCACAGCATCAGTTGATCGTGAACCTCACCGGACTAGAAACACAGCATCAGTTGATCATAGACCTCACCGGACTAGAAGCACAGCATCAGTTGATCGTGAACCTCACTGGACTAGAAACACAGCATCAGTTGATCGTAGACCTCACCGGACTAGAAGCACAGCATCAGTTGATCGTGAACCTCACCGGACTAGAAACACAGCATCAGTTGATCGTAGACCTCACCGGACTAGAAGCACAGCATCAGTTGATCGTGAACCTCACCGGACTAGAAGCACAGCATCAGTTGATCGTGAACCTCACCGGACTAGAAGCACAGCATCAGTTGATCGTGAACCTCACCGGACTAGAAGCACAGCATCAGTTGATCGTAGACATCACCGGACTAGAAGCACAGCATCAGTTGATCGATAAAGAAGAAGTTCAAATGAGACTGGCTACACCATCCTGTATAAACTATAAGCCACACCAAAAAGCAATTAAGACCTCTAGACTCCATGGCAGAAGAGTCACAACTATATCAAGTTGTATAACAGATAACGGATCATAGAACCAGCTTTACAGCAGCGGGGCATCCCTATAGGTACTACTTCTTCTTTTAACTGTTTATGTTCTGCCTTTTAGCGTCAGATTCTGAAGAGATCTCTAGAACGTGCCCTACTGTGTGCCTCATGCACAGTAGCATTTACCGCCTCAGATATTTCTGTAAGCCACCGTTTCCCTGGTCGGCCTTTGGCCGTTAATCTGTTGTATCTAAATAACATTGCTTTTTGGGTGTGTGGGGGGGGGGGGGGGGATGTGGGGTGTGCTGTATTGTGGTAATCATGTTACGTGGCAAACAATTTTAGATGCTGTCTTTTGATGTAGTCTAATACCGGTGTTGTTCCCATTAGTCTCCTGATGTCGTGGTTTCTGATCATGTCTCTCCTTGTTACACCCAATATTTTCATGGAAATGTCATTTCTGCTGTTAGGATTTGTCGTTTTCACTTTGATGTAAGTGTCCAGTTTTGACATTGGTAGCATAGTGGGAAGACAATCTTGTTGTATATAAAGCTCTTTTGGGTAGTTAGTCACGTGCTTGCAATTAGGTTACGGATTTAATTGCCCAATGATCTGACGTGCCTTATTACATGTTTGTTCGATCTCCGATGAGATTCTCCCGTCTGCTGATCAGGTCCTCCCTAAGTATGTGAAATCTTTCACCTGTTTGATATGCTTCCTTGCAAGTAAGATATTGGTTTGTCCTGCTTGTCTAGATATTTTCATGACCTCAGTTTTTTTCTACGTTTATTGTGTATTCTCTGCATTTTGTATCTTGTTTATCAATATATCGTTGCAATAATATTGATGAATTTGCTATATATCATTCTTTTTCTTCTTCTTCGTACGATGTCAGATGTCAACTTGAATTTGTTCGAAGAAAGCAGCTGTCATCCTGAGGCTGTCGACACTGCCATATAGGTTGTCTAGTGTTGCCACTGGTGATGGCCACATGTGCTTTCTCTGGTCCTCATATGTCGGGCAATTTTGCAGCAGATGTTCAGCGTTCATTTTCCCTGTGCCACAGGTGCATTCGTCAGTGCCACCTATCTTCAATTTATTGAATAGATGGTACTTCAGTCTGTTGTGGCCTGTGCGGAGTCTGAAGACCACGACCTGCTCTCTTCTGTTCAGCTGGTAGTAGGCATCATTTGTTCGGATGCCAGTATGTTCTGTTTCCCATTTGGCCATGTATCTGGCGCTAATAAACCTTTTGGACTCTTCGTAGGTCACACTAGAATCTGGTTGTGGTAGTCTTGCGCCTTCTTTTGCCAGTCTGTTTGCCTCCTCGTTGCCTTGGATGTTACAGTGGGATGGAACCCACTGTACCACTGCTCTTTTTGGTACGGACTGCTGGCATAGTTGACAGAGTACTACTCTTAAGTCATTAAGTTCAGTATTTTTCTGGCTTTTTAGTGCTGTAACTACGGCCAGGGCATCTGTAAACAGGACTATCTGGCTTTCATTTCTTTCGCCTGTGAGCATTGCTTCTACTGCAGCCTTCAGTACTTCTGCCATCGCTCTGAAATTGCTTGAGAATTTTCCAGTTGCCACTGACAGTGTTATTTTTCTACCATTTGGTAGGCTCAGGAATACCCCTGCCCCTCCATTCTGTGTTTTTCCGCTATTTACCTCAGTGTTATGTCTCTTCTTTCTTTTTCAGTCTGGCTGTTCTTGTTTCCAATACCTGGTATATTTTCTACCACCTCCGGGGTGATATGCTGCTTCCATGTGGGTTTGAATACAGTAGGGATGGGCTTTGGTTTTGTTACGGTGTTCATAGGGTCTTCGCTCATCTTAGCTTTGGCTATTTCTGCAAAGTTTCTCCGCTTTAGTTTCCCATTTCCAAATCTATTTAGTCTCTGATGCATTGGATGATGTGTCAGTCTTCTGAGTTTCTCTGCTAGCTGCTGGGATCTGCAGTCTCTTCTGTCGGTCATGGATTGCAGATTTGTAATCTTTTTAAGTTCTAGAATTGGCGTTGACTTCATGCCGCCTATTATAACTCTCATGGCTTGGTTTTGAAGTTTGCTAATTTTATCAAAGTTCGCCTTTGTTGCTGTTGTCAATGCCGCAATGCCATACTCGAGAACTGGTCTCACTCTTCCAGTGTACAGTTTCTTTAGTATTCTTTCGTCTGCTCCCCAGCTTGTGCCAGCAAGTTTCCTCATGATTGCCATTCTTTCTCTGGCT
The DNA here is from genome assembly GCA_036924085.1 of Ariolimax columbianus. Lineage (NCBI taxonomy): Eukaryota > Metazoa > Mollusca > Gastropoda > Stylommatophora > Arionidae > Ariolimax > Ariolimax columbianus. The sequence goes on along the minus strand of JAVGWX010000008.1, from coordinate 31,729,098 downwards.
CTCATTCGATTTCTCTCGATCTGACTTTTCCATGTCATGCGCCGATCAAATGTGACTCCCAAGTAGTTTGAGTTGTCGTTTGGCCGCAGATATTTGCCGTTAAGACTTATTTTGGTGTTCTGTGGTTTATTTGAAAGCGAGAGTATCGTACATGTTGTTTTTTCTTCATTTATTTTGACCAGTCATGATTTGGCCCACTCCTCCAACGATGTTAGGGCCTGCTGCATCCGATTGTTTGCTACGGTGAGATTTTTTCGGAGGTCCATGTAGCCAGATCGTCTGCAAACATGGAGCTGTGGACTCTTCTTTGTATATTCTCTATGATGTTGTTTATATACACAAGGAAAAGTGTGAGTGACAGTACTAACCCTTGGGGTACTCCCTGCTCCAGTGTCACCTTTTTGCTCATCTGCCCTTGTATTTGGACTCTGGCTGTTCTGTTTTCGAGGTAGTGGCTGATCCATCTGTACATTTTCCCACAAATATCACTTCTTCTTCAAATGCCTTCTCTAGATCCACCCAAACCGCTACTGTATGCTTTATCTCCTGCTAAGCATCCTCTATTTCGTGGGCTATAAGAGTGATCTGGTCCTCAGTGGATCTGTGCTGTCTAAAACCTGCTTGCTGTGGAATTAGTATGTGTTTTGCTTCCAGGTGCCACATCAGTCTGGTGTTTATCATACGCTCCATCAGTTTTCCTACACAGCTCAGTAGACTGATAGGCCTGTATCCATTTGGATCTGTTCTATCTTTTTCTTTCTTTGGTACTAGTATAAGTACAGCATCTTTCCATGCCTGCGGTACAATTCCCCTTTTCCAGTTTTGTTCAAGACTGCCAGTAGCTTCCGCTTTGCTGTTTGGCCCAACCCCATCAGCATTTCATTTGTTATCCCATCTTTTCCGGGCGATTTCTTTTTCTTTAGAGTTCTTGTGGCCTCATCCATTTTGTTCATTGTTAGTTTTGCCATCATGTGCTCCTCTGGTGCCATCTTGATGTTGTCGTGGCTCTTTTGCTCTTCACTTATATATGTATGCTTGTCTGTAGGGACATCGATGTGGTTTGCTCTGGCATAATGTTCTATAAAGGCGTTTGCTGCTTTTTTCCGGTAAGCATGTTGTCGTTCTTTTTGATGGTAGTTTATTTATTTGATGGTGTTTCGTCGTTCATGGCTCTGACTAAATCCCATAGTTTCTTCCCTTCTTTATCGATATTGAGGCTTTCTATTTTTTTCTCCAACTGTCTCTTGTTATTTGGTTCAGTATTCTTTGATATTTCGCAGTCATGGTCTTGAGGGCGATATTTGTTTCCATAGATTGCTCTCTCTCTCTCTCTCTCTCTCTCTGCGAATGTTCCTAGCATTTGAGACTTCATCCTCTGCTTTCTGCAGTTCATGATTCCAATGTGGCTTGTAGTTTTTCCTTGCCCCTCTTGGGATGGTTTCGGTGGCTGCTTGCAGTACTGCTTTGCTTAGGCTTTCCCCCATAGATTTCATATTGCTATTTCGTGTGTTGATAGTTTCACAAAGTCCATCTGTCAGCATTGCAAATCTGTCCCAGTCGGCTCGTCTGTAGTTCCAACGTGGCAGCGGTTTTATTCCTGGGGGCCTACTTCCATATCAATATCTAGCGTAATTGGCATGTGGTCGCTACCTGCCAATTGGTCGAGCACCTGACGGTCTACTTTGTGGTGAATATCCCCCGTGGAGAAAGTCAAGTCTGGAGTGGAGGTGGTATGCCATGTTCTAGAATAGATTCTAGGGCTGTCGTCCGGCCTATTTATAAGATAGAGATTTGTGTCTATCTCTCAGTCTTCCACTTCATCACCTCTGTTGTCTGTGTCCGAATATCCCCATCTCTCCGAGTAGCTGTTGAAGTCTCCAACCACTAGGCAGCTGGAGTCCTTGATTTCCATACTCGAGGGCGACAGGTCTTTGTTGGGTGGGCCATACAGCTTGAATATAAGGGTTTCCGTTTCCTGTGTCATTATGTCAACTCCTACAATTTCTGCTTGTCCGGTGTGATTTAGAGGTACTGCGCTACTCGGTATGCAGTTACGTGTCAGTATCAGAACCCCTCCTTTATGACCTTCTCTATTAAGTCGGAAGGTCTGGTATCATCTGATTCAGAATCTGTGGTTGTTGTTGTTGAGGTGCGTTTCTTGGATACATGCCACGTCTATCTTGCCTTCGTACAGGCGATTTGTTAGAGAAATTTCTTTGTAAAGGACTCCCTCCGCATTCCACTGTAGGCTATATATCTGACAGTAAATATTTATTTATTTATTTTTCTGTATGCTCACAGAACATAAAAGAAGGGGGAGTGGCGATGTGGCCAAAGGGCTGTGATCTTGGTTAATAAACTCAACGTACTAGGTTCAAATCACGTGGCGTTCAGTTTGACAGACCGGACATGTCGTAGGTCGTTTCATGGTATGTCTGCTTCTCCCAGCTGACTCAGCTGTAAATGGGTACCTGACGAATACTTGCATTCTGGTATTTAATCAGGTAAGGTTGACCGATGCCAGTTACCCAAAAGCTGCTTGAATCCGTGTTTTGAGGGTACCATGTTGGTCCAAGGGCCTGGTGCAGGTAGTCTTTACCTCTATCTGACGGGTGGTTGAAGTTGTATAGCCATCAGAAAGACACCCTCATCGTCCATCTATCGTCAGTCATGCGGACCACATGACCGGCCCATCTATCGTAGGTCATGCGGACCACATGTCCGGCCCAACTATCGTCAGTCATGCGGACCACATGCCCGGCCCATCTATCGTCAGTCATGCGGACCATATGTCCGGCCCATCTATCGTCAGTCATGCAGACCACATGTCCGGCCTATCTATCGTCAGTCATGCAGACCATATGTCCGGCCCATCTGTACGTTCGTAATGATACAGAGTCGACAACATCCCAGAGCAGTCAATCAAAGTCAATCCCAGTAAAACACAGGTATGTGCGCTTTCCACTTGAAGAACAGAGACGCACAATGACAACTTTATATTAAATGGCGCGGACCGGTACTTGAACATAGCGAGACACCCAATTACTTAGGAAATGTAATGTAACCGCACATTATCACACAAGGTACATTGCAATACGGTAAAACAAAATGTTAGTGCAAGAAATAACATAATTCGCAAGCTAACAAACACTGCATGAGGAGCATCCCCAACGGTGCTCCACATATCAGAGCATCCCCAACGGTGCTCCACATATCAGAGCATCCCCAACGGTGCTCCACATATCAGAGCATCCCCAACGGTGCTCCACATATCAGAGCATCCCCAACGGTGCTCCACATATCAGCCCTTGCACTAAGTCTCCCAGCGGCAGAGTATGCGGCGCCAGTATGGAATTCATCTACACACACTAAACAGGTCGATGTGGCAGTCAATGAGTCATGTCGAATTGTAACAGGATACCTTAAATCGACACCAACGGGGAAAGTCTATACAATCGCTGGTATCGCACCTCCGGATAGTAGAAGACATGTCGCATCTGAAGTTTGCGAGACAATAGCAGTCCTGTGACAAGACACTTCTTTTGTTGGACGTACAGCAGACGTAATACGACTGAAACCCAGGAAAGGTTTTCTGCTGACTGTACAGCCCTCAGAACAGAGCCCCGAGAGAAACCCGCATAGAAAAGTGGGGCCAAAAGAAATGTGAAAGTTGGATTGAGATCAAAAAAGAACCTGCACCAGGACATAATTTGCTTTGTCTAGTTCTTTACTGTTGTCTTCGACACACTTTTGTCACGATACACTGCCTGCATTCTGCGATGAATATCAACTGGTCGACATCCTTCAGCTGTTAGAAACCGAATCACCGCTCGCTGATCAATTCTGGACGGACTCCATATCACACCCACCATGTCTTCAACGGTCTGCTGAGGAAACTATTAGTCGGAAGATAATGAAATTTTGCAAACTTGACGGTTGGTATGTGTTGTTTACGCCAGAAGTGACGTCATCATGCGCATCGTACGTATGTTCACTTGTTGCAGTTTGGTCCGGCTTCATTTGAACACGCCTTGTATGTACATAGATATATTTTTTTTTAACTTCTCAAGGTCACATCATCCTATAGTAAGTCATGACTGAAATAGGCTACTATACTATAGTAATGATGTTTCTTTATCGTTACAATCATGAGCCTAGTAAGCCTCCCGAATTATTACATTTCGTCAACAAGGTGCCCACTCCGTAAGGTGTCCGCCTCGTGTGCCGGGGATCGCGTGTTCGAATCACTGTGGATACCGTATTTTTTTTCCCCCGTGGATTTTCTGGTACAAATTCCACTGATCGCTGGGCAGTGAGATCGGACTCCCGTGTTCAGTGTCGAGCACGTTAAAAATTGCTTGGCAATTGGAAATCAAAAAGAGTAGGCCTAACGGTCGCTGCCCGGACAAAATTAAAATTAAAAATCTACCAAAGTTATTTGTACCGTTCCCCATGTGGTCTGTTAAGAGCAGCTATAGATGGCGCTTAACTGGCTGCGGGTCTAATTAGCTCTAGTGTTTGAGTCTATTAAGATACTCCAAGAAACAGGCCGTCAAATCTAGGGTCTCCTTGATGTCCCAAGCCCGTCGTCTTCTCGGTCGACCCGTGCACCGCTTTCCAGTGACCATGCCCCTTCATAACCATTCTTTCCAGTCCGTGGTGTCGTTTGACGTGTCTAAAAAAAACAACCTGTTCTCCGGTCATTACATCATTTATGATCCAATTCTCCTCTACATTCAGGTCATGTCGGTCGGATTTGTTTCTCTTTCTTTCTTTTTGCTCGGGATTTTCAAGACTCTTCTGTAACACTGTGTTTCAAAAGCACCGAATTTCGTTCTTAGTCCTTTTGTAATGGGGGATTCCGTGGCGAAGTGGTTAAGCCGTCGGCCTCGTGATCAGGTGGTGTGGGTTCGACTCCGGACCCCGCCGTGTTTTTCACGGGTGCTTGATGCGGTGTCTCCTGCATCTCGTAGTCGTCCCCTAGTCATCTTGTCCTTGACTTGCCACTGGGGTCGGGTGGCACGAGACGAGAGAGTGGGGATAAAAAGTAGCGCAGTTAATCCTTACCAAAAATAGCGCTAGCAAAATTAATGATGCCATCATCGTCTACGATGGACGGCGGCCTTTGCCTTTTGTAATCGTCCATGTTTCACATCCATAGGTTGCCACAGAAAAATGTCTGTTCCCAGGTGCTTTAGTTTTACACGTTAAAGAGGTTCAGTTATGCTGAGAGTGAGTGGTTTGCCTCCACTACTGCAATTCATTGGGCCGTATCTCGTTCTAGCCCCAGCTGTTAGACCTCCCCCAGACTCGATCTCGTTCAAACAAATTAAACATGGAAATACTTGCCAAACTATTTCTATTTGAGAACCAGGCAAGATTGTGTTAAGCACTAACCACGCCACTTGAGACATTACGTATTCATTAATCGTGTAGACACGAGTGTGAAACCAGATTCTTTCACGATTGGGCAGGCTGTGTGTATTCCCTTTATTATATTGGTCATGTCGTATCATATACCGGAAAATTCGATTTAATAGTTGGTAGAGGCTGATTCAATCTCTCTAATTTCTCTCACAATCTTCTTCTTCTACTTCTTTCTCAAATTCCCACTGCCACGCTATGTAAAGGGCTTTGCAAGTGGCAGGATGTTGTCTGGAGAACGGAATGCGTTGTGTCGTAGTTTATAGCTAAACAGCGATATTTGTAATTTTCGGTCCAACACATCCGACTTCAGCATGATATTTGTTGCCATCGGGTTTGCTTTCCCTTTTCTATCCCTTCTCCTTAGCCAGTCTGCTCTGTTGCAGCCTGTTTTAAAGGATCACAACCTGGAGGCGGAGAAGGGTTTTGGTAGTTATGGTCACTGACCATGACGCTAGCAGCCAGCTTTGAGTCGAACTTGCTACAGTTCATGCACTGCTCAGTATCTTGATCCAGCTTCGCAATAATTCAACAGAACAAATGTTCTGGGTCAGGAAGTAGATGCCACGCTAACTCTTTGAATAGATAATGATGAACCGGTAGGTGTGCACCAATTCACATACTTGGGGTCCCTTATCAACGACATGCTCTCTCGATCGATCGATATATAGTTTTGAGGACAAACTCAGAAAAAGGGAACTGAAGTGTTTATAAAATAGAAGAATTCAAAAGTATTTAATACAGGTTTATAAGATAATCAAGATAAAGGATACATTTAACAAGTTTGTCAAATTGCAGCCGGCTACTAGAGCAGAGTCACAAATTAATTGAAGAAAACTAGAGAGTAGTGAGTGCCACAGGAAATAGTGGGGGCAGGATCAGTTGGTGGATTCAAGAAAAGAATGTATGCATTTAGTTATGTTTAGATCGATTTGAGTAGAAGAAACTGGAGTCTTCTAAACCTATATAAAGAAGTTAAGTTGTTAGACCCGAAAAAGACATGTGTTATATATATATATATCCCGGTACCCAAAAATGCCTGCTGAAGTCGGATGTCTCGGACCGAAAGGTGCAAATATCGCAGTCAAGCTGTATACTACGATACAATGCATTCCGTTTTCCAGACAAGATCCTGGTACTTGGAAAGCCCTTTTATAGGGCTTGGCAGCGGGAGTTTGAGAAGGATTGAAGAACGATATCCATAACTCTCTATAGCTCTATATACATCGCACTATCTTTAAGTTTTTCTCTCTCCTTCTCCCTCTCTCTTCCACTCTCTCTCTCTCTCTCTGTCTGTCTCTCTCCACATTTCTCTACCTATCGCTTTCCAATCATCTCCAAAACCGTCCGAAATGCTCGGAAGAAAACGCACAAGAAACGTCAAAAACGGCTACGAAATCAATTCTAATCTATGGTTTTACCGTCGCCCATTTTGAAATCCATCCTGGCAGACCCTCCCTAATCGCATGTCCAGGAGCAGAACGATGAACACGCTTGCCATCTCATGTGGCTGTCTCATTACCTCAGACAATGACACACATTGCCAATCCATAAGGCGTGTGCTTGGTAACACAACTGACAGGCTAATACGATCACGGAATTGGCGCATCGATCACAATTATCTGCTGCCAGGCTCACCCTTTTAATTTATGCCACAGGACAACGGTACGGGAACTGTGAACGAGACAATCAGACTGACGCAATCACGGACCATCACGTCCACCGCATCTCTTCTAAAACCAGTCATCATCATCATGTAGCATGTCTTTTATAGACCGTCGCTCCCATCACAGTCTGTCTGAAAGAAACTCTTTCCCTTGCCAAAACTCCGCCACATTCATACCCAGGCATTCCTGGATATCTTGGTGCCATCGTCTTCTTGGTCTACCCCTGCCCCTTTTGCCTGGCACCATACCTTCCATCACTGTCCTCTCAAGACCGCTGTGTCTCTTGATTGAACCAAAGTATTTACATTGTCTAGCCAAACTGGAATTGATAAACCAGTTCTCTTCTATGTTCAACTCTTGTCGAATGTATATATTTGTCTTTTTCTCCGTACAGGGAATTCTGTAACATTTTGACTGGAAGAATTTGATTCTTTGTCTATAAATTTTGGTAATCGCCCATGATTCGCAGCCATAAGCTGCCATACGAAAAACACAGGCTCTCAAGACTTATTTTTGTCGTTTTGTTAGTGCTCTGTCATAATTTCTTCAGGCTGTTCAGTCTCTGCATTCCCATGGCTTTTCTTGTTCTAATTTTTTTCGAGCAGTCGCCATTCTTGTCAATTCTGGAGCCCAGATATTCAAAATGCGTGACCTGATCTATTTCCTCACCATCTACTGTAAATTTTTGTTGACATTGTGTTTTGTCGGTGGTCATTATCTGTATTTTGTTTATGTTTATAAACAGGTTTTGATCTTTACTGTGTCCATTTACGGCTGAAATTAGCTGCTCTAGCCCTTCTGCACTTCTTGATAGTATCACTGTGTCGTCTGTGTATCGTAACTCTGGAATCTCGTTATCCACCAACCGTAAATATATCAAAACTGTATTTGTTCTCGTCTTCTCTAACATTTCTCATGATACATTCCGCATAGATGTTATATAGGTAAAGTGAGAGGTAACATCCCATGTCTTACTCCCTTTTGTACTGCGAACCAATCTGATGTTTGTCCAGATACTCGGACAACGGCTCGTTGATCGTGGTATAATGTTTCAATGAGATGGATAATGTGCACAGGAAACCCAATTTCCTCCATGATGTTCCACAGATTTTGATGTTTTACCGTATCGATGGCCTTGGTGTAATCAATGAAACATGTGTACAGGTCTACATTAAACTCTCTACATTTTTCGTAGATATTCCTCATATTTAATATGTGGTCCCTGGTCCCTCTGTCTTTTCTAAAACCTGATCGGATCACGTGAATTTCTGATTCAAATCTTGTCTCTATATATGAGAGATGCAAGACTCGTGGCTCCGTAAAAGAGCTGACGAAATCGAGGCCAAGCCTCATGATACCAAATGGCTTTACGAGACGCTGAAAGCTCTCTACGGCCCGCAGCCCTCTGGTAACTTATCAGTTCGCAATGCGGATGGGGCTCTGCTAACAGATAAAGCTCAGATCGTAGACAGATGGGCAGACCACTTCTACAAAATACTGAACCAGCCATCGTCCATAACTGAGGTGGCCATCCAGCGAATGCCGCAGTTGGAATTAAATCTGGCGCTGGATGAACTTATCACTGAGAAGGAAGAAGACAAGGCAAGTGCACTATCTATATGAAAAACCCGAAGAGCTGATGCCAGACCAGCAGAGGTATACAAGACAGCTGGCCCATACCTCACCAGAAAAGATTACTCAACTCCGCAGGATCTGAGTGTGCTTCAATAAATAGTTCACATTTACAAGAGAAAAGTCAACTGACAGGAATGCGATAATCATCGTGGGATATCGCTACTCTCCGTAGCACGCAAAATCCTGGCGCACTTGCTGCTCAACCGGCTCAACAAACACTTTGAACAAAGCCACCCCCTCCCAGAGAGCCAATGTGGATTCAGAGCTGGAAGAGGAACAGTGGGCATGATCTTTTCCGCTCGCCAATTACAAGAGCAGTGTCGGAAACAAAACCAGGCCCTATACACCAGATTTATTCATCTGACAAAGGCATTTCGTACATGAAACAGAGGAGGGCTGTGGATGGTTGTGTCCATGTTTGGTTCCCCAACAAGTTCATAAATATAGTGAAGCAGCTACACAATGGCATGTGTAATGGATAGTGGAGAAACCTCAAACTTTTCAAGTCACAAACGGAGTAAAACAATGATTTACAGAAGAATGCTGAGGGCCCTTTGGACTGCAAAGAGGACTAATGATACAGTACTCGAGGGGGTATAAAGACAACATTGCAAGGATCAGAACAAGACAGTCATCTTTGGTTGGGGATGTTATGAGAAGAAGCCGTTTGGAGCACGTTGTGACAATGGGAAAGATAACAGGAAAGAGAGACAGAGGAAGGCCGAAAGAGAAGATGCTGGACAGCCTGAGAGTATGGCATGGGCGACAATTAACAACAAAGTTAGCAAACGACATACGTGGTAAAAATGGATTGATGTCCATGTACGCCAACCGGCATGGTACCTGATGATGATGCTTTATAAATGGCTTTGCTTTGAACAGAGGCTTTGAACAGAATGCCCAGGACGGAATGTGTCGGTTCTCTGCTGCTGGTAACAAATTTTAGCTCGACCGTTAGCATACAAAAAACTGGAGTCCTGTACCAACAAACCACAGGTAAAAAGTGTACAAAACCGGTGGTTACAGTGATGAGACGGAAATTTGAAGCAACGGGAAAAGTCGTCTGAAATCTCTGAAGCACGTTATCGAAATGTGAAATTGTAAAGGCCAGCTCCGTTTTTGGTCGGAGGTACTCGACAGTGTGGGGACGTCGAGGAATCACAGGGCGTCTGATGGGCATACTGTATATTCGCTAGCAGGACCATGTCAAGAATAATGAGGTCACACCCAGAGCCAGCTTGCCGGCATTCATGCAGAAATCCCAGCTGAGATGGGCTGTCAACTGTGTTCGAATGCCCAGCGTAAAGCTCCCATAGAGGATTCTGTATTTCAAGCTGCGTGAAGGAAGGCGATCAAATGGACGTCCAAAAAGTGATTCAAAGTCATTCTGGGGGAGTCTCTCAAGTGATGTCACGTAGATACTACTAACTACGTAAACATGGCTCAAATTCGTTCAGCCTGGAAAAGCGAGGACAAATATAGGGCTACAATCAGCGAGGGCCTCCGAGTGCGTGCAGGCCAGGATAGACGTGATATCAGAAAGTCTCCAGCAGAGGGAATATCATTACCACTCGATTTCTCTCATTCGCTCTCTGCATATCACTCGCCCTCTTCCATTTATCTATCTCTCTATCATGTCTCCCTTTCTTTTTTATGTTTGTTTGTTGTTTCTCGTGAGGATAGACTTCAAATGTTAATATACGAGGCGTGTTCAAATGATACCGTACCAAACTGCAACAAGTGAACATATGTACGATGCGCATGATGACGTCACTTCTGATGTAAACAGCACTTACCAACCGCCCAGTTTGCCAAATTTCATTATCCTCCGACTCGTTTCCTCAGCAGACCGTTGAAAACATGGCGAGTGTGATACGGAATTCGTCCAGAGTTGATCAGCGAGCGGTGATATTCGGTTTTTAACAGCTGAATCATGTCGACCAGTTGACATTCATCGACCAGTTGACATTCCTCACAGAACGCAGGCCGTGTATGGTTGCAAAAGAGTGTCGAAGACAGCAGTGAAGAACTGGACAACGACGTTTAAAGAAGGACGTGAGTTAATGAAATATCTTCCGAGACCAGGTCAGGCGTATATTGCTGCGCCAGAAGATGTCATCACCAAAATTGATGCAGCGATTCGGGTCACAATACACTGCCTGCATTCTACGATGAATGTCGGTAATACAGCTTGGGCATGATAACAGCAACAGACGGGTCTATCTTAACAGGATGGATGTACCCCCAGACCTAGAAATCCCCAGGATGTACCTCCAGACCTAGAAAGCTGCAGGATGTACCTGCAGACCTAGAGAGCCGCAGGATGGATGTACCCCCAGACCTAAAGAGCCGCAGGATGTACCTCCAGACCTAGAAAGCCGCAGGATGTAGGCTCAGACCTAGAAAGCCGCAGGATGTACCCCCAGACCTAGAAAGCCGCAAGATGGATGTACCCCGAGACCTAGAAAGCCGCAGGATGTACCCCTCCCCCTTCTTCCAAACCTAAGAAGCCGCATTATGACTGACACGCACGCACGCACACTCCGACCTAGAACGCCGCATGATGTACCCGCCAGGCCCAGAAAGCCGCATGATGTACCCGCCAGGCCCAGAAAGCCGCATAATGTACCCGCCAGGCCCAGAAAGCCGCATAATGTCCCCGCCAGGCCCAGAATGCCGCATAATGTACCCGCCAGGCCCATAAAGCCGCATGATGTACCCGCCAGGCCCATAAAGCCGCATGATGTATCCGCCAGGCCCAGAAAGCCGCATGATGTACCCGCCAGGCCCAGAAAGCCGCATAATGTCCCCGCCAGGCCCAGAATGCCGCATAATGTCCCCGCCAGGCCCAGAATGCCGCATAATGTACCCGCCAGGCCCATAAAGCCGCATGATGTACCCGCCAGGCCCAGAAAGCCGCATGATGTACCCGCCAGGCGTAGATGGCCGCATAATGTACCCGCCAGGCGTAGATGGCCGCATTTTTAAACAAAATACCATCCACCCCCTAACAAAAGTCCTAGCAGGCCACAAAATGTAAATATTGCAAAACAAATAACATACTTCAGGCAGCAGGCATAACCTGCCCGTTTAAATACCAGGATTCCAAGCATACTAAGCCCAGTTTGAAGCAGCACACAGAGACATGGACAGACAATAAGAGAGTTCACTAGGAATAAAAAACATTGCACCTCACAATGACTTCTAACGGAATAATTGGACAAATCATGAATAAGGTTATGAAAACGCACGCACGCAGAGACCAGTATACTAAGCCTCGCCTTGTGTGAAGTGGGGTGGCCAGTTCCCTCGCTACCTTACCGAAAGCCGGGTTATCTGTTTACAGCTGGTGCGTGGCGCTAGCGGGAGACGAACCCCTTATCTTTGAAAAGCGAGTGCTCTCCCACTAGACTAATCTAACGCTCACCAGTTGTACCCGGGATTACAAGTAGAGAACCACTGCAACTTTCCATGCTAATCGTAAAAGGCGACTAAAAAGGGTTGTGCTTGCGGCTGGCAACTTCATCATATTAAAAAAAAATTGTTATTATATTTACCCCCTTACAAAAGCTCGAATGCATGATTTTTTATTTAATTTTTTATTTTTTTTGCGTTCACCTTTTTTCTCTATTTCCCAAGTCGGTGTGCGTTGCACTACGGTTTTTATTTTTGCGCCTGTCGGCCCAGTGCATCCAACTTCGACATCCATTTTATGTAAAGATCTGCTGCCTCCTGCCTTTTCTAAGGGTTTGCTTCCCTGGGGTAACGACCGGTGTTGTGATGGGGATCGAACCCAGCACGTTCGGCTTGTGAGTCGTGTCACTTAACCACCAGTCCACGCCAGCTGAAGTTAAGACACAGGCTTCGCATTGGAACGAACAGGGAAATGGTTGCAAATGCTTAGAAATCGACTTTCTGTAAAAGGGGTGAGCTGAATTGGGAGACATGTGACCCAAATTGGAGTAGATGGTGGATGATGATAGTGGGATATGTCACTTGCTTCTGATGTCCGTGAAAAAGATATACTTGTCATGGCTTATCCACTTGAACGATGAGGCGACGTGGGGAGCTGTAGTTTTCTGTCCAGGGCCAGACGTGTGGCTTAACTAGTCGTCATCTCATGACGATTTAGAATATCCGCAACATTTCCTATCCATCTAAATTTATGTCGGCCACGGTTGCGAAGAGTCCGAATGCCGTGCGTTATAGGCGCACAGAGTTAGTTGGTCAGATTGTATTTTCATTAGGTGGCCGAACCACTTGATTCTCTCCTCATGATTGTATTCGGTGCAAGGTCCTGCGTCAACTATTCTTCTCACATCTTCATTGCGCATTCTCTCTCTCCTAGTTACGTTGATTGTTTTTTAGAAGCATCTAATCTCAAATGTCGTGATCTTTCTCTCTAGAGATTTGGTTAAAGTCCATGTTTGGCACTGGTAACAGAGAGTTGGCATGGATGCACTGTTGATTAGCATTCTTTTTGTGGACATTTTTATGTTAGTGTGTGTCAATAATGGTGACAGCTGGTATGCAATTGCATGTGCATTTACTTTTTGGCACCTGATCTCAATTTTCTGTCCAAATCTTGACCATTTGTCTGTCCAAGTACTTGAACTACTGCACTTGTTTAATCTTGGTCCTGTTCATACAATGTGAATATAATGTTCATGTTTTCAGGCGATCTGCGTAGTTTCTGTTTTGGGTGTGCTAATACTAATATACTAATTGCTTTATTCCTGATCCCTACATGGGACATTTTCGTATACAAAAACTAATACCCAAATGGTCTGCCGGGGTCTTTGTGTATGATAGGACAAGAATAGCACCACCGCCTCACAGAGAACATGTTGTAAGAGGTGACTAACTGTGTGATATGGCATAACACCGGCCATGGTTAGGTGGCTTCTTTAGAGCAGCATAGAGGGCGCCTAACAGGATGCGGGTCTACTTTGCTCTTGTGTTTGAGTCTATTAAGATGAACTCGCACATCGGTTAACCACCCAACGCAGCGGAGTATTAAGCTGCTCAAGCCTAGCCTGCAAAGCAAGAAATCCTGCTCACGGCTATACCCAGTTGATACCAGAGCTGGGACCACCATGGGCATCTGCCCCTGTAGAAGTACAGGTCGACTAAGAACTAAAAATACTCAGTTACGATTTTTTATTCCAATGGCATGTCAGTATCAATTGTACGAAGCAGAAACTAGAAGAAGGACAAACGCATTACATAGGAAACGCCAGTTGTTCGTCAATAAATGTGTAAGGAGGGTAATGGATATAGGTTTGCAAGACATGAGGAGGAATGAAGACCTGCGGGGAAAGGAGTTAGTGTAAGTTCTTGCATGAACAGCGTGTTGTGATGAAGTTTCTTGTGAAAGTAGGACTGAAACCTGCGGAAATTTACAGAAGACTGCAATCACAATATGGTGATGATGCGCTCAGACGCACACATTTGAACGGTGCAAACATTTTACAGAAGGTTGCACATCTGTGAGTGATGATCCAGGCTGTGGTGGCATCACAGTCATTCCTGTGAATATCCAGATTATGGAACGTCTTTTCCTGGAAAATGAGCATAACCATATGCGGAAAAAAGCTTGGTTTGATCACAAAGGGCGTCCTGTTCCTGCAAGATAATGCTCGACCTCATACGACTCGCAACACGGTGTGCCATCTGCAGCAACTCGACTGCGAGGTATTGCCATACCCACCTTACAGCCCAGACCTCCCTCCAAGCGATTTCCACCTTTTTGGACCCGTAAATGAATTCCTGGGAGATCAGCAATTCAGCACTGGTGACCAAGTGAATCAGGCTGTCCTGGATGGGGTTCATGCACACTGACAAATATTTCTACGTAGAAGCTTTTCAAGTATCACTTAAACGATGGGATGAGTGCATAAACGCTGCAGGAGATTATATCGAGAAACAAATGGTTTGGCTTGAACGCCCCTCGTATATCAGGGCAATAGACATGGTGAACGAGATCACTGCAGTCGGCCAACCGTTTGCTTGGGGTTTGCTTGGGTCAGCGAATCAAAGCTGTCAAATGATATTTATCGTCTACAAGTGACGGCCCTTGAAACAGGCTGCATCCGTGCTTCTTGGTCGAGAAAAACCCGAACTAAGGGATAAGGGATGTGTTGAGCCGATAGGCGCAAAAGACGCAGCCTTCGACACAGCGAAGAAGAAGAAAAAGAAAAAGAAGAAGAAAAAAAAGAAGAAGAATATCCCTAATCTCTTAACCAGGCTGCCCTATTGCAGTCTGTTTGGAGAGCCGTCACTTGGAGACGGAATATGGTCTTGTTAAGTGTCACTGACCCTGAAGCAAGCAGCTGGATGCTGCCATCTCATTCTCTGCTGTACTACTTGAAAACCGATACTGATTTGTGTGTACTGATATCATATTTATAATTTAGCTGACATTTTGTTAGGGCCCTACGGATTATGAGGCCCTAACCTGTAGCTTATTTAACTTAGTTGTATAGTGGTAGAGCACTGGCTTTTCACGACAAAGGTCTTAAATACAAGCCCAGCTATCTGTGGGCTCTATTCGACCCAGCTGTAAATCAGTACCTGGCACGCGATTAGGGAAGAGAAATTGGGAAGAGAAATTCAGCGGAGAAAGGAACTGGCCACCTTACCTCATACAAGCTGTGGGTTAGCATACTGTAGTCACTAACAACTTATTCCCCGACAGTAGTGTAGCTACTATGGGACACACTTTTACTGCAGTCTCTAAGAATTTCATTGCCCGACAGTAGTGTAGCTACTATGGGACAAACTTTTACTGCAGTCTCTAAGAATTTCATTCCCCGACAGTAGTGTAGCTACTATGGGACAAACTTTTACTGCAGTCTCTAAGAATGTCATTGCCCGACAGTAGTGTAGCTACTATGGGACAAACTTTTACTTTACTTCAAATCCGGCACTCCATAATCGGCCCCATACACAATCCACTGTAATCACCTCTTGCGGAACTGCGACGCTAGTCCAGTCAGACATAACATACTGACCAAGCCCACTATCTCTCTTCCACGTAGCATACCCTGGGAACAGGCTGTTTTCAAGGCAGTCTGACTGACAAAGTGTGGCTCGACGTGATCCCCGTAGTAGTGAGCATCTCTTGCAGAAGATGAAGCCAAGAATAGCTCAACCGCCTGGAGGACCGCAGTCCACCTTCATGCGCAACCTCGGGATGTGAGAAAAGCTTCTACAACCCGCCACCTAACGCGCTTTCCAGGTCCGTACAAAAGAAAAAAGAGTAGTTTACTCATCGTGGACATTAAACAACAACAACAACATAATGGCCTCTTACTACATATATGGCAGGTTACAGTGTTACTATTCTTTGCTGATATGTCGGGCCCCGGTAACTAACGGGACATCCAAACATATCAGTAAATAAAACGTGCACAAGAAACAAACTGTAGGTCCTTTTTTCACATAACAAGTGTACAAACCCATGACCAGCAACTCCACGTCCTGATGAGCTCTGAACCCCGAACCTTCCCGTGTTACAAGAAAACGGTGTGCATCTATCTTGTATACGAAAACACAGAGGCCACGACTGAATCCAGCAGACTTTAGGGAATTACCTAGCCTAGCACATATTCACTCGTCGTCCCCGAAGACACACACACACACACATCGAAAGGAATACAGGAAGAACCTCCCAACAAGGCTAGCACATTTGTTCGCCTCGGATTATCACCGCAAAGAGCCAAACCAAGAGTGAACCAAATGCTCCACACAATGCCTTCAACAGAGCTTGTGCTTGCAAACTAGCTGCGTGTGTCGATCGCTTGCGTGCGCGCCATTTTAGGAGCAGACGTCAACTGGCGACAGCCATACGCCACGGGGACAGTGCGCTCCCAGGCCAGACCACTGTGGCAGTCTGTTATCTTCTGTCGGCACTGTTAAGTGTATTATCACAGACACTACTCGCAAACATGTGTAGTGGTTCTCACATACACTACTCACAAACATGTGTACTGGTTCTCCTATACATTACTCACAAACATGTGTAGTGGTTCTCCTATACACTACTCGCAAACATGTGTAGTGGTTCTCACATACACTACTCACAAACATGTGTAGTGGTTCTCATATACACTGCTCACAAACATGTGTACTGGTTCTCCTATACACTACTCGCAAACATGTGTAGTGGTTCTCACATACACTACTCACAAACATGTGTAGTGGTTCTCCTATACACTACTCGCAAACATGTGTAGTGGTTCTCACATACACTACTCACAAACATGTGTAGTGGTTCTCATATACACTGCTCACAAACATGTGTACTGGTTCTCCTATACATTACTCACAAACATGTGTAGTGGTTCTCCTATACACTACTCGCAAACATGTGTAGTGGTTCTCACATACACTACTCACAAACATGTGTAGTGGTTCTCATATACACTGCTCACAAACATGTGTAGTGGTTCTCACATACACTACTCACAAACATGTGTAGTGGTTCTCACATACACTACTCGCAAACATGTGTAGTGGTTCTCCTATACACTACTCACAAACATGTGTAGTGGTTCTCCTATACACTACTCACAAACATGTGTAGTGGTTCTCACAGACACTGCTCACAAACATGTGTAGTGGTTCTCACATACACTACTCACAAACATGTGAAGTGGTTCTCACAGACCACTGCTCACAAACATGTGAAATGGTTCTCACAGACACTGCTCACAAACATGTGAAATGGTTCTCACAGACACTGCTCACAAATATGTGAAATGGTTCTCACAGACACTATTGTTAAGCTTCTTCAATGTTTTTGTATTCGTTTCTACAGGTTTGATTTTTGCCACCCTAAAAGAAACTAAATGTATTTATCATCTTAATGTGTTACCATTATTTGCATACCTAGTTTCCTAGCCATAAGATACGACTAATGATACAGAAATGTCGAACAGTATAGTTGTACATTCCTGTGCGAATGCTGTCAACCCCAAAATTGAAAGAATAGAGCTGAAAGCAAATCGAGCTTTCTTAATCACGTAATTAATGCTCCTGTTTGTTCCTCCATCTTTGTCAATGGTTCTCCCCAAATATATTAGCGGGCAGAGACAAACAAGAATTTAAATATTCCCGAAATCGATGGAATGGCAAGATTGCGTAGGGGAGACGATAAAGCAATGGAGACAACTCTTGCCTGAAGTTAATGGATCCAAGACAGTAGAAATGACACTGGCTTCACGACGTTACCCGCTCCAGAGAGTTGTAATATGAACCTAATAGACAACTGGTCATTTGGTCAACAGCTACTGATGGTCAGATAAAGGAAGACAGACAAAGTGATGGTGTCGAATCCCGTCTCATCATGGAAGGTTGGCTGAAATGGACCTCCAACACAATGTCGCTTGTCATGTTGGTGGTGTTGTTGAATGCTCACAATGAGTAGGTTTACTCTTTCTGCGCGCCCTGAAAAGGACGTTAAGTGGCAGGTTGCTGTAGCTTTCCTCACATCCTGAGCGTGCTGATGATGGAAGACCGGGGTCTTCAAGGCGATTGTGCCATGTTTGGCTTCACCTGCGTGTCGCTCACAGCTACAGGGATCACGTCGATCCCCACATCGCTAGCCATGAAAACGGCTGGCTTCCAGGAAGGACTACGTGGACGTCGAGGTGGTGGTCTCAGCCAGTATATTATGACTGACCCTGACTTACATGTCTGATCAGTATTTTGTGACTGACCCTGACTTACAAGTCTGATCAGTATTTTGTGACTGACCCTGACTTACAAGTCTGATCAGTATTTTGTGACTGACCCTGACTTACATGTCTGATCAGTATTTTGTGACTGACCCTGACTTACATGTCTGACCAATATTTTGTGACTGACCCTGACTTACATGTCTGACCTATATTTTGTGACTGACCCTGACTTACATGTCTGACCAATATTTTGTGACTGACCCTGACTTACAAGTCTGATCAGTATTTTGTGACTGACCCTGACTTACAAGTCTGATCAGTATTTTGTGACTGACCCTGACTTACAAGTCTGATCAGTATTTTGTGACTGACCCTGACTTACAAGTCTGATCAGTATTTTGTGACTGACCCTGACTTACATGTCTGATCAGTATTTTGTGACTGACCCTGACTTACATGTCTGACCAATATTTTGTGACTGACCCTGACTTACAAGTCTGATCAGTATTATGTGACTGACCAGACGTTAGTCTACCTCCTATGATGGTACACTCCAACAGACTGTTGTCAGTCCATCTCTTGAAATTGTCTTACCACTTACACTGCTCTATTCCTCTTGCCCGCCTTCCGTCCATCTTTCCCTTCAGTATTGTTTTCGGCATTGTGTCGTGTATGTTGTTACAAGCCTGCTCTTGGCAGCCCAATGTCATTCTTATATAGATACATGTCTTCGTCAGTTGTTTCACTGCTCCGTACAGTGTGTTGGCAATTGTTGGCACTGCTTGTAAGAATCTTTTCCTCATGTCCTCAAACGCCTTGAACTCAATGACCCCAGTGCATTCGACTTCGGCATGCATTTTGTGTAAGGGTCTGCTTCCCCCTGCATTTTCTAAGGGTTTGCTTTACCGGGGTATCGACCTGTGCTATGATTGGGCAGCGAACCCAGCCCCTTCAGGTTGTGGGCCGTGTCAATTAATCACTAGCCCACTATATCCCCTATCTAATTGTCTCATCAGGATATGAGCAATGTCTGCACAAGGGCAGGTTGTTGTTGTTGTTTGCGAATGTCCACAATAAGTAGGTTACTCTTTTGTGCGCCCTGAAAAGGGCGTTAAGTGGCAGGTTGTCGTAGCTTTCTTCACATCCCGAGCGTGCTAGGCGTTAAGTGGCAGGTTGTCGTAGCTTTCTTCACATCCCGAGCGTGCTGGGCGTTAAGTGGCAGGTTGTCGTAGCTTTCTTCACATCCCGAGCGTGCTGATGAAGGTGCACCGAGGTCCTCCAGGCGGTTGTGCTATACTTGGCTTCATCTGGGTGTCGCTCACTACTACGGAGATCATGTCGAACTTCGTCTTGTTAGCCAGACTGTTGTCCTCAACACCAGCCCGTTTCCTGGACAACCAGCGAGGAGGTCAGGTGAGGGTCTTGGCCAGTATATTTCTCCTGACCCTGGCTAATATTGCCTGATCAGTGTTTTGCCTGAACAGACGTTAACCTCATCGTCCCGTCAGGTGAGGGTCTTGGCCAGTATATTTCTCCTGACCCTGGCTAATATTGCCTGATCAGTGTTTTGCCTGAACAGACATTAACCTCATCGTCCCGTCAGGTGAGGGTCTTGGCCAGTATATTTCTCCTGACCCTGGCTAATATTGCCTGATCAGTGTTTTGCCTGAACAGACGTTAACCTCATCGTCCCACAATGGCAGGTGCTAGGGATCGATGCGGTTCAAGTGGCTATTGGCTTGGCGTGGCTTGGCTTGGCGTGGCTTGGCTTGGCGTGGCTTGGCTTGGCGTGGCTTGGCTTGGCTTCGTTCGTTCTCAATCTCCCACTACCAAACCATGAAAGGGCTTAAGTAGCAGAATGTAGTACAGAGAACGGAATGCGTTGTGTCGTAGTTTACAGCTTGACTGCGATATTTGCACCTTTCGATCCAACACATCCGACTTCTGCAAGTATTTGTTTAGTACCTGGTTAGCATTCCCTCTTCGATCCCTTCTACTTAGCCAGTCTACCCTGCTGTAGCCTGTTATCCAGGATCACCGCATGGAGGTGTAGAAGGGTCTTGGCAGCTTTGGTTCGCTGGCCCTGACGCTAACAGTCAGCTATGGGTCGCTGACCACTGCTGCTCATGCGCTGCTCAGCATCTTGATCCGTGGGTAAAGTCAGACTATTTTACCCCTCCACGCGGTGATCCTGGATAACAGACTGCAGCAGGGCAGACTTGTAAAGGAGAAGGGATCGATGAGGGAATGCTTGTTGAAATCAGATGTGTTGGATCGAAAGGTGCAAATATCGCAGTCAAGCTATAAACTACGACACAACGCATTCCGTTGTCTGGACTACATTCTGCTACTTAGGCCGTGTCAGGGTTTAGTAGCGGGAGATTGGGAACGAACGAAGCCAAGACAAGCCCAAATCCAAGTTGAGTTTAATGTATGCACTTGTCAATTCCATGTACCTTTAAGCGTGCGAGACTTGGACACTAACAGCGGTTCGAGAGCGTAGAATTTGTGCAATGAAGATGAGATGTCTGCGTTGAATTCTCGGTATTTGGTATCTAGACCACGTAACGAATAAGGCAGTTGTGTACACCGTTAAGAAAGAGGTCGACCAATATAAAGACTTATTGACTATGGTAAAAGCACGCATATCAAATGGTATGGGCATGTTTCAAGATCGTCTGGGTTGACTAAGACGATTCTGCAAAGTACTGTGCCTGTGAAGCGTAAGAGAGAAACAGAGATGGAAAGACAACATCAGCAAGTGGATGGGAAGGTACAAAGCTAGAACAAATATAGTGGTACAAAACCGAGTGGAGTGGCGAAAACTGATCCAAGATACAACAGCATTGATGCCTCAATGACCTTTCAGGTTATGGGACTGGCGATGATGGTGATGGTGATGATGAGGATGTTGTTCATGATCATGATGAGGAGGAGGAGGAGCAGGATGCTGATGTTGATGACCATGATGATGATGGATGATGATGTATGATGATGGATGATGATGGAAGATGATGATGAGGATGTTGTTCATGATGATGAGGAGGAGGATGTTGTTGATGATGATGATGATGAGGAGGAGGAGGATGTTGTTCATGATGATGAGGAGGAGGATGTTGTTGATGATGATGTTGATGTTGATGGGTGATGATGATGATGGGTGATGATGATGATGAGCATGTTGTTCATGATGAGGAGGTGGAGTATGTTGTTCATGATGATGATGATGATGATGTTCATGATGATGATGGTGACGATGCTGTTGATGGTGATGATGATGATGTTGTTCATGATGATGGTGACGTTGTTGTTGATGATGATGATGTTATTAATGATGATGATGATCATGATGATGATGATGATGATGATGATTACCAATCTTTCACGACATCGCTATGTATTACGCTTTTCCTTCCGTGAAATGCAGAGAAATAAAAGATCTGCAAAATAAAACAAAAAAGCAAGAATTTGCATGAAGAAATAAGACGCGTCAAAGCAGAAAAAAAACTTGCAGCAGGCGGAGTGGACGTGGGGGGAATTTTGTTTGATGTGTCAGATATTTCACAGAGATGGCAGAATTTGCCCGTGATCTATTTTACGACAATCGAGACATGCCACAAATACGAAATAAAGAAGACGGACGAATCCTCGTGTAAGAAGTAGAGAAAACAAAAATAATGAATCTAGGGAAAGCTGCCTGTCCAGACGACATTACAAATGGAAATGATGAAAACCGGCATGGAACTGTGGCGTTAGCATGATTTCTGAGCTGTACAACGGCATACGACGGGCGATCAAAGCAGACTAGGAGTTTTTGTTTTAGTTCTACCTGCATGGGTTATATCGTGCTGGAACTACTATCATTAGTTAGGAGCACTTGTGTTCTATTACTGCTAGGCGGCCCACTTGCCATGGGTCAGTCGCGTGACAGATGAATAAAAATGGCGGACAACACTGTCAGTGCTTGCGTGAAACAGCGTGTTGTGATGAAAGGCGTGAAAATACGGAAATGTACATTCACTAGAAGAACAACAGATCAAACGTAAGATAGGACACGATAGGACACACCATGTGGAAATCACTATCAGGGAAAGAAGAATAGAGTTAAACAAAGAAACATTTGGAGAAGAAGATCGTGAAAATAATTTCGGTAACTAGACCTCGCTGAAAAGACGCAGAAAGGGCAGCTGAAAGCCTAGCTTGCGTATGTCAATGTCTTACGTACAGAAATGAGCTACCAGCAATAGATGATGATGATGATACCTACGAGTGGCGTTCAAATCAAACTGACTTTTGTTCTAGCTCTATCTGAATGGGTTAAAAGCGTGCTGGAACTACTATCATTAGTTAGGGGCATATAATTAGCTTGTGTCCTATTACTGTCAGGTGGCCCACTTGCAATGGGTCAGTCACGTGCTAGATAAATAAAAATGGCAGACAACACTGTTAGTGCTTGCATGGAACAGCGTGTTGTGGTGAAGTCTCTTGTGAAAGAAGGCGTGAAATCTGCGGAAATTTACAGAAGACTGCAATACCAATACGATGATGAGAGACATCCAGCCGCAGTAAGACATGTGAATGGTGTAAACGTTTTCGAGAAGGCCGTGCATCCGTGAGTGATGATCCCTGCAGTGGTGGCTTTCTTAAACCATCACAGTTATTCCTGTGAATATCCAGATTGTGGAACGCCTTATTCTGTTAAATCAATGTATAACCTATCACGAAATTGCACATTAGGCAAGTCTTTCGCTGGGTACGGTGAACACTATTTTTCATGAACATCTGCATTTTCGGGAGGTTAGTGTACGTTGAGTTTTATCACCAAGGGCGTCCTGTTCATGCAAGATAATGCTCGACCTCATACGGCTCACCACACTACGCGTCATCTGCAGCAACTCCGCTGGGAAGTACTGCCACATCCACCTTACAGCTCAGATCTAGCTTCAGGCGATTTCGACCTGTTTGGACCCCTAAAAGAATTCCTGGGAGGTCAGCATTTCAAAGTAAAACAGGCTGTCTTTGATTGGTTCAGACAAACTGACAAATCTTACTACACTAAAGCTTTTCAAGCATTACTTAAACGCTTGGATAAGTGCATAAACGTTGCAGGAGATTATATCGACAATATAAATGGCATTTTGAGTACTTTAAAATAAAATATTTCCCTTACAATTAAAAGTCCCGGTTTGACTTGAACGCCCCTCGAATATAATAAAGAACTTGAAAACATCAGTGTTTGCCATACTGCTTAAGAAATAAATGGCACTGGATTGCACTGATTACAGACAAATCCGACTGATGAGCCACAAAATCAAGATGTGCCTCGAAATAATATCCATCCATCCAAACACCCACCCTATTATTATTATTGAAAGAGCAGCAAAGATGGCGCCATAACTAGCTGCGGGTCTACATTGCTCTTCTGTTTTAGTTCATTATAGATGCCGCCAGACCAAGGATTTGCCGGGAATTCACACTAGTCGACGACTTACTTCTTTTCACGGAAACGTGTCGTTGATTTCTATTTGGACTGGTTAATTCGTTCGTTTTGTGTGTTTTCTGCCGTCCGATTATCATGGAATGGACATCTGCTATATGAATAGCACTACGCTTAAACATGTGTCGTATTTCACGGTCTAGTCCACACGGCTGAACTTCACGAGATTGGCGCCCTTCGCCCTAGCTGAAGACAGTGCCTAGCTTTGTTGTATGAAATTTAGACAACTATAATGAACCGCCACCTGGAGAGAAATGGGCTTCGTCAGGTGTGTAGCGGCCCAAGACACGCCGTTGTTGTATGGTGAATTATGGTACTACAAACTGTAATAACGGTGCCTAGACGACCTTCTAGGTTATGGGACTAATGATGATGATTATTATTCGGTGCAGAAACATGGACTATGATCAAAATGTTGAAAAACAAAATAGAGACCCTCGAAATTCAGTTATATAGAAGTGCTGCATTTTGTTGGGGAGGGGGGACGTAGATCATTTTTTCTTCTGCGTTCGATCTCAATCTCCCGCTATCAAGACCTGAACAGGGCTTTGCAAGTAGCAGGATGTCGTCCGGAGACTGGAATGAGTTGTGTTGCTAGTTTACAGCTTGACTGTGATTTTTGCACCTTTCGGTCCGACACATCCGTCTTTGGCATCACAAAAATAACGATGTTCTGACGAGAGTAAGCATGGCTAGAGAACGTTTGACAGACATTAACATTAAGCAAGTCGAATATTTGTGTCATATAACAGGACACTATACTTTATAGAAAACAATAATGGGGAAGGTTGAAGGTCGGCAGACAAGAGGCGAGCAGGGCTACGAGTGGGAGAGCTACATCGAAACATGGACTAATGTCAGTCTGGCAGAGTGTACCGTCAAGACAATAGACGGGCAGCGCTACGAGTGGGAGAGCTACATCGAAACATGGACTAATGTCAGTCTGGCAGAGTGTACCGTCAATACAATAGACGGGCAGCGCTACGAGTGGGAGAGCTACATCGAAACATGGACTAATGTCAGTCTGGCAGAGTGTACCGTCAAGACAATAGACGGGCAGCGCTACGAGTGGGAGAGCTACATCGAAACATGGACTAATGTCAGTCTGGCAGAGTGTACCGTCAAGACAATAGACGGGCAGCGCTACGAGTGGGAGAGCTACATCGACACATGGACTAATGTCAGTCTGGCAGAGTGTACCGTCAAGACAATAGACGGGCAGCGCTACGAGTGGGAGAGCTACATCGAAACATGGACTAATGTCAGTCTGGCAGAGTGTACCGTCAAGACAATAGACGGGCAGCGCTACGAGTGGGAGAGCTACATCGAAACATGGACTAATGTCAGTCTGGCAGAGTGTACCGTCAAGACAATAGACGGGCAGCGCTACGAGTGGGAGAGCTACATCGAAACATGGACTAATGTCAGTCTGGCAGAGTGTACCGTCAAGACAATAGACGGGCAGCGCTACGAGTGGGAGAGCTACATCGAAACATGGACTAATGTCAGTCTGGCAGAGTGTACCGTCAAGACAATAGACGGGCAGCGCTACGAGTGGGAGAGCTACATCGAAACATGGACTAATGTCAGTCTGGCAGAGTGTACCGTCAAGACAATAGACGGGCAGCGCTACGAGTGGGAGAGCTACATCGACACATGGACTAATGTCAGTCTGGCAGAGTGTACCGTCAAGACAATAGACGGGCAGCGCTACGAGTGGGAGAGCTACATCGAAACATGGACTAATGTCAGTCTGGCAGAGTGTACCGTCAAGACAATAGACGGGCAGCGCTACGAGTGGGAGAGCTACATCGAAACATGGACTAATGTCAGTCTGGCAGAGTGTACCGTCAAGACAATAGACGGGCAGCGCTACGAGTGGGAGAGCTACATCGAAACATGGACTAATGTCAGTCTGGCAGAGTGTACCGTCAAGACAATAGACGGGCAGCGCTACGAGTGGGAGAGCTACATCGACACATGGACTAATGTCAGTCTGGCAGAGTGTACCGTCAAGACAATAGACGGGCAGCGCTACGAGTGGGAGAGCTACATCGACACATGGACTAATGTCAGTCTGGCACAGTGTACCGTCAAGACAATAGACAGGGGATATTGGAAGCCCATTGTAGCCAACTTTCGTTGCGGAGACGGCACTTGAATTGAATACAATAGACAATATTGCAGATATGGATATTGTATTTTCATGCTAGCGAAAGACAGCGATATTGTTCGTTATGTTGTCCAGAATATACCAATATACTCCAGTCGTCAAGTGTTCTCCATCATTTGATTCTGTTAACCCAATGAAATGCGTTTTCCGGGTGAACACAGGCAATGTTGCGTTCCGTATTGTATTCAATTAAGTTTGTTTGCAAATCTGTCGTAACGCTAACAGAGCATCCGTGTATCCTCTGCCTTTTCTACATCCGTGCTGTGCATCACGTAGCTGGTATTCAATTATGGGTCTTCTTGTTTTGTATTTGTTTCCTAGAATCTTAGCAAACATTGTTGCTATGTGAAAGGTGAAATGCCCCGGAAGGTTTCACAGTCTCTTTTATGTCCTTCTTCCTTCCAAATACACAAAAAGGACCTAGGGGTTTTAATACAGGAAAAATGAATAAGCAAGTCCAGGTGAATAAGACAAATGCAATGTTAGGTCTGATCAAAGGAAATATTAAACATAGGAGTAAGGAGGTCATTGTCAAACTGTATAAAACATTAGATTGGAGTACTGTGTAAATGTGTCCTTATCGTAGAGGACATGCTGGAAAGGATGCAAAGAAGAGCGACAAAGCAAAGGCAAAGGCCGCCGTCCATCGTAGACGATGGCATAATTTAATTTGCTAGCGCTATTTTTAGTAAGGATTAACTGCGCTACATTTTATCCTCACTCTCTCGTCTCGTGCCACCGGACCCCCGTGGCAAGTCAAGGACAAGACGACTAGGGGGCGACTACAAGATGCGGGGGACTCCGCATCAAAGCACCCGTGAAAAAGACGGCGGAGTTCGGAGTCGAACCCACACCACCTGATCACGAGGCCGACAGCTTAACCACTTCGCCACGGAATCCCCAACAACAAGCATGTCTCGAAGCGCTTTTACGGTACCTCGAAAGCAATATATGGTCCCCAGTTCTACCACTTAATGCTGATGGCAGGAGACTGCTTACTGACAATGTCCCTATTCTGAAACGCTGGGAAAGGCACTTCAATTATATCTTAAATGGTCCGTTTGCTATCGCCAAACACGTCATTACACGCATCCTTCAAGTAGCATATCAACGGGAGGCTTGACATCCCGCCCAGTGTTAACGAGGGAGAGAAATCAATTAGTCTAATGTCCAGCGGCAAAGCCCTCGGGTCAGATGCTATTCCTGCTGCGGTTTACAAAGCGAGAAGTCCCCGTTGTAGCTACACAAACAATCAGGCCACTTTTGCTCAATTTTGGATGCAGGTCATATACTGAAGGGACTGAAATATGCCAAACACTGCCGTCATGTGCAGACGCAAGGGCAGTCGTCAATCTTGTGATAGCCACATGGGAATCCCCGCTCATGTCGATAGCGGGACAAATTCTGGCTCGAGTCGTGCTCAACTGCTGAACAAATCACCTTGATCAGGGACTACACACGGGGAGTCTGTGTGGTTTCCGAGCTGGTCGAGGGCTGGTCGGATATTTGCAACTTGTCAAATCAAGCAGAAATGTCTAGAACAGTAACGTGATTTGCACACGATTTTTGTTGACCTGACCAAGACCTTTGACACTGTCAGCATGGGCGGTCTCTTGAAAATCATGGCGAAATTCGGTTGACAGTTATCCGGCAGTTTTCTCGTGTTCTTCTTCTTCTGCGTTCGTTCTCAATCTCCCGCTACGAATCTTTGACCAGGGCGTTGCAAGTAGCGGGATGTAGTCCGGAGAATGGAATGCGTTGTGCCGTTAGTTTACAGTTTGACTGCACCTTTCGGTCCGACACACCCGTCTTCAGCAGGGCTCATGTACTGAGTGATGATGAACTGTCTGTGGTCTTTCCAGTCATAAACCGAGCCAAACAGTGCTATATGCTGACCCCAATTTCTTTAGCATGGTATTTTTCGCAATGCTGTCTTATGCCACTGACAGACATATCAGTCATTGGGCTAACAGTCCCTCAAAACGGTGACAGAAGCAGCCATCTTAAATATCGACTTTGTTTACCACTGTTTCAATATAAGACATTCAGACCAATATAGATAAGTTTTCCGATGTGAGTACTAACTTTGGACTTACTGTCAACAGAAAGAAAACGGAAGCAATGTTCTCACCTGCTCCTAGAAGCTCTACCACGAACTAAACATCACTGCTAAGGGCCAACACCAACAACAAAAGTTAAACATGGACAGTCTATAGCAGGCACATCTTATTGCCACATCAGCTGTCTCTGCGAGTAATCAGCTGACAAGACAGTGTACATAGCTATGAAGTACTGAACAGGGCAGGCAAGCGCTTGTCGGGGTGTGTGGGGGCGCAGAAGAAACATTACAAAAACTCTCGGAAAGTATCTCTTAAAAGTTTCGTCATTGATGTCGCCTCTTAGGAGCATTTCTCTCCAGACCGCTCAGTCTGGCGCACTGCCATCACCCATAGTGCTCGCATCGCCGACCAGGGAATCGTCGCTGCGGCGTACAAATAGGTTTGACTACAGAATCTAAGACATTCCATGTACCGACCCGCCCAAGTGTAGTAACTTATGTCGCGCTCAGACCAGAATGTACTGTATCCATATGCGGCCGCATCTGACTCCACATATATGACGCTGACCCCATCTTCATCTGCGAGGGCTACTTGTACTAGTATCTTGCAAAATACACTGCTATACACACCAGCCCTGTCTTTTCCTATAGACCAAACTAGCGACAAAAAATAATAATTGAAGTCTACTGGATCAAGATCCTAAGCAGTGCATAAGCTGTAGGGATCAGCTACCCAAAAATTACAGCTAGCGCCAGGGCCAGCGGCTCAGAGCTGCCAATAGGCTTCTCACCTCCACGTGGTGATCCTGGATAAGAGGCTTCAATAGGGCAGACTGGCTAAGGAGAAGGGATCGAAAAGTGGAGGCTAACCCGGTACCCGAAAATGCTACGTTGAAGTCGGATGTGTCAGACCATAAGGTGTAAATATTGCAGTCAAGCTGTAAACTACGACACAACGCATTCCGTTCTCCGGACTACACCTTGCTACTTGCAAAACCCTGTTCATGGATTGGAAGCAGGAGTTTGAGAACTAACGACAAAAGAGAATTGAAGTCCACCCAGGAAAAAATGCATGTAACAAATATTGAATAAAGTGCAAGAAAGCGACTTTTATTTCGAACGGAAAATCTTTCTTTATATCTGAGCTAGCGACAATATATACACAGAGAATATTAGTTTGGAACACAAAGTCTCGCTGTACGTCTAACCTAGCGACAATATTCACACAGGCTTTTATTTCGAACACAAGTCTTGTTGTATGTCTAACTTAACTGTACGTCTTTATACTGGTTTAGAAGACCCTGTAGAGTCTGTATACAACCAGTTACATTTACATCACCTTGCTCTAAAAACTATGGGCATCCAGTTTATTCTTAAATGCATTAACTGTCCCTGCCTCCACTACCTCCCCTGGCAATGCATTCCAAGCAGACACCACTCTCTGACTAAAAAGATATTTCCTAATATCTAATCTGGACCTCTCTTTAGTCAGCTTGTAGCTATGCCCTCGTGTTATTGTAGGTGGCTGTATTTTTAAAAAAACTTGTTATAGTCTAATTTATCAATTCCTCTGATCATCTTATAAACCTGTATTAAGTCACCACGAATTCTTCTCTCTTCGAGACACTGTAGGCCGGTTTTTCTGAGTCGTTTCTCATAACTGTAATTCTAGAATCCCACTATCATCTTTGTCGATCTTTTTTGTATTCTTTCTAGCATGTTTATGCTCCCTCTATTATAAGGACTCCACACCTGTACACAGTACTCCAATCTAGGTCTAACTAAAGCTTTATACAGTTTGACGATCACTTCCTTGCTCTTATGTTTAATATTTCTTTTTATCATACCTAACATTGCATTTGCCTTTTTCACTGCTACCTTAACTTGCTCACTCACCTTTCCTGTATGATCTATTATAACCCTTAGGTCCCTAACCTTGCGACAATATTCACACAGGCTTTTATTTCGAACAGAAAGTCTTGCTGTATGCCTAAGCTAACGACAATATACACAGAGGCTTTTATTTCGAACACAAGGCTTGCCTGTCTGCCTAAGCCAGCGAAAATATTCACAGAGGCTGTCACTTCGAACACTAAGCTAGCGACAATATACACAGACTGGAGTGATTGATGGCTGAGATTGTGGTTGAGATTCGTTATTAGTGAGCAGAACCCGTTTGTAAGCCACTTTGTCCCGGTTTGGTTTTGTCTCTCTACAACCAAGTAAGTCAATTAGTCAGTCTGCTGTGGAAATTGTCTGTAGCCTGGCCAAAGCGCACCATAAGCCGTGGTCAGACACACTGTCTGTTGACATTACAAAGTTGAAGGGTCGCGCTTCATATAAAGGCGTGTCATGTGTTACGTCAACCTTCTTAATACTTGGTGCCCACTTTTATAACTTTCAATGTACTTACTTACTTTCCGAGTCCTAGGTACTATGTCACACTTCAGTCTTCCAGTATTCAGCCACGTGGATCGCGCTGTCACTGACAGCAGGTCATCCATGCTACAAGTCTCCGGGAGGTTTCGGGTGATCATCAGATGGTCCTGGTCTTGTGTTACTCCATATTCGCACGTTTCATCATCCCTGTATCCCCATCTTTTCAGGTTTTTCCTGCATCTTTATACACCAGTTCGAAGTCTACTTTAGTGACTTCCATGTTGCGTAGGGATGGAGATATCCAGGCGCAGGTTCCTCCCGTAACTCGATCAAGGGGACCTGTGTCAGCTGTTTCCAACTTTCGATGCGTCATATTCCTGGACTAGTCTGCAGGGGCTGGAATGACTGTAAGAGACTTCGTCTTGACTTTAGTCTGGGGCGCTGTACCTGATATTTGAACATAGAGAGTCTTGAGTCATTTACCTGTTTCTCTCTTTCTATCTCTGACGCGACAGTTCTTCGTATCTCTGGTAGCGCTATGTCGATTATGTAGTATATTTTGTTCAGTTGGTGTAGGTTCTAGGCATCCAGTAATTAACTATACGGCGTGTCTCATTTATTGCTGTATCTATATGTTTGACATGTGCAGAGTTCTTCCAGGCCTTTGCGGCGTACTCATCTACAGAGAAACACAGAGCGGGTGCTAATGTTCTGAGAACATCTGGCTTTGATCCTCATGTTGTGTCAGTCAGTTTTCGTGAGTGTAAATTCTTCTTAAAGATGGTGCCATAACTGGCTGCGAGTCTACATTTCTCCACTGTTTTGGATCATTATGGATGCCGCCAGACCATGGATTTGCCTGGAATTCACACTAGTCGACGACTTACACTTGTGTTCACAGAAACGTGGTGTTGTTTTCCGTCGGGACTTGTTATTTCGTTCTTTTTTTTGTGATTTCTTCCCATCCGTTTATCCTGGTCTGGACGCCGGCTGAATGGCACTACGCTTATACCTGTGTCGTATTTCACGGGTTAGTACTGCCGGTTCACCTTCACGAATTTGGCGTGTGAGAATTTTAGATGCTACTATGATGAGCTGAATACAGCTGGGGAGAGATGTCAGACTCACTCACACGCTGAGTGTTGTCCATTCGACCTCTTGTGGTTATCGAAAAGGCACGACAAACTGCGTTAGATGCCATCCCACCTTTCTACCCTGTGGGTTATATGTTTACGGAAAGGCTTCGGCGGTGACCCTGACGCAAAATCTGCATCCTATGCTATCTCCAGTCGTCTCGATGAATGTCTTGCCACTGGCAAAAGGTAGCTTAGGCTCTGTGAGTGAGGTTGACAAATGGCGCAGTTTCTTCCTCACTTTAATCCAAATCACCGCGCAAGTCACCCATTTCAGCGAACACAGCAAGAGATACGACTGCCCACACGGCTGAATAAAGAGAGTGGTCTTCATCACTTGTGATGGACAACTATTACATTCTTCTTATCACCCACTAACATATAGAATGAAGAAAATATCGTGATCGTCCACCGAGTCTGTATATTTGTTATGTTTATAATACTTCATCATATTCATCATGTAGCGTGTCCTTTGCAGAATGCCGCTCCCATCACAGCCCGTCTGAAAGAAACCCTCCATGTTGCCAAATCTCCAGCCTGATCCAGAGTCATGGCCCAAGCATTCCTTGACATCTTGGTGCCATCGCCTTCTTGACCTGCCTCTGCTTCCTTCTCTTACCCGGCACCATACCTTCCATTTCCGTTCGCTCAAGACCCTTGTGTCTTTTTATGTGGCCAAAGTATTTCAATTTCCTGTTCATGAGATGGAATTTATGAAACAGAGACTTGTCGGGTGTCTCCATTCCTCTTTTCTTCGGCCCATGCTATTCTGAGAAACTTTCTATAACATTTCGATTCGGTTCTCTTCCATGTTTCACAGCCGTATGCTGTCACAGGAAAAACAGGTTCTCAGAATGTCCACATGTATTTTTGTTTGTTGGTATTCTCCCATTGTTTCATCGCGTTGTGTATCCTCTGTAGTGCCATAATAATAATCATCTGTGTTTAATACAGAATGTAATTATTGTGCGACTAACCACGCTACCGCTCAAATGGTCTACTACTGGGCGCTAGCGCCCTGGTGGAAAAGCACTGTGTTCGATAATACTGTCAATAAGAAACACGAACGTCTCCATTGAGGGGCGGGTGGCTGAACTGCTTGGAGAGTGGTATTCTGACTAACGAAACACGGGTTCAAAACCTTGGTGGGACATAATTCATAGGTTCTCAAACTGTTAAGGTTCACGGCGTCCTTAGTGTACCCGGATTTTTCCACGGCCCTCAAAGTCAGAAACATAAGCCTACCTAATAAGTGCAGTGCGCAGTCGGTGCGGTTAGGCTGGTTAACCTAAACAAATTTATGAAACGCGTATATCTAATTCATAAAAAATTTATATAAAAAGTATTAACTAAGTACATATTTGTACATATTTGTAATGATGATTTCATTGACTAAATAAATCGTAATTAGTG
Source organism: Ariolimax columbianus (assembly GCA_036924085.1). Lineage (NCBI taxonomy): Eukaryota > Metazoa > Mollusca > Gastropoda > Stylommatophora > Arionidae > Ariolimax > Ariolimax columbianus. Next base: position 31,696,035 of record JAVGWX010000008.1, on the reverse strand, counting down.
GGACAGGTAAGCATGTTGTTCACTGCAGATCTTCTCAAATCTTGGAATCAAGTTGGACGGAAGCACCCTCAGTTCCTGGTCCACGCTGATGGTCCCAGGATACTCGTCTTTGATCACAGCGACTGCCGAAAGCCCACCTTTGCACAAAGATGACGTGCCAACAGGAATTGATGACCAATAACACAGAAGGAATTAACGCTGCGATCAAAGCAAATGGACAAGAGCTTGAAACACTGAGCCGCTTCAAATGGCTGGGCTCAACAATCAGTGACGACGTATGAAAACATGAGGCTCTGGCGAGAATAGCACAGACAGCAACAGCCTTTGCACGATTGAAACATATATAGAAAGATAGACTACTCTACTTAACCGGCTCATAACCCGAAGGTGATGTGTTCGAAACCCATTACGTTACCCCGGGGAAGCAAACCCTTAGAAAATGCAGGAGGAAGCAGATCCTTACATAAATGCATGCTGAGGTCGGATGCACTGGGGCGACAGGCGCAAAATAAAAACTGAAGTGCAACGCACACCGCCTTGGGGAACAGAGAAATAAGGCAAACCCCCCAAAAAACCAACACAAAATACTGTTCTTTGCCATAAAAGTCAGACTATATATAATAATATTCACTCGTTCTTTCGGTTTTCCTCTACGCCTGTGAAACTTGGACCATTATAGCAGACCTGCAGATAAGAATCCAGACCATGGAGATGAGATTCTTTAGAAGACTCCTAAATATCACCTACAAAGACCGTATGAAAAATGATGAAGTACGACGATTTCCTCACAATGATCAAAAGGCGAAAGCTGACTTGGTATGGCCGCCGTCTCGAGGTCCAAGGGCCGTGCAAATACCATACTAGAAGGCACAGTTCAGAACAAGCGAAGGCGGGGGTGGTCCACGAAAACGATGGAAAGACATCTATGAATGGACTAACCTACGACCCGATGAGGCACAAAAAGCAACCGCAGACAGACAGGGGTGGCGCAGGATTGTGGAGGTCTCAGCAGGGGTGCCCTAACGATCTCAAAAGGTCACAGGGTGAACTATGCTGAACTGCAAATGGAATTTAGGAATCGATGAGATTTACCGCTTAGCAGTGGATATTAACCTTTTACTTATATCCAAAAGTCAGTTTCGTGGTACGAGGAAAAACAGGACCCAAGGCTCCAAATGTTTGGACTTCAGGTACAAAACACAAGACTCAAATCCAGACATAGCTTTTTAAAAACAACAAACCCCATACATACAAACTCTGAAAGTCGCCGTATCGAGAGGTGGCACGAATTGGTGCAAGCCCCAGAGATGGAACTTCGGGAGGAACCTGCTCCTGGACAATCACCTACCATACACAACATGGAAGTCGCTGAACAGACTCTCAACTGACATCGCGGTGCAAGAGGAATATGAAGCGATGGGAATACACAGATGATGACACGTGATTGCGGTGCAATACAGGACCCAGACCACATGATGACCTCCCCGAACCGTCAGGAAACATGCAATAGGTGCAACATGCTGGAGGCAAATGACAAGGCAATCAATGTCACAGAATACTGGATGCAAGATATATAACCTGGTGCTTGGACACAGAAAGTAAGTAAGTTTTGTGGTGCCAATTTGTTTTTCTTCAATAGGTTATCGCAAGAACGCTCAATACGATTGTCTTCTTCTACAGAGGTAAACTCACATGGCGCTTTGACCTTTATGGAGGTCAGGAATCAATGCGAACTTGTCGATATGATATTCCATAACAGTAATTTTCAAACAAGTTGGTAAGCTGTGCTAGAGGCTTTACAAAAACAGATTTTATGTTAGGGGAGAAATCATCTTCATTGCACGAACTGCTGCAATAACGGGAAACAATCGTTGCCACCATCTTGTTTACTTTTTTCTTCATAGCTGTCATTCTTGTATGAAAGCTAAAACCTCGACTAATTTCAAAGTACGGACGTTGAGAATCAACGCATTTAACTTTTCAAAGATACCAACCAAAGATACCACACATGTATGCTAGTTTTACCAAAAAAGAGATGTTTCCACAGCACTTGGTATACTCGTGTTCTTCCTCTTCAAGAAAATTGTATATTTTCTGGCGATATTCAAACATAGAGGACAATACATTGCCACGAAAGCGCCATCATTTTCTGGCGATATTCAAACATACGGGACAATACATTGCCACCATTTTCTGGCGATATTAAAACATACAGGACAATACACTGCCACGAGAGAGCCATCACGAGAGAGCCATCACGAGAGAGCCATCACGAGTGACAGAAGTATAATAAAGACGTGTATTCTCATCCCATTCCCTTGAACAATTTTTTTTTTTAAATCTGGCTTTCACTGGCCAAGTTTTTATAAAGTTGACCACATTCGCCACACATTGTAAGACCAGATTCAGTGGAAGGATCATATACTTTGATGCGAGTGCTTCTCTGTGAACGATGCAATGGGTTCAAGGTGAATCTGGAGCTTTACTTCAAATAAGCGCCCGTAACCCTCCATAAATACCACCAGCAGTTTAGACACCAGCAGTTCAGACACCAACATTTCAGACGCCACCAGTTCAGACACCACCAGTTCAGACACCAACAGTTCAGACGCCAACAGTTCAGACGCCACCAGTTCAGACGCCACCAGTTCAGACGCAACCAGTTCAGACGCCACCAGTTCAGACACCACCAGTTCAAACACCAACAGTTCAGACACCAACAGTTCAGACACCGACAATTCAGACATCAACAGTTCAGACACCAACAGTTCAGACACCGACAATTCAGACACCGACAATTCAGACAGACACCAACAGTTTAGACACCAACAGTTCAGACACCAACAGTTCAGACACCAACAGTTCAGACACCACCAGTTTAGACACCAACAGTTCAGACACCAACAGTTCAGACACCACCAGTTCAGACACCAACAGTTTAGACGCCAACAGTTCAGACACCGACAATTCAGACAGACACCAACAGTTCAGACAGACACCAACAGTTCAGACACCGACAATTCAGACAGACACCAACAGTTCAGACAGACATCAACAGTTCAGACAGACACCAACAGTTCAGACAGACACCAATAGGTCAGACAGACACCAACAGTTCAGACACCAACAGTTCAGACAGACACCAATAGTTCAGACACCGACAATTCAGACAGACACCAACAGTTCAGACAGACACCAACAGTTCAGACAGACACCAACAGTTCAGACAGACACCAATAGTTCAGACACCAACAGTTCAGACAGACACCACCAGTTTAGACACCAACAGTTCAGACACCAACAGTTCAGACACCACCAGTTCAGACACCACCAGTTCAGACACCAACAGTTTAGACGCCAACAGTTCAGACACCGACAATTCAGACAGACACCAACAGTTCAGACAGACACCAACAGTTCAGACACCGACAATTCAGACAGACACCAACAGTTCAGACAGACACCGACAATTCAGACAGACACCAATAGTTCAGACACCGACAATTCAGACAGACACCAACAGTTCAGACAGACACCAACAGTTCAGACACCAACAGTTCAGACAGACACCAATAGTTCAGACAGACACCAACAGTTCAGACAGACACCAATAGTTCAGACAGACACCAATAGTTCAGACACCATCAGTTCAGACAGACACCAACAGTTCAGACATCAACAGTTCAGACATCAACAGTTCAGACACCAACAGTTCAGACAGACACCAACAGTTCAGACAGACACCAACAGTTCAGACACCACCAGTTCAGACACCGACAATTCAGACATCAACAGTTCAGACACCAACAGTTCAGACAGACACCAACAGTTCAGACACCACCAGTTCAGACACCAACAGTTCAGACACCGACAATTCAGACAGACACCAACAGTTCAGACAGACACCAACAGTTCAGACAGACACCAACAGTTCAGACAGACACCAATAGTTCAGACAGACACCAATAGTTCAGACACCAACAGTTCAGACAGACACCAACAGTTCAGACACCAACAGTTCAGACATCAACAGTTCAGACATCAACAGTTCAGACACCAACAGTTCAGACAGACACCAACAGTTCAGACAGACACCAACAGTTCAGACACCACCAGTTCAGACACCGACAATTCAGACATCAACAGTTCAGACACCAACAGTTCAGACAGACACCAACAGTTCAGACACCACCAGTTCAGACACCAACAGTTCAGACACCGACAATTCAGACAGACACCAATAGTTCAGACACCAACAGTTTTAGACACCAACAGTTCCGACACCAACGCACTTTGTCCACTCCCCATATTTTCAACCATAAATGTGTCCAGGATCTCGAACAAATCTTGGCCCTTTTTATTTGTAACTATACTTTTACAAAAGAGTAGGTCTTCTACAATGGCATTACCATTAATGAACCATACACAGTTTATCAAATGTACATCCGATTAAGATGCTGAGCAGTGCATGATCTACAGTTGTCAGTAACTCATAGCTGACTGCTAGCGTTAAGGCCAGCGAACCAGAGCTGCCAAGACCCTTCTACACCTCCTAGCAGTGATCCTGGATAACAGGCTGCAACAGTGTACTGTCTAAGGAGAAGGGATATAAGATGGAATGCTAACCCGCTACTCAAAAAATGCTTGCTGAAGTCGGATGTGTTGGACCGAAAGGTGCAAATATCGCAGTCAAGCTGTAAACTACGACACAGCGCATTCCATTCTCTGGACTACATTCTACTACTTAGGCCAATGCCAGGGTTTGGTAGCGGGAGATCGAGAACGAACGAAGCCAAGCCAAGCCATACCACAGATGCTATATCATACCATAGATACTAACTCATACCACAGAGGCTAACTCATACCACAGATGCTAACTCATACCACAGATGCTATATCATACCATAGATACTAACTCATACCACAGAGGCTAACTCATACCACAGAGGCTAACTCATACCACAGATGCTAACTCATACCACAGAGGCTAACTCATACCACAGATGCTATATCATACCACAGATGCTAACTCATACCACAGAGGCTAACTCATACCACAGAAACTAACTCATACCACAGATGCTAACTCATACCACAGAGGCTAACTCATACCACAGATGCTAACTCATACCAGAGGCTAACTCATACCACAGATGCTAACTGAGATACCTGTATACAACAGATGCTAACTGAGATACCTGTATACCACAGATGCTAACTGAGATACCTGTATACCACAGATGGTAACTTATACCCCATCTGCTAATTCATACCTTAGAGGCTAATTCAGAAACCTTTAAAACATTAATGCTAACTCACAAGCCTAGAACCAAAAACGTAAACATAGAAGCTCGTAAACCACATATGCTAACTCAGAAACCCATAAACAACATATGCTAACTCAGAAGCCCATAAACAACAGATGCTAACCCAGAAGCCCATAAACAACATATGCTAACCCAGAAGCCCATAAACAACAGATGCTAACTCAGAAGCCCATAAACAATATAAACTAACTCAGAAGCCCATAAACAATATGCACTAACTCAAAAGACCATAAACAATATTCACTAACTCAGAAGCCCATAAACAATACACTAACTCAGAAGCCCATAAACAATATACACTAACTCAGAAGCCCATAAACAATATACGCTAACTCTGAAGCCCATAAACAATATACGCTAACTCAGAAGCCCATAAACAATATACGCTAACTCAGAAGCCCATAAACAACATTCGCTAACTCAGAAGCCCATAAACAATACACTAACCCAGACGCCCATAAACAATATACACTAACTCAGAAGCCCATAAACAATATACACTAGCTCAGAAGCCCATAAACAATATAAACTAACTCAGAAGCCCATAAACAATATACGCTAACTAGGAAGCCCATAAACAATACACTAACTCAGAAGTCCATAAACAATATAAACTAACTCAGAAGCCCATAAACAATATACGCTAACTAGGAAGCCCATAAACAATACACTAACTCAGAAGTCCATAAACAATATACGCTAACTCAGAATACTCATAAACAATATATGCTAACTCAAAAGCCCATAAACCCCACATGCTAACTTAGGTGTCAGTAAACCACAGATGGTAACATTATCTAGGGGAAGGACAACCTTTGACTTTACACTTTCTTTAAACCTTCTTTGGTGTGCCTTGGTAGAGGAGACTTGTTGCCTGAAAATCAGTTCTCCAAGAGAAGAAAGAAAACTTCCTTCAAACCACCAGCTGTGGGGGCTGAAGATGCAACACAGTGAATGCTGTCAGGAACATTATCTTCATGCCTCTGCACGGCCCCACAAAATGCTTAGGCATTTCCTTCTGTGAAGGTCCGGCATCGGATGCTGCCCTTTTTTGTTTTTTGTATAAACCAAAACGGGTACATGAAGAATCATTGATATCTACATTGTTGTTGCTGAATGCCCACAATGAGCAGGTTTACTCTTTTGTGCATTCTGAAAATGATTTTAAGTGGCCGGTTGTCGTAGCTTTCCTCATATCCTCATCCTGCTGATGAAAGTGGACTAAAGTCCTCCAGGCGGTAGGTTGAGCTACGCTTGGCTTTCATCTGCGTGTCGATCACTACTACAAGGGATCACGTCGATCCCTCACCCCGTTAGCCAGGCTATCATGAAAACAGAGGGCTACAAGGAAGCCGAGGTGAGGGCCTTGGCCAGTATGTTTTGCCTGACCCTGACTAACATGTCTGATCAGTATGTTGTGCCTGACCAGACATTAGTCTTCCTGCCTTGATGTCTACACAGTAAAAAAGAAAATCAAGCTCTGTAAAATGATGAATGCCTAGCAAACAACAAGGCAAACAAAATCCAGAAGTATGCATCAGTAAACTATAGCTAGCCTCGACCCTATTCCTCCTCCAAGCCACGACCCTGAATACAGGCTGCACCAGTGTAGTATGGCTAAGAGAATATGTATCGCTGTGAGAAAGCGGATGTACAACAAAAAGCCAGCTGAAATCTGATGTGTTGGGCCAAAAAGCACAGATATCGCAGTCCACTGTAAACTATGACACAACATCCTTTTCAGGAACGAACGCTGATGAAGTGGAAACCACCAGCTTTATTATGGACAGTCTTGTGAGAACCTAGGGAGAACTAACAAGTCAAAAGCGGATTTACTTGGGACAATAGGGGATTTTGCTTGGTTGAAGAGCGGTTGTTCCAGGGCGAAAGCGGGTGTGCTGGAATTAAGGCGGATGTGCTGGGATGAAATCAGAAGTGATGGAATGAAAGTGGATCATCTGAGATAAAAGTGAATGCTCCAAGATGAAAGCAGATGCTGAGGGATGAAAGTGGATGCTCAGAGCTGAAAGCAGATGCTCCGATATGAAAGTGGATGCTCCGAGATAAAAGCGGATACTCCGAGATAAAAGCGGAGGCTCCGACATGAAAGCGGAAGATCCAAGATGAAAGCAGAAGATTCAAGATGAAAGTGGATTCTATGGAATGAAAGTGTATATCCCGGACGAAAGTGGATGTGCCGGGATGAAAGCGGATGTGCCGGGATGAAAGCGGATGTGCCGGGACAAAAGTGGATGTGCTGGGACGAAAGTGGATGTGCCTGGACAAAAGTGTATGTGCCTGGACGAAAGCGGATGTGCTGGGACGAAAGTGGATGTGCCGGGACAAAAGTGGATGTGCCTGGATGAAAGAAGATGTGCCGGGACAAAAGCTGATATGCCGGGAAGAAATCGGATGTGCCGGGAAGAAAGCGGATGTGCCGGGAAGAAAGCGGATGTACCGGGATGAAAGCGGATGTGATGGGATGAAAGCGGATGTGATGGGACGAAAGCAGATGTGATGGGACGAAAGCGGATGTGTTGGTCCGATAGACGTTATCATAGCCCAACTTCACAATGCGACACAGCATCCCTTATGCTATAAAATAAAAGAGCAGAAAGAGGAGGAAATAGGAGGGTGAAGAAGAAGATAGAGAAGAGGAAGAAGAAAAGGAGGAAGAAGAACAAGAAGAAGCTCTCAGAAAGCGGCTGCCTAATACCAATCACAGCACGCGTGTGTCTGTGTTTACACTTTACTAAACGCAACAATACCAACGATAAACATGTTCCACATTGTATTGGACGCCCCGTCACATGACCTCGATCTGAATAATTCATTGGCTCATTGGGATTCCTTTGCTCAACTTGCAAGACAAAACGCGATTTCAAATATTTAAACGTGATTTTTCTGCGTATATTGCTTCCCTGAACAAAAAGTGTGGCTAGGAAATATCGACCAGAGGTGAACAAAACAAATTAGATGACAAACGAGTAGACCACATAAATATTAATGGTCAGATAATTAAAGAAATCCCCCCCTTGTGGAATCTGGTATTCCAGAAAAGAAAGAATGGATAGAATCCAACTCAACGTATTTCGCAAAAGACAACTGAAGATGGGTGTACATAAGGTTAGCAAGCTCGTAGTGTAAAAGTAAAGTAAATTGTGCTTCATAGTAGTTACACCACACTCAAGGGAATGAAGCGTTGGAGACTTCACTACAGTACACGAAGCCACAGCTTGTATGGGCTAGTGTGCCAGTGCCTTTCCTCGTTACACTTTACTTCCCTAGTACGCCAGGTACCCATTAATATATGGGTCGACTGGAGCATACCGATAGCGGGATTCGTTCCCCTTACCTTTGCCATGAAAAGCAAAAGCTCTAGGTTAACCGTAAAGTAAACTGCTTGAGACACCACAAGATTCCACAAAGTTGTTTTGACGTTGGCTTCCTATAATGAGCTTTCTGTAGTTCTGATCCTATGCTTCGTAATGAGTGAAAAGGAGATGAATGAATGAAATGAAGAAGTGCACAGTTGGACCTATACTGTGAAGAAAAAACAACATGTACGATATTCTCGCTTTCAAATAAACCACAGAATTCAAAAATAAGTCTTAACGGCAAATATCTGCAGCCAAATGACAACCCAAACTACTTGGTTGGGAGTCACATTTGTTCAGCGCATGACATGGAAAAGTCAGATCGAGAGAAACCGAATGAGAGCCAGACAAAGAATGGCAATCAGGAGGAAACTTGCTGGCACAAGCTGTGGAGCAGACGAAAGTATACTAAAGAAACTGTACACTGGAAGAGTGAGACCAGTTCTCGAGTATGGCATTGCGGCATGGACAACAACAGCAAAGGCGAACTTTGACAAAATTAGCAAACTCCAAAACCAAGCCATGAGAGTTATAACAGGTGGCATGCAGTCAACGCCAATTGTAGAACTGGAAAAGATTACAAATCTGCAATCTATGACCGACAGAAGAGACTGCAGAGCCCAGCAGCAAGCAGAGAAACTCAGAAGACTGACAGACCCTCCAATGCATAAGAGACTAAATAGATTTGGAAATGGAAAACTAAAGTGGAGAAACTTTGCAGAAATAGCCAAAGCGAAGATGAGCGAAGACCCTATGAACACACCGTAACAACACCAAAGCCCATCCCTACTGTACGCAAACCCACATGGAAGCAGCATATCATTCCGGAGGTGGTAGAAAATTTACCAAGTATTGGAAACAAGAACAGCCAGACTGAAAAAGAAAGAAGAGACATAACCCTGAGGTACATAGCAGAAAACTACCCAAGCATGGACTGGACCCATGCATACACCAACGGTTCTGTAACAAACACAACACAGAATGGAGGGGCAGGGGTATTCCTGAGCTTGACAAATGGTAGTAAAATTACACTGTCAGTGGCAACTGGAAAATACTCAAGCAATTTCAGAGCAGAGGGAGAGGCACTGAAGGCTGCAGTAAAAGCAATGCTGACAGGCGAAAGCAATGAAAGCCAGATAATCCTGTTTACAGATGCCCTGGCCGTAGTTACAGCACTAAAAAGCCAGAAAAATACTGAACTTAATGATTTAAGAGCAGTACTCTGTCAACTATGCCAACAGTCCGCACCAAAAACATCTAAGGCAAAGAGGAGGCAGACAGACTGGCAAAAGAAGGCGCAAGACTACCACAACCAGATTCTAGTGTGACTACGAAAAGTCCAAAAGGTTTATTAGGGCCAGATAAATGGCCAAATGGGAAACAGAACATACTGGCTACACAAACAAATGATACCTATTACCAGTTGAACAGAAGAAAGCAGGTCGTGGTCTTCAGACTCCGCACAGGCCACAACAGACTGAGGTACCACCTATTCAATAAACTAAAGATAGGTGGCACTGACGAATGCACCTGTGGTACAGGGAAAATGACCGCTGAACATCTGCTGCAAAATTGCCCGACATATGAGGACCAGAGAAAGCACATGTGGCCATCACCAGTGGCAACACTAGACAAGCTCTATGGCAGTGTCGACAGGCTCAGGATGACAGCTGCTTTCTTCGAACAAATAAAGGTTGATGTCTGACAGCGTACGAAGAAGAAGAAGGACCTATACTGGAACTAGCACTGAGAAAGATTGGCGAAAAAAACCAAGATGGCAATGCCAAGATGAACTATGACGTTCAAGTCAAACAGGGACTTTTTTTCTAGTTTGACCTGAATGGGCTATAGCGTGCTGGAACTACTATCATTAGTTAGGGGCATTTGAATGGTGTAAACGTTTTAGAGAAGGTCGTATATCCGTGAGTGAAGATCCCAACAGCTCTCAACTCAGCACAGTCTTAACTTAGCTTAACGTCTTTATTCTGTTTTAGAAGACCCTGCAGAGTCTGTATACAACCAGTTACATTTACATCACCTTGCTCTAAAAGCTATGCGCATCCAGTTTATTCTTAAATGCATTAACTGTCCCTGCCTACCTCCCCTGGCAATGCATTCCAAGCAGACACCACTCTCTGACTAAAAAGATATTTCCTAATATCTAATCTGGATCTCTCTTTAGTCAGCTTGTAGCTATGCCCTCGTGTTATTGTAAGTGGCTGTATTTTAAAAAACTTGTTATAGTCTAATTTATCCATTCCTCTGATCATCTTATAAACCTGTATTAAGTCACCACGAATTCTTCTCTCTTCGAGACACTGTAGGTCGGTTTTTCTGAGTCGTTCCTCATAACTGTAATTCTGGAATCCCACTTTCATCTTTGTCGCTCTTTTTTGTATTCTTTCTAGCATGTTTATGTCCCCTCTATGATAAGGACTCCACACCTGTACACAGTACTCCAATCTAGGTCTAACTAAAGCTTTATACAGTTTGACGATCACTTCCTTGCTCCTATGTTTAATATTTCTTTTTATCATACCTAACATTGCATTTGCCTTTTTCACTGCTACCTGAACTTGCTCACTCACCTTTCCTGTATGATCTATTATAACCCCTAGGTCCCTTTCCTTATCTATCTTTCTAATATTGTTTTCTCCCATTCTGTAATTATGTTCCATATTGGATCTACCCATGTGGATGACTGTACATTTATCTACATTAAACTCCATTTGCCAGCTTACAGACCATTCTCAAATTTTATCTAAATCCGACATCAATAAATCCACTTCCGCTTTAGATGAGACACTACTGCATAGTTTTGTGTCATCAGCAAATTTTGCAATAATGGATCCCATATCAATGTCCAAATCATTTATATGTATCAAGAACAAAATTGGTCCCAAAACCGAGCCCTGTGGCACTCCACTTTTCACTTCACACCACTCAGAGTACTCCTTATTTATGCCCTTCTCTGCCTTCTTCTCGTTAACCAATTTTCAATCCATTTGGCAACTTCCCCACCAATTCCATGTGATTTTAACTTTCGAAATAATCTCTGATAAGGTACTCTATCAAAGGCCTTTTCAAAGTCTAGATAAATAACATCCACTGGCTCCCCTTTATCTATGATTTTAGTAACCTCCTCCATGAATTCTAATAGATTTGTTAAGCATGATCTCCCTCTAGTAAACCCATGCTGACTATTTCTAATTAGATTAAATTTGTCTAAATGCATTACAATGTTTTCTTTGATTATTGACTCTAACAATTTACAGACTATGCTCGTTAAACTCACCGGTCTATAATTTGCTGGATCTGATTTTTTGCCTTTTTTGAATAAGGGGATCACTCCTGCATCTTTCCAATCCCTTGGAACAATCCCTTTTGTAAGTGATTGAGAACATAATATAGCCAATGGTTTTGCTAGTTAGTCTCTAATTTTATACAGCAATTTTGGATGAATACCATCTTGACCTGGACATTTATTCACTTTCAACCCCTCCAATTTTTTAAAAACCATTTCCTCTGTAATACAGATTGATCTTAATCCCGCTGTAACCATGTCCCTTTGAAAAATATCTACAGGCTCTGGGATCTTGGAGCAGTCCTCTTTTGTATAGATTGTGCCAAAGTACTGATTGAGTAGATTAGCTGCCTCCCTATTCTCACTTATTATTTTCCCTGTACTGTCTATGAGAGGGCCTACTTTGTCTTTTGTTCTTTGTTTATTTCTAACATGAGAGAAGAAGATTTTACTGTCAGTCTTGATCCTCTGAGCAAGTTTTTTTTCAAAGTCTATTTTTGCTGTTTTATTCACTTTCTGAGATATGTTCTGCTTGTCCGAATATTTTACATATGTTTCTTTTGATTTACCTGCCTCTATATATTTTTTCCATGCTTAATTTTTTGCTCTCTTACATTTCACTACAAATCTAGTTATCCACTTTTTACGCTTGGGGTTTACCTCCCTACATGGAACACATTCCACTTTTAGCGTTTCTAGAACTGTTTTAAAACTTTCCCACTCCTGTTCAACATCTGTTCCTACGACAATATCTTTCCATATTATGTGGTTCGCTGCCTCTTTCATCCTCTTAACATCTGCCTTAGAGTAGTCGTATGATCACATGTTTATGTTTACTTCGTTCCCTGCAATAAGATCCCAACGGATGATTTGATGGTCACTTGAGCCAAACAGTTCCCCAACGGTAACGTTTTCAATCATAATTTCCTCTGTAGTAAAAACTAGTTCGAGTACATTTTTGCCTCTGGTGGCTGCTTCTACATGTTGAATTAAAAAATTGTCAGTTATGCACTTAACAAAAGGTTTTGACTCTACAAGTGCTTCTGTCATATCCCATTTTATTTCTGGATAGTTGAAATCTCCCATTAATAATAATTTCCCTTCACTTGCCTTTGCTATGCTACTAATCAGCTCCTCATCTTCCTCTTTTTGACTTGATGGACATCTATATCACACTCCAATCACTGTTTTTTCACCCCCACTTTCTATTTCTCCCCATACACTTTCATTTTTGTTACCACATGATAAATAATCTTTGATCGTTATATTAACAGAATTTATACAGTATAATAAAACGCCACCTCCCTTAGTCTTGTCTCCAACTATATTATCTTTCCTTAACATTGTATATCCCTCAATTTCAAGTTCACTATCTGCAATCTCCTCATATGTCCATGATTCTGTTAACCATATTATATCTGGTTTTTCTTCTTCTACATACAGGTCCAATTCTTCTCTTTTATTTACTATGCTTCTCACATTTGCATAAAAACATTTTAGTTTGTAATGTTGTTGGTTTTCCTCTTTTTGCTTCTCCTTTATCATTTTAGAGTTTGCTTTTCCACTATGCATTTCACACTTCCCTGACACCAACTCTCCCCTTTGACTACATCCTCTATAGCACCCTATTTTAGGCCTATATTTAGTCTCATACTTCATAGGCCTTACTAGTTTAAATTTGAACATATACTTTGCTTCAACATTCCGGTGAATTTCCAGATTGTAGAACGACTTATCCTGGAAAATTGACGCATAACCTGTCGCGAAACTGCACAAGAGGCAAGTCTTTCTCTGGGTACGGTGAACACTTTTGTTCATGAACACTTACATTTTCGAAAGGTTAGTACACGTTGTGGAGCCGCGTAGCGCAGTGTTTAGCGCGCTGGCTTCGCATCTGAGTGGTCCTGGGTTCATTCTCCAGTTGAGGCGGTAATGTTTTTTTCAGACCGCAATGGCTCCCGAGTCGACCTAGCCTTAAATGGGTACCGGTTCAGTCCGGGAAGTAAAAGCGGCGAGGGAGAGGAGATGGCTACCGCCCTCATATAGCCGAGCCTTTGAAATGTGAGATCGCTAACACCTCACACCTCTACGTGTGTGATCACAAAAGGCGTCCTGCTCCTACAAGATAATGCTCGACCTTTGGCGGCTCACCGCACTATGTGCCATCTGCAGCAACTCAGCTGGGAGGTATTGCCACATCCACCTTACAGCACAGACCTCACTCCAAGCGATTTCCCCCGTTTAGACCCCTAAAAGAATTCACGGGAGGTCAGCATTTCAGCACTGATGAAGAAGTGAAACAGGCTGTCCTGTATTGGTTCAGACATTCTGACAAATCTTTCTACGCTGAAGCTTTTCAAGCATTATTTAAACGCTGGGATAAGTGCATAAACGTTGCAGGAGATTATATAGAAAAATAAATGGCGTTTCAACAACTTGAAAAAAAAAATGTTCCTTCCAAAAAAAGTCGCAGTTTGACTTGAACGCCCCCTCGCATGTCAACTCTTCGCCCGCTAAATATGGAAACCAGCAGCTTGTGTCCCCAAAAAAAAAATGTCGGTTGTTTTAACTTCACTTAGTCACTCTTCTTCTACCCTGAGGGTGCAGACAAATGTTTGGCATGTTGTGTGTCCGTGTTGACAAGTCATCTTCATGCTGGGCACCAATATGTATGTTGTTACCTTCAGAGTCTGCGCCATGTCAGCAACTAACAACCCGTTCTTTTCAATTTTCAAATGCTAATAGTTCTTTTACGTGCAACGTATGTACACGGGACCTCCGAGTTTATCTTCTGTCTCCGATAGTAGGGCTTAGCGCCAGTCTCACAATCCTTGAGAACAGGCAACGTTTTAAACGTGGGATTCTAACTACCAGTGCTTTCGTTCATTTCTTGATAGTGTTGCTGTCAGGTATGTGTGAAAATGTCAGGTATGAAGCGTGAGAGATACAACTTTCAATTTGACTTGGGGCTGACGGTGGCTGGCACAGTAGAAATGTGTTTTGTCGAAGGTGTGAGAGAGTTGAAAAGAGTTCAGAACACCTGCCAATTCAAACAAAGCCAGCAATGACCAATAATCAGGACAAAGGAAACATATGAATTATTGTAAGTATTATCACAGTCCAGTGCGATAATGCTAAAGAGAAGGATCGAAAAGGGAAGGATAACCCAGTGCCCCAAAATGTCATGCTGACGTCGGATGTGTTGATCCGAAAGATTAAAGTATCAGTCAAATAGTAAACTACAACACAACGTTGTGGGACAACTTTCTGCTTTTTGCAAATCTCTTTTCAGGACTTGGTAGCGGGAGTTTGAGAAAACGATTGATGAAGAAGACAATACGTGGGGATTTTAAACAAATAGGAAGTACAAATGGATCGCATCCACCCACCAGAAAGAGCATCCTCGTCATCATCATTATCTTTTATCCACTTGTTTCGGTAGACTGCGTGGGGAGGAACAGTTTTCTTTCATGTGCCACTGATGGTGTCATTTCGTGTTTCTTCAGTTTCGCACTTACTATCCATCTATTTCTTTTCTTCCTCTGTAACCCTCCTGCCTGGTGTTGTAGATCCGTGCAGCTGGTAACCATGGTTACATTCTTGTCAGGTGTCCAAACCATTTAATTCTCTGCCTTTCCTTGCATTCCATGCACGGTGTTGCGCCGATTTCTTTAGTCCGTACTCTATGCAGCCTTGTAACCCCAACAGATATTCTCAGACACTTCATTTCGCATACTATGATTTTTTTTTCTTTCTTGTGCCTCGATGAGAGTCCATGCCTGACACTGATAGCAAAGAGTTGGTATAAAAATACTATTTATCAACTATCTCTTTGTCTCCACTGGTCTGTTTGTGCACCTCAATAACGGTGAGAGAATTTGCTTTCTGTATCCTTCATACGACTCACAATATCATCATGCACAAACAAAATACTCAAACATCTGCGGGAACACAACATCCTCCAAAAAAACAACTCATCCACACAAAATAGAAGGACAAGGAAGCCAAAAAACAAAAAGGGAAAAAGAGGAGGAATAAGAAAATTTAGAAAAATCCACACGGTACTCGGCACTACAAAGACAGCCACAAATATCACACCGACACATACGATAAGGAGTACTCGTCAAACTCTCCCTCCTCGCGAGGCAGCGGAGTACAGGGTTCCCTCTCTGGATCCCACATGGACCTTGGTCAACACACCCTCCGTCCAGGCAACACAGTTGCGCACAAAGTATGAGACTAAAGATAGGCCTAAAATAGGGTGCTATAGAGGATGTAGTCAAAGGGGAGAGTTTAGGTCAGAGAAGTGGGAATTAAGTAGTGGAAAACCAAACATTAAAATGATGCAGCAAAAACAAAAAGTGGAAAAACAACAAAATTGCAAACTAAAATGTTTTTATGCAAATGTGAGAAGCATTGTAAATAAAAGACAAGAATTGGAACTGTATGTAGAGGAAGAAAAACCAGATATAATAGGGTTAACAGAATCATGGACATATGAGGACATTGCAGATGGTGAATTTGAAATAGAGGGATATACAATGTTAAGGAAGGATAGGGTAGTTGGAGACAAGGCTTAGGGGGGTGGTGTTTTATTATACTGTATAAATTCTGTTAATATAACTAGCAGAGAGGATTTATCATGTGGTAACAAAAATGAAAGTGTATGGGGTGAAATAGAAAGTGGGGGTGAAAAAACAGTGATTGGAGTATGCTATAGATGTCCATCAAGTCAAAAGGAGGAAGACGAGGAGCTGATTAGTAGCATAGTAAAGGCAAGTGATAGGAAATTATTATTAATGGGGGATTTCAACTTTCCAGAAATAAAATGGGATATGGCAGAAGCACTTGTAGAGTCAAAACCTTTTGTTAAGTGCATAACTGAAAACTTTTTAATTCAACATGTAGTAGCAGCCACCAGAGGCAAAAACATACTCGACCTAGTTTTTACTACAGAGGAAAATATGATTGAAAACGTTACCGTAGGGGAACTGTTTGGCTCAAGTGACCATCAAATCATCCGATGGGATCTTATTGCAGGGAAAGAAGTGAACATAAACACGCGAACATATGACTACTCTAAGACAGATGTTAAGAGGATGAAAGAGGCAGCGAACCACATAATCTGGGAAGATATTGTCAGAGGAACAGATGTTGAACAGGAGTGGGAAAGTTTTAAAGCAGTTCTCGAAACGCTAAAAGAGGAATGTGTTCCATATAGGGAAGTAAACCCCAAGCGTAAAAAGTGGATCACTAAAATTGTAGTGAAATGTAGAAGAGCTAAACATAAAGCATGGAAAAAATATATAGAGGCAGGTAAATCAAAAGAAAGATATTTAAAATATTTGGACAAGCAGAACATATCTCAGAAAGCGAATAAAACAGCAAAAATAGACTTAGAAAAGAAACTTGCTCAGAGGATCAAGACTGATAGTAAAAGCTTCTTCTCTTATGTTAGAAATAAACAAAGATCAAAGGACAAAGTAGGCCCTCTCATAGACAGCACAGGAAAAAAAATAAGTGAAAATAGGGAGGCAGCAAATCTACTCAATCACTACTTTGGCACAGTGTACACAAAAGAGGACTGCTCCAAGATCCCAGAGCCTGTAGATATTTTTCAAAGGGACATGGATACAGCAGGATTAGGATCAATCTGTATTACAGAGGAAATGGTTTTTAAAAAATTGGAGGGGTTGAAAGTGGATAAATGTCCAGGTCAAGATGGTATTCATCCAAAATTGCTGTTTGAAATTAGAGACCAATTAGCAAAACCATTGGCTATATTATGTTCTCAATCACTTGCACAAGGGATTGTTCCACGGGATTGGAAAGATGTGGGAGTGATCCCCTTATTCAAAAAGGGCAAAAAGGCAGATCCAGCAAACTATAGACCTGTGAGCTTAATGAGCATAGTCTGTACATTGTTAGAGTCAATAATCTAAGAAAAAATTGCAATGCATTTAGACAAATTTAATCTAATTAGAAATAGTCAGCATGGGTTTACCAGAGGGAGATCATGCTTAACAAATCTATTAGAATTCATGGAGGATACCAAAATGTTAGATAAAGGGGAGCCAGTGGATGTTATTTATCTGGATTTTGCAAAGGCCTTTGATAGAGTACCTCATCAAATATTATTTCGAAAATTAAAATCACATGGAATAGGTGGGGAAGTTGCCAAATGGATAGAAAATTGGTTAACGGGAAGAAGGCAAAGGGTGGGTATAAATAAGGAGTACTCTAAGTGGTGTGAAGTGAAAAGTGGAGTGCCACAGGGCTCGGTTTTGGGACCAATTTTACTCTTGATATATATAAATGATTTGGACATAGGTATGGGATCCATTATTGCAAAATTTGCTGACACAAAACTATGCAGTAGTGTCTCATCTGAAGCGGAAGTGGATATATTGAGGTCGGATTTAGATAAAATTCGAGAATGGTCTGTAAGCTGGCAAATGGAGTTTAATGTAGATAAATGTACAGTCATCCACATGGGTAGATCTAATTTGGAACATAATTACAGAATGGGAGAGAAAAATATTCGAAAGATAGTTAAAGAAAGGGACTTAGTGGTTATAATAGATCATACATGTAAGGTGAGGGAGCAAGTTCAGGTAGCAGTAAAAAAGGCAAATGCAATGTTAGGGATGATAAAAAGAAATATTAAACATAGGAGCAATTAAGTGATAGTAAAACCAAATAAAGCATTATTTAGACCTAGATTGGAGTTCTGTGTACAGGTGTGGAGTCCTTATCAGAGAGGGGATATAGACATGCTGGAGAGAATACAAAAAAGAGCGACAAAGCTGATAGTGGGATTCCAGAATTACAGTTAGAAAGATTAAAAAGAACTGGCCTTCAGTGTCTAGAAGAGAGAAGAATTCGTGGTGACTTAATACAGGTGTATAAGATGATCAGAGGAATGGATAAAGTAGACTATAACAAGTTTTTTAAAGTACAACCACCAACAAGGACAAGAGGGCACAGCTATAAGTTGACTAAGGAGAGGTCCAGATTAGATATTAGGAAGTATTTCTTTAGCCAGAGAGTAGTGAATGCTTGGAATGCATTGCCAAGTGAGGTGGTGGAGGCTGGGACGGTCAATGCATTTAAGAACAGATTGGATGCGTACAGCTTCTAGAGGAAGGTGATGTAAATGGAACTAGTTGTATACAGACTCTGCAGAGTCTTCTAAACCAGTATAAAGACGTTAAGTTATACCATCTGTCTATAAATTCTCCAATCAAAGCAAGAAAGATACATAACGATATAATCAGTCAAGAAAAGTGAACAGTGGGAAGGCCAAAGAATGATGGAGGAAGGGAGTTGTGGCAACTGGAGTCTCGTGAGCGGAGGACACGAGGATGACTTTCATTGAGAATTAGTGAAAAGTGTTTACATATTGATGCAAGGACCTCAGGATCATTTAAAATATGTATTGGGGACAGACTGCGGCTATAACGCTCAAGTGGCAGATTATAAACACATAAAAAGAGGAGTGAGGAGTTGTCCCCCCCCCCCCAACCTGGTCTCTGTATACAGGGAGTTCATCTTGTGAGACATACAGACAATGCCAGGAATATCAATTGGCGAATAGAACATAAATAATCTACAATATGCTGATGATATTGTACTGATAGCCCAGAATGAAATGGACTTGCAGGAAATGGTAGACATGGTAGTTCAGCAAAGTGAAAACAAAGGCCTCAGCTTAAATAAAAAGAAATTGGCAGTTACGATAGTGGCGAAGAAACCAGACTCTCCAAAATGCTGTGTCAACGCGAAGGGGACCGAATTGAGACACGTTAACACGTTCAAATACCTGGACACATACATAACATCAGATGGAAGATGCAATTACAAAATAAAATGCAGAATAGCCCAAGCAAAATTGGTCTTCCAGGCCATGAGAGGAATATTGTTCAACAAAACATTGTCACTGCAACTGAGAAAGAGAGTTTTTGGATGCTACGTGGAACCAGTACTGACATATGGCAGTGAATCATGGGCAATTAGAAAGCAAGCGCTTAGATCTTTGGAAGCAACGGAAATGTGGTTTTAAAGAAGAATGCTGCAGATTCCATGGATTGCAAAAAGGACTAATGATACACTACTCGAGGAGGCACAAACACAAAGACAACTTATTGCAAGAATCAGGACAAGGCAGTCATCCTTTTTTGGACATGTTATGAGAAGAGGCGGTTTAAAGCACGTCGTAACAACGAGGAAAAATAGCACAAAAGAGAGAAAGAGGAAGGACGAGAGAGAAGGTGATCGACAGCCTGAGATGATGGCATAGGCGACAATCAACAACAGAGTTGGTAAATGACACACGTGATAGAAATGGATGGAGGGCCATGTTCGCCAACGCCAACCAGCAGGGCACCTGATGATGATGATGATGAAAAGTGACCCTTGGAGCATTGTGTTTAAGTGGGAGTTAAGTCAAATAAATCATAATCAAATTTCTTCTTCTTCTTCGTTCCATCCGTAGCACAGAACCCCCCACTATAATTAGTCTCATTTGGGAAGCCTGCGCTAAAGCACTTTGTCTGCTCTTGCAGTAATGGTTTCTGAAGCAATAT
The DNA here is from genome assembly GCA_036924085.1 of Ariolimax columbianus. Classification (NCBI taxonomy): domain Eukaryota; kingdom Metazoa; phylum Mollusca; class Gastropoda; order Stylommatophora; family Arionidae; genus Ariolimax; species Ariolimax columbianus. Next base: position 31,675,442 of record JAVGWX010000008.1, on the reverse strand, counting down.
TGGTTTCACTCAATGAGATTGTTAGCTCCATTGACAACCCTCTTTGGTGGCCTTTACAACATGCATGGAGTACAGTGGTCTTACGAAACTATGTGTAGTGCAAATAAAGGGTTCTGGGATGTTCTTCCTTTCCATGCAGTCCCAGGGCCTACTATGAGGAACATTATCAAAAGCCTTTTTCAGGACCAGGAAACAGGTGCATTTCATCATCATACCCAAGAGCTTTTTCACCGAGTTGCCCGAGTGTGAAGATAAGGTCTTGAACACCTCGGTTTGCTCTGAAACGGTATTCAGATTCACCCATCTGTAGCTCAGCCAAATGTCTTAGTCTCTGCTCCATTATTCTAGAATATGCTTTATAGAGGACACTAAGCTGGGATAAGCTGTTATGGTTTTCGCACTGTCGGTTGTCACCATTTTGGAAAATTTTTATAATGGCTACAAATTAGATTTCCAAACGACTGGCAAGCTTGACTGACCATAATTCTTGCATGAAAATCAATACACTTAGGCTGAACCTAGGCTAAACAAATATCCAAGACATAAATTTTGATGAAAATACTCTTACAGCCACATTACTTAACTTATGATTACTGTTATGCTGATGATGATGATTACTGTTATGCTGATGATGATAATAATTACTGTTATACTCATGACTATTACTGTTATAATGAATGATAATTACTGTTATACAGACGACAATTACTCTTATAATGATGATAATTACTGTTATAATGGTGATAATTTCTGTTATAATAATGATGATGTTAATACACCCATTCTATTATGTCTAGTCATTAGGGAAAGATATGAACTTGGTGACAAGCTGTCACAGTGAGATTGAAAGGGGAGACAAGATAGCCTGAACACGTGGGTACGATCTCACTACGATCAGAAGATCCACGTACAAAAATCCCGGTCTTCACCGTGATTCAAATCCGCGACCTACGGCACCTTACCTGAAGACAACTGAGTAATAAATAAACTGAAGCTGCGGCAATGCTGAAGGTTAATAAGTGATAGAAACATATATCAGTAACTCTGAGCCTTGGTCACCCGGCAGGTAAAATCCCATTTCCCTGTGCTCTTGAGAAAATACGCACAAGGTAGACATCTGAGGAAAGCTATTTACTCTGACAAAACCTGATACTCTAAGTTTCATTATTCTATCTCTTAAATTGACTGGGATCAAGATGTTGAACAGTCCATGAGCTGCAGTGGCCAGCGACCCATAGCTGACTGCTAGCATCAGACCCAGCAAAAACAAAGCTGCCAAGACCCTTTTACACCTCCATGCGGTGATCCTGGATAACATACTGCAACAGAGCAGACTGGTTAAGGAGAAGGGATCAAAGACGGAAGGCTAACCCGGTACTCAAAAATGCCTGCTGAATTTGGATGTGTCTGACCGAAAGGTGCAAACATCACAGGCAAGCTGTAATAAATTTCGACACAACGCATACCGTTCTCCAGATATCATCCTGCTACTTGCAAAGTCCTTTCCTGGGCTTGGTAGCGGGAGATTGAGAACAAAGATGAATAAAAAGAAATTGACTGAACTGATGATTTCAAATGTTCCTACTTGTTGTGTCAATAAATTGTGGAATATATTTATTGAAAACCATCCTGTATCAAATGTACTAGCTACATTATGTCGGATAACCACCGCACCCCCTCCACCCCCACCCCTCCCCCCAATCATAGTCTGATTTCCCGAAGGACAGTACAGATTTTACTAGCTTCCTCACACATGTAATGTGATTCAACCAATCACTTGTCCTTTTCAGATAAAAAAACACCATCTAAATCCAACTGATTGGCCTACAACTCCTTGAGAATACTTTCAATGACTTGTTCTGTCATCAGCCTTTTAGAACAGCAATTTCCCTAATTTCAAAACTACTTTCCATCATGAAAATCACAAATTCATCGACTCATTTTCCAATTTCGTAGATGCCGCCATATATGTTATCTCCGTAAATGCGTGTACTGTGTAGACTTCATTATATTTTGGCCAAAATCTAAGCAGTACAGCCAAAAATAATGGTCTACCCGTCATACCGATTCATGTGTGCCTCTGGGAGTGGGGTATTTACACACACACACCCCGGTACATCCGTGTTGTGGATTCAAAGGGCTAACAGTTCAGTGGCCCCACCAGAGCAATATTTGAATAAATCTCAAGAAAGCTGGGAGAGGAAGCTAATGTCGGGCCAGGTAGAACATACTTAACAGACTATGTTAGTCAGGGTCAGGTAAAACATGCTGAACAAGATCACACCTCACTTCCAAGCAGTTATTCCTGGAAACAGACTGCTCCATGGCAGTCTGGCTAACGTGGTGGGGATCAGCACTGTGATCTCTATTGTGGTAAGCTTATTGAGGCGCCTCACATTGCACTACAGCCAGGAGGATCCCGGTCAACTTTCTCCTGTACGCTGAGATGTGAGGAGAGTCACTGTAACCCATCAACAAAGAAGCATTAAAGAGTACCTAAACTCAAATACGAGTGGCATTCACAATAACAACAATCTCAAGAAAATTGTAATCCTGGTGATGGCCACAGACAATATTATTGTTGTTGTTCATACGACTGACATGTTTACAGCAGATGTTCAGCACAATGAGACATTCATACACGTACATCTTACCTTTTCCAGTATCTCTTTTATTATTTGGACAGGCAATGAATTTTTGTATCTTTATCAAAAGTATGGTAAATAATCCTGGATTGTATCTGAGGAGCAATGTCAAGATTTTGTCAATGATAAGTCAGTTCTATTATCTTAGTATTAAGTCTTAATCAACCTGTACATCTACAGGGACAGATGCCCATGTGCACATTCCAGTTCTGGCGTGAGCTAGATGTAGCCGGGACAAGCATTTCCTGCTTAGCGATGCTAGGCTCGAGCAGCTTATTACTCCGTTGGGACAAGTGCCACGCAGGGGGGTTAACCAATATGCAACCAATCTTAATAGACTCAAACACTAGAAAAAAGTAGACCTGCAGCCTGTTAGGCGACATCTATGCTGCTCTAAACAAATCCCCTAACCTTGGCTGGTATTATGCCAGGTTACTCAGCCAGTCGCCTCTTATCACATGCTCTTTGTGGGGCAGTGGTGCTATTCTTGTCTTTGTCATACACAAAGACACTGACTGACCACTCAGGACAAACTGTGACTTAGTACAATGAAGACTAACACTTCATCCTCAATGACAGTGTTTGCTATGGGACTAATTTTAAACTTCTGATGTCCATCAGGTCCATAATGCAAAGAAAGTTCCTCTTGTCTTTTGTATTAGTGTTAAAGTTGAGTATTTAAAATTAATAGTTAAAAATTAAGGATACTTCTTCTTCTTCTTCGTACGCTGTTTACGGCGATATTTACGTTGCAGTTTTATTTTGTTACGCCTGTGGCTCAGTGCATCCGATTTCAACAGGCGTTTCTGTAGGGTTGCCCTCCTTAGCCTTTGGCTGTCCCCAGCCTGACTGCAAAACAGCAGTTGTTTTTGGTCAGAGTTGTCTCTCTTAGGAAGTTTACTTGCAGGACTATCGAGTCTTCCCTACTCGTGTCTATAGGGTTTGGCAATGATATGATGGACTATGTACTAGTTTGTACTATCCCGGAAGAGAGGCAGTCCAGTGTGACTTTGTCCCAGGATCGTCACGTCCTGCCAGAAACGTAGCATATGCATGTGAGTGAGGTATCTCTTTGCTCCCTTTATTTTCTCGGCTCATCTGCAGTGATGGTACACCTAGCATTCCCCGCCACCCAGGAGGTTGTCACAATAGAGCAGGAGGTGCAATGTCAGCTGGACTGCATCTCTTCTGCGTCCATTGGGATGACTGATAGCAGACAGAGGCAAAGAGCAAGGCAGGAGTGCATTTTACCAGGTGCATTTCTGCAGCTCGACCAGGCCGGGCTGAGACGCAAGCCCCAGCCATGTCGTAGCCTCCCATCTCAGCGGTGCTGAGATATAGGGCGGGATTCTGGCTTAGAGGCGTTCGGCCGTAGTCCCTCAGATGGTAGCTTATCAGCCAATCACGTGGACCAAATGTCAGCGACCTGTGATTCCTCTCGAAATAGTGCATTTGACCAGGGGACAAGCCTGGTCATTGCACGGAGATGTTGTTCGCCTGGTGTGCGGACATATCTTATGGTCAAGGGTTGGTTGAGTCTCAGCAGTTCGCAGTGAGGTAGCTGATCTACTGCTTAGGGCACCCCGACCGAGAACTAAGTCTTCTACAAATGGTTTCATACCTCATCGCCGTATTGCGTGAATATCAAGCAGCTTCCCGTCCGCTTTGATCGGCGGACGGCAGAGACCTCATACTGCGGCTCGACCGGGCGGGGCTGGAGCGGGAGCCCCAGGTCCCCACCATGTCAAAGCCTCCCTTTGCAATCGTGCTGAGCTTTTGGCTTAGAGGCGTTCGGCCGTAATCCCTCACCTTGTAGCCTCGCGCTGTTGGCTTATCAGCCTAGTACGTGAAAATTAAGGATACAATTTAACCCTTTGAACCTATCACACCATATCAACGAAACCAAAAACCACGTACACAATCTTCTCCTTATCTCCAAGCCCCAAGAAGTGATCCTAAAAGTAAATGGCCAGACTCTCCTCTTTGACAATGTCCAACTTATCTGGGAATAACAATGGACCCAAGGTTGACATGAAAAAACCCGATATAAAAAAGCCACCAACAAAGTTGAGAACAGAATGGCCATAATGAGAAAGATATCGGGTTCAAAATGGGGAGCTGACACGGCTACCCTAAAGAAACTGTACACAGGTTATGTGAGACCAGTGCTAGAATACAGGATAGCTGCATGGTCCTCAGCAACAAAGAATAACTTTTTAAAAATAAATACAACCCAAAACCAAGGTATACGTATCATCACTGGAGCTATGAGAACAACACCAATAGAGAACATCACACAAATCAAAAGTATGGAGACTTCATATCAAAAACAAAAGAGTTAGCAAGAGCAGACCACATTATAAGCCAGGCAGTGGTTAAGAATCTAAAACAAACATCCCAAATCCCACCATGGAAAAAAGCCAAGTACCCTGAGATGGTAGAAACCATTGAGGGAATATGGAAAAAGGAAACTCAGACAGATTTAGAAAGGAAATTTATCACAGAAGAATATCTTAGGAGAGTATACCCACCAGAAACATGGATACACATATACACAGATGGCTCATCTAACAACGCCACATCTAATGGAGGTGGAGCGGTCTACTCCAGACTAAGGAATGGAGAAGAAAAAACTTGAGTATTAACGACGGAAACTTACTCCAATAACTTCCGTCCAAAAGAAGAGGCACTGAAGGCCGCAGCTGAACTTGTAATTCAAGATAAAGTTATCCACCAAGAAAACATAGTATTCCTGACTGATGCTACATCAGTATTAGCAGCGCTAAAACAACACAAAGATGAAGATCTTGAGCAATGTATGATCTCCGTGACACAGCTGTTAGCAGAACACCCAAAGTTGGTCATATAGTGGATGCCATCCCACTGCAATATTGAAAGACATGAAGCTGCAGACAAACTAGCAAAGTATGGAGGAGCATTCCCACAAACAGACCAGAGTATCACATATAATGAGGCCAAGACCATAATTAAAACCAAATTCAGGGGAAAATGGGCTGATCAACACCCCGACTTCTGAAAAGTAGACAGCTACTTTAACTTAACTAGAGAATAGCAAGTCATCTTCAGACTGAGGACATAACAGACTAAAGCGTCATCTTTACAACAAAATGAGGATTGGGACAGATGACAAGTGTCCATGTGGGGAGCATATCATGATCATGGAACACATCCTACAAAGCTGCATGATCAAGCAGGAAAAGAGAGAACAATACTGGCCTCGTGAGACAAATATGAGACAAAAGCTGTATGGAGATAAAACAGCCTTACAAACAACAGTGTTTTTTGTAAGAGAAACCAGGACTTTGATCTGAGGATGAACGAAGAAGAACCACCTGTGACACCTACATATCAGGGTCTGTAAATATCCCCTTCCGCGAGCCACCCGTTTTCCGGTGTGACAGGTGGACCATAGTTCATCTTAGGGTGTATTTTGGGCTGTACCACTTGAATTTTGGCCATAATATAGTGATGTCTACGCAGTACACACATTTCCGGAAATAACAAATATGGCGTCGTAAATATCAAAGCATGGCTTCACATTGATTTTCATGATGAAAATGTTTTGTTTGTTTGTTTGTTTAAACTTCAGGAAACGGCTATTCTAAAAGAACAAATTGAAAATAATTTCAAGGAATTTGAGGCTGATAAATTGGATTTGGATGGTGATTATTCTGAAAAGGATCGGTTGTTATTTGAACGGCAACATGTGTGTCAATTACCATTCGTCCATTGATTAGAATCAAGCTAAATTTGTTCCTTCAAGGATCGGACTACAGCCCCGGGAAGTATTCCACAAAATGTATCAAGCAAATTTGATGAATATATTCCACACTATTACTGAAGTAGGAACACTGGAGATTAGCAGGTCAGTCAATTTTAGCTAAATTAGAGCACATAGTTTTGTCATCATCATCATCATGTAGCACGTCCTTGGCAGAACACAGCTCTCATCAGTTATTCGATAGGAATCTCGATCAGTCATGTTCATGTTTAGGGTATCCTTGATGTCGTGTGCCCATCTACGTTTTGGTCGACCTCTGCCTCGTCTTCCTGGAACAATTCCCTCCAGAACAACTTTTTCTAGTCCATCTTGATGCTTAATGTGGCCACACAAAAAAGCAGTTTCTGAGACATAACGTGGTTTATAAGCCAGTTCTCTTCGACACTCATATCTTGCAAGATGGCTTTACTTGATATTTTCTTTACCCAAGGTATTTTGAGGATTCTCCTGTAGCATTTTGTCTCGAAAGCCCTGATCTTCTTTCTTTATATTTTTGTGATGGTCCATGTCTCGGATCGGTACAAAGTAAATAGGTTTACTCAAATTACTACATTGTGTGTATTTTCTCAGGAGCACATTGGAATAGGACTTGACAAGGTAGCCAAAGTTCAAAGAGTTAAATAGCCTTACCTCTCATTTTAGACCATGGTAATACATAGGCGAAAACAATACAAACAACAAATTACGTATATTACCGGAAATATTTATAGACTGACAGAAATATTCCCAAAGCAAATAGACATGTGCCAAACAATACAGCCCGTTCAGAGTCGAAGGTGCTGCCCTCACCAGACACAGCCCAATGGTGATGGTGGTCCAGATGATGATGGTGAAAATTGTTTGTGTTGTTCTTCATTCCTGAAATAATGGGGACAACAAATTTATCACTATTTAATATTTCTAGTGAAATTTTATTTATAATGATGATGATAATATGTTCTAAAATAACATTCGTCTTTCATTAAACTAGATAATTAATCTAAAGCACTTTATTTACTATTATTCTAGATTTAGAAGTATTAGTCTGCTAATGCAGATTTAATTAAAATACTGAGTATCAGAAACGTGGACAACATATGCCAAGCAAGGGTAAATATTCTACACCTTTCACCAATGGCGCATTAGTTCCATCCTTGGCATCTCATGGAGAGACAAGGTGACAAATACGGAAGTGCATTCTCGCACTGGTCTAACAAGAATGTACACCTTCCATCGCCAAAGAAAATGTGATTATTTGGTCATGTTTGTCGCACGGAAGACGGTCACATCCACAAAGATATTTTCTATGGACAGCTGGCTTGTGGTAAAAGAACAGCTGGACGACCACAGCTCAGTTCAAAGATGCATATGAGCGGGACATGAAGGCTCTGGATATGGATCTGACATCTTGGGTGGGCATAGCTGTAGACCGATCCAAATGGAGATGCAACCTGAAGAGTCACCTTAGGCTGGGCGAAAATAAGCTCATGGAACAAAGGGAAGTAAAGAGACAGCGCCGAAAGGAGAAGGAAAACCAAAAAGTCAGCCTAGAGAAGTGCTACTCCAAAGTCGCATCAACCTACAGTCAGACATGACTGCAATGGGGCTACTACTATACATACTGAGTAATATTCAATGTTTTTTCACTTTGTTCACTCCAATGGTGAGTGTACACATTAAGGAGGGAAGAATCTCATTTAAACACTGTGTGGCATATTGGGAACATGGTGTTAGGCCCATATTTTTTTGACCAACAGTATACTATCGGTGATGTGGTCAGCATCATGCCAGCCACTTGCTATGGTACACAATTTTTTAGGCTGGGTCGTGCCCTGGAACCATTTGCGATATATAAAAATCCCTCACCAATAGGGAACTGAACATAGATCGCTCGGATGGGAAAGCACTGCGCTGACAACTGCCAAACAGCATCTCCCCATGCACATTAAGCTGTAGTTATTTTTATTGTTAAAAGATTCGTATTAATAATACGAGGCGTGTTCAAATAAAATCGGACCTAACTGCATCAAGTGAACATACATACGATGCGCATGATTTTCGTCACTTCTGATGTAATCAGCACATACCAACTGTCAAGTTTGCAAAATTTCATTATCCTCTAACTCATAGTTTCCTCAGCAGACCGTTGGAAATATGGCGAGTGTGATACAGAATCTGTCCAGAGTTGATCAGAGAGCGGTGATTCGGTTTCTAACAGCTGAAAGGTGACAACCAGTTGACACTCATCGTAGAAAGCAGGTAGTGTATGGTGAACGTAAGCTCCAACGACGGTCCATCCGAAATGCTGCATAAATTTTGATGATGGTATCTTCTGACGCAACAATATCCACCTACCTGTTCTCAGAAGATCTTTCGTTTACTCACATCCTTCTTTCAACATCGTTGTCCAGTTCATCACTGTTGTGTTCGACACACTTTTGTCACCATACACTGCTTTCATTCTGCCATGAATGTCAACTAGTCGACATCCTTCAGCTGTTAGAAACTCAATTCCCGTTCAATGATCAACTCTGAATGGAATCCATATCACACCTGCGATGTTTTCAACGGTCTGCTGAGGAAACTATGAGTCGGAAAATAATGAAATTTTGCAAACTTGACGATTGGTATGTGCTGTTTATTTCAGAAGTGACATCATCATGAGCATTCTACGTATGTTCACTTGGTGCAGTTACGTCCGGTTGCATTTGAACATGCCTCGTATGTCAATTGTAAGATAAACTAATGTACTGTTACAATAATCAAACATTTTTATGGTACAATAGTTATTAGAATTAATATATCACAGACAAAAATTAGATCAACTTCTATGTCGCTGGAATCGACTAATAGAATCAAGATAATGAGCAGCGCATGAGCTGCAGCAATTAGTGACCCAAAGCTGACTGCTAGCGCATGGCCAGCGACCCAGAGCTGCCAAGACCCTTCTACACCTCTATGAGGTGATCCTGAATAACAGGCTGTAACAGGGCAGGCTGGCTAAGGAAAAGGGCTAACACGGTACTCAAAAATGTCTGCTGAAGTCAGATGTGTTGGACCAAAAAGTACAATTATAACATACAAGCTGTAAACTACGACACAACATATTCCGTTCTCCGGGCAACATCCTGCTACTTGCAAAGCCCTTTTCAGGGTTTAGTTACGGGAAATTGAGGAAGAAGAAGACTCATGGTAGCTACTGGATTAATGGCTTGAAAGGCTTTGGTTGAAAGAAAAATATTTTTTTTAATACAAAAAAATTGTTTAAACGTGCACACATGAACACACATATTGAGTGCAAATCAGTAAATAGGTCACAAATGGCTTCTTTGTTTTTTTTTTAGATACAAACCTATTTACCATTGCACTTACATTGCCCTTTATTTTTCCACATAATTTCTACCAATACACTTTTCCAATCACTTTATCAATGTACCAAAATCCGCAGGATAGAAGTCTTTTGTCCGTTGTCTCAACCACATTTGCACTTCATGTTCATCTTCTTTGCCATTCGCGAAACATCTCCCACCAGGCTGGCATCATGCTTTATGCTGTAGGCTAAACCATGCGTGCATGAACACTATATTGCAGTTGCTACACTGCCTATTGTTACTTACCTATCAGCTTGAATTATCTCCCCCACTGACCCCACATATGCTTCTATTGCAATCTGAACAGGACGACCATGTCGGGCTTCATTAACAATTTTTGAGCGCACTTGAGAAAATTTATAGACCCAGTTATTCACAACTTAACACTTCTCACAGTAAACGGGAAGCATTTCGTTATGAAAAGCCTTCATATTTCATTATGAATATCCTTTGATTTTCATTATGAATATGATTTGTATTTCATTATGAATATGATTTGCATTTCATTATGAATGTCCTGTGCATTTCGTTATGAATATCTTTGTATTTCATTATGAGTATCATTGCCTTTCGTATTAAATATCCTTTGAATTTCTGTATGCATATCCACAGATCCAAAGTTATCACAAGAAGCGACTAGGGCTGTGCATGGGGCTAGTGACCTCATCATGTAAAACCTTGCTATTGAAATGGTCAGTGCAAATGCTCGTATATAAGCTTCCTGTACGTTCAATTTCAAATTCCTTCACTTAAAAGGAAAAAGCGAATCAATAGGCATCTATAGTATTAAATATAAAATGGAGCACAGGATAGAATATCAACTACAAGGGAAATGGCATGACAGCCCTGCCACCTCTCTAACCCTGAAAATGAGGACATTTGAGTCTAAATATCAGGACTTTTGAGAACACCATTTCCTATGATATCAAAACACACCTCTTTACATTCCCTTATGGTCTTTTAGAAATGACCCCCTTTGGTTTATAACAATACTTTTTATTAGAATTAACTGTCTTGAAAAAGTTATTTATTAATATGCACATGAAATATTTACTGAAGGTATTAATTTTTTTTAAATACTTCCATTTTTCTCAGTGTACTCTATTCGCATTTATCTGCATTCTTGTATATTTTTCCACTGATGCATTTTTTATTCGTTAAGCTCGGTTTTTGGAAAAAATATTAATGAAGATCTTTATATAGCATGCCAATGAAATTGAATTTTGTGAGCATTCGATCTTTAATTGAACCAAAAGTAAGATATTTTTATATCCCATCACTGAAAAAAGTCTTTTAACAAAAGCATTATGTGGTGGTAAGGAAAAGGAAATATTGAGCAATTACTAACAGCTCCGAGAACAACTCATCATTCTTAAACTAGCTAAAATAATTATAGCCTGTGTTTCATTACAAGGAACAGAAACATCAATATTATTCATTTCTGCTACAATTTTTTTTTTAAAACACTGAACTAGTCAAAACATTTGATATCATCTACACACTACTTTGGTATAAAAGTACAGAATTGTCGAAATGACAATCACATTAAACTGGCACTCTTAAAGACGTCCACCTGAATGAAGAAATTTGTTCCAGTGGTTTCCACTACATGTCCAAGTATTAAATACAGGAGGTATAGAAATTCTTGATATTTCTATTTATAACTCCACATGTATCGGTATATCCATCTTCCTTCCTCTTCTCCATTTCCTTAACTCTGAGGGAAATGTTGACGTCCACTTATTTTTGCCAAAATATTCCTCGCAGAAGCAAGAGTGACAAAGATAAAAGATCATTAGATTTTCACATTTTAAGTGCTAAAATTCCAGACATCTTCAAAATGCTATTTCTTCTTTTTCGTCGACCATTCTCAAAATCCATTTATAAAGCCCTGAAAAATGCTTTGCAAGTGGCAGATTCTAGTCTGGTGAACAGAATGAGTTGTGTTGTAGTTTACGGCTTGACCGTAATATTTGCACCTGTCGGCCCAACACATCCAACTTCAGCATGGCAATTTTGGATACCAGGTTAAACTTCTCTCTTCGATACCTTCTCCTTAGCAGCCTGTTATCCATTATCACCACATGGAGGTGTAGAAGGGTCTTGGCAGCTCTGGGTCGCTGTCCCTGTATGTAGCAGTCAGCTTTGGGTCGTTGACCGTTACAGTTTATGCACTGCTCAGAATCTTGATCCTGTAACTAATATCCTCCTGGACAGTCAATGGTGTGTACAAAATGAGGTCATGTTTCGAGTGTTGTTGTTGAAGAAATCCCCACAATGGGTAGATTTACCATTTTGTGTGCCCTAAAAAGGACGTTTAGTGGCGGCTTGTTGTAGCTTTCCCGACATCCCGAGCGTGCTTATGGAGGTAGACTGGGGTCCTCCAATGAGAACGGTTGTCAGTCCTATAATCTATGTAATGTAATGAATCATATATAGATCTAACTAACTCTTTAAAAAGGAATAACGGTGAATTATAACCCATAAGTAACATCGGCTAGTTAAAATCTATTTAGTGTCAAATAAATCTCCGAACTAAAAAGCAAATAGTGTAAACGTTTCTTTCTATTGATGACTTCCTCGTACAAAAATCACAACATATTTTGTCAAATACAACCTTTCCATTGATAAGTATACATTTTCACGAATATTCCTTCCCCATTGAACAATTTTACAATCAAACAAGTAAAGCTCAACATACAAAAGCAAGTATATAATAAAACTTACTCTGTCAATTTATCTTTTTACAAAAAGGCTGATAAGACTCCGACTACTAAGTTTTCGTATTCAACGCCGCCATTTTACTTCGTGCAATTGGTGAGCAAGGGAATCAACTCTCACCATTCGTATCATCATTGTGTGTCACTCAGATTGTTTTCATATCATATCAGATCAGCATATCGAACGTACTTGAAACGAATCTCCTGTATCTGATATCTCTTGTCTTGATAGTAAAATCTTACAGAGTTTTTTTATATAATTTTCTTGGTGTTGTTCTCCAATTTATATCGACTACCAATGGTGATGAACTAAGTTCAGTTCAGCTGCAGTCTCTACTTAGAAGGTAGGCTGCTATGATTAATTCAGCAAAGACCTCTACCTCTCGCCTTAATTGCGAAATCTGACAGATTCAGAAAAGTCCATCTTTTTATGTTATCTTAGTTCTTATATCATTGGTTTCCTCGTGTACTATTCTACACAACCCCACGTTTTCCTTCCAGTACGGCTTTCCTTCGTTTGATTTTACAAAGAAATATTAACTGCAGAGCTCTGATTAGTTCATTAGAGCTCTTTGTACTCGCAGGTCTTCCGTATTTACCGTCCATCCGCCCATCTCATTCTTCCATAAATATCCACATTCCAGTGATTTTTATTCACCTCTCCAAATGTTTGTTTATCGTCCATGTTTCTAAGCCATACAATAGTCCCGAGTATAAATAGAACCTGATCATTCTTATTTTTTATTTGTGAGTTTGTTTCGGTGTGTGTGTATGTGTGTGAGTGCGTGTTTATGTGTGTGCGTGCGTATGTATGTGTTGTTGTTTGTTTAATTGTTGTTGTATTTTTGTGTGTTTTTTTCATCGTGGGGGTTGTGGTCTAAAGTGTCTTATTTTGGTCATTACTTTGTTCTTCTTATGTTCTTGTCTCTTCATATTCCATTATTATATGTCCAAGAAAGAAGAAACGTCTTGCTGTTTTAGTATTTGATTATTTATTGTTGTCTGTAGTGCAGATGTCGTATCTACTTTGCTAATAATAATAGCACTTGTTTTCCCAGTATGAATATGAAATCTATATATTCGTGAGTTTTGTTTTTTACTTGATTAATCAGTTCCTGTAGTCCATGTTCACATTCAGCTATCAGATATGTGTGATCATCATATCTGATGTTATTTAGTTCCGGTCTAACGGCCTATAGGCTGCTTCCAGCTTTTGTCCGGTATTGATGTATCTATGGCGGGCTGTCAATGGTGGATCACATTTGGATACGTTTTGTGCACCCTATTTTAAATTGTGCTGTGTTTTCACTTCCATGGAATCAGATACATATTTTTGCCTAATGGTATTAATAACAGAATAACAAAAAGGGTCTGGGAGAACAAGAAGCTCACTGTTAAAACAAAAACACTTGTTTACCAGGCCGGTGTCCTCGGCACTCTTCTTTACGATAGTGAGACATGGTCTACCTAAATGCACCAGGAGAGGCGGCTAAACAGCTATCACATGAGGTGCCTGGGCAGAATTCTGGGCGTTGGGTGGCAAGACAAGATCACCAACGCTGAAGTGTTGGAGAGAACAGGCACTGTCACAATCTTTTCCATGCTTAGTTATCGACGGCTCCGATGGCTGGGACAAATTCGGAAGATGGATGATGGCAGAATACCAAAATACCTTCTCTATGGGGAATTACAGTTGGGGGAAAAGGTCTCGGGGTCGGCCACTACTTCGGTACAAGGATGTATGCAAGCGGGATATGAATGACGCAGCCATCGATTTTGAATCATGGGAACAGGACGTCATGGATCGTGTTACATGGAAGGGCATGATTAAGCATGGAGTACAGACAAAGGAGATACTGATTGCTGATAGGCTAAAGACTCAAAGTTTGAGAAGACACGCCACACCATGCGATGCCGCAAACGGTCCTGATTTTTCTTGCACACACTGTGGAAGATGCTTCTCTGACCGGATTGGTCTTACGAGTAACGTTCGTTACCGTCATGGACTGTAGTTGCATACCTTTTCATAGCAAAATTACTATCGTCTGACAAGACGGAATTTCTTCCGTCCGATTCTTCTGGTCTGGATATCGGCTACATGAATGGCACTACGTTTAAACCTGTGTTGTATTTCACGACCTAGTTCACACGGCTGAACTTCACGAAACTGGCGTGTGAGAAATTTAGACACTACTATAATGAACTGAACACAGCCGAGGAGAGATGCTAGAGTCACTCACACGATAAGTGGTGTCCCTACGACCTCGTGTGGTTATGGAAAAGACACGACACACAATGTTAGATGCAATCATCATCCCCCCCCCCCTCCCCATACTTCGTAGCCTTTCGGAATACCTGTTTACGGGAATGGCTTCGGGAGTAAACCCTGAGAAAAAATCTGCGTCTTATGGTATCTCCAGTCGTCTCGATAAATATGTTGCCACTGGCCAAAGGTAGCTTAGGACCAGAGAGTAAGGTTAACACGTGGCGTAGTTTCTTTCTCAATTTAATCCAAATCACCGCGCAGGTCAACCATTCCAGCGGACGCATCAAGAGAAAATACTGTCCACACGGCTGAACAAAGCGAGCGGTCTTCATCACTTGGGATGGATGAACATCATCCTCATTTAAAGGTAGATTACTCTTTGTATATGTTACTATGAAACACGCAATCAGACGCATACCATATCACGCACAGCCGTTAAATCTAAAGCTCGCAGCTATAAGAGGAAGTTCATCAATTATCTTTTTCTTCTTCGTCGTCGTTTGTTCTCAAACTCTCCCTTGCAAGTCCTGAACGTTCTCAAACTCTCCATTGCAAGTCCTGAACGTTCTCAAACTCCCACTACCAAGCCCTGAACGTTCTCAACTCCCGCTACCAAACACTGAACGTTCTCAAACTCCCGCTACCAAGCCCTGAACGTTCTTAACTCCCGCTACCAAACCCTGAACGTTCTCAAACTCCCGCTACCAAGCCCTGAACGTTCTCAAACTCCCGCTACCAAGCCCTGAACGTTCTCAAACTCTCCCTTGCAAGTCCTGAACGTTCTCAAACTCCCGCTACCAAGCCCTGAACGTTCTTAACCTCCCTCCAGCAAGAACTGAACGTTCTCAACCTCCCTCCAGCAAGACCTGAACGTTCTCAACCTCCCTCCAGCAAGACCTGAACGTTCTCAACCTCCCTCCAGCAAGACCTGAACGTTCTCAACCTCCCTCTACCAAGCGCTGAACGTTCTCAACCTCCCTCCAGCAAGACCTGAACGTTCTCAACCTCCCTCTACCAAGCCCTGAACGTTATCAACCTCCCTCCAGCAAGACTTGAACGTTCTCAACCTCCCTCCAGCAAGCCCTGAACGTTCTCAACCTCCCTCTAGCAAGCCCTGAACGTTCCCAACCTCCCTCTAGCAAGAACTGAACGTTCTTAACTCCCGCTACCAAACCCTGAACGTTCTCAAACTCCCGCTACCAAGCCCTGAACGTTCTCAAACTCCCGCTACCAAGCCCTGAACGTTCTCAAACTCTCCCTTGCAAGTCCTGAACGTTCTCAAACTCTCCATTGCAAGTCCTGAACGTTCTCAAACTCCCACTACCAAGCCCTGAACGTTCTCAACTCCCGCTACCAAACACTGAACGTTCTCAAACTCCCGCTACCAAGCCCTGAACGTTCTTAACTCCCGCTACCAAACCCTGAACGTTCTCAAACTCCCGCTACCAAGCCCTGAACGTTCTCAAACTCCCGCTACCAAGCCCTGAACGTTCTCAAACTCTCCCTTGCAAGTCCTGAACGTTCTCAAACTCCCGCTACCAAGCCCTGAACGTTCTCAACATCCCTCCAGCAAGAACTGAACGTTCTCAACCTCCCTCCAGCAAGACCTGAACGTTCTCAACCTCCCTCCAGCAAGACCTGAACGTTCTCAACCTCCCTCCAGCAAGACCTGAACGTTCTCAACCTCCCTCTACCAAGCGCTGAACGTTCTCAACCTCCCTCCAGCAAGACCTGAACGTTCTCAACCTCCTTCTACCAAGCCCTGAACGTTATCAACCTCCCTCCAGCAAGACTTGAACGTTCTCAACCTCCCTCCAGCAAGCCCTGAACGTTCTCAACCTCCCTCTAGCAAGCCCTGAACGTTCTCAACCTCCCTCTAGCAAGAACTGAACGTTCTCAACCTCCCTCCAGCAAGCCCTGAACGTTCTCAACCTCCATCTAGCAAGCCCTGAACGTTCTCAACCTCCCTATAGCAAGCCCTGAACATTCTTAACCTCCCTCTAGCAAATACTGAACGTTCTCAACCTCCCTCCAGCAAGTCCTGAACGTTCTCAACCTCCCTCTACCAAGCGCTGAACGTTCTCAAACTCCCGCTACCAAGCCCTGAACGTTCTCAAACTCCCCCTATCAAGCCCTGAACGTTCTCGAACTGCCTCTACCAAGCCCTGAACGTTCTCAAACTCTCCCTTGCAAGTCCTGAACGTTCTCAAACTCCCGCTACCAAGCCCTGAACGTTCTCAAACTCCCCCTACCAAGACCTGAACGTTCTCAACCTCCCTCCAGCAAGACCTGAACGTTCTCAACCTCCCTCCAGCAAGACCTGAACGTTCTCAACCTCCCTCCAGCAAGACCTGAACGTTCTCAACCTCCCTCCAGCAAGACCTGAACGTTCTCAACCTCCCTCCAGCAAGACCTGAACGTTCTCAACCTCCCTCCAGCAAGCCCTGAACGTTCTCAAACTCCCGCTACCAAGCCCTGAACGTTCTCAAACTCCCGCTACCAAGCCCTGAACGTTCTCAAACTCCCCCTACCAAGACCTGAACGTTCTCAACCTCCCTCCAGCAAGCCCTGAACGTTCTAAACCTCCATCTAGCAAGCCCTGAACGTTCTCAACCTCCCTATAGCAAGCCCTGAACGTTCTCAACCTCCCTCTAGCAAGAACTGAACGTTCTCAACCTCCCTCCAGCAAGCCCTGAACGTTCTCAAACTCCCGCTACCAAGCCCTGAACGTTCTCAAACTCCCGCTACCAAGCCCTGAACGTTCTCAAACTCCCCCTACCAAGACCTGAACGTTCTCAACCTCCCTCCAGCAAGACCTGGCCGTTCTCAACCTCCCTCCAGCAAGACCTGAACGTTCTCAACCTCTCTCTACCAAGCCCTGAACGTTATCAACCTCCATCCAGCAAGACTTGAACGTTCTCAACCTCCCTCCAGCAAGACCTGAACGTTCTCAACTCCCGCTACCAAACACTGAACGTTCTCAAACTCCCGCTACCAAGCCCTGAACGTTCTTAACTCCCGCTACCAAACCCTGAACGTTCTCAAACTCCCGCTACCAAGCCCTGAACGTTCTCAAACTCCCGCTACCAAGCCCTGAACGTTCTCAAACTCTCCCTTGCAAGTCCTGAACGTTCTCAAACTCCCGCTACCAAGCCCTGAACGTTCTTAACCTCCCTCCAGCAAGACCTGAACGTTCTCAACCTCCCTCCAGCAAGACCTGAACGTTCTCAACCTCCCTCCAGCAAGACCTGAACGTTCTCAACCTCCCTCTACCAAGCGCTGAACGTTCTCAACCTCCCTCCAGCAAGACCTGAACGTTCTCAACCTCCCTCTACCAAGCCCTGAACGTTATCAACCTCCCTCCAGCAAGACTTGAACGTTCTCAACCTCCCTCCAGCAAGCCCTGAACGTTCTCAACCTCCCTCTAGCAAGCCCTGAACGTTCCCAACCTCCCTCTAGCAAGAACTGAACGTTCTTAACTCCCGCTACCAAACCCTGAACGTTCTCAAACTCCCGCTACCAAGCCCTGAACGTTCTCAAACTCCCGCTACCAAGCCCTGAACGTTCTCAAACTCTCCCTTGCAAGTCCTGAACGTTCTCAAACTCTCCATTGCAAGTCCTGAACGTTCTCAAACTCCCACTACCAAGCCCTGAACGTTCTCAACTCCCGCTACCAAACACTGAACGTTCTCAAACTCCCGCTACCAAGCCCTGAACGTTCTTAACTCCCGCTACCAAACCCTGAACGTTCTCAAACTCCCGCTACCAAGCCCTGAACGTTCTCAAACTCCCGCTACCAAGCCCTGAACGTTCTCAAACTCTCCCTTGCAAGTCCTGAACGTTCTCAAACTCCCGCTACCAAGCCCTGAACGTTCTCAACATCCCTCCAGCAAGAACTGAACGTTCTCAACCTCCCTCCAGCAAGACCTGAACGTTCTCAACCTCCCTCCAGCAAGACCTGAACGTTCTCAACCTCCCTCCAGCAAGACCTGAACGTTCTCAACCTCCCTCTACCAAGCGCTGAACGTTCTCAACCTCCCTCCAGCAAGACCTGAACGTTCTCAACCTCCTTCTACCAAGCCCTGAACGTTATCAACCTCCCTCCAGCAAGACTTGAACGTTCTCAACCTCCCTCCAGCAAGCCCTGAACGTTCTCAACCTCCCTCTAGCAAGCCCTGAACGTTCTCAACCTCCCTCTAGCAAGAACTGAACGTTCTCAACCTCCCTCCAGCAAGCCCTGAACGTTCTCAACCTCCATCTAGCAAGCCCTGAACGTTCTCAACCTCCCTATAGCAAGCCCTGAACATTCTTAACCTCCCTCTAGCAAATACTGAACGTTCTCAACCTCCCTCCAGCAAGTCCTGAACGTTCTCAACCTCCCTCTACCAAGCGCTGAACGTTCTCAAACTCCCGCTACCAAGCCCTGAACGTTCTCAAACTCCCCCTATCAAGCCCTGAACGTTCTCGAACTGCCTCTACCAAGCCCTGAACGTTCTCAAACTCTCCCTTGCAAGTCCTGAACGTTCTCAAACTCCCGCTACCAAGCCCTGAACGTTCTCAAACTCCCCCTACCAAGACCTGAACGTTCTCAACCTCCCTCCAGCAAGACCTGAACGTTCTCAACCTCCCTCCAGCAAGACCTGAACGTTCTCAACCTCCCTCCAGCAAGACCTGAACGTTCTCAACCTCCCTCCAGCAAGACCTGAACGTTCTCAACCTCCCTCCAGCAAGACCTGAACGTTCTCAACCTCCCTCCAGCAAGCCCTGAACGTTCTCAAACTCCCGCTACCAAGCCCTGAACGTTCTCAAACTCCCGCTACCAAGCCCTGAACGTTCTCAAACTCCCCCTACCAAGACCTGAACGTTCTCAACCTCCCTCCAGCAAGCCCTGAACGTTCTAAACCTCCATCTAGCAAGCCCTGAACGTTCTCAACCTCCCTATAGCAAGCCCTGAACGTTCTCAACCTCCCTCTAGCAAGAACTGAACGTTCTCAACCTCCCTCCAGCAAGCCCTGAACGTTCTCAAACTCCCGCTACCAAGCCCTGAACGTTCTCAAACTCCCGCTACCAAGCCCTGAACGTTCTCAAACTCCCCCTACCAAGACCTGAACGTTCTCAACCTCCCTCCAGCAAGACCTGGCCGTTCTCAACCTCCCTCCAGCAAGACCTGAACGTTCTCAACCTCTCTCTACCAAGCCCTGAACGTTATCAACCTCCATCCAGCAAGACTTGAACGTTCTCAACCTCCCTCCAGCAAGACCTGAACGTTCTCAACCTCCCTCCAGCAAGACCTGAACGTTCTCAACCTCCCTCCAGCAAGACCTGAACGTTCTCAACCCCCCTCTACCAAGCGCTGAACGTTCTCAACCTCCCTCCAGCAAGACCTGAACGTTCTCAACCTCCCTCCAGCAAGACCTGAACGTTCTCAACCTCCCTCTAGCAAGTACTGAACGTTCTCAACCTCCTTCTAGCAAGCCCTGAACGTTCTCAACCTCCCTCTAGCAAGTCCTGAACGTTCTCAACCTTCCGCTACCAAGCCCTGAACGTTCTCAACCTTCCGCTACAAAGCCCTGAACGTTCTCAAACTCCCCCTGTCAAGCCCTGAACGTTCTCAAACTGCCTCTACCAAGCCCTGAACGTTCTCAAACTCTCCCTTGCAAGTCCTGAACGTTCTCAAACTCCCGCTACCAAGCCCTGAACGTTCTCAACCTCCCTCCAGCAAGACCTGAACGTTCTCAACCTCCCTCCAGCAAGACCTAAACGTTCTCAACCTCCCTCTACCAAGCGCTGAACGTTCTCAACCTCCCTCCAGCAAACCTGAACGTTCTCAACCTCCCTCCAGCAAGACCTGAACGTTCTCAACCTCCCTCTAGCAAGTCCTGAACGTTCTCAACCTCCATCTAGCAAGCCCTGAACGTTCTCAACCTCCCTCTAGCAAGTCCTGAACGTTCTCAACCTTCCGCTACCAAGCCCTCAACGTTCTCAAACTGCCTCTACCAAGTCCTGAACGTTCTCAAACTCTCCCTTGCAAGTCCTGAACGTTCTCAAACTCCCGCTACCAAGCCCTGGACGTTCTAAACCTCCCTCTAGCAAGAACTGAACGTTCTCAACCTCCTCCAGCAAGCCCTGAACGTTCTAAACCTCCATCTAGCAAGCCCTGAACGTTCTCAACCTCCCTATAGCAAGCCCTGAACGTTCTCAACCTCCCTCTAGCAATAACTGAACGTTCTCAACTTCCCTCCAGCAAGCCCTGAACGTTCTCAACCTCCATCTAGCAAGCCCTGAACGTTCTCAACCTCCCTCTAGCAAGCCCTGAACGTTCTCAACCTCCCTCTAGCAAGTCCTGAACGTTCTCAACCTCCCTCCAGCTAGCCCTGAACGTTCTCAACCTCCATCTAGCAAGCCCTGAATGTTCTCAACCTCCCTCTAGCAAGCCCTGAACGTTCTCAACCTCCCTCTAGCAAGTCCTGGACGTTCTCAACCTCCCTCCAGCAAGCCCTGAACGTTCTCAACCTCCATCTAGCAAGCCCTGAACGTTCTCAACCTCCCTCTAGCAAGTCCTGAACGTTCTCAACCTCCCTCCAGCTAGCCCTGAACGTTCTCAACCTCCATCTAGCAAGCCCTGAATGTTCTCAACCTCCCTCTAGCAAGCCCTGAACGTTCTCAACCTCCCTCTAGCAAGTCCTGGACGTTCTCAACCTCCCTCCAGCAAGCCCTGAACGTTCTCAACCTCCATCTAGCAAGCCCTGAACGTTCTCAACCTCCCTCTAGCAAGTCTTGAACGTTCTCAACCTTCCGCTACCAAGCCCTGAACGTTCTCAACCTTCCGCTACAAAGCCCTGAACGTTCTCAAACTCCCCCTGTCAAGCCCTGAACGTTCTCAAACTGCCTCTACCAAGCCCTGAACGTTCTCAAACTCTCCCTTGCAAGTCCTGAACGTTCTCAAACTCCCGCTACCAAGCCCTGAACGTTCTCAACCTCCCTCCAGCAAGACCTGAACGTTCTCAACCTCCCTCCAGCAAGACCTAAACGTTCTCAACCTCCCTCTACCAAGCGCTGAACGTTCTCAACCTCCCTCCAGCAAACCTGAACGTTCTCAACCTCCCTCCAGCAAGACCTGAACGTTCTCAACCTCCCTCTAGCAAGTCCTGAACGTTCTCAACCTCCATCTAGCAAGCCCTGAACGTTCTCAACCTCCCTCTAGCAAGTCCTGAACGTTCTCAACCTTCCGCTACCAAGCCCTCAACGTTCTCAACCTTCCGCTACAAAGCCCTGAACGTTCTCAAACTCCCCCTGTCAAGCCCTGAACGTTCTCAAACTGCCTCTACCAAGTCCTGAACGTTCTCAAACTCTCCCTTGCAAGTCCTGAACGTTCTCAAACTCCCGCTACCAAGCCCTGAACGTTCTAAACCTCCCTCTAGCAAGAACTGAACGTTCTCAACCTCCTCCAGCAAGCCCTGAACGTTCTCAACCTCCATCTAGCAAGCCCTGAACGTTCTCAACCTCCCTATAGCAAGCCCTGAACGTTCTCAACCTCCCTCCAGCAAGCCCTGAACGTTCTCAACCTCCATCTAGCAAGCCCTGAACGTTCTCAACCTCCATCTAGCAAGCCCTGAATGTTCTCAACCTCCCTCTAGCAAGCCCTGAACGTTCTCAACCTCCCTCTAGCAAGTCCTGGACGTTCTCAACCTCCCTCCAGCAAGCCCTGAACGTTCTCAACCTCCATCTAGCAAGCCCTGAACGTTCTCAACCTCCCTCTAGCAAGTCCTGAACGTTCTCAACCTCCCTCCAGCTAGCCCTGAACGTTCTCAACCTCCATCTAGCAAGCCCTGAATGTTCTCAACCTCCCTCTAGCAAGCCCTGAACGTTCTCAACCTCCCTCTAGCAAGTCCTGGACGTTCTCAACCTCCCTCCAGCAAGCCCTGAACGTTCTCAACCTCCATCTAGCAAGCCCTGAACGTTCTCAACCTCCCTCTAGCAAGTCTTGAACGTTCTCAACCTTCCGCTACCAAGCCCTGAACGTTCTCAACCTTCCGCTACAAAGCTCTGAACGTTCTCAAACTCCCCCTGTCAAGCCCTGAACGTTCTCAAACTGCCTCTACCAAGCCCTGAACGTTCTCAAACTCTCCCTTGCAAGTCCTGAACGTTCTCAAACTCCCGCTATCAAGCCCTGAACGTTCTAAACCTCCCTCCAGCAAGACCTGAACGTTCTCAACCTCCCTCCAGCAAGACCTAAACGTTCTCAACCTCCCTCTACCAAGCGCTGAACGTTCTCAACCTCCCTCCAGCAAACCTGAACGTTCTCAACCTCCCTCCAGCAAGACCTGAACGTTCTCAACCTCCCTCTAGCAAGTCCTGAACGTTCTCAACCTCCATCTAGCAAGCCCTGAACGTTCTCAACCTCCCTCTAGCAAGTCCTGAACGTTCTCAACCTTCCGCTACCAAGCCCTCAACGTTCTCAACCTTCCGCTACAAAGCCCTGAACGTTCTCAAACTCCCCCTGTCAAGCCCTGAACGTTCTCAAACTGCCTCTACCAAGTCCTGAACGTTCTCAAACTCTCCCTTGCAAGTCCTGAACGTTCTCAAACTCCCGCTACCAAGCCCTGAACGTTCTAAACCTCCCTCTAACAAGAACTGAACGTTCTCAACCTCCTCCAGCAAGCCCTGAACGTTCTCAACCTCCATCTAGCAAGCCCTGAACGTTCTCAACCTCCCTATAGCAAGCCCTGAACGTTCTCAACCTCCCTCTAGCAATAACTGAACGTTCTCAACCTCCCTCCAGCAAGCCCTGAACGTTCTCAACCTCCATCTAGCAAGCCCTGAACGTTCTCAACCTCCCTCTAGCAAGCCCTGAACGTTCTCAACCTCCCTCTAGCAAGTCCTGAACGTTCTCAACCTCCCTCCAGCTAGCCCTGAACGTTCTCAACCTCCATCTAGCAAGCCCTGAATGTTCTCAACCTCCCTCTAGCAAGCCGTGAACGTTCTCAACCTCCCTCTAGCAAGTCCTGGACGTTCTCAACCTCCCTCCAGCAAGCCTTGAACGTTCTCAACCTCCATCTAGCAAGCCCTGAACGTTCTCAAACTCCCTCTAGCAAGTCCTGAAAATGGCTTTGCAAGTTGCAGGATGTAGTCAAGAGAACGGAATGCGTTGTTTCGTAGTTTACAGCTTGACTGGGATATTTGCCCATTTCAGTCCAACACATTCGAATTCAGCAGACGTTTATTGGTACCAGGTTAGACTTCCCTCTTCGATGCCTTTTCCTTAGCCAGTCTGCCCTGTTGCAACCTGTTATCCAGGATCACTGCGTGGAGATGTAGAAGGGTCTTGGCAACTCTTGGTCGCTACAGCTCATGCAATGCTCAGCTTTTTGATCTAACCTCAGCAGTTGAAGGCGCAGCAAGAATAGGAAATACTAGACGCCTATATCAGACTACAAGACAATTATACAACAAACCAACTCTATAAAGATTCCGATCAGAAACAAACAAGGCTGTGTGCTAAAAATCATGTTATGATTTTGTCTCTCACAGTTCGCTAAGATCGTTAGAGATGTTCTGGCACATGATTAGAGTGCACCTAACCCTAACCCCAACCAAAACGGAACACACAGACACATGATAGATTCCTACATGTGTGAGTTTCTGTGTCGACATCGGAATAAAGTCCGTCAGTTAGACCCGTTCGACAATATTCTGCAGTACATCACAGAATTTTGGCCTCCTGTAGCTAGAGACTTATAATTATTTTTGTACGGAAACCCGTGTGGTCATTGAATGGTATAAAATTTCAGAATGGGTGAATTAACACACACGAACCAGACAACCTTCTAACAACTGAGAAAAGTAGATGCGACTCTAAGCAGAACATTTTACGGAAGTGTTAAATAAACCACAACCAGCAATAACCCGTGTCTTTGATGAGGAAACAACTACACCTAATATGCCAATATCATGTAATGAGTTTAGTTTTTAAGATTCAACAAGTCAAACGAAAGTTTAAAAAAAGACTAATTACGTCGAAATTTCTAGTGGAATGTTAAAAGCAGCAGTTGAGGTAACTCTCATACAACTACTATGTTGTTGGTTTGTAATGCCCACAATGAGTAAGTCTACTCTTTTGTCCTAAAAAGGACGTTATGTGGTTGTAGATCCACCACTGAGATCACGTCAACCAAACTACCTTGAAAACAGCCTGTTTCCTGGTAAAGCTACATGGAAGAGAGATAGTGGTCTTGGTCAGTGTATTGTGCCACTCCTGATGCGACGTTCTGGTCAGTATGGTGGGCGGCCTGGCAAGACTAGCTACTTAGTTCGCCATACCTACTATTAAACTATCAATCGTCAATGAATCGCCCCCACCCCTCTAATCCAACAGTAGAAAGATGGCTTTATGGTAAAAATAGCAAGGAATGATGACCTGCTAGATGCAGTAACTGGTGTGGCATAAAACTCTTGTCAGTGCCAGGAATAGGATATGTATCGCGATACTAGAAAGATAGTGAAGGAATAGCAACTCAGAGAGATACATGCAGATTGTTGTTTTTTTTAGCGAAACAGTCATGCACAGACTAAATCTTCACCCTTAAGATAATTTTAGAAGAATCTTGTCAAATGCAATATCCACGTCATCAACTTCATTGATTTCCAAAAGACTTCACCGCCCGTCACTTTAAAGAATCCTGAACGTTATGCCTTTCCATCCAAATATACTAATGTCATAAATGCACTATCCACTGATGCGCAATACTATGTTCAGAGTTCTGATAGCTAGTACGTATGTATGGTTCCATAGCACAAAATGGGGTAAAGCATAGTTGCATAATGTCACCACCTTTATTTTGAATAGCTATAGATTGGAATTTTCAGACAGATTGAGAGGATGCCAGGATAAAATATCAATGATTATGCGGAGGATACTGTATTGTTTGTTAGCTGATACTTAGCATGAGATGCAGGAACTTGTAGAAGAACAAACTGCAATGCTGAAGTAGCGATTCCATATTCAGTCTTGACATAGTCACCGCAGCCATTTCGAATTTTGTCTTAATTTATGCATTAGATCTTCCGTCACGACATAGTCTGAATCGTAAATATTAAAAGGAGTTAACTTCTTCGAGTTGATTGGGTTACAAAAAGAGACATGAAATACTTAAACAGTAGATTAAAGATTCAAGGAAAGAGAGGACCCGGGCGACCAGGACTCATCTTTACATCGCATGCATGCAGGGACATTAAAGTACGAACGTGCTGAAATGAAGAGAACTGCAGAGGATACGGTCAAATGGAGAGACATAGACAACCTTACAACCGGTCTCCCCGCTGATCAACCAGATGATGATGATGATGATATGTTGACCATTTATCGTGAAGTCGTAGAAGACTGGTTGTGATATCCATTCCCATGTATCCAGATTTTTTTTCCTTGTTAATTTTCAATGGACTGTTTCCAGTTATGTTGTTGTTGAATGCCCACAATGAGTAGGATTACTGTTTTGTGCGGGTTGTCGTAGCTTTCCTCACATCCCTAGCATGTATTTGAATGGTAGGTTCTTAGAGTTCTAGTTCGGATCCAACCAGAAGATTGATATCGTCAGCATAACGCCGGTTGTA
This sequence comes from Ariolimax columbianus, assembly GCA_036924085.1. NCBI lineage: Eukaryota > Metazoa > Mollusca > Gastropoda > Stylommatophora > Arionidae > Ariolimax > Ariolimax columbianus. Next base: position 31,649,049 of record JAVGWX010000008.1, on the reverse strand, counting down.
GAGGTCGACCACCAATCATTATTGATGGTCTGTGATTCTGGTTTGTTATCCTGCATAATATGCTTTAAATATATACGAAGCGTGTTCAAATGAAACCGGACATAACTGCCACAAGTGAACATACGTACGATGCGCATGATGACGTCAATTCTGATGTAAGCAATACATACCAACCGTCAAGTTTGAAAAATTGCAATATCCCCCGACTCATAGTTTTCTCGGCGTTGAAAACATGTCGGGTGCGATACGGAGTCCGCTCAGAGCGAGGGGTGATTCGGTTTCTAACAGCTGAAGGATGTCGACCAATTGACATTCTTCTTAGAATGCAGGCAGTGTGTGATGACAAAAGGGAATCGATGACAACAGTGAGGAACTGGACAACGATGTTTAAAGAAGGACGTGGCTAAACGCAACAATATGCGCCTGACCTGGTCTCGGACGTGGCTAAACGCAACAATATGCGCCTGACCTGGTCTCGGACGTGAGTTAACGCAACAATATGCGCCTCACCTGGTCTCGGACGTGAGTTAACGCAATAATATGCGCCTGACCTGGTCTCGGACGTGAGTTAACACAACAATATGCGCCTGACCTCGTCTCGGACGTGAGTTAACACAACAATATGCGCCTGACCTGGTCTCGGATGTGAGTTAACACAACAATATGCGCCTGACCTGGTCTCGGACGTGAGTTAACGCAACAATATGCGCCTGACCTGGTCTCGGACGTGGCTAAACGCAACAATATGCGCCTGACCTGGTCTCGGACGTGAGTTAACACAACAATATGCGCCTGACCTGGTCTCGGACGTGGCTAAACGCAACAATATGCGCCTGACCTGGTCTCGGACGTGAGTTAACGCAACAATATGCACCTGACCTGGTCTCAGACGTGAGTTAACGCAACAATATGCGCCTGACCTGGTCTCGGACGTGAGTTAACGCAACAATATGCGCCTGACCTGGTCTCGGAAGATCTTTCGTTAACTCACGTCCTTCTTTAAATATTGTTGTCCAGTTCTTCACTGTTGTCATCAACAAACTTGTGTCCCCTTACACTACCTGCATTCTGCGATAAATATCAACTGGTCGCCATCCTTCATCTGTTAGAAACCGAATCACCACTCGCTGATTAACTCTGGACGGATTCCGTAACACATCCGTCATGTTTTCAACCGTCTGCCGAGGAAACTATGAGTCGGAGGATAGTGAAATTTAGCAAACTTGACGGTTGGTATGTGCTGTTTACATCAAAAGTGACGTCATCATTGGTACTTGAGACAGCTAGGTCCGGTTTCCCTTGAACACGCCTCATACTTTGAACAGTACCGGGGACAACATGCATCCTTGTTGAACTCTATATGCTGTTTGGAAGAATTCTTCAAAGACTTTGTTTACTAGAATTCCATTACTGACGGCCATTACTGAAGTGCTGTTATAGTGTCAATGATGTTAGTATCAAAGTTAAGTTGTGTCATTATGTGCCCTAGACCTTCATTACAACTATCGTCAAAGGTCTCTGTCGAGTCGATGAAATTGGGAAATAACTGACGCTGGGATGGATATGTTTATCGATCAATGCTCTGATGTAAGAAATCTGTTCTATAGTAGTGTTCTATATTTTGTTTTTCTGAAACCAGCGTGTTCTTCAGAAATTTCTTTAGTTTTATCGCATTCTGTTGAGTAGTTCAGGATGTTGGTGGATTCGAATTCACAGTACAGAGATCAATATATTTTCCAGATAAGTATTAGTGTTGAGAATCAATTTGTGTAAAAATAACGTAGTTGTAATTGAAGTTTACTGTAGCATACGGATTTTCAAATATATGGGTCTGGTTGTAACAGATAGTTAGTGACTTGAAAGAATTTAATAGCGTGGTATAGTGAGAATTAGTAACAGTCTGTAAGTTAGTGTACTGTGTAAATTTAGTTTCAGATCTTCTTGTAACCAGTGAGGTCTTTGGGGCACACATGAAGACATCCTCACAATCACACACCACCCTTCTATGTCAGCGGCCGCTGCCTTGACCTCTTCTGGTCGGAGATTGGTCCATTCTTTTATGTTGTCCTCCCACCTCTTTTTTGGGACGTCCTCTTGGTCGTCTGCCTTGCACATTTTAGTGGTGGATCGTTTGATATCGATATGTGACCGTACTAAGCGAGTTTCCTTCTTTTGACAGTTGCCAAGAGGTCTTCAAAAGGCCCTATTGCTGTTGTAATTCAATCTCGTATTTCCTCATTTGTAACTCTATCTTTGTACGTGACGTTTAAAAATCTTCTGAAACATCTAATCTCCAAGGCTTGTATCCTTCGCTGAAGGTCAGCTGTAATTGTCCATGTTTCACAAGCATAGAGGAATATTGACATGACCAATGTACGCATTAATCTGATTTTCGTGCATAGTGTTAACCGTTTATCTTGCCAGATTTTGTTAAGCCGTGCAAGCGCCGCTATTGTCTGTGCTATTCTGGCCAACACCTCTCATTTTGATCCTTCATCACTGACAATAGAACCCAGATATTTAAAACAGTCAACCACTTCGAGTTCCTGACCATTAGCTTTTATCCTGCTGTTGAAGCCTTCGGCGTTGTTGGTCATTAATTTGGTCTTTTCAGTGTTTATCAAGAGCTGTTTCATCGAGCATTTTGACCCATTCCTGGAGCTCTGCTTCTGAACTCGTCAACCCGTCAATGTCATCTTAAAAAACGAAGGTTGGTAATCGTTCGGCCCCCTATCTTGACAGTACCAATGTGACCTCTAAGTGTCTCACTCATAATTCCTTCAAGGAATATATTGAAAAGGGTTGGAGAGAGTGTACAACCCTGTCTCACACCAACTGATGTGCGAAACCAGTCCTCTCGCCTCCCATTCACAAGAACTGCGCTGGACGCCTTGTCATACAGGTGTTCAAGGACCTTTATAATATTTCGGTTGATTTTATACATTCTCATGGTTGGCCATAGTGCTTTATTCCATACCCTATCAAACGCTTTCTTAAAATCAACAAACACATGATACAGTGTTTGCTGCTGTTCTAGATATTTCTTAAAAATTAAATATCTGTTCTGTAGTGCTTCTTCCCTGTCTGAACCCTGCTTGCTCCTCAGCGATGATGTTCTCTGCTTGGGGTTTCAATCGGTCGATGATTAATCTAAGCATGGCTTTGCTAGGGTGGCTATTGAGGCTTATTGTTCTGTAATTTTGGCACAGTTTAGGTTTCCAGACTTATGTAACGGTATAACCATTGAAAGAAGAACATAGCCATTTTATTCATTGTTCTCTGCCGAAGACGGATGTGTCGGACCGAAAGGTGGAAATATCGCAGTCAAGCTGTAAACTATCGACACACCGCATTCTGTTCTCCGGACAAGATCCTGCTACTTGCAAAGCCCTATTCCGAGCTTGGTAGTAGGAGATTGAGGACTTACGACGTACGAGGAAGAAGAATTCATTGTATTTATTTTGTTTCCTTTCATAGAATTGAACATCCGGAATTTAGACTTTCGGTTACATCTTGTTTTAGAGTGATGTCCCTCGGATTGTCTGCTGCATCTTCAATGTGCTTATACTTATATAGGTAACAATCTTGAAGTAAACAATATTTGACAAAATACTTCCAGTTTCATGGGTGAAATTTTACGATTGATTATAATCAAAACCTTTTAGCTTCCATAGCAGAGCGTGTATTAAATACACGCCAAGTTTTCCTGTCTTAATTATGTATCATTTGTATCGTTATCGTATCAGTTACTTGACTTGAGTTACTCAAGTTACTGTTGTTACTCACTTACTGAGTTAGTCTTAGTACTGTCAGTTCAGAGTTCTCTCTAAGTTCTAACTCTCTAGTCTCTCACTCTCCACAACTTCAACTACACATTAAAGTAAAAGTACTAACTAATAGTAGATTAGTAGTAGTTACATGATGATCATGTCACTCTTCAGTGTTACAGTACACTAGTAGTCTACCAGTTGTGTACTAGTATTGAATTGATTGATAATGATATCCGCTGAATAGTGAATAACAACCAGTTAGTAATTAATTGCGATTTCAAGCAAACAACTCCACGACGATGACTATATAACATATTACTAGTTATGGAGTATATACTCCATGGCATATGTTTATATTTTAAATTAGATGTATACTATGTGTCACTATTGTTGTTGCCATTATTAGTGTATTAGTTAGCATAATTAATAAATAATTAAAACAAATAAAGTTTCGTCTGACTGATTGAGTGATTGAATCAGTATTCAATCATTCAATGATTAACCATTGTTTATAATGATTATATTTAATTTATATAAAATATAAGTTAATATTTCATGTTCAGAGAGGCTCAAAATAAGTATCATGTTTCACGATGTCTCTCCAGTTCTCTTCTCTCTCTCTCTCTCTCTCTTTCTCTCTCTCTCTCTCTCTCTCTCTCTCTCTCTCTCTCTCTCTCTCTCTGTGCTACACTGATATGGTTTTTTTTTATTTCTCTAAGCCTGAGGATTTCAGATCAGAGTCTGCCTAGTAATAAACATTTGGTTTCCATAATGCTCCAACTATACAATGCCAGCGTCTTCTCCTCATCTCCCATTCCACTGTTTATCTTGTTCTTTCTATTAGTTCCACATTAGTCACCTTGTCATACCATTTCAATTTTTCTATTCTATACCAACACCTTTTTATGATAATCTCTGAGCACAAAGCACACAATAGTACTGACTTTACTTTGGATGTTTGTATTATTCTTAATTTTTGATGATTTCCAGAAATTTTCCAATACGAATAAAGTTTCTATTGTATTTTGTATTCTTGTTTGGCATCTTTATATGTTCTTTCTGCAATTAAGATATATTATTCTTCTGCGATCTTTGCTCATTTAGACTAGGACTCTGGTTTTTCAATATATTTTACTGTCTTTTTAGGGTCTCAAAACCGTCTTACAGTTTCACCTCGAGGGGAGTCGACATCTCTAGGGCGCAAGCCTGGGCGTTAAATATGGAGACCCTGGGTTGTCCAAACTGCAGGATCCCCGTCTCGGCCTCATTGTCGTAATCCAAAGGAATACAAAGCATAACAATTTGGCACCAGCTCAGCTGCAGGAGTTGCCGGAATGATCTCACAATTTTGAAACCATCCACCTTAAGCACTACCACTCCGGATTTTCTTTCTTGGTTTACTACCGTATCCCTACCCTCTCCCAAGGTTTCCACAAGGCAGTGGAGTTGTTATAGGCCACATCATTCTTCTCAGATCTATGAGGGGGGGGGTTGAAGTACATGTGCTGGTGTCATCTTTACCAGCAGGTCACAGTAACATAGACTGGTGGTACCCATCTTGAATTTGGTGTACATTTGATGTCTCCATTCTGTTGTGACCAGTTTGGAGCCGTATGATAACTTTATCTTTTCTGGACAGTTGGTAGTATCCGTCATCTGCGTGGTATCTGGGGTGCGCCTCCTCCCACTTTATATTGTATTGCCTTTTTATTTTTGCTTTTGCTTCTTCATATTTGACCAGGTATTCTTCATGTATCAGTTTTGCTCCCTCTTTGGCTAGAATGTCGGCCTCCTTGTTGCCTTTGATGTTACTCTGCGATGGTATTCACTGAATCACCGCTTTCAGGAACCAGTGAGACATTTTCGTAATGGCTGCCCTCAATTTGTTCAGTTCAGTGTTCTTATAGGATTTGAGTTCTGTTATGGCTGAATGTGCACGCTGCTAAGATAAATGAATTATTTTAGGATTGTCATAATAGTAAGACATACTCCTTTGAAGAGATCCCAATACCATCACCTGAACTGTCATCCTAAGGATCCCAGAAAGAAAATGAAATAGAGATCTAAAACAACTTGGTGAAGAACTGATAAGGCCAAAATGAAAATAATGAAGCAGGCCTAGAGCACCATATGAATGTTGATCTCAAGTTGCTACAAAAACCACCATAGCAAGAGTACATACAAAAGTTATCACATACTTTATATATGAAGACCAACTGCAGTGGTAGTCCCATGCTCCTGTGGGAACAACAAATTGGAGGATAATAATTGTGCTGTAGCAAAACATGCATGCCAATTGTGTCATTGTACTTGCTAATCAGTAAAATAGCTCGAGTGGTCTGCCGGGGTCATTGTGTATGACAAGGACAAGAATAGCACCACTGCCTCACAGAGACCATGTCATAAGAGGCGACTAACTGTGTGACATGGCATAACATTGGCTAGGGTTAGGTGGTTTCTTTAGAGCAGCATAGATGGTGCCTAACAGGCTGCGGGTCTACTTTGCTCTAGTGTTTTGAGTCTATTAGATGGACTCACATATCGGTTAACAACCCTCCATAAGCGCTTGTCCTAATGCAGCAGAGTATTAAGCTGCTCAAACCTAGCCCGCTAGATCCAGCTCATACGAGAGCTGGGACCTGCACAAGGGCATCTGCCCCTGTAGAAGCACATGTCGACTAAGAACTAAGAAGAAATAAATAGACTAACAGGTCCCAGCTTGAAATTTAGGGATACAAAAAATGTTTTGATCCATTTAACAAATGATGTCATTAGGTTACTCTCACATTACCAGATCAAAGATATCAACTTGTGTCTTCTAAGCTCCTTGCTCAATGACTGGCAAAGTGTTCAGCGACCATCATGTCTGATGGCTTTCTTAAGGACAGACATACAAACTCTCACCATTTCACTCTCCCTGCTCTGATTCATGATCTTTATTTCAGTTCACCACTGCCTTAGGTCTGCCTTTCTTTTGCCCTCTCTCTATGTTCCACATCATTGCAGTTCTGGCGTGCGTTGGCATCTTGTTCACCTTTTATAGTATGGTCGTCCCAAACCCAATTCAAGCGACAACGGGTTATGATGATGTGCATGTCTTGTAGGTTGCTCTGGTAGGCAGGCAGTTCTTGGTTGGTGATGGTGTTTGGCCAGATAATTCTAATCAGTACTGGCTTTTTCCTTCTTGGCGTTCATCCTGAAAATGACATTGCGTCCCTTTTTTTGTTACTAGGTTTACCTTCCCATTGTGATCCCTGTTGTCTTAGCCAAACTACACTAGTACAGCCTGTTTCTAGGGCAACCGCGTGGCGGTGGAAGAGAGTCTTGGTCAGCTCTGTTTTGCTGACCCTGATGTAAGTAGCCAGCTATGAGTCGCTGGCAGCTGTCCGCTCATTCACTGTGCTGCATCTTCGACACCAGAACTGGCTTTTCATATTTCTTACAGTGTACAGCCATGCACCATTTGTACAGGCTTATTTTACCTAAAGAGTTTTGTAATTACAAATTATGTAAATGTACTTTCTTTTTAGAGGACAGGTCTACATTCTCAGTCAATTGTCTGGTCTCCCAAAAACAGTTGGTCAAATCAACCCAAATATGCTTCCTATTAATGATTGTCATCCTTTCCCCCTAAGAATTAGTTGATGTTGATTTTCCTTTTTGCTCCAAGTGAATCATAGGCAGCACTACAGCTGGCTCCTTCACAGGAAAACTGTATCCGTGCACTTACAATTGCGCTTTCATAGGAATGATTTTCATGATGAGGGTGCTAGACCCATGCACAACTTTCTCGAGTGAACTCTTCAGCATGCTTGGAAGGTTACTTTTCTTTTCAATCCAGTTACAACTTAGGTGTGAACAATGAATATTTGACATGAACAACTCCTATAGTTACAAAATGACATGCTATTGACTTTTTCTTCGTAAACTTGAATTTGTTCAAAGAAAGCAACGGTCAACCTGAGGCTGTCAACACTGCCTGTCTAGTGTTGGCAATGGTGGTGGCCACATGTGCTTTATCTGCTCTGTAATTTTTGCAACAGATGTTCAGGGGTAATTTCCCCAGTACCACAGGTGCATTTGCCAGTACCACCTATCATCAGTTAATTGAATAGATGGGGCCTCAGTCTGTTGTGGCCTGTGCAGAGTCTGAAGACCACTGCCTGCTCTCTTCTGTTCAACTGGTAATGAGCATAACATTTTGTGTAGCCAACATATTATTTACTAGCAGTAGTACCTGGTGTTGCCTGGGAGAGCTATGTAAGTATTAAACTCTCAGGCGCTTTGCATTCCCCCTAACCATCATATATCCACTGACTTCCTCCAAGTCTCCCTAAAGTGTTAGATTTAACGTGATATTTAAATTTATGACCAACTTAACTTAACTTAACGTCTTTATACTGGTTTAGAAGACCCTGCAGAGTCTGTATACAACCAGTTACATTTACATCACCTTGCTCTAAAATGCGCATCCAATTTATTCTTAAATGCATTAACTGTCCCTGCCTCCACTACCTCCTCTAGCAATGTATTCCAAGCAGTCACCACTCTCTGACTAAAAAATTATTTCCTAATATCTAATCTGGACCTCTCTTTAGTCAGCTTGCATCTATGCCCTCTTGTTATTGTGGGTGGCTGTATTTTAAAAAACTTGTTATAGTCTAATTTATCCATTCCTCTGATCATCTTATAAACCTGTATTAAGTCACTACGAATTCTTCTCTTCTAGACACTGGAGGCCGGTTTTTCAGTCTTTCCTCGTAACTGTAATTCTGGAATTCCACTATCATCTTTGTCGCTATTTTTTGTATTCTTTCCAGCATGTTTATATCCCCTCTATGATAAGGACTCCACACCTGTACACAGTACTCCAATCTAGGTCTAACTAATGCTTTATACAGTTTGACTATCACTTCCTGCTCCCCTTGCAGGCGTGCACACCCCCCCCCCCCTATATCTCACACTCAAAACTTCTCTCTTACAAACTATTCTTTCCCTGCCAATCTCCCCACACCTTTCGACCATCTATCTAAAATGGAAGTAGGTCCTCTTTATTAAGAGGATAAATGACACAATGCAGAGAATGCTGAAATGAATCTTGTGCGCAGATGTATACCTCCAACCAAGAAAATTGGCTTGTGACTACAGTGTCTTCATACAAAAGGCGGTCGTTAATCAGCTTCAAAATGTCACCTTTATCCATTGTCAATGTCCTTACTGCTTTTGTCCCTAAGGCCAGAATATCAGTTCCTTTTATCTCTCAAGCATATATATATATATAAAGTTAAAATCACATGGAATAGCAAAGTTGCCGAATGGATTGAAAGTTAGTTAAGATATGTTTGTTGTCTTAAACTAGTGACTTTTTCTTGTCATCAACAGTTGCCTTCGAGGTTAAAGTGAAATCCAGATCAGCAGAATGTTTTTAAAACCTTTTAGAGTGAAGACGCAGACTTCCATTAAAAGCTCAGATAGGTGTGTATGCTAAATATTTATTTATCAATTCTTTCTGATCTCTGATTGACCATTTTGGTAAATATTACTCTTACAGAAGAGAGGCACTATTTACTGATGGAGCAGGGGAACTAAGATGCTAGTCTGGTCAGGCACAACATGCTGACCAGGACGTCCTGTCTCTCTTCCATGTAGCATTCCCTGAAAGCAGGCTATTTTCAAGGCAGTCTGGAGGATGAGATGTGGATCGACGTGATTCTTGTAACAGTGAGTGTCATGCAGATGAAGCCAAGCATAGCACAACCAACTTGGTCATCAACCTCATTTTCTGATTTTTGGATCAAGATGCTGAACACCCATAGCTGACTGCTAAATGTCAGGGCTAGCGAACCAGAGCTGTCAAGACCCTTCTACACCTCCACGCGGCGATCCTGTATAACTGGCTAAGGAGAAGGGATCGAAGAGGGAATGCTAACCTGGTACTCAAAAAATGCTTGCTGAAGTTTGGTGTGTTGGTCCGAAAGGTGCAAATATCATAGTCAAGCTGTAAACTACGACAACACATTTCGTTCTCTGGACTACATTCTGCTACTTAAGCCCATTTCAGGGTTTGGCAGCAAGAGATTGAGAACGAACGAAGCCAAGCTGCTCTCTGGTTCTGAACTACTTTGGGCCAGTAGCAATACATAAGTCAAGACGACTGGAGGTAATTCAGGATACAGGCACTCTGGTACCGCCTCCTTTGAGACCAGGGGTCGCTTGAAACCTGCAGGGCTTGCCGTTTCCGTTCATTAAGTGCCTTACCTCTTGACCACAGCGACACAAACCTTTACTGAAGTCTCTAACAACTTCATTCCCAGACAGTAGTCTAACTACTATAGGACAAACCTTTACTGAAGTCTCTAACAACTTCATTCTCTGGCAGTAGTTTAGCTACTATAGGACAAACCTTTACTGAAGTCTCTAACTTCATTCCCAGACAGTAGTTTAACTACTATAGGACAAACCTTTACTGAAGTCTCTAACAACTTCATTCTCTGGCAGTAGTTTAGCTACTATAGGACAAACCTTTACTGAAGTCTCTAACAACTTCATTCCCAGACAGTAGTTTAACTACTATAGGACAAACCTTTACTGAAGTCTCTAACAACTTCATTCCCAGACAGTAGTTTAACTACTATAGGACAAACCTTTACTGAAGTCTCTAACAACTTCATTCCCAGACAGTAGTTTAGCTACTATAGGACAAACCTTTACTGAAGTCTCTAACAACTTCATTCCCAGACAGTAGTTTAGCTACTATAGGACAAACCTTTACTGAAGTCTCTAACAACTTCATTCCCAGACAGTAGTTTAACTACTATAGGACAAACCTTTACTGAAGTCTCTAACAACTTCATTCCCAGACAGTAGTTTAGCTACTATAGGACAAACCTTTACTGAAGTCTCTAACAACTTCATTCCCAGACAGTAGTTTAGCTACTATAGGACAAACCTTTACTGAAGTCTCTAACAACTTCATTCCCAGACAGTAGTTTAACTACTATAGGACAAACCTTTACTGAAGTCTCTAACAACTTCATTCCCAGACAGTAGTTTAACTACTATAGGACAAACCTTTACTGAAGTCTCTAACAACTTCATTCCCAGACAGTAGTTTAGCTACTATAGGACAAACCTTTACTGAAGTCTCTAACAACTTCATTCCCAGACAGTAGTTTAGCTACTATAGGACAAACCTTTACTGAAGTCTCTAACAACTTCATTCTCTGGCAGTAGTCTAACTACTATGGGACAAACCTTTACTGAAGTCTCTAACAACTTCATTCTCTGATAGTAGTTTAGCTACTATAGGACAAACCTTTACTGAAGTCTCTAACAACGTCATTCCCAGACAGTAGTTTAACTACTATAGGACAAACCTTTACTGAAGTCTCTAACAACTTCATTCTCTGGCAGTAGTCTAACTACTATAGGACAAACCTTTACTGAAGTCTCTAACAACTTCATTCTCTGATAGTAGTTTAGCTGCAATGGGGAAAACCTTGACCTACTTACTTACCAGACTCTAATTCTAATATTTCCATCTTGCATTTAGATTGGATTAGCTATAATCACAGTTGTTTTGAGCCTGTCACATAAAATAAAGTAAAACTAACAAATTCACTATACCTTGACAGAAAAAAATTGCGTGCAGACATCTTGCAACAGTATCCAAACCTCAGCGAAGATGACCTGGCTAAATTGGTGCCAAACAAGGAGGAAATGACTCTGACAAAGATCAACACTCATGGAGATGACAATATTGTGGTTTTATCTGCGGCGAAGAACCCTGTCTTCTATGAGCTATTCAGGAAGTACTACCCAACAGGTAATATTCTTACATTCCCTGTTATATTTAACGCATTGGTTGTTTGAGAGGCCTCTTTGGTATAGATAGACTACTTATATTTCAGGTGTGATACTAATATTTAAAATACTTTTTTTGTTCTTCTTCGTTGTTCGTTCAGAAACTCCTGCCACCAAGCCCAGAAAAGAGATTCGCAAGTCGCAATATGTTGTCCAGGGAACGAAAAGCGTTTTATCATAGTTTACAGCTTGACTGTAATATTGCCACCTTTTGGTCCAACCTGTCAGATTTCAGCAGGTATTTTTAGGTACTGCTGAGCCTTCCTTCTTTGATCCTTTCTGATTATCGAGGCTGCTCTGTTGGAGAATGTTATCCAGGATCACTGTGTGGAGGTGAATAAGAGTCTTTCTTGGCAGCTCTGGTTCGCTGGCCCTGATGCTAGCAGTTTGTTTTAGGGCACTGACCGCTGTAGCTCATGCACTGCTCAGCATCTTGAGCCATTTAAAATACAGAAACAATGGGGAGACAGCGTGGGGTAGTGGTTAAGTGGCACGGCTCACAGTCCGAAGGCACTGTGTTCAATTCCCATTACAGCACCGGTCATTACCCCGGGGGAGCAAACCCTTTAAAAATGCTGGAGGAAGCAGACCCTTACATAAAATGCATGCCGAAGTTGGATGCACTGGGCAGACAGGCGCAAAATAAAAACTGGAGTGCAACACGCCCGCCTTGGCGAACAGAGCAATAATGCGAACACACAAAAAACTAAAAACTAAAATGATATCAACATTTCTGTGTAAGAAGGTGGTAAACACAGGTCTGTAGGAAAAAACTTGAGAACAACCAACATTACAAGAAATTTTGGCGGAGAAAGTGGGGATGTATATGACACACTATCAGAAAGAAGCTGGACAATTTAATCAGAAATGTACTGGATTGAAACCCACAAGGAAAGAGACAAGTAGGAAGGTGAACAAACACCTGGCGACAAATAAATAGTCAAAGGGGACGTCAGTTCAATCGGGATCTAGTTGGCAGAATTCAAGAAGATGGCACAGAATATCAACAGATGGAGCGCATCTGTTGGTGCCCTGTGTTCCAAGGGGTATCTGACAGATAAATGATGACGATGAACAATGAAAAAACAGTTTTCTGTATTATGTGTGTTGCTAGTAATGTGTTAGTTGCCCATTGTAAGAAATGATGGCGACATCAATCACACGGTTTTGTCTTGATGATGTAACTTACACTGTTTTTGGATATTAATGAGGAGGAAGCTGCACTGGTCATCAACTTCACTCTCTGGTCCCGAGCTACCTTGAACCAGTGGCATTAGACAAGGTGACTGGAGGTAACTCAGGATGCAGGCACTCTGGTCCCATATTCCTTGAGACCAGGGTCGCATGAAACTTGTGGGATTCGATCACCCACTGTTTCTGTTCATCACTTTGAGAGGCAAGTCCCTTACCTCTCGACCACAGCAACCCCAATATGTGTGGGACTGCTGCAGCCTACTAGGCATGTTGTAAACTCAACTAATTAAGACTGTGCATGGGGCTAGAAACCATTTCATGTACAAACTTCCACTGTGAGAAAGCACAACATGCTTGTGTACAGATTTTATGTCAGGAACTGACTGCATTGGTGGTTCATAACGTGAAAAAAATGGGACAAGATGACGAATTTGGGCACTGGGCTGTCTCCCTATCCTGTAGAAACTGTAAGCCATAGGAAAAAGAAAAAAAGACCTCTACTCCCCATGGTAGAAGTGGAGTGACTAAGTCCAGAAGAAACATCATCTTTGTCATGCTCTCTTGCAGTACACTTGTATGGGTTAAACAGTGGGATAAAAGTAGTGCCATAGGAGATGAAAATATAGATTATGAGGTTTTCGGGATTCCACTATGCCAGGTCTTCATCATTTTCAGGTGAGGTGGTCAGTTTGATTCTTTACTGTTCTAGGTCTTCATCATTTTCAGGTGAGGTGGTCAGTTTGATTCTTTACTGTTCTAGGTCTTCATCATTTTCAGGTAAGGTGGTCAGTTTGATTCTTGACTGTTCTAGGTCTTCATCATTTTCAGGTGAGGTGGTCAGTTTGATTCTTGACTGTTCTAGGTCTTCATCATTTTCAGGTGAGGTGGTCAGTTTGATTCTTGACTGTTCTAGGTCTTCATCATTTTCAGGTGAGGTGGTCAGTTTGATTCCTTACTGTTCTAGGTCTTCATCATTTTCAGGTGGGTTGGTCAGTTTGATTCCTTACTGTTCTAGGTCTTCATCATTTTCAGGTGAGGTGGTCAGTTTGATTCTTGACTGTTCGAGGTCTTCATCATTTTCAGGTGGGTTGGTCAGTTTGATTCCTTACTGTTCTAGGTCTTCATCATTTTCAGGTGAGGTGGTCAGTTTGATTCTTGACTGTTCGAGGTCTTCATCATTTTCAGGTGGGTTTGTCAGTTTGATTCTTTACTGTTCTAGGTCTTCATCATTTTCAGGTGAGGTGGTCAGTTTGATTCTTGACTGTTCGAGGTCTTCATCATTTTCAGGTGGGTTGGTCAGTTTGATTCTTGACTGTTCTAGGTCTTCATCATTTTCAGGTGGGTTGGTCAGTTTGATTCTTGACTGTTCGAGGTCTTCATCATTTTCAGGTGGGTTGGTCAGTTTGATTCCTTACTGTTCTAGGTCTTCATCATTTTCAGGTGAGGTGGTCAGTTTGATTCTTGACTGTTCGAGGTCTTCATCATTTTCAGGTGGGTTGGTCAGTTTGATTCTTGACTGTTCTAGGTCTTCATCATTTTCAGGTGGGTTGGTCAGTTTGATTCTTGACTGTTCGAGGTCTTCATCATTTTCAGGTGGGTTGGTCAGTTTGATTCTTGACTGTTCGAGGTCTTCATCATTTTCAGGTGGGTTGGTCAGTTTGATTCTTGACTGTTCTAGGTCTTCATCATTTTCAGGTGGGTTGGTCAGTTTGATTCTTGACTGTTCGAGGTCTTCATCATTTTCAGGTGGGTTGGTCAGTTTGATTCCTTACTGTTCTAGGTCTTCATCATTTTCAGGTGGGTTGGTCAGTTTGATTCCTTACTGTTCTAGGTCTTCATCATTTTCAGGTGGGTTGGTCAGTTTGATTCCTTACTGTTCTAGGTCTTCATCATTTTCAGGTGGGTTGGTCAGTTTGATTCCTTACTGTTCTAGGTCTTCATCATTTTCAGGTGGGTTGGTCAGTTTGATTCCTTACTGTTCTAGGTCTTCATCATTTTCAGGTGGGTTGGTCAGTTTGATTCCTTACTGTTCTAGGTCTTCATCATTTTCAGGTGGGTTGGTCAGTTTGATTCCTTACTGTTCTAGGTCTTCATCATTTTCAGGTGGGTTGGTCAGTTTGATTCCTTACTGTTCTAGGTCTTCATCATTTTCAGGTGGGTTGGTCAGTTTGATTCTTTACTGTTCTAGGTCTTCATCATTTTCAGGTGAGGTGGTCAGTTTGATTCCTTACTGTTCTAGGTCTTCATCATTTTCAGGTGAGGTGGTCAGTTTGATTCCTTACTGTTCTAGGTCTTCATCATTTTCAGGTGAGGTGGTCAGTTTGATTCCTTACTGTTCTAGGTCTTCATCATTTTCAGGTGGGTTGGCTTGTTTGATTCTTCACTACCTTGCCTTTCCTTACTCAGAGCAGAGCCAGATGCCAAGCTAGTTAACTAGGTGAGAGTCTTAGTGACATTGATTATGTCAATTGCTACTCATGACAAA
The DNA here is from genome assembly GCA_036924085.1 of Ariolimax columbianus. Taxonomy (NCBI): domain Eukaryota; kingdom Metazoa; phylum Mollusca; class Gastropoda; order Stylommatophora; family Arionidae; genus Ariolimax; species Ariolimax columbianus. The sequence continues at coordinate 31,633,737 of JAVGWX010000008.1, read as the reverse complement.
GGTGTTGGGTTTGCTCCCTGGTAGTATCACATTGCATTCTACCCTGCTTTAAATGGGTACTTGGTTTTACTATTAGGAAAGGCAAGGCAGAGAAATCCTAGTACAAATATATCTTGAACACTGCATCGTCTGCTATGAGATTACTACCTTTACACTGGAGCGTATGGGGTTTTGAACCCAGTCCAATTACTGCCGGAGACAAGCACTTTTGCTACTGTGATGCTTACAATTTATTTTGAAATGACCTGCATATATCTTCATTTTCAGTGTACACGCTGTGGCAGTACCCAGACATGCTGCCTCGTTTTCGGACGTGGCCACCTGTATTTGGCAAACTTCAAAAGGGAGCTGGTGAGTGTTTCATCCTTATGTCTTGAGAGCAGAAACTGTTGTACGGCTTTATTCCCATTGCTGGAGTAGCTAAGGCTTCTTCACTGCTGTCGCAGTGCTGTCACGTTGAATGCTGACTGTATGTTTATTTCACACCCAACAGAAAAGCAACATATACCTTACCAGGAATTTCTTCTTCTTCGTTTGTTCTCAATCTCCTGCTACCAAGCCTCTAAAACGGTTTTGCAAGTAGGAGGATGTAGTCCTGAAAACGGAATGCATTGTTTCCAACACATTCAACTTCAGCAGGCATTTTTTGGTAGCCTTTTCTCTCTGATCCCTTCTCTTTAGCCTGTCTACTCTTTTGCAGCCTGTTATATTCAGGATCACCAGGGGACAGCATGGGCTAGTGGTTAAGTGACACGGCTCACAATTTGAAGGTGCTGAGAACGTTATCCTGAGGAAGCAAAACCTTAGAAATTGCTGGAGGAAGCAGACCCTTACATAAAATGCATGCCAAAGTCAGATGCACTGGGCCGACAGACGCAAAATAAAAACATAGCGCAACACACACTGCCTTGAAGAATAGAGAAATAAGACAAACACAACAAAAAGAAAACATAGAAAAATCTGGATCACCACATAGTAGTAGTATATAAGGGTCTTGACAGCTCTGGTTTGCTGGCCCTGACACTAGCAGTCAGCTATGGGTTGTTGATCGCTGCAGCTCATGCACTGCTCAGCATCTTGATCCCACCAGGAATTTGATCCTCCATGTCAGCAGGCAGACATAGGAAAAGTTTGCCACGTGCTTCTCTAGTTAGAAAGATGGTTGTTATTGTGTTGTTATCCCTGGGCGTACTGAAGGTGGGGTTTAGCCCTCTTGTCTGTAGTGCAATATGCTAGGTCTCTCAACAGGATGAATGCTGTGGATAACAATTCTTCTTCTTTGTTGTTCATTCATAAACTCTTGCCACCAAGCCATAAAAACGGCTTTGAAAGTAGCAGGATGTTGTCCGGACAACGGAATGCACTGAGTCATAGTTAACAGCTTGACTGCACATTTCAGCCCCACACATCTGACTTCAGCTAGCATTTTTTATAGTACCGGACTAGCCTTCTCTCTTGGATACCTTCTCCTTAGCCAGTCTGCTCTGTTGCAGCCTGTTATCCATTATCACCACATGGAGGTGTAAAAGGGTCTTTGCAGCTCTGAGTCGCTGGCCCTGATGCTAGCAGTCAGCTTTGGGTTGCTGACCGCTGTAGCTCGTGTACTGCTCAGCATCTTGATTCCGTGGATATCAGTGAAGACCCCCACCTCATTGGCCGGCTGCGATAACATAACCTTTTTCCAGGTGCATGATGTGAATATGAAGTGACGGTCTTGGTCAATATGTTGCACCTTACCCAGGCACTAGTGGTGTAGCACCGGCACGCTGATCAAGACCCCCACCTCAAGTATTCATCGAATGCAACTTCTGTGATTTAACTAGAGAAGAGCAAGTCGTCAAAGTAGACTCAAGGGTCATCTTTAAAACAAAATGAGGATTGGGATAGATAACAGGTGACCATGCGGGGAGCATACCCTGACTGTGGAACACATCCTACGAAGCTGCACCCTCACACAGGAAGAGCAAAAATGATACTGGCTTTGCAAGACAGATATGAGAATAAATCTGTGCGAAGATAGAAGAACATTATAAAAGCTGTGTTATTTGTAAGAGAAACCGGAACCTCGAACTTCCTGGAAATAGACTGTGTCACATCAGTTTTATCATCAAGGTGGGGATTGACACTGTGATCCCTTTAGTGTGAAGCTTACTGAGGAGCCTCTATTTGAACTACAGCCAGGAGGAAACCCCCCGCCCCCGCCCACCTTCTCATGTACGTCTCAGGGTGTAAGAAGAGCCACTGTAACTTGCTTCTCATCATGGGTAGCTTTGAACAACAACATAAAAGGTTAGCAACCTTCCTTAGTTGCCTTTTACATCATATCTGGCAGGTTACAGTGTTGCTATTCTTTTCTTCCCTTTCAGACCCTGGTAACACAATACTGTGGTTAGTTTAGTTGTCCATCACAAGTGATGAAGACCACTCTCTTTGTTCAGCTGTGTGGACAGTCGTATCTCTTGCTGTGTCCGCTGAAATGGGTGACTTGCGCCGTGATTTAGATTAAAGTGAGGAAGAAACTGCACCTTTTGTCAACCTCACTCACAGAGCCTAAGCAACCTTTTGCCAGTGGCAAGACATTCATCAAGACGACTGGAGATAGCATAGGATGCAGATTTTGCCTCAGGGTTACCACCGAAGCCTTTCCGTAAACATGTAACCCGCAGGGTAGAAAGGTGGGATGGCATCTAACGCAGTTTGTCGTGCCTTTTCGATAACCACAAGAGGTCGTATGGACAACACTCAGCGTGTGAGTGACTCTGGCATCTCTCCCCAGCTGTATTCAGCTCATCATAGTAGCATCTAAAATTCCCACACGCCAAATTCGTGAAGGTGAACCGGCAGAACTAACCCGTGAAATACGACACAGGTATAAGCGTAGTTCCATTCAGCCGGCGTCCAGATAAGGATAAACGGATGGAAGAAATCACAAAAAAAGAACGAAATAACAAGTCCACACAGAAAACACCACGTTTCCGTGAACACAAGAGTAAGTCATTGACTAGTGTGAATTCCAGGCAAATCCGTGATCTGGCGGCATCCATAATGATCCAAAACAGTAGAGAAATGTAGACTCGCAGCCAGTTACGGCGCTATCTTTACCAGATTGTGGTTAGTTACTTAAACATATATGTCACTTGAGTTTTTTCGTCAGAGAGTGGTGAATGCTTGGAATGCATTGTCACAGGAAATTAGTGGAGGCAGGGTCAATAAATGCATTAAAGAATAGATTGAATGCACATAGTTTCTTTTAGATAAATGAAATGTAAAAGAAACTGGTTGTATACAGACTCTGCGGAGTCTTCTAAACCAGTATAAAGACGTTAAGTTAAGATTGCCTCAATGTTAGTTTTGCTTAACATAATATCCACAGAACTTGTTCTAGGAGTGGTACTGCTGATGGCCAGTTGTGCGTTCTTCGATCCACTTGTATTTAGCGCTTTCTGAAGCTCTTTATTATTCACATGTGTTCCTTCCCCATCTCTAGACCTCATGCTGCCTGGTGTTGTCCCAGACAAGGAATCGTCTCCAAAAATGTTTGGTAACCTTCAGAAGGGAGATCTGGTCTGTGTAACTATAGCTGGAAACAGGTGAGTCTTTCATTGTCTTAGCTCAGAGGTTCTTAAAATTGAGTAGTCTAGTGACCCCAGTGGTAGTGTTTGTGTTAATTTTTGATCAGTATGTTTTGCCTGACACTGATTACTTATCACTCCCAACTCTTTCATAACAATGTACATTGTTGTGATTTTGGGATTGAAGATACAGCAAGTGAATGAGCTGATAGCAGTGAGTGACTCATTGCTGGCTGCTTGCATCAGGGTCAGCAAACCAAGGTTGACCAAGACCCTATTCCGTCTCCAGGTGACGGCCCTGGAGACAAGGTTGAGTAGAGTGTAGTGGGGCTATGAGAATAGGGATTGCATCGGGAAGGCAAATCCAGTACCCTAAAAAAGCCATCTGAAACTGAATGTGTCTCTAGCCCGAAAGAAGTTGATATCGCAGCTTCACTGTAAACTACAGCACAACATCGCAATGTCTTTCTCAGGGCAAACGCAGAAGAAGAAGATTCTACATAAATAAAAATAGAAATTGGTTCATAGAATCAACTATGCTTGACCTGGGTGCACCCATATGTGTTCTGTTCCTTTCATTGTACCTGTGTGCCCTCATATGTGTTTGTCTCTTTTATTGCACCTGTGTGCACCCATATGGCCTCAGTCTCTTTCATTGCACCTGGGTGCCCCCATATGTCCTCAGTCTTTTTCATTGCAGAAAGTGCAGACGAGTATGAACTCTGAAACTCTCACAGCAGCCCCAAAATTTCCCGCTCATATTGTCAGGTGCTAATTTACAACATTGGTAGATCTGGCAAAGATGGCGCCATAACTGGCTGCGAGTCTACATTTCTCTACTGTTTTGGATCATTATGGATGCCGCCAGATCACGGATTTGCCTGGAATTCACACTAGTCGACGACTTACACTTGTGTTCACGGAAATGTGGTGTTGTTTTCCGTCTGGACTTGTTATTTCGTTCTTTTTTTGTGATTTCTTCCATCCGTTTATCTTGGTCTGGACGCTGGCTGAATCATTCAGTGAATGGAACTACACTTATACCTGTGTTGTATTTCACGGGTTAGTTCTGCCGGTTCACCTTCACGAATTTGGCGTGTGAGAATTTTAGATGCTACAATGATGACCTGAATACAGCTGGGGAGAGATGCCAGACTCACTCACACGCTGAGTGTTGTCCATACGACCTCTTGTGGTTATCGAAAAGGCACAACAAACTGCGTTAGATGCCTTCCCACCTTTCTACCCTGCGGGTTACCTGTTTACGGAAAGGCTACGGTGGTAACCCTGAGACAAAATCTGCATCCTATGCTATCTCCAGTCGTCTAGATGAATGTCTTGCCACTGGCAAAAGGTAGCTTAGGCTCTGTGAGTGAGGTTGACAAAAGGCGCAGTTTCTTCCTCACTTTAATCCAAATCACCGCGCAAGTCACCCATTTCAGTGGACACAGCAAGAGATACGACTGCCCACACGGCTGAATAAAGAGAGTGGTCTTCATCACTTGTGATGGACAACTATTATAATTTACAACTGGGTCAGCTGGAGGAATTAGTAATACAGTGAAAAGACCCACAATGTGTCTGGTTTGTCAAAGTGAGTATGTCATGATTGAACTTGGCACAACCAAGATCAAGGAATCCCCAGGATTCTACATAACAAAATTCAGGTCAGTACATCCCCACATTGAAGGTCGGCTGCAGTGAATCTCCCTGTACTCTATCTCTTTTTGTAATGGTGCAATCTGGCAGGCTTCTTCCAGTCTTATCTCATGATGTTATCCACCCGCTTATAATGTTGTCTGCCTCTTGGACGACAGCCCTCTACTTTACCCTCTATTATCGTCTTGTTATATGACCAAAATAACGTAGCTGTCTAACCCTGATTTCGGTAATTAATTCTCTTTTCACCTCTGTATTCAATACTTTTAAATTTGTTTTCTTCCCTTTATAAACATGCGATTCAATGTTCTATATACCCACATTTTGAAGGTTCGATACTCTTTTCCAACTTGCTAGTCAATGTCCATGTATCTGCGCCATAAAATAGTGATGAGTATACATAACACCTGACCATTCTTATTTTCAATTTAAAATGTTATGCTTGAATGTCAGAATGTGTCGCACGTTGCTGAATCCCATCTTGGCCATACCTATTCTCTTTCTGATTTCTTTTTCACAGCTCCCATTATTATATGACATATATATGAGAAACTCTGTACATGTTTCAGTACTTGATCTTTTATTTTTATCTGCATACATGGTTTCTTGTCACTTTTCCCAAGTATCATAGTCTTTGTTTTCATTATGTTTATGTCTAATCCAAACATAACATAACCTAAAATATGTTTACTTTATTTTTATAAACCTTTCATTATCTTAATGTCCATTTCTTCCAGAGCACCAGTTGCACTTGGCAAAGCCCTGCTCAGTGGGGAAGACATGTACATGTCGGCTATGAGAGGGAAAGGTGTTTCTGTTCTGCACATTTATGGAGACAATCTGTGGTAAGGGCAGGTCTTGGCAAGACATAATATTCGTCTGGCCTGTTTTGTTCTGTCAGGAATCAAAGTCACTGCCCACAGGCATACCCATAGGCCGGGATTGAAATAAGTGCACATCTGTGATGAGTAAACATTTTTGCTTGACGAGTCAAAAAAAAGAAAGATTTTAATTGTTACTTCATAACGACTCTCGCACGATTTGTTTTATTTTGAATGCCCACAATGAGTAGGTTACTCTTTTGTGTGCCCTGAAAAGGACGTTAAGTGGCGGATTGCAGTAGCTTTCCTCATATCCCAAGCATGCTAATGAAGGTGGACCAAGTTCTTCCAGGCAGTTGTGCTATGCTTGGCTTCATCTGCGTGCCTCTCACTACTACAGGGATCACGTCAATCCCTCACCTCATTAGCCAGGCTGCCATGAAAACAGCCCATTTTCTAGGAGGGCTACTAGGAAGCTGAGGTGTGAGGGTCTTGGCCAGTATATTTTGCCTGACCCTGACTAACATGTCTGATCAGTATGTTTTGCCTGACCAGATTCTCTTCCTCCCCCTCGCACAATTATTAATGATATTATGGCTAGAATTGATTGTACATAAGCTGGCTTATGATAGTGAATCTAAATGGATTTCCACTACCACAATTTAAACCTACTAAATCCATAGATAAATGGAACTTCAGCGATCAGATTTAGATAAAATTCGAGAATGGTCTGTAAGCTGGTAAATGGAGTTTGTATAGATAAATGTACAGTCATCCACATGGGTAGATTCAATATGAAACATAATTACAGAATGGGCGAGAACAATATTAGAAAGATAGATAAGGAAAGAGACTTAGGGGTTATTATAGAATATACAGGTAAGGTGAGTGAGCATATCCAGCTAGCAGTGGAAAAAGACAAATGCAATGTTAGGTATGATAAAAAGAAATATTAATTATAGGAGAAAGGAAGTGATAGTCAAACTGTATAAAACATTAGTTAGACCTAGATTGGAGTACTGTGTACAGGTGTGGAGTCCTTATCATAGAGGGGATATAAACATGCTGGAAAGGATATCAAAAAAGAGCGACAAAACTGATTGTGGGATTCCAGAATTAAGTTATGAGGAAAGACTCATAAAAACCGGTCTACTGTGTCTAGAAAAGAGAAGAATTCGAGCGGACAATACAGGTTTATAAGATAATCAAAGGAACGGATACATTAGACTATAACAAGTTTTTCAAAATACAACCACCAACGAGAACAAGAGGGCATAGCTACAAGTTGACTAAAGAGAGGTTCAGATTGGATATTAGGAAATATTTGTTTAGTTAGAGAGTGGTGAATGCTTGGAATGCATAGCCGCAGGAAGTAGTGGAGGCAGAGACAGTTAATGCATTTAAGAATAGATTGGATGTGCATAGCTTTTAGAGCAAGATAATATAAATGAAAATGGTTGTATACAAATTCTGCAGTCTTCAAAGACGTTAAGTTAAGTTAAAACTACTAGACGTGTTCAACGACACAAACGCTATACCTTTGACAGCAGTGCATTTTTTTCTTTAGAAGAAATAGACTAATACTGTGTAAATAACACAATATGTTTTGGTTTGGTACGCATTGTTATGTAGAAATAAAAGTGAATTAGTGCCTAGTTTAAATGTGTTAACATAAATTGCATGACTGTAGTCCGACCATGCTGACTGGTGACATCTTTTACTGACTGGTGACATCTTTGACTAACTGGTGACATCTTTGACTGACTGGTGACATCTCTGACTGACTGGTGACATCTCTGACTGACTGGTGACATCTTTGACTGACTGGTGAGCCACCCTATACATTTTTAAGCCCTGCCCATAAGTGGTCATTCTTTTTCAGCTAAAGGTGAAGAGTTTGGCTACTTATGTTTCCCTAGCCCACTGATCATACATACTTCTAATTCTAACTGCTCGAATTATAAGTGATTAACAAATTATGGTATCTGTGGATTGCCAATCCATTGCTGTGTCAACAAGCAGGATTTGAAAGAAGCCTCTAAACAGATTGTAATTATTCTTCTGCGTTCGTTCTCAATCACCTGCCACCAAGTCCTGAACAGGACTTTGTAAGTAGCAGAATGTAGTCCGGAGAACGGAATGCGTTGTGTTGCTAGTTTACAGCTTGACTGTGATATTTGCACCTTTCGGTCTGACACATCCGTCTTCGGCAGGAGATAGTAATTAACATAGCAATCAGGCATCACCTGGAAAAGGCTTTTCAATCAGCTAATCCTTTCACTATTGAAACATCATGGATCATAAAACAGCCCTCCTGTTTTCAATCAACATCAAAGGGCTCTCAACACAAGACCCAGACCAACTGATGTGCTGCCAAAATGTTCTGGCAACATGCAATATGGATGACATGTCATTAATCTGGCACTGAATGTCATCCATATCCATTTTTTATGGACAGGTCATTTCTTTATTTATGGCACACCCAGAGTTGTTTTAGAGCATTCTGTCTGCATGTTGGTTGTAGTGTGTTTGCTTAGTCATGACAATGCTAGCCAACCTGTTTTCTCATTGACTATATGTCCCAGAATTCACTGAAAGTTGATTTTGATGTAGAATGTTGTTTTTCTCCTGTATAATTGTCTCAGCAAACTTTATTGCCTATTTTATAGTGAATAATCCTGCAATATCTGTTGTCAGTTGGTGTCTTAACCCGTTTCGGTCTTGGCTAATGTGGCCGAGTTGTGTCTGTCTGTCCAGGCCAAACTACAGGAATTACATGTGTAAAATTACAAATAAAATTAAAAAACATTGAACAAATTGAGCTAAAATTACGATATAATCATCATAAGACACATACTTTGACTGTCTGTGACATGAAGTATTCATAATAAAGGTTATGCAATAGTATGAAGCGTTAAATGATATTAACCTTTACGAGAATACATACAAAATTGACACAATTTCCCCTGCAGCTCAAACGTTTTCAGCACGTCACATTTTACTATGGTTGTTGAGTTTGAGAGCCTGTAACCTTTTTATTTGTTGGTCTATAGATACGGTTTGTTTGTGAATAGAGATATAAATGAATAAAAAACTTGGTGTTATTGTATCGTCGCCATACAACGACATCGGACGTGAAACGTACATTTTTGGAAGTAACTATTTCATGACGATGGCGCTGTAAAGGTTAATGTGAATATGGTAATTGGCGAGAAACAAATATTTGGGTACCTATCACACTTACCTATTGTGTTATGTGTCCCAGTCAAAGTCTGAATTGGGCGTGTTATGAATTTCCACAAGTAAACCAAATGAGTGATCATTATTGGACTGATCAAATAATAAGTAATTTCTGATGCAAAGAATTTAGAACTTCAAAAGCCATTTCCGTGAAATTTGCAAAAAAATTTACAGAACACTCTGCCTCGTACTAGTATACTGAAGTCTCTAACACCTTTATTCCCAGACAGTATTGTAACTACTATGAGACAAACCTTTACTGAAGTCTCTAACAACGTTATTCTCAGACAGTAGTGTAACTACTATGAGACAAACCTTTACTGAATTCTCTAACAACTTTATTCCCAGACAGCAGTGTAACTACTATGAGATAAACCTTTACTGAAGTCTCTAACAACTTCATTCCTCGACAGTAGTGTAACTACTATGAGACAAACCTTTACTAAAGTCTCTAACAACTTTATTCCCAGACAATAGTGTAACTACTATGGGAAAAACCTTTACTGAAGTCTCTAACAACTTCATTCCTTGACAGTAGTGTAACTTCTATGGGATAACACTTTACTTTTTATTTATTCTTTTTTTTTTTCCTGAATCTACAAGTTTTGAAATTTACACAGGGAGTTTGGGGACAAGTCACAGCCCCCACACATCCCAGAAGCCTTGCCTCATGCATTTACTGATGAGCTTGATGATGATCAAGGCATAGCAAATGTTGAAAATGGTGATGACAGAGCTGCTGGTGCAGGCGGAGAGACAGATAATGGAGTACCTGACGTCGCCAGTTTACGGGTGAGTCTTATATTTCAAAACATCCAAATTAATGTCTCTAACAAAGTCATGTCTGTGGCTGTATCTTAGTCTTAGTTGACCTGTACTTCTACGGGTCCAGATGCCCCAGTGCAGGTCCCAGCTCTGGCGGGAGCTGGATGTAAACGGGAGGAGAATTTTATTGTCCAGTTCTTCACTAATTTTTCGACACACTTTTGTCACCATACACTGCCTGTATTCTGCGGTGAATGTCAACTCGTTGACATCCTTCAGCTGTTAGAAACCGAATCACCACTCGCTGATCATCTTTGGACGGATTCTGTATCATACCTGCCGTGTTTTCAACGGTCTGCTGAGGAAACTATGAGTCGGAGGATAATTAAATTTTGCAAACTTGACGGTTGGTATGTGCTGTTTACACCTGAAATGATGTCATCATGCGCATCGTACATATGTTCACTTGGTGCAGTTAGGTCCGGTTTCATTTGAACATGCCTCCTATGATCGGGAATTACAATTTTATTCTTAGAGAGAGACAGAAAGAGTAGCCCAGGATCGTGCATGCTGGAGAGATACGATCAATGGCCTATGCACCAAGAGGACCGATGAACTATGATTGATTGATATGAACTCTTTCTGATTCGTTACCTCTCTCCAGATTTCTGACAAAAGTGAAAATCCTGAGGGGGCAGCTGCTGCAATCATAGATGGTGATACTTTGATGAAACAAGATCTGCATGAGGAAGACAAGGACTCAGTCAGTAAGTAAACAAAACTGTACCATTCGTGTATTTGTTTAGTGTAAGATACACTTGTGGGTGACAATCTAGAGACCAGTTGTTTTTCAACCATGGTGCACCGAAGATTGTCTCAGACAGGGGCCTAGGGTGCAGCAAGTTTTTTGAAATATTTTCTCTGACGCTTTTCAGGCCAAGCTAATTTTGCCGATCTGTGTCTTTCTGTCCATTCCAAAATGCCGGGATCCATCAAAGTTTTATTTTATTTAAAAAATTAATTGATAGGGAACCAATTGACCTAGATAATAGATAACAGTCAATTCCATAGCGACAACTGCCGTTGGTAATGAGGATAACTCTTCATGTACTAAGCCACAGCCTTTGTGAGGTAGGGTGGCCAGCTTTCTTCCTTGCTGTTTTTTACCTTCTCAACTCATACATCAGATACCCATTTACAGCTGAGTTGATTAGAGGAGCGGTCGTACCAGGCGGGAACCAAGGCTCGGTTATTTTCCTGTTCTTCCGTGAACTTAAACCCTGATATGCTGTAATCCCAGCTCCACACTCTGCAATTGAACTAAAATTACCTTCTAAACAACGTAAGAATTAAATTATTAATGACATGAAGTATTCATAACAAAGATTATATATTAGTATGGGGCGCTATATTTCATTAATGCAGAGGTGGAAATTGGAGAGAAGATTTTTTTGGGTACTTACCCGGTCGTATGTTTCACGGATGTATCCATCAATTCCTATGCACATACCTTTCTTATTATGTGTCCCAGTCAAAGTCTGAATCAGACGTGTGTTGAATATCCATGAGTAATCCAGATGTGTAATCATTGGACTGATCAAATAATCATTGGACTGATCAAATAATAAAAAATTTCTTTCTTCAAACTTTACTTCAGCTCTTTCATCCCCTCAAACCCCAACATGGCCAGGACAGCAGATCCACACAAGTTCCCAGAGATTCTAGGCCTTTATGTTCACCATCAACTCATGTGTTCCTTTCATAGTGATCTACATTGGTTTTATAATACAGCCGCCTTGTGTGTGAGGGGGGGAAGGTTTGTTGATATAGCTGAGTGGTAAAGGCACTCGCGTCTCAACTTAACGTAACTTAACGTCTTTATACTGGTTTGGAAGGCTCTGCAGTGTCTGTATGTCAAGAAACAACAAAAACTTAAAACGGTGGCCTTTTTAGAAGTCGCAAACGTAACCTGGTCTCAAGGGAGATAGGACCAGCGCCTAGTCATATTGGAGATTGATGTATAAAACTAGAAGATTCTGTGTACATACTGTACAGGTAAAAGAATCCTTGGCAGCTGAACACTGATAAAAATAAACTTTTAGCCGCTGTCCAGGCAAAATCTAAAATGTAGTGAAATCCTGACCCAGTATGCAACCTACCTTGCCCCAACCTAATAAGCCATAGGCGCAGCAAATGAAAATAGGGATAACAAAATGTAACATACTATGGATATAAATCGGCTACACGGTAGGAGACATACACCACATACCAAGATTCCTAGTATTCCAAGTTCTAATGTCTTGCATATTTGTTGAACTTAACTTTTGTGTTTTGTGTACTGATCAATCCTAGAACAAATGTGCTTTCCTTTATTTTTTTTGTGTTCCCCTTATTTTCTCTAATCCCTAAGGCGGTGTGCGTTGCACTGTGTTTTTATTTTGCGCCTGTCGGCCCAGTGCATCCGACTTCAGCATGCATTTTATGTAAGGGTCTGCTTCCTCCTGCATTTTCTAAGGGTAACGGCCGGTGCTGTGATGTGGATCGAACCCAGCACCTTCTGGTTGTGAGCCATGCCACTTAACCACTAGGCCACGCCGTCCCCGCTTAGTATATGAAAAGTTATTCTCATCCCCGACGGCCTTTCTTGCCATGAACTGACTTTTACCTTTCACTTTTGGGAGTCAGTTCTGTTGGAAAATTAGCCACGGGTGTAAAGATGCAATAAAGTAAATCAGATCATTGGAAAATTAACACCAGCACTTAATTGCATTCCCATGACAATACCAACCAATAGAGCTTTATACAATACGATTTCCGACACTTTGCTGCCAATGGCAAAACTGGACACTAACACATTAAATGAAAAACAACAAATTATAACAGCAGAAATAAAATGCCTGCAAAAAATATTGTGTGTAGCACTGAGAGACAGGATGGTTTGGCCACATAACAAGACTACCACCATACAGCCATTATTTTATCCTAATGGATTCAGCTACTTGTATCCTCTACTTGATATCCAAAACATGTTTTATCCCAGTGGATTCAGGTACTTGTATCCTTTACTTAATATCCAAAACATGTTTTATCCCAGTGGATTCAGGTACTTGTATCCTCTACTTAATATCCAAAACATGTTTTATCCCAGTAAATTCAGCTACTTGAATCCTCTCCTTGATATCCAAAACATGTTTTATCCCAATGGATTCAGCTACTTGTATCCTCTACTTAATATCCAAAACATGTTTTATTCCAATGGATTCAGGTACTTGTATCCTCTACTTAATATCCAAAACATGTTTTATCCCAATGGATTCAGGTACTTGTATCCTCTACTTAATATCCAAAACATGTTTTATCACAATGGATTCAGGTACTTGTATCCTCCACTTGATATCCAAAACATGTTTTATCCCAATGGATTCAGGAACTTGTATCCTCTACTTAATATCCAAAACATGTTTTATCCCAATGGATTCAGGAACTTGTATCCTCCACTTGATATCCAAGACATGTTTTATCCCAGTGGATTCAGGTACTTGTATCCTCCACTTGATATCCAAAACATGTTTTATCCCAGTGGATTCAGGTACTTGTATTCTCTACTTGATATTTCAGCACAGATGGATGAGCTACTTAACTTCTGCTTCGCTTGTGCCATAAAATCAAGAGTGAAGAAAAATGATCTTCCACTGCTGACTGGTAATTTTCTGCGGAGTTTTATGCAGCCGTTCAGGTAATATAACTCATTTTCTTCCAGCACAAAACCCTTCAACTCCCTGCGGAGCATAGGTCCTCAATAAATGCTCACTAAGCCTTCATGTCATGCGTCATTATTTCCAGGTCTCCCTACATCTTTCCTGCAATTGTTAGGTTCGTCTCGACTTTCCCTCTCCAAGAGTGTTTAGGTCTTCCCTGGCTTCTTTTGCTCTAAGGATTCCAGAACAGTGACTGTCTTTAATGCCAACAGCTGGCTTCTGTATCATGTGTCCAATTCATCGCTAATGCCTTCTCTGTATGTCTAGTCATACTCCCATCTGTCCGGTACTTTTCCACATTTCCATATTAGTAACTTTATCATATCATTTCATTTTATTCCCTCAGTTTGGCACTAGCATCCATTGATGATTTTTATAGACTATTGTTTATTATTATTATAGACTTCTTGTTCTTGTAGGTCGTTGTATGTTGAAAAACTTGTTATAGTCAAATTTTGATTATCTTATGAACCTGTATTAAGTCACCTCTGGGGACAGTGAGGGCTAGTGGTTAAGTGGCACGGCTCAAAATTCGAAGGTGCTGGGTTCAATACCCATCACAGCACTGGCCGTTACCCCGGGTAAGCACACCCTTTAAAAATGCAGGAGGAAGCAGACCCTTACATAAAATGCACGCTGAAGTTGGATGCACTGGGCTGACATTCACAAAATAAAAACCACAGTGCAACGCACACCGCCTTGGAAATTACAGAAATGAGACGACCGCAAAAAAAAAAAGAAAAGAAAAGTCACCTATAATTCTTTTCTTTTTTAGACACTGTAGGCCAGTTTTTCTGAGTCTTTCCTCATAACCGTAATTCTGGAATCCCACTAACAGCTTTGTTGTTCTTTTTTGTATCCTTTCCAGCATGTTAATATCTCCTCTACAATAAGGACTCCACACCTGTACACAGTACACCAATCTAGGTCTAACTAATGCTTTATACAGTTTGACAATCACTTCCTTGATCCTATGTTTAATCTTCCTTTTGATCTGATTGCTGTTAGCATCATACTAGAACAGACAAATATTTAATATTATTTTTCAATCTAACACAAGCTTTCTCATAGGATACGCCACAAGCTGCAAAATATCCAAACTAGTATCACTAGGCAATCTCTGTCATGGAACCCACAGGGAAAAAGAGGCAAAGAAAGGTAAATGAATATATAGGGAAGAGACGTAGAGACCAATACAAGAAAAACAGGAAGAAACTGGAAAGAACTGGAGAAAATAGCACATGACTGGTCAGCTTGGAGTAGGTATGTTGATGACCTTTGTCCCCCCAAGGCGATAAGGGTCAAGAAGACAGGCTTTCTCAGCCTTTTTATCATGTAGGAAGCCTTTAGATAATTGTCAGGTCTCAGTGAATACATGCATAAACATTATTATGTCTGAAAGTCGTTGGGGCGATACAAAGATTTGAATATACAATGGCAAGTCAGTAAATAGGTCACAAATGGCTATTTAACAATAAAAAAACATTAAACGAGATAGTAACTTGAAATCCACACTTACAAGTCATTCTATTTCTCAACAAAATCTCCATCAACATCGATAAAGTTATGTCATTGATGACAAGAACAGTCCCAAAAATGTTGTGTTCAGTTGGGATTGAGATGCTGAGCAGCGCATGAGCTGTAGTGGTCAGCGATCGAAAGCTGACTCCGAGCGTCAGATCCAGCGACCCAGAGCTGGCAAGACCCTTCTCCACCTCCACGTGATGATCCTTGATAACAGGCTGCAACAAGGCAGACTGGCTAAGGAGAAATTATCAAAGAGGGAAGGATAACCCGGTACCCCAAAATGCCATGATGAAGTTGGATGTGTCGGACCGAAAGATTCCAGTATCACAATCAAGCTGTAAACTACGACAACGCATTCCGTTCTCCGAACAACATCCTGCTACTTGCAAAGCCCTTTTCAGAGTTTAGTAATGAAAGTTTGAGAACGAATCATTATGATGATGATGTGTTGAGCCAAAAAGAAACACACTAAAGGAGAGGAAGAAGAAGAAGAGAAATATATTGTCTAACATTGTTGCTTATGAAATCAAACTTTATTACAACCATTTGTTGTATTGACTAGCTTTGGGTAAGAAGAAGAAGAGAAATATATTGTCTAACATTGTTGCTTATGAAATCAAACTTTATTACAACCATTTGTTGTATTGACTAGCTTTGGGTAAGAAGAAGAAGAGAAATATATTGTCTAACATTGTTGCTTATGAAATCAAACTTTATTACAACCATTTGTTGTATTGACTAGCTTTGGGTAAGAAGAAGAAGAGAAATATATTGTCTAACATTGTTGCTTATGAAATCAAACTTTATTACAACCATTTGTTGTATTGACTAGCTTTGGTTATTCTTCTTCTTCTTCTGCGTTCGTTCTCAATCCCCTGCTACCAAGCTGAATGGGGCTTTGCAAGTAGCAGGATGTAGAATGGAGAGCGAAATGCGTTGTGTCACTAGTTTACAGCTTGACTGCGATATTTGCACCTTCTGGTCTGACACATCTGTCTTCGGCAGAACTTTGGTCATTAAATCCTATTTATCTTGGCTTCCTCTTTCACTGTTCATCCCATTCTCTTCTCCTGTAGGTTTTGATCCATCAACTGTTTGGTTATGTTCTCCCTAATCATACATCTTGATTTCTTTGAATTTTTCCCCAGTCCTGGCAAGCAGCTGGACCTAAAGAAATCTTCCTATAAAAAGGTAGGTGGTTTAATTTGTTTTCCTAGATACTTAGCCTTAGTCTTAGTAGACCTATACTTCTACAGAGATGGTTACCCCTGTGCAGGTCCCAGCTCTGACGTGAGCTGGATGTAGCTGGTAGGAGGATTTCCTGCTTAGTGGGCTAGGCTGGAGCAGCTTATTACTCTGCTGCATTAGGACAATTGTTGCGGAGGGTGGTTAGTCGATGTGCGAGTCAATCTTAATAGACTCAAACACTAGAGAAAAGTAGACTCACAGCCTGTTAGGCGCCATCTATGCTGATCTTAACAAACAACCTAACCATGGCCGGTGTTATGCCATGTCACACAGTCGTCTCTTACAACATTCTCTCAGTGGTGCTATTCTTGTCCTTGTCATACACAAAGACCCCGGCGGACCACACAGCCTTTAAAACCCCTCGACTACCCCAGCTATAGGAATAAAGTCGCACAACAGTTTTTATTTATGAAGGCTTGTAGGTCATAATGTAAGTTGGATCGAACATGTAGCAGTGAATGAGCCGACTGCAGTCAGCGACTCGTATCTGGCTACTTGCATCTTGATCAGCAAGCTACAACTGATCAAGACCCTATTCCACCCCGCACCACCACCCCCCCCAAGAATCGGCCCTGGAAACAGGCTGCACTAGTGTAGTCTGACTAGAGATCCTAGTGGGAAATTAAATCCGGTACCCAAAAAAGCCATGTAAATCTGATGTGTAGGCCAAAAGTTGCAGATTTCTCCTCATCGTCATAAACCACATCTTTTTCAGGACAAACACTGAAGAAGAAGTAATGTAGGTATCGTTTAGGTTTTCGGCTTATCTGACCATATCTATAAATATTTATTTATGCTTTATTCGTATCCACAGTACTGCCACAGCCTCGCCTTATTAAAAATTTTCTGCTATGTATTGAATGGCTGTTATAATCGACATGCACATTTTCAGTTATCCAAGTTCTTGCAAGCCAAAATTCAGGAAGGATACATCACAATCAAACAGCAGAGCAAAGGTGTGGATGTCATCACAGAAATTGACAAGTCACATTTAGGGTATGTCTATTTTTACCTTTTATTTAAACAACATTTTTGTGTTATTCATCACATATGAAGTCCACATTTGTAAAACAGCCATCTCAAGTGAAGGAAAACAGCATTGGTGAACTTTTAAAAGATCTTCTTTTCAGACAATTATGCAGTCATTGGAACTTCAGAAATACAATCATAAAGTATTGACAATTTAAAAACAACATGTAAAGAATACAACATGAAAATCAACGGAGAAAAAACTGAGTTCATGAAAATATCTAGACAAACGGAACAAACCAATATCTTCCTTGCAAAGCACGTGAAAGATTTCACATACTTAGAGAGCATTTTATCAGCAGACGGAAGAATTGCAGCAGAAATGCAACAAAGATGCAATAAGGCAAATCAGATCATTGGACAATTAACTCCAATACTTAATTGCAAGCACGTGACAATAATTGCCAAAAGAGCTTTATACAACACGATTTTCGTCCCGACACGATGCTTCCAATGTCAAAACTGGACACTAACACCAAATGAAAAATGCTACATCATAACAACAGAGACATGTAACAAGGTGTAACAAGGAGAGACATGATCAGAAATGATGACATCAGCAGACTGGTGGGAACAACACCAGTATTGGACTACATTAAAAGGCATAGACTAAAATGGTTTGGCCACGTGAAAAGACTACCACCAGACAGCACCCCCCAACAAGCATTGCTGTTTAGATACAACGGATTCAAGACCAAAGGAAGACCACGGAAATTGTGAATTACGGAAATATGTGTGGCGGTGAATGCCACTGTACATGAGGCACACAGTGGGGCTCGTTCTAAAGATCTCTTGATAACCTGACTCTGAAAGGCATAACAGGATAAGCGAAAAGAAGAAGAAGATTTTAAGAAAATGAAGTTGTTGTTCTAAAATGTTCGTTTGGCTCCACAGTGTTCATACCAACTGTCTGTTATCAGCATCAGACATGGACCCAGACCAAAGCTGAGGAATGAACAATTGCTACATGTGAAATGGGATGTTTGCAAGAAGGGACCACTAGAGACAGGGAGAGAAATGAAGACATTTGACAAAGTAGCAGTGAAGCTATGTACGCTATATTAACATCATCAATACCTGATGCTCTTTTCGGGGCATAGGCCATTGATAACCCTCCTTCAATGCTGAAGTCGGATGCACTGGGCCGACAGGTGCAAAATAAAAACCACAGTGCAACGCACCACCACCTTGGGGATTAGAGAAAACAAGGCGAATGCAAAAAAACCCTCCTTCAGCAAGTTTGATCTTGAACTACTCCTTCTGTCTCTCCAGTTGAGGTCGAGGGACTGATGTCTATTTCCACAGTTTCTTCTCCGGTGCTTCTTGGTCTACATCTCTTCCTCTTCCTTGAGATTATGCATGGATTGAAAATAAGAACAACCACACAGATGGCAAGCGAAATAATTTAGCTTAATGTCTTTATACTGGTTTAGAAGTCTGTATACAACCAGTTTCATGTACATTACCTTGGTCTAAAAGCTATGCATATCCAATCTATTCTTAAATGCATTAACTGTCTCTGCCTCCACAACTTCCTGTGGCAATGCATTCCAAGCATTCACCACTCTCTGGCTAAAAAAATATTTCCTAATATTTAATATGAACCTTTTCTTTAGTTAATTTGTAGCTAAGCCCTCTTGTTCTTGTAGGTCCTTGCATTTTGAAAAACTTGTTATAGCCTAATTTATCCGTTCCTTTGATTGTCTTATAAACCTGTATTAAGTCACCTCAAATTCTTCTCTTTTCTAGACACTGTAGGCTGGTTTTTCATGTACCTGCATCTTGGACCCTGCAAGGGATGATCAACATGTTTATCAGCGTCTGTTTAGTGGACAGTGACACATGAATGTTTTGGTATCGGTGCTAGTTAGTAGTGCACCTTGCTGGCATTTGAATTTAGTTTTTCTATCTCTCTCTCTGTTCAGTCTGCAAGGGTGTTCGAACTTACTCGTGCTGAGTTAACTCTTGATGATGTTTTTTTTGTAGCGGGTCACAGTGGCTCTTCTTACATTTGAAGGCATACTTGAGAAGGTGGACCATGGCCCTCCTAGCTCTAGTGCATTGCAGGATGATTGGCATCCTGTCAGTCTCGAGAGACAATGGATTTCACCTAGAGAGGGGCCTTAGACAGTTGTTGCCCTTGCTTTCACAGCACACGTTTGGAGTCTGCATCTTGACGCATCTTGTCTTCTCCTACCTGCAGACCAACACACAGAGGCTATCTCCATAGGGTCTGTCTTTCGCAAGTTCCTCCCAGTTACACGTGCTCGTATCCAATGTTTTCAGGTCACACTTGCAAACATCTTTCTAGCGGAGGAAGGATCTACCTTTGTTATGGTTTCCCTAGACAGCTCTCCGTATCGGATATCTTTTGGTATTTGCCCGTCATCTATTCTGCACACGTGACCGAGTCACGGCAAGTGGCGCTGGCAGAGGATCATAACTAAACTGGCAATCTTTGCACGGTCCAACACATCGTTTTTTGTGGTGCATTGCACGGCTCCTTAATAAGCTCACCATTTTAGGGATTACAGTGTTGATCCCCACCATGTTGGTCACACTGAATGAGGAAATGGGGTAGTTGCCCTTGATCAGCGTGTTTCACTTGACCCTGATTACTCTTTGCCTTATAATTATCACAGGCTGCGAGATCTGCAGGTACCGGAAGTTGTGGAAGAAGAAGCAGCAGCAAAGCCTGGGCCGAGCGAGGAGGAATCCTTCAAGCCCTTGACCTTCACAGATGTCTACTGCATTAATGGGGCGACACAAGGCTTGTTTAAAGAAGCAGGGCTCCGGTATGTATGCTTGCACTTTTCTTTCACATTAGCAAAAATATGTTTAATGCTGATGTACTCTTGTCAATGTGAGGTGTTTAGCCTAGTCGACGGTGAGCTTGCTTGCTAAGACTGGGATTACAGCAGGCAGGATTTGAAATCATGGATGGACAGGAACAAATTTGGATGTGGTTCGTTCCTGATGTGAATGTGCTCTTCCAGTTGACCCAGCTGTAAATTTGTACCAGGTGGGGGGACTCAGTGGTCTCTAGGTAAGTTGTACGCCTCGGAGGTCACGTGTTCAAATCACGATTGTGACTGGGATTTTTTTCACGTTTATCTTCTGGCAAAAATTCCCCTGATCTCTGGGTAGTGAGATCCGACTTCCGTGTTTAGTGTATAGCACGTTAAAAATTCCTTGGCAGTTGGAAATCGAAAAGAGTAGGCTTAACGGCTGCTGCCTGGACAAAATTCAAATAAATCTACCCAAGTTATTTGTACCTTTCCCCAGGTGGTTTGTTAAGAGCAGCTATAGATGGCGCCTAACTGGCAGCGGGTCTACTTTATTGTTTGAGTCTATTAAGATAGACTCGCACATCGGTAAAAACCACCCTCCAAAAAACATGTTGTATACAAACTCTGTAGAGTCTTCTAAACCAGTATAAAGACGTAAAGTTAAGTTAAGTTAAGTATGAGTTGGAGAAGGTATAAACAACAAGGGAGGCCACCTCACCTCGCTGTAGCTTATTACATGAAGAGTTATCTTCATCCCTCATAGCAATTGCCATGGGACTGACCATTATCTTTACTCTTGTAAATAGTGGTAGAGTACTTGCTTCTCATGGCAAAGGTACTGGTTTGGATCCATGTTATCAATACACTGCAGTTGACCCAGTTGTAAATGGGTACCTGGATTACTGTTAGGGAGAGAAAGTGAGACAACGAACTGACCACCCCTGGTCATACAAGGCCATAAGAAAAGTCAACCAAAACGAGACAACTATCACTGCCTTGATAGAGTGGAGCAAGTGTTCCTGTTCTGAATAAGAACGGGACATAACCGATTGAATGGCTACTTACACCACAGGCTAAAATGTGTTCATCAGCTGAACATATCATGCAAGACTGTTATGTGCTTAGTCAATTGCGATCTAAGCACTGGCCCATGGAAATGAACCTCCACGATAAGCTGTTCAGAAGCTTTAAAGACCGCTGCACTACAGCAAACTTTTTCTAGAGAACTGGCCTTCATGTGTAGACGTAATAATAATATGTGTCGAACGAGAAGTAGAAGAAGAAGATTAATATACAAAGCTGACATCTACTACAATGACATCGCTAACACTTCATCCCTGACAGCAGTGTCTGATAGGGGGCCACCTTTACCTGACTCTTGTAATGTTTTTGTGTTACCACAGCCCGAAATGCGAGTCAAGAATAGCAATTAAACATGGGGGCATGCTTTACCTGACCTGACATTAGTGTCCTCTTCCTATCAGAGTTTGTAGATTGCTGACATCTCACAGCAATGGTACTGGGTTCAATTCCCTGTTATCGACATGCTCCAGTAGACACCGCTGTAATTGATGCGCAGGGCATTCTGAAAGTAATGCCTCCTATTTTATTCCATGAAAACCGTAACAGATAAAAAGATCACAAAATCACCATTTGATAGAGCAATGTCTTGCCTTCAAAAAACTCGTCTTCAACATAGTCACCACCCTTAGATACACATTTTCTCCAACGTTGAACAAGAGCATACATGCAGTGCTTGTAAAAATCTGCATCAGCGGAGGTGACCCTCTGTTTCACAGCTGCTATGATGGCATTACTGCTAGGAAAATGTTGCCCTCGCAGTCCATCTTTCATTGGCGCGAACAGAAGGTACCAAATCCAGACTATACGGTGGGTGTGGCAGAACAGTCCAGCCAAGGCTGACAATGTGCTCAACAGTCTTCAAACTGGCATGGGGGCCTGGCGTTATCGTGTTGTAAAAGACAGATTGTCTTCAAACTGGCCTGACCCTGGAAATTCGAGCTATCAACTTAGCATCACAATGTAACGGTCAGAGTTGATAGTTTGTCTAGGTTCCAGGAAATCAAGAAGGATTACACCTTTCCTATTTCAAAAGACAATGCACATCACTATACTCGCTGTATGCTGCGTCTTGAACTTTTTTAATTGTTGAGGAATTAACATGTCCCCACTCCATGGACTGCTGTTTTGACTGAGGATCGCAGTGGTGGCACCACGTCTCATCACCAGTGATGATGCGATCCAGGAAAACTGTCACCTTCATCCTAGTAATAATAGTGATAAACATTACTGGCTTGCCCACTCCAGAAGAATGTATTTCCTCCACCCACTTTTGATAGTTGACCCTCATCGGGTAGTCTAGTCTCGCTTAGGGCAGCTATGTCAACACCATAGTGGGCAAGTTCTCTGGACACAAGTGCAGATCGTCTCTGAGGTCTATCTGCCCTAGGATTGTTGAGTAGCATTCGCACGTTCCAATGCTGAGCGTGAGGTCCTTTAACTTCTTCATTTTTTGGTGTATGTGAGTTTGTATGTTGTCTGACGCTGTAGCTAGTACTGAATTTGGATTATAGTTAGGGAGAATTGCACTGTTCGTTAACCTCACTCTCTTGTCCCAAAACTGTCTTGAATCAGTGGCAGGACAAAGTCGAGATGATTGGAGATAGTTAGGGATGCAGTGGATGACCAGGGCTTGCTAGGAGTCTTGCCATGCTCTATGCAGTCCACACTGCTCTGCTGAGAGTCGCCATTCTACCTGTTGAGCCAGGCATGGCTTCATCCGCGTAGTCCGCCAAGACAAGTCTTCAAATATAAGGGTAGACATGATTGCTCCGGGTGGCAAGTAAGCCCAGAGTTCGTAGTACTACCTTTGTACTCGTAGTACTCCTAGTACTAACCACTCTTCGTGTGGTTGTGATCGCCATCTTTTTGACTGCAGACGATGTGTCCCTTTGATGAGCTCTAAATAGCTCATTTTTTTTCCTTGATAAGGGACATGATGTCTGCGTCATTCTCATCAAACCAGTCTTTAAGTTTACGTGTCGTGTATCCAATGTGTTCAGAGGCGGAGCAGTATACAGTCTCTAATGGCGGCCCAGTCTTCATGCACATTGGTCTGACCAAGCTGCAGATATTTTAGTTTTCCATCTTGGTCCCTTACAAGTCCTTCAGCAATCGTCATGCTTTGCAGTTTTGTGGTGTCTAACTTCTTTTTCCTTTGCCTTTCATCCTGATGCTGGCTCCTGGGTTTGATGAAGAAGTTCAGTTTTGACATGAGCCGGTGGTCGGTCTAGCACTGCATCACACACATCATTTGTGACTTTTACGATGCGTCTGTCAGTCCTCCTGGTGATAACAGAATCAATTAAGTGCCATTGTTTTGATCTGGGATGCTTCCAGGTTGTTTTGTTCCGTGTGGGCAAGTGAAACATTGTATTTGTGGTTGCCAGGTCGTGGCTGCGCAAAGTCCAAGCAATAAGAGACCATTACTATTGCACTTGCCTGTACAGTGCACATCGAGTATTCCATTCCAGATCTGATAGTAGGTCCCAACTCTGGCATTGAAGTTGCCGAGGAGGATTAGCTTCTCAGACTTTGGGACTAACGAGAGAACAGATTCAAGTTCTTTGTAGAATTTGTCTTTGCAGTCATATCTGAGTTGGTCATCGTAATGGTTCAAGAGGTCATGACAAACTTGCATGCGATGTTCTTTCTGTTCCTGTAGGAGCATTCGTGGGACCTACCTGGCGCACACTTTGTGATATTCCAACGTTGCCACCATCGTTTCCAATGCATTGAAGCCGATATCCAGCTCTGTAGACAGTTCCCTAGTGGTAATCCTCTGATTTACATGGATGAGCTGATCGAGACGTTCTTCATTGCTTGGTGTGACATCTGTGCATGGCCGTTCGGAATGTGACTTGTCCTTCATGTCCCTTTTACCACGGCTGCAATGCACAACCCACCCACCGCCTCGCTGTGCTAACATCCATTGTTTGGTTTCTGTAAACGTTCAGTAAGGGTCAATTAATGTCAATTGGTGCAACTTGATTCACATGGAGAAATTCTATAACACTCCTCTGTTTATAATGTACTTCCATGACAGACACCATTTTGTCAGACTGCTCCTCCACTGCCACCTGTTAGACAGAAATACAATTTTGTAAATATTGTCGCGGGAAGGTTAAAACTTTACTGCCATACTACCAAAATCCATTTCTGATGTTGTGGGGCATAATAAAATAGAAGGCATTACTTTTGAAATGCCCCTCGTACATGACCTACTTTCAGGAAGGAAAGGGAATGAGGAACTTTTTTTTTTTTTGCTTAGACGTTTGCCTCACTAGTTTCTACTGGCGGAGGCACGCCATTTTCCACCCCAGACCGTAGTCAATTGGGCGATATCAGGACGCATAAACCATTGATTGGATGAATGTGTGCATCTGTATGTACCTTTGCTAGGTTTGTGCGCCCTCAGAAGCTAGCCCAACCAAAGTGCAATGGAAGGGCTTTACCACGAGGGCGCGTGTGAAAGTTGTGCAAGGGTGTGACTGGGGGATAGAGTCAAATGAAACAGAGTGAGGTAAGAAGAGAAGACTTGGAAATGAGGAACGGAACTGGCCACCCCACCTTATATAAAGCCGGGGCCTAGTACAGGGAAGTCTCTAACATTTGATCCTTGACAGCAGTTTCTGTTATGGGTCTACCATTGTCATAACCTTCATTTGCTGTTGTTTGTAATGTTTTTGTTTGTTGATGTAGTCAAGGTGATGCACTACTGATCTCAGATGTCAGACACCATGTGACAAATTACATCCAAGTCAACAATCTACAGCGAGAGGACAACAAGAAGTGAGTATTGAGAAAGATGATAGAATTAGCATTTACACAATTTTTCTTCTTCTTCATTCATTCTCTGATCATTCACTGGTCCTGGTTTCTCTTACAAAAACCACCGCTGCTTGTAAGGTTGTTTTATCTCCATACAGTTTTTGTCTCTCATTTGTGTCAGTGTTGTTCTCTCTCATTTGTGTCAGTGTTGTTCTCTCTCATTTGTGTCAGTGTTGTTCTCTCTCTTCCTGTGTGAGCTATCAGCTTTGTAGGATGTGTCATGGTATGCTCCCCACATGGACACCTGTCATCTGTCCCAATCCCCATTTTGTTGTAAAGATGACCATTGAGTCTATTACGCCTAGTTCTCAGTCAGAAGATGATGACTTGCTCTTCTCTAGTTAAATCAAAGTAGTTGTCTTCTTTTCAGAAGTTAGGGTGTCGATCGGCCCATTTTCCCCTAAAGTTGGTTTTAACTATGGTATTGGCCTCATTATATGTGATGCTCAGTCCTGTTAGTGGGGAAGTGTCTCCACACGTTGCTAGTTTGTCTGCAGCTTCATTTCCTTCAATTTTGTAATGGAAGGAGATCCACTCTATGACCAACCTTGAGTGTTCTGCTGTGTCAGGGAATACATACATTGCTCAAGATTTTCATAGTTATTTTCCTGGGACATTTGATACAGATATAATGATTGTGTGGATTTGAGTGCTGTCTACTGCAACGCTGATTACATTATCTGTGATACTTGTCATCTATATATCATGTGACATTTCATAGTCCAGGTTGTGCTAGTGGATTACCTGCAACGATCGACTAGATATTCAGTTGTTATTGGCATTGGTGACATTTTTGTGACTTGTATCTTTGGTTCTCGCACGTCATCACATTTTCTTTGGATTACCTCTGCTGCCTCCTGTGGGTTTCAGACAAGTCGAGTTAATCATAGTGTGTCTGTCACTATGTGGGTGGCTTGGACTTTCACTCTGTGAAAATACTTTGTGAATATCTGGAACATTATTTGGTACTTACAGTTTCCTGTGCCATCTGTTATAAACATAGAAATGTAGCATGCGTCATCCTATATTCCTAACCTATTGGATGTCACATCCCTTCTGTTTTGCCAGATGTCTGTTTACTGAAAAGGCTTTGGGGGTAAACTCTGAGGAAAAATATACACCCTGTGATATATCCAATTGTCTTGATAATGTCTTGTCACTGGCTAAAGGTAGCTCATGGTGAGAAAGTGAGAATGACAAATTGTGTAAATCTTCCTCACTGTAATTTAAATCACAACCCAAGTCATCCTTTTCATTGTACATAACAAGAGGGAAAGATTGTCCAAACGACTGAACAGAGAGAGTGGCCATCATCATCAGGGAAGAGATTCTACCAGCTGTCATTGAAAGTCACACTGAAAGGGAAATTAGCAGTAATTTCCTGGTGATGAGTCCAACTAACAACTCAATCCAACAAGTCTTATGTAATGGGGTGCAGCTTGAACAACCCCACCCCAGTGGAAGATGACCATTACCCACAGACATTTCAAGGTGTGGTTTGATGTTAAAGTGGTCTGCCGGGGTATTTGTGTATGACAAGGACATCAAATGAAGGAATGCGGCTCGTGTTGGGTTGCACCAGAGATACCCCGATAATACAGATGAGGTACATGCTGGGACTGCCGTCAGTAACATCCAGGCATAAAGTGGCACAGGCTACAGCTTATATGCGAGTCATAGCGGACAACAGGCACCCGCTGTACAATAACACTGCGGACATCAAGGGAACCAGAATCAAAAAGAGGGATGTCATGGATGGCACAGGCAGAACGAACTATAGGAGAGGTGACTGCAGTTGAGACGATGGTCAAGGGAGAGGAATGGGTCCACACTGGGGATACACTAACAGAGTACCACACGGTCATCATAACCATGGGCAGTGAATGGCGCAATGGCCAGACAAAGCTCGAAGTCAACCGGCTGATAGGCGCCAACACGCATGAAAGTGATACCATCATATACACTGATGGGTCGGTGCAAAGTAGTGGAACATCAGGCTGGGGTTTCTCGGCTAGAATAAGTGACCAGATCGTTGCTGAACGAAGTGGCGCCTACGAGACTGCCACATCAAGTATGAGAATGGAGATGGAGGCGGTGACTGAAGCTCTGAGGTGGCTGTCTGAGACATCTTCAACAGGAGCAGCCATCGTGTCAGACACTACTTCGGAAGGTGCAGAATGGGTGGCTACGACATGAATGGATAGCAGCCCTGGAGACCTCAAAACTCCAGGGGCTGGTGTGGATCAACTGTCCTGGTCATGCTCGGGTTCCGGTCAACAAGCGAGCTTATTTTTTGGCGTCACACGCACCCATAACAGGCACAGCGGACATGGATAAAGGTAACATAGTGAAGGTTATCAAGGACCACCTGCTGGCAAACGACACTGCTTTGGATGAGTCTGCTGCGGCACTTTGGAATCAAATTAGGATTCAGTGGATCAGAGAATCTGAGAGGACGAAACAGGAAGGTGTACAACCAACTGGCTACAGGGACCATCAGTATCCACACTTTGCACCATCTACTGAAAGAGACTGAGCACCTATGGGTATGCCTGGAGTGCAGTGAAGTTGACTCCTATTACAGAATAGGACAAGGACAAGAATAGCTCCACTGCCCCACAGAGAGTATGTCATAAAAGGTGACTATGGGACATGCATAACACTGTCCATGGTTAGGTGGTTTGTTAAGAGCAGCATAGATGGCGCCTAACAGGCTGCGTGTCAACTTTGCTCTAGTGTTTGAGTCTATTAAGATTGACTCGCACATTGGTTAACCACCCTCCGCGGTACTTGTCCCAACGCATAGGATTAATGAGCTGCTCGAGACTATCTCGCTACGCAGGAAATCCTCCTCTTGGTATATCCCGCTAACCTTAGAACCGAGACCTGCATATGGGCATTTGTCCTGTAGAAGTACAGATCGAGTAAGATGTTAAAATGGCTAAGTGTTGTAGAGGCCGTTCACCTTATATCTCTATTCCTCAAGGCGGTGTGTGTTGTACTATGTTTTCATTTTTGTTTTGTATCTATCGGCTCAGTGCATCCGACTTCGGCATGCATTTTATGCAAGGGTCTGCTTCCTCCTGCATTTTTTAAGGGTTTGCTTCCCTGGGGTAACAGCCA
This sequence comes from Ariolimax columbianus, assembly GCA_036924085.1. NCBI lineage: Eukaryota > Metazoa > Mollusca > Gastropoda > Stylommatophora > Arionidae > Ariolimax > Ariolimax columbianus. The sequence goes on along the minus strand of JAVGWX010000008.1, from coordinate 31,605,295 downwards.
ATGCTGTGATTGGGCAATGAACCCAGCACCTTCGGATTGTGAGCCGTGTCACTTAACCACTAGCCTACATCGTCTCCTGCTGTAGAGGTTGATAGCGGTAGTTGAGAACATTAGAAGTAGTTTTCCAGCTCTCCTTCCCTTCTCATCCAGTTTGTGTTCCTTTGACGAAGCATGGGGCCTCCACAACAGTTAACCCCTAACAGGAAGCCTGTCTCCAAGTACTCTGTGTGCTCTTTGAGACGATAGCCAAAGGGGAAGAATGGGTCCACACTGGTGATAGAATGATAAGAGTACCAGAGAGTCATCATAACCTTAGGCAAGGAATGCAGAGAACGGAGCAACGGGAGAGCAGAGCACGAGGTGAATGATAGAGCACCAGAGAGTCATCATAACCTTAGACAAGGAATGGAGAGAACGGAGCAACGAGAGAGCAGAGCACGAGGTGAATGATAGAGTACCAGAGAGTCATCATAACCTTAGGCAAGAAATGCAGGTAATGGGGCAACGAGAGAGCAGAGCACGAAGTGAATGATAGAGCACCAGAGAGTCATCATAACCTTAGGCAAGGAATGGAGAGAACGGAACAACGAGAGAGCAGAGCACGAGGTGAATGATAGAGTACCAGAGAGTCATCATAACCTTAGGCAAGGAATGCAGAGAACGGAACAACGAGAGTGCAGAGCACGAGGTAAATTAGTTGATAACTGAAGAACACCCAACGCTGTCATATACATCGACGGATCAGTCGTGCGCAGTAGGACATCAGGCTGGGGTTTCTCGGCTAGAGTGAGAGGAGAGGTCGTTGCTGAGCACAGTAGGGCATACATGTCAACAACCTCCAGTATGAGAATGGAGACGGAAGCAGTGACCTCAGTACTGAAATGGATATCTGAGACTTCTATAACAAAGGCAGTCATTGTGACAGACGCGCAAGCCGTACTTCAGAAAGTACAGAAGGGATGGCTTAGGTACGAGTGGATAGCTGCTGTTGAGGCCTCAAACCTCCAGGCACTGACCTGGATCTACTGTCCTGCTCATGCCGGGGTTCGGGGCAATGAAAGAGCTGACATCTTGGCTTCACGGGCTCCCATCATGGGCACATTGGTGATGGACAGAAGTGACATTTTGAAATCAATCAATGACCACCTGCTGGATGAGGACACAGCAATAGATGAAGCAGCAATCCACAGACTGCAAAGTTTCGACATTAAACGAGGCTCGAGCAGAGTGGGGCACATGAGAGGACGGCACAGGAACGTGTACAACCAGCGAGCTACAGGGACCATCAGCATCCATACCTTACGCCATTTGATGAGAGAGACTGAGCACCTATGGGTATGCCCGGAGTGCAGTGACGTCGATTCTTAGAAACAGAAACAGTCAAATCGTCTAATGCACTCAGTAACCCAGACATTCTTCTTCTTCTTCTTCGTACGCTGTCAGACGTCAACCTTTATTTTTTCGAAAAAAGCAGCAGCCATCCTGAGGCTGTCGACACTGCCATAGAGCTTGTCTAGTGTTGCCACTGGTGATGGCCACATCTGCTTTCTCTGATCCTCGTATGTCGGGCAGTTTTGCAGCAGATGTTCAGCGGTCATTTTTCCAGTACCGCACTTGCATTCGTCAGTGCCACCTATCTTCAATTTATTGAATAGGTGGTACCTCAGTCTATTGTGGTCAGTGTGAAGTCTGAAGACCACGACCTGCTCTCTTCTGTTCAACTGGTAATAGGCATCGTTTTTTGTGTAGCCAGTATGTTCTGTTTCCCATTTGGTCATGTATCTAGCTCTAATAAGCCTTTTTGACTCTTTTTATGTCATTCTAATATCTGGTTGTGGTAGTCTTGCACCTTCTTTTGCCAGTCTGTCTGCCTCCTCGTTGCCTTGGATGTTACAGTGGGATGGAACCCACTGTACCACTACTATTTTTGGTGCGGACTGCTGGCATAGTTGACAGAGTACTACTCTTAAATCATTAAGTTCAGTATTTTTCTGGCTTTTTAGTGCTATGACTACAGCCAGGGCATCTGTAAGCAGGACTATATGGCTTTCGTTTCTTTTGCATGTCACCATTTCTTCTACTGCAGCCCTCAGTGCCTCTGCCTCCACTCTGAATTTGCTTGAGTATTTTCCAGTTGCCACTGACAGTGTTGTTTTTCTACCGTTTGGTAGGCTCAGGAATACCCCTGCCCCTCCGTTCTGTGTTGTGTTTGTTGCAGAGCCGTCAGTGTATGTATGGGTCCAGTCCATGCTTGGGTAGTTTTCCGTTATGTACCTCAGGGTTATGTCTCTTCTTTCTTTTTCAGTCTGGCTGTTCTTGTTTCCAATATCTGGTATATTTTCTACCACCTCTGGAAATATATGCTGCCTCCAGGTAGGTTTGCGTACAGTAGGAATGGGCTTTGGTGTTGTTAATGCGTTCATAGGGTCTTTGTTCATCTTTGCTTTGGCTATTTCTGCAAAGTTTCTCCGCTTTAGTTTCCCATTTCCGAAATTATTTAGTCTCTTATGCATTAGATGGTCTGTCAGTCTTCTGAGTTTTTCTGCTTGCTGTTGGGCTTTGCATTCTCTTCTGTTGGTCATGGATTGCAGTCTCTTCTGTTGGTCATGGATTGCAGATTTGTAATCTTTTCCAGTTGTACAATTGGCATTGACTTCATGCCTCCTGTTATAACTCTCATGGCTTGGTTTTGGAGTTTGCTAATTTTGTCAAAGTTCGCTTTTGCTAATGTTGTCCATGCCGCAATGCCATACTCGAGAACTGGTCTCACTCTTCCAGTGTACAGTTTCTTTAGTATACTTTCGTCTGCTCCCCAGCTTGTGCCAGCAAGTTTCCTCCTGATTGCAATTCTTTCTCTGGCTCTCATTCGGTTTCTCTCGATCTGACTTTTCCATGTCATGCGCCGATCAAATGTGACTCCCAGGTAGTTTGGGTTGTTGTTTTACCGCAGATATTTGCCGTTAAGACTTATTTTGGTGTTTTGGGGTTTGTTTGAAAGCAAGAATATAGTACATGTTGTTTTTTCCTCATTTATTTTGACTAGCCATGAGTTCGCCCACTCCTCCAGCGATGTTAGGGCCTTCTGCATCCGATTACTTGCTATGGTGAGATTCTTTAACCCAGACATGACTGTGAAGATACAGGTCTTCTTCAGTTATTTCACTACTCCGTACAGTGTGTTGGCAATTGTTGGCAGTGCCTGTAAGAATCGTTTCCTGATGTCTGCAAGTGCCTTGCACTCAATGAGTAGGTGTCGAACTGTTTTATCAGGGTGAGAGCAATGTCTGCACAAGGACAGGTGCTGGGGATTGATGTGGTTCAAGTGGCTATTGACTCTGGTATGTCCTGTTCGGAACTGAAAGATGAGACTTTGATCTCTTCTATGTAGTTTATTTATGTCATCTTTACTTTTTGGCTGTGACATTTAGCTAAATACACTGTGATATGTTGTTCCCGTCGCCCACCTGTTCATCCAGATTTCCTGGGTATTATTCTTAAAAATTCGTTTTACTGCGTGGTTACTGCAGGATCTATCCAATTGGTCACCTTACTTAATTGACTTTGTTTTCTGAATGCACAGGTTGGTGACCTTAGATCCGATATTAGCCCACACAATACTGAAGCCATCAGAAGGTGACCTGGACCATATGAACTGGGAGCAAGTTATCAACAGGTAAACAATACCATACTTAACCTTTGAGGAACCCCAAGTCGAGAGTACTTGCCTTCCAGTTTTCCACCTCTTGTCGAGACCAGGCGCCGCACCGGTTTTTTGAAATATATGACCAAACCAGACTACCGTAAAAGTAAAGTAAAATGGAAATTTAGCAGAATTAACCGCTGGTTGGAAATGCCGTTTTTGAAGAATCCACTGTACTAAGCCGCAGCCTGTGAGAGGTGGGGTGACCAGTGCCCTTCCTTGCTGTTTTTACTTTCCCTAACTCACGCATCAGGTACCCATTTACAGCTGTATTGACTGGAGAAGCACAGGGACGGTGGGGACTAGTGGTTAAGTGACACGGCTCACAAACCAAAGGTGCTGGGTTCGCTCCCCACCACAGCATCGGCCGTTACCCTGAAGAAGCTAACCCTTAGAAAATGCAGGAGGAAGTAGACCCTTACTTAACCTTAGGCACGCTACATAATTAGTGACAAAATTTGACCTAATTAATTTTCTTCATTAGTCGCTGTGGTAGTCGTCTTTCAAAATTTGTAACTTTTATGTTTGTTTGTCAATAAATATGTTTTTCTCGTGTGTAGATACACAATAGCATAACGAACATGTGGGTGTTATTGTTTTTGTTGTATGTTTGTTAGTTTTTGAGATTTAAAAAGATGAAGTTGAAAATTTATGAAAATCTCGGGAAAAATTTGGACTCGACCACTAGGCCTAGTCGCTTCGATAGAAAACCATGGAAACCACAACAACGTATCGATACTGTGTTTACAATATCTACACAACTGTTAGTTTCCAATTCAAACGAAGTTCTTTCATTTAAACAAACAAAATAAACAGATCTACGCGATAAAAATCTTTCTCAACAACCTACTTCCCCTTTCGCAAAAAGTTGGCTTGCTCCAAACGGCGTATACAAAATTAAAACTGTTCAAAAGCCATTTGTAATCGCACATACGATACTTTAACCGGCAAAATATCGTGTATATATGGAGGGCGTAGTCAGCAGTAAAAAATGGCTGTCAGGAGTGACTCCGTTAAAAAAAAATAATTTTTTTTCCGCACACCGTTTTTGCAGGCCGAGCTGGTTAGAAGAGACAGGACATTGGAGTGCTACAGGTTAAAATGCATGCCGAAGTTGGATGCACTGGGCTGATAGACGCAAAATAAAAACATAGTGCAATGCACACCGCTTTGGGGAATAGAGAAATAAAGCCAACGCAAAGAAAACCTAGAAAAGCGGTCTTCGATTAAAATTACAACCCTAATTTTTATTAGTCTCTGGACACGATTCAGGGCTTTGTGGTGATTTCAATGGAATTACTGGTGAGCGACGCACCCAAATCGGTGAGTCTAAATGTTTGTACTTTGTCTTCTTGTATCTCAGAAACTAACATACACACAACAAAAACAATACCATCAACAAGTTCTTTATTCATTTATGTCTCTACACACAACAAAATCATATCTATAGACAAACAAACAAAAAGGCTACAGGCTCTCAAAGTCAACAACCATTGTAAAACGTGATGTGCTAAAGATAATGCGGTTACAGATGAAGTTGCATCAATTTTTTGGTGTGGGTTGGTTAAGGTTAAACAAGCACAACAGTTCAATTGCCTCGTAAGTATTCGTATGGAAAATGAAAGGCTTGGTAGCAAAATTGAAATTAGAAACCAGAAAGGATCTGCCGAGATCTACCTACTGTCCCCACTTCTTCTTCTTCTTCTGTGTTCGTTCTCAATCTCCCGCTACCAAGTCCTGAACAGGACTTTGGAAGTAGCAGGATGTAGTCCAGAGAACGGAATGCGTTGTGTCGCTAGTTTACAGCTTGGCTGCGATATTTGCACCTTTCGGTTCAACACATCCGTCTTCTGCAGTACTGTCCCCACTATTCAAACACCAGAGAGTCATCTTGTCATAAAACTTCATTATTTGTTTTCTTATCACATTCACATTGTCCTCGGCGTCCGTCCGGCAGATGTGCCGTATGCAAGAAAGCCAACAATATTCTGTATGTGTCTCGATCTTTTGCAACGCTGTACCAATGTGAGCCTAAGTGTCAGTCCATCTCGCCATTGCACGGGTGGGTGGTCATTTGGACATGTACAGGCATATGGCCACCAAATCGTTATTCTATGTGTCCATCTCTTGTCAGACATGCGTACCACATGTACAGCCCAATGATGTTTGCGTGATATCACTGCTTTGACAACATCTCGGAACAAAGTTTGGCGTTGAATTTTCCCATATCAGATCTTATCCCAAGTGATATTTTTATTATGCACCATTCCATTGCTCTCTAAGTTTGTCAGCATCTGTTTTGTGCATGTTCCATACTTTGCATTCGTAATTCATTGAATGACCATGAAATTGAAAGCGTGTGCTCTTGCCGTGGTGTCTTTCATCTGTTGGAGTATTTGCTTAAAGGAGTTAGGAATACCAATCTGCTTTTCGTTGTCTAAAGATTTTGTGGTTGGCATTTATCTCTTTGTTTCCTTTTATTTCTGGGAAATTAGCCCCATCATTCTATATATCCGCATTTCAAAGACATCTTTTTATTCTGCATCCATTCTCAATCTCCTGCTTTGGGTTGCTGACTGCTGCAGCTTATGTGCTGCTCCTCAAAGGCATCATTTAATTCCTGCAATCGTTTGTTCATTATAAAAGTTACTACAAGATAAAGTCAAGTAAAAATACCATCTGATTAACCTCATATTTAATTTGTGGGTTTCATGTTTGGACGTCAATATATGACTGATGTTGGTAAAAACTTATCTGGCAATCCCTATACGCTTCCAGGTTCCATATCGCATCTCCCATCTTATTTTTCTTATGGTTGTAGTTTCTAAAAGATGATGATGTAGCTGGCCCAGTGCACTACCCGCCTTAGCTGCCTCTTATGTCATTTCTGGCAGGTACAATATAATTGTTCTTTGCTCCCTTTTTGGGCCACAGTAACACATGCGTTTGGTACTTACTTGGTAGAATATATTTTAATATTCTGCCCAGGTGCAATAAAAAGGATTGTGCACATATGGGGAACCCAGGTGCAATGAAAGGGATTGCGCACATATGGGGAGCCCAGGTGTAATAATAGGTATTGTGTGCATATGGGGTGCCCAGGTGCAATAAAAGGGATCGTGTGCATATGAGGAGACTAGGTGCAATTAAAGGGATTGTTCACAAATGGAGAGCTCAGGTGCAATGAAAGGGACTGTGCACATATTGGGGTGCCAAGGTGTAATGAAAGGGATTGTGCACATATGTGGGACCCAGGTGCAATGAAAGGGAGTGTGCACATGGGGAGCCCAATTGCAATGAAAGGGATTGTGCATATATGGGGTGCCCAGCTGCAATGAACAAGATTGTGCACATATGGGGACACTTATGTGCAATGCAAGGGCTTGTGCACATATGGGGACACATATGTGCAATGGGGTTGGTTCCATGAACCGTTTTTCATTTTCTGTATAGAGGAACTCATATCTCAATGTTACCATTTCTGTTTTTCAGAGTTACAGGTAAAATGCAGGCTGCCATTGCAATCAGTTGTGGATCCGACCCCCCAGTCATTAAGAAAGGGAAGCTGGACCCTATCAAACTTGAAGTTGCCATGAGAGCCTCTCAGAAGAAGGTTATTTTATGTTATGTAATACAGATTTGACACCACTGCACTCCAAGCAGACACATAGGTGACCAGTCTCTTAGCAAATGTAAAGGATGTAACACATATAAGAACTGTCTTGAGAACACAGTAACGGTAATAAATAGCATAATTAGTATGGCCACTAAGACGAGACGAAATGCTGCGAAGAAAGGCCAAGTCAGATTGGGTGATTTGTGTGGTGAAAATGTTAGTATTACTAGTGTAGGGATAGAAAGGCCAACAACATTGGAAGATGAAGGAACCGTTTTATGTTGGATAGGTAGAGTTGAAGAGAGGCATGCACAAATGGAGTGCAATATAAGGGAAAATGAGAAGAGATTGGAGGAGATAGAAAAGAGGCAGATGGAAATAGAAGGGAAACAAGTGAACAAATTTTAAAGAAGCTGCAGTCAAAGTGTAGTCAAGGAAGTAAGGGAGATTTGAGTGAGGAAACAGTTCACAAGGCAGAGAGCTTTGGAGAGAAGTATGCACATATAAAGGAGGGGTCAGTATTGGTAGTAGGAGATTCAATGGTGAGAGAGGTTGGCAGACATTTGTCTAAACAACACAACATGTTTGAAAGAATGGATATTGGAGGAGCAAAAATAGAGGATATAGAGGGGAGAATAAAGAGGATAGATGACAAAGGAAACAGTCATGTGGTAGTAATGGTAGGAACAAATAATGTAAAGAGAGATGGTACAGAAATAATTATGGATAAATATAAAAGTCTTATGGGAACACTTAAGGAAATAAAGTTTAGAACGGTCACAATGATGGGCATTTTAGATAGAGCAGATGGGTTAGACTATCTAGATAGCAAAATAATAGGTATCAACCTTAGGTTACAGGTGATGTGTGTGGACATGGGAATGGAATTTATTGATGTTAAAGTAGACAAAAGTAAAATGTTAGACAGGGGAGGTTTACATCTAAATGAGATAGGACAGCATGTTGTAGCAAAGTATATGTTTAATCATTGTGTTAGAAATTTAAACTAGTAAGGCCTATGAAGTATGAGACTAAAGATAGGCCTACAATAGGGTGCTATAGAGGATGTAGTCAAAGGGGAGAGTTGGGGTCAGGGAAGTGTGAAATAAGTAGTGGAAAAGCAAACACTAAAATGATAAAGCAGAAGCAAAAAGAGGAAAACCAACAACATTACAAACTAAAATGTTTTTATGCAAATGTGAGAAGCATAGTAAATAAAAGAGAAGAATTGGAACTGTATGTAGAAGAAGAAAAACCAGATATAATAGGATTAACAGAATCATGGACGTATGAGGAGATTACAGAAAGTGAACTTGAAATAGAGGGATATACAATGTTAAGGAAAGATAGTATAGTTGGAGACAAGACTAAGGGAGGTGGCGTTTTATTATACTGTATAAATTCTGTTAATATAACGATCAAAGATGATTTATCATGTGGTAACAAAAATGAAAGTGTATGGGGAGAAATAGAAAGTGGGGGTGAAGAAACAGTGATTGGAGTGTGCTATAGATGTTCATCAAGTCAAAAAGAGGAAGATGAGGAGCTGATTAGTAGCATAGCAAAGGCAAGTGAAGGGAAATTATTATAAATGGGAGATTTCAACTTTCCAGAAATAAAATGGGATATGGCAGAAGCACTTGTAGAGTCAAAACCTTTTGTTAAGTGCATAACTGACAATTTTTTAATTCAACATGTAGAAGCAGCCACCAGAAGCAAAAACGTACTCGACCTAGTTTTTACTACAGAGGAAAATATGATTGAAAACGTTACCGTTGGGGAACTGTTTGGCCCATCAAATCATCCGTTGGGATCTTATTGCAGGGAAAGAAGTAAACATAAACACGTGAACATACGACTACTCTAAGGCAGATGTTAAGAGGATGAAAGAGGCAGCGAACCACATAATATGGAAAGATATTGTCGTAGGAACAGATGTTGAACAGGAGTGGGAGAGTTTTAAAACAGTTCTAGAAACGCTAAAAGAGGAATGTGTTCCATGTAGGGAGGTAAACCCCAAGCGTAAAAAGTGGATAACTAGATTTGTAGTGAAATGTAGAGGAGCGAAAAATAAAGCATGTAAAAAATATATAGAGCCAGGTAAATCAAAAGAAGCATATTTAAAATATTTGGACAAGCAGAACATATCTCAGAAAGCGAATAAAACAGCAAAAATAGACTTCGAAAAAAAACTTGCTCAGAGGATCAAGACTGACAGTAAAAGCTTCTTCTCTTATGTTAGAAATAAACAAAGAACGAAAGACAAAGTAGGCCCTCTCATAGACAGTACAGGGAAAATAATAAGTGAGAATAGGGAGGCAGCTAATCTACTCAATCAGTACTTTGGCACAGTCTACACAAAAGAGGACTGCTCCAAGATCCCAGAGCCTATAGATATTTTTCAAAGAGACATGGATACAGCGGGATTAAGATCAATCTGTAGGTGAGGAAGTTGCTAAATGGATTGAAAATTGGTTAACGGGAAGAAGGCAGAGGGTGGGCATAAATAAGGAGTACTCTGAGTGGTGTGAAGTGAAAAGTGGAATGCCACAGGGCTCGGTTTTGGGACCAATTTTGTTCTTGATATATATAAATTATTTGGACATTGATATGGGATCCATGATTGTAAAATTTGCTGATGACACAAAACTCTGCAGTAGTGTCTCATCTAAAGCGGAAGTGGATATATTGATGTCGGATTTAGATAAAATTCGAGAATGGTCTGTAAGATCGCAAATTGAGTTTAATGTAGATAAATGTACAGTCATCCACATGGGTAGATCCAATATGGAACATAATTACAGAATGGGAGAAAACAATATTAGAAAGATAGATAAGGAAAGGGACCTAGGGGTTATAATAGATCATACAGGAAAGGTGAGTGAGCAAGTTAAGGTAGCAGTGAAAAAGGCAAATGCAATGTTAGGTATGATAAAAAGAAATATTAAACATAGGAGCAAGGAAGTGATCGTCAAACTGTATAAAGTTTTAGTTAGACCTAGATTGGAGTACTGTGTACAGGTGTGGATACAAAAAAGAGCGACAAAGACGATAGTGGGATTCCAGAATTACAGTTATGAGGAAAGACTCAGAAAAACCAGCCTACAGTATCTCGAATAGAGAAGAACTCATGGTGACTTAATACAGGTTTATAAGATGATCAGAGGAAGGGATAAATTAGACTATAACAAGTTTTTTAAAATACAGCCACCCAGAATAACACAAGGGCATAGCTACAAGCTGACTAAAGAGAGGTCCAGATTAGATATTAGGAAATATTTTTTTAGTCAGAGAGTGGTGTCTGCTTGGAATGCATTGCCGGGGAAGGTAGTGGAGGCAGGGACAGTTAATGCATTTAAGAATAAACTGGATGCTCATAGCTTTTAGAGCAAGGTGATGTAAATGTAACTGGTTGTATACAGACTCTGCAGGGTCTTCTAAACCAGTATAAAGACATTAAGTTAAGTTAAGTTAACACATATGATAACTGTTGTGAGAACAAATATAACAACTGTTATGAGAACAAACATAACAACTGTTATGAGAACAAATATAACAACTGTTATAGGAACACAAATAAGAACTGTCATGAGAACACATACAAGAACTTATGAGAACACACATAAGAACTGTCATGAGAACACATACAAGAACTTATGAGAACACACATAAGAACTGTCATGAGAACACATACAAGAACTTATGAGAACACATATAAGAACTTATGAGAACACACATAAGAACTGTAATGAGAACACACATAAGAACTGTCATGAGAACACATATAAGAACTTATGAGAACACATACAAGAACTTATGAGAACACACATAAGAACTGTTATGAGAACACACATAAGAACTGTTATGAGAACACACATAAGAACTGTTATGAGAACACACATAAGAACTTATGAGAACACATACAAGAACTTATGAGAACACACATAAGAACTGTTATGAGAACACACATAAGAACTGTTATGAGAACACACATATGAACTGTTATGAGAACACATACAAGAACTGTCATGAGAACACGTATAAGAACTGTTATGAGAACACACATAAGAACTGTTATGAGAACACACATAAGAACTGTTATGAGAACACATATAAGAACTTATGAGAACACATATAATAACAACTGTCTTGAGAACACATGTAAGAACTGTTATGAGAACAAATATAACAACTGTAATGGGAACACATATAAGAACTGTCATGGGAACACATATAACAACTGTCATGAGAACACATATAAGAACTGTTATGAGAACACACATAAGAACTGTCATGAGAACACATATAAGAACTTATGAGAACACATACAAGAACTGTCACTCTCACCACAGGCCACCTTGGTTGACAACCTTGAGGAGTATGGTATTGATGTACGAGTGTTCTCACGGCTTGTACAGAAGTCTGTAGCATGCAGCTGTTCAGTCAGTCCTTCAGAACAGAAGAACAAAGGGCCCCAAGTTATGATTCAAGGGAACCAAGTGGCATTTGTTGCAAACTTGCTTATAGGTATGTTTATGTTTTGTGATTGTTGCAAAGAGATGTACATAGCCCTCATACAAAAAGTGTATGAAGTTGTTTTAAAAATAGTCATTTGTGACCTATTCACTGACTTGCCAATGAGTGTGAGTATGTGCATGTGTGAGGGAGAGAGCAAAAAAGAGAGAAAATCTTGCTGTTTTAAATTCCTAAAATTCTTTTGAACCTTTACGCTGGCACAATATTTTTTCAGCTGGTCACATTTTACTATGGCTGATGACTTTGAGAGCCTGTAACCTTTTTATTTGTTATCTATAGATATGTTTTTGTTGTGTGTAGAGACAAAAATTAATCAAGAACTTATTGGTGTTATTGTTTTTGTTGTGTGTGTGTTAGTTTCTGAAATACAAGAAGATGAAGATGATAGTGTTGGAAAAACAGCGCAAACATTTAGATTTACACATTTTCAGCGTCCCTGTTGTGTTGAACATTAACAAAAAACAGTCCAACAGAGTACTGATAATCAATGTTTACATGATCAGCATAACTGCTAGTTTTCACTATAAACGTATTTATTGCATCTACATAAACAAACTAAATAGATCTACTTCTACAAAGTCCGTTGCAAAAACTTCCCCATTCTCAATAATGGGGGAATCTTCAAATCCCAGTGAAAAACAAAAGAAATCATTTCCAAATGTCTGGGGACGGCGTAAGCCGTTCTGGTTAAGTGACACAGCTCACAACCAGATGGTGCTGGGTTTGATCCCCATCACAGCACCGGCCGTTACCCTGGGAAGCAAACCCTTAGAAAATGCAGAAGGAAGCAGGCCCTAACATAAAATGCATGCTGAAGTCAGATGCACTGGGCTGACAGGCACAAAATAAAAACCACAGTGCAAGGCACACCGCCTTGGGGAATAGAGAAATAAGGCGAACGCAAAAAAAAAATAAATGTCCAAATGTCTAAAGCAAATTTCAAAATCACCATTGTTTTTAACCTGACAATAACGGAAGTGGAACTCTCTACAATCGAAAAAGCAGTATTTTGATCCAATTTCTACGATAAACGTAAATTCAGTAGGATAAAAGTGACAGAGAATGTCCCGGACAAATTTCTGTCGTCAATGGTTATGTAAAAGACTAACGCAGGTCAGGGATAGAAAATCTAATTTTGGAATTGTCAGCCGTAGCAATAGACTCAGCAGAAAACATGCAGAATGAGCTGACAGCAGCCAGCGACTCATAGCAGTTTGCTTGCATCAGGGTCAACGAATTGTAACTGACTGAGACCCTATTTTGCCTCAATGGGTAGGCCCTTGAAACAGGCTGCATCCGTGCAGTTGTTCTGAGAGAATAGGGATCAAAGAAGGAAGGCAAACCAGTTCCAGATCTAAAGTCAGATGAAATGTGCAGATATTCCAGGTTGCTATAAACTGCGAGGCGTGTTGAAATTAAACCCTCCGCAGTGAATTTCAAACGTATGAAAAGAACATCAGAAATAAAACAGCAATTGTTGTGACGCAAGCATGCATCAAGGTTCGTTAGAAAAAGTCGTCACAGGCATTCAGACACGCATCCCACTGCTTTGGTAGATGTTGGATGCTTTCCGAGACAAATATTGCAGCAAGTGGTTCAAACTCCACCCTCACGTGTTCTTCCTTATGGTGGTTGGTCAGGACCCATTGTGAACACACCTTCAGATACTTCAGTTTCTTTCTAATCACCATTTGAACTGTTCCAAGTGACACAGCGAATTCACCTGCTCATGACCGTAAGCTCCGACTGCGGTTCACTCGTATTGCTGCATCAATATCGACGGTGGCTTCTTCTGTAGCAACAAAATGCGCCTGACTGTGATGCGGAAGATCTTTCATTAACTCAAGTTAGTCTCAAAACAACTTAAAATTTAAACTTAATGTCTTTATACTGGTTTAGAATGCTCTGCAGAGTCTGAATACAACCACGTTTCATTTACATTTCCTTGCTCTAAAAGCTATGCGCATCCAATCTATTCTTAAATGCATTAATTCTCCCTGCCTCCACTACTTCCTGTCGCAATGCACTCCAAGCATTCACCACTCTCTGTCTAAAAATATATTTCCTAATATCTGATCTGGACCTTTCTTTAGTTAATTTGTAGCTATGCCCTCTTGTTCTTGTAGGTTGTTGTATTTTGAAAAGCTTGTTACAGTCTAATTTATCCTGTGCACAGTCCTTCACTGTTGTCTTTGACACACTTTTGTCACCATACATTGCTTGTATTCTGCGATGAATATCGACTGGTTGACGTCCATCAGCTGTTAGGAACTGAATCACCGCTCGCTGACCAACCCTGGACAGATTCCCTATAACACAGGCCATTATCTCAAGTCTGCATAAGAACCAATGAATGCGAGGATAATGAACATGTGTACATTAGTATGTGCATATTAAGTCAGATGTGACGTCATCATGCTTCTCACACGTATGTTCATGTGTTACAGCACGGGCGGATTTAATTTGAACACATCTCGTACTATACAACATACTAAAAGGTCTTTTTCAGGGCGAGGCAGCAAAAGAAGAAGAATTGCTGAATATTGCTCTAATAATTGCTGGATGACACTAAATTGAAGTATCCGTTTATTTCCGCAGACAAGTACATGATTCCAAGACGTTACATCACTGGGTTCGACAGTGCCCCCAAGCAGAAGAAAAGATAATAGTTCCTGAGGTCAAAAATATTATTTTCCTGTTATGGCTGCTAAAAGATGTACACCTGACCAACAAAAGTCTGTACATTTGATCAATAAAGACCTATATATTTGATCAATAACGACCTCTAAATTTTATCAATAAATATATGTACACTTCATCAATAACAACCTGTACATTTGATCAATAAAGACCATTACATGATCAATAAAGACCTGTATATTTGATCAATAAAGATTTGTACACAAGATCAATAAAGATATGTACACTTGATCAATAAAGACATGTACACTTGATCAATAAATATCTGTACACTTCATCAATAAAGACCTGTACATTTTATTAATAAAGATTTGTACACACGATCAATAAAGATATGTACACTTGATCAATAAATAATCTGTACACTTGATCAATAACAACCTGTACATTTGATCAATAATGATCTGTACATTTGATCAATGAAGATTTGTACATTTGATCAATGAAGATTTGTACATTTGATCAATAATGATCTGTACATTTGATCAATAAATATTTGTACATTTGATCAATGAAGATTTGTACACAAGATCACCAGTACCAAACAAAGGAAAAGACAAAACAGATCCAACTGGATATAGGCCTATCAGCCTACTGAGCTGGTGTAGGCAAACGGATGGAACGTATGATAAACACCAGACTGATGTGGCATCTGGAAGAAAAACACATACTAATTCCACAGCAAGCAGGCTTTAGACAGCACAGATCCACCGAGGATCAGGTCATCCTCATAGCCCAGGAAATAGAAGATGCCTACCAGGAGAAAAAACACACAGTAACGGTTTGGGTGGACCTAGAAAAGGCATTTGACAAAGTCTGGAAAGAGGGACTTAGAGTGAAGCTAAGAAGAAGTGAAGTTTGTGGGAAAATGTACAAATGGATCAGTCACTACCTCAAAAACAGAACGGCCAGAGTTCAAGTACAAGGGCAGATGAGCAAAAAAGGTGACACTTGAGCAGGGAGTACCCCAAGGGAGAGTACTGTCACCCACACTCTTCCTGGTGTATATAAATGATAAAACAAAGAATATACCAAGAAGAGTCCATAGCTCAATGTTTGCAGACGATCTGGCTATGTGGACCTCTGAAAAGAATCTCACCATAGCAAGAAATCGGATGCAGCAGGCCCTAACATCGCTGGAAAAGTGGGCGAACTCATGTCTGGTCAAAATAAACGAGGAAAAAACAGCATGTACAATATTCTCACTACCAAACAAACCCCAAAACACCAAATTAAGTCTTAACGGCAAATACCTGCAGCCAAACGACAACATAAACTACCTGGGAGTCACATTTGATCGACGCATGACATGGAAAAGTCAGATCGAGAGAAACCGAATGAGAGCCAGAGAAAGAATGGCAATCATAAGGAAACTTGCTGGCACAAGCTGGGGAGCAGACGAAAGTATACTAAAGAAACTGTACACTGGAAGAGTGAGACCAGTTCTCAAGTATGGCATTGCGGCATGGACAACAGCAGCAAAGGCGAACTTCGATAAAATTAGCAAACTCCAAAACCAAGCCATGAGAGTTATAACAGGAGGCATGAAGTCAACGCCAATTGTAGAACTTGAAAAGATTACAAATCTGCAATCCATGACCGAAAGAAGAGACTGCAGAGCCCAGCTGCAGTCAGAGAAACTCCGAAGACTGACTGACCATCCAATGCACCAGAGACTAAACAATTTGGGAAATGGGAAACTAAAGCAGAGAAACTTTGCAGAAATAGCCAAAGCAAAGATGTACGAAGATCCCATAAACACACTAACAACACCAAAACCCATCACTACTGTACGAAAACTTACCTGGAGGCAGGATATATTTCCAGAGGTGGTAGAAAATATACCAGGTATTGGATACAAAAACTGCCAGACTGAAAAAGAAAGGAGAGATACTACCCTAAGCTTCATATCGAAAAGCTACCCAAGCATGGACTGGACCAATGCATACACCGACGGTTCTGTAACAAACACTATACAGAACGGAGGGGCAGGAGCATTCCTGAACCTACCAAATGGCAGACAAATAACACTCATTCGCTACTGGTAAGTACACAAGCAATTTCAGAGCGGAGGCAGTGGAAGAAATGGTGACACACAGTGAAAATGAGAGCCATATAGTCCTGCTTACAGATGCTCTCGCCGTAGTCACAGCGCTAAAAAGCCAGAAAAACACTGAGCTTAATGACTTAAGAGCAGCACTCTGCAAACTGTGCCAGCAGTCCGCACCAAAAAGGGTAGTGGTACAGTGGGTCCCATCACACTGCAACATCCAAGGCAACGAGGAGGCAGACAGACTGGCAAAAGAAGGTGCAAGACTACCACAAACAGATACTAGTATGACGTACGAAGAGTCAAAACGGCTTATCAAAGTCAGATACATGACCAAATGGGAAACCGAACATACTGGTTACACCAAAAACGATGCCTATTACCAGTTGAACCGAAGAGAGCAGGTCGTTGTCTTCAGACTTCGCACTGGCCACAATAGACTGAGGTACCACCTATTCAACAAATTGAAGATAGGTGGTACCGACGAATTCCCGTGCGGTACCGGTAAAATGACCGCTGAACATCTGCTGCAGAACTGCCCGACATACGAGGATCAAAGAGAGCAGATGTGGCCATCACCAGTGGAACTGCAAGACAAGCTCTATGGCAGCGGCGACAGCCTCAGGATGACCGCCGCTTTTTTCGAAAAAATAATGGTTACTGTCTGACTGCGTACGAAGAAGAAGAAGAAGAAGAAGAAGAATAACAGGAGGCATGAAGTCTACGCCAATTGTAGAACTTGAAAAGATTACAAAACTGCAATCCATAACTGACAGAAGAGACTGCAGAGCCCAGCTGCAATCAGAGAAACTCAGAAGACTGACTGACCATCCAATGCACCAGAGACTAAACAATTTCGGAAATGGGAAACTAAAGCGGAGAAACTTTGCAGAAATAGCCAAAGCAAAGATGAACAAAGACCCTATGAACGCACTAACAACTCCAAAGCCCATCCCTACTGTACGAAAACCTACCTGGAGGCAGCATATATTTCCAGAGGTGGTAGAAAATATACCAGGTATTGGAAACAAAAACTGCCAGTCTGAAAAAGAAAGAAGAGATACTACCCTGAGTTACAAAACGGAAAACTACCCAAGCATGGACTGGACCCATGCATACACCGACGGCTCTGTAACAAACACAACACAGAACGGAGGGGCAGGAGCATTTCTGAACCTACTAAATGGCAGAAAAATAACACTGGCAGTGGCAACTGGAAAATACACAAGCAATTTCAGAGTGGAGGCAGAGGCACTGAGGGTGGCAGTGGAAGAAATGGTGACAGGTAAAAGGAATGAAAGCCATATAGTCCTGCTTACAGATGCTCTGGCCGAAGTCACAGCACTAAAAAGCCAGAAAAATACTGAACTTAATGATTTAAGAGCAGTACTCTGTCAACTATGCCAGCAGTTCGCACAAAAAAGGGTAGTGGTGCAGTGGGTTCCATCCCACTGCAACATCCAAGGCAACGAGGAGGCAGACAGACTGGCAAAAGAAGGTGCAAAACTACCACAACCAGATACTAGTATGACATACGAAGAGTCAAAACGGCTTATTAGAGCTAGATACATGACCAAATGGGAAACAGAACATACTGGCTACACAAAAAACGATGATTATTACCAGTTGAACAGAAGAGAGCAGGTCGTGGTCTTCAGACTTCGCACTGGCCACAATAGACTGAGGTACCACTTATTCAACAAATTGAAGATAGGTAACACTGACGAATGCCCGCGTGGTACCGGGAAAATGATCGCTGAGCATTTGCTGCAAAACTGCCCGACATACGAGGATCAGAGAGAGCAGATGTGGCCATCACCAGACAAGCTCTATGGCAGTGTCGACAGCCTCAGGATGACAGCTGCTTTTTTCGAAAAAATAATGGTTGCTGTCTGACTGCGTACAATGAAGAAGAAGAAGAAGTACACAAGATCAATAAAGATATATACACTTGATCAATAAATAATCTGTACATTTGATCAATAATGATCTGTACATTTGATCAATAAAGATTTGTACATTTGATCAATACAGATATGTACACTTCATCAATAAAGACCTTTACATTTGATCAATAAAGACCTGTACATTTGGTCAATAAAGACATGTACACTTGATCAATAAAGACCTGTACATTTGGTCAATAAAGATATGTACACTTGATCAATACAGATATGTACACTTGATCAATAAAGACCTTTACATTTGATCAATAAAGACCTGTACATTTGGTCAATAAAGACCTGTACACTTGATCAATAAAGACCTGTACATTTGGTCAATAAAGGGCTATACATTTGGTCAATAAAGACCTGTACACTTGATCAATAAAGACCTGTACACTGGATCAATAAAGACATGCCATCATCAACAACAGTCCCATAACCTAGAAGGTTGTTGAGGCACCATTATTGCAGTACATTTGATCAATACAGATCTGTACAATTGATCAATAAATATTTGTACATTTCATCAATAAAATTTAAACATTTGATCAATAAAGATTTGTACACAAGATCAATAAAGATGTGTACACAAGATCAATACAGATCTGTATACAACATAAATAAAGATTTGTACACTTGACCAATAAAGACCTGTACACTTGATCAATTAAAATACATGATTAATAGAAACTTGTACACTTAACAATGTGTACACTTCATCATTAAATATTTAAACATTTAACATCTTTATGCTGGTTTAAAAGATTCTGCAGTCTATACAACCAGTTTCTCACTAAAAAAGTATTTCCTGGTATCTAATCTGGACTTTTCTTTAATTAATTTGTAGCTGTGACCTCTTGTTCATGTAGGCGGCTGCTGAATTTTGAAAAAAACGTGTTACAGTCTAATTTATCCGTTGTATTGATTATCTCACAAACTTGTATTAAATCAGCTCGAATTCATCTCATTTTTAGACACTGTATTCCAGTTTTTCTCAGTCTTTGCTCGTAACTAATTCTGGAATCCCACTATCAGCTTTGTTGATCTTTTTTGTATCCTTTCCAGCATGTTTATAGCTCATCTATAAGGACTCCACGCCTGTACACAGTACTCCAATCTAGGTCTAACTAATGCTTTATATAGCATGCTTTCTTGCTTCTATGTTTAAAATTGATTATCATACCTAACATTGCATTTGCCTTTGTAGATAAATGTACAGTAGATCCAATGTGGAACGTAATTACAGAAAGGGTTATAATAGATCATACAGGAAAGGTGAGTGAGCACATTAAGGTAGCAGTGAAAAAGGCAAATGCAATGTTAGGTATGATAAAAAGAAATATTAAACATAGGAGCAAGGAAGTGAAAGTCAAAATGTATAAAGCTTTAGTTAGATCTAGATTGGAGTACTGTATACGGGTGTGGAGTCCTTATCATAGAGGGGATATAAACATGCTGGAAAGAATACAAAAAAGAGCGACAAAGATGATAGTGGGATTACAGTTATGAGGAAAGACTCAGAAAAACCGGCCTACAGTGTCTCGAAGAGAGAAGAATTCGTGGTGACTTAATACAGGTTTATAAGATGATCAGAGGAATGGATAAATTAGACTATACCAAGTTTTTAAAAATACAGCCACCCACAATAACACGAGGGCATAGCTACAAACTGACTAAAGAGAGGTCCAGATTAGATATTAGGAAATATTTTTTTAGTCAGAGAGTGGTGTCTGCTTGGAATGCATTGCCGGGGGAGGTGGTGGAGGCAGGGACAGTTAATGCATTTAAGAATAAACTGGATGCTCATAGCTTTTAGAGCAAGGTGATGTAAATGTAACTGGTTGTATACAGACTCTGCAGGGTCTTCTAAACCAGTATAAAGACGTTAAGTTAAGTTTTTCACTGCTACCTGGACTTGCTCACTCACTTTACCTGTTTGATCTATTATAACACCTAGGTCGCTTTCCTTTTCTATCTTTCTAATATGCTTCTCTCACTTGATGAATAAGAACATTAGCATTTGGCCCTGTATGGAGTAGAAACTTGGAGAACAACAAAGGCAATACAGGGAAAGCTCCGGTTGTTTGTCAATGGATGTCTACAGAGGATAATGGGAATAGGCTAGGAAGACATGTTGAGGAATGAAGGCCTGTGAGAATTGTGCCAGCAAGAGCCAGTGGAGCAGCAGATCAAATGTAGGAAAAGGAGTTGGATAGGACACACACTATACAAGATCTGATCCAAAC
Organism: Ariolimax columbianus; assembly: GCA_036924085.1. Lineage (NCBI taxonomy): Eukaryota > Metazoa > Mollusca > Gastropoda > Stylommatophora > Arionidae > Ariolimax > Ariolimax columbianus. The sequence goes on along the minus strand of JAVGWX010000008.1, from coordinate 31,584,501 downwards.
TAACTAACAAGGAATTTTTTTTTTAATTTAAAAAAAAAGGATTTTTTTTGGCGTTCGTCTTATTTCTCTTTTCCCCAAGGCGGTGTGCGTTGCACTATGTTTTGCACCTGTCGGTTCAGTGAATTTGACTTCGTCATACATGTTATGTAAGGGTTTGCTTCCCTGGGGTAACAACCAGTGCTTTGATTGTGGAGTGAACCTAGCACTTTTGGATTGTGAGCCGTGTCACTTAACCACTAGCCAACTCTATCCCCTCACAAGTGGTTAAATTAATGCATTTAAATATTAGTGCTCTAATTAAGAGCATGGTTAAAATGGTGACGGTAGTCTCATAGCACACACTGCCATCAGAGATAAAGTGCTAAATACTTCATTTTACAGAAAGACAGACACAAAGTAAAGTGTTCACCTCTCTGTATTCTACTGGCAGATGGCACGAGCTTTTCTACCTCGGGCCACATCCTTTTAGGTGATATCAGGATGTATTTACCAGTGCTTGGATGTATGTGTGTGTCTGTATGTACCTATGCTATTTTGGTCGCTCTCAACCCAACCAAAGTGCAATGGAAGGGCCACACTCTGAGGGTGTGTGTGAAGGTTGTGTAAGAGTGTGATTGTTGTATAGAGTCAAATGAATCAGAGTGTGAGGTAAGAAGAAAGAGGAAGTATAAATCTCACAAATCTGCAAAATTAACTTGAACTGAAAGGAGTTAAGTCTTGTAACAGTCAATTTTCTTTAGAAATTAGACATGCCATTCCAACGATCTTAACTCTGAGTGCATCAAAGTAGTGCTTGTAGTACTAGGAATAGTTCAAATAAGTTCACTTAATTTCTACATTTCTTTCGGTCCAGATTCTTCTTCTTCTTCTTCTGCGTTCGTTCTCAATCTCCCGCTACCAAGTCCTGTACAGGTCTTCGCAAGTAGCAGAATGTAGTCCGGAGAGCGGAATGCGTTGTATCGCTAGTTTACCGCTTGGCTGCGATATTTGCACCTTTCAGTCCGACACATCCGTCTTCGCCGGCGGTCCAGATTCTACATAATTATCATTCATAAACTTCATTGGCTCTTTCCGTATTGCCAGACGATAGTAATTGTGTTTTGAAAAAAGGGATGCAACTACAGTCCATGACAATAACGCGTTTGACTCGTAAGACCAATTCGGGCAGAGAAGCGTCTTCCACAGTGTGTGCAAGGAAAGTCAGGATCATTTGCGGCATTGCATGGTGTGGGGTGTCTTCTCAAACGCGACTCCGTAGCCTATCTGCAATCAGCATCTGCTTTGTCTGTATTCATGCTTAATCCTGCCCTGCCATATAACACAGTTCATGACGTCCTGTTCCCATGATTCCATATAAATATCTGCATCATTCATATCCAACTTGCATACATCCTTGTACCGAAGTAGTGGCCAGCCCCGAGAACTTTACAAGCTAACAAGTTAAAAAATAGGCAACGTTTGAAATCTAGGACTTACATAACTAAGTTAGTTAGTTCTCTCCTTTGAACACTTAGTCGTGTCTAATGCAAGACACATCGTTTAATTTGAAAAAATAATCTTATAGCATTCTATTAAAAATAGGGAGCAGAGATGGCACAGTTGTTAGCGCACTGGCTTCCCAACTGAGCGATCAAGGTTCGGTCCCCAATTGCCTCCGGATTTTTTCTGATTGAAAAACAGGAAAGTAAAGGCATCTGGTGTTATCTTGACTACATCACTGTGAATGTGTCGTTGGTCAAGAAAAATATGGTCCTAACACCATATTTCCAATATTCCACACTGGCATGTTAACAGGAACTTAACTTTTACATACTTTATAATTAAAAATACATTTAAGTAGTTTCACTTGGGCTTGCAACGCACATCTAGCATATATTGAATATAAAGTTAGTTGGCCATTGCAAGCGATGATGGCGACAACATCAGGTGGTTTTGTCTTGATAATGTAAGTTGCGCTGTATTTGGATTAAAGGGAGGAAGAAACTGTGCTGGTCATCAACCTCACTCTCTGGTCCCAAGCTACATTGCACTAATGGCAAGACATAAGTCAAGATGACTAGAGATAACTCAGGATGCAGACACTCTGGTTACACTGCCTTGGAGACCAGGGGTCGATTGAAACTTGGGGAACGATCGCCCACTGTTTCCGTTCATCACTTGTGAGAGGCGAGTGGCCTTACCTCTCGATCGCAGCGACACCCCATATTAAATATTCACTACTGATAGATAGTGCAATAAAGCAAGAGACAGAGGACGTTGGTGATCCATTATAGTCAATCTTCGCTGTGGAGATGGAACCAGAGCTGAACTAACTGAACGCACAATGAAACAATTTAAAGGGGGACAATTTCGGGAAAACATCATCAATTTTTCCTGCTAATCTCTCTTTGCTTGATCTATCACGTGATCTGATAAATTACTTGCCTGCATTGTTGACTTGTCCAGTCTTAGTGAATCGGTATTTGCCTAGCATCTCAGAAATAGAGGCAAATAGAAAGTTACAGATCAGATGGCAAGGATAGGATCTAGAACACAGCACGGCCCCCAAATACTTGGAAGTAAAGTTGGACCTCACGCTGTCCTATGCCGCATATTGTCAGGAGACAAAACAAAAAATACATACGAGAAATAGTATCAAACGACAACTGACTGGCACACCATGGGGAGCAAAGCTAAATGTCCTCATAACATCAGCACCAGTCTGGAAGAACTCTGCACATGTCAAACGTATAGATACAGCAATAAATGAGACAGGCCGTATAGTTACTGGATGCCTAACACCTAGACCAACTGAAAAAATATACCCCATAATCGGCATAGCGCAATCAGAGATACGAAGAACTGTCGCGTCAGAAATAGAAAGAGAGAAACAGGTAAATGACCCAAGACACTCTATGTTCGGATAACAGGGGCAGCGCGAAAGACTAAAGTCAAGACGAAGTTTCTTACAGTCAACCCAGCCCCTACAGACTAGTACAGGAAAACGAAGCATCAAAAACAGCTGACACATGTTCCCTTGATCGAGTTACGGGAGGAACCTGCGCCTGGATATCTCCTGCCCTACACAACATGGATGTCACTAAATAGACTTCGAACTGGTGTATTAAGATGCAGGATAAACCTGAAAAGATTGGGATACAGGGATGATGAAACATGAGAATGTGGAGTAACACAAGACCAGACCATCTGATGATCTGCCCAAACTTCCCGGAGACTTGTAGCATGGATGACCTGCTGAGTGCCAGTGACAGCGCGATCCACGTGTCTGAATACTGGACGACTGAAGTGTGACGTAGTGCCTAGTAGATGGGAAGTAAGTAATGAATCATTGATCTCTTGGGGACGGCGTGGCCTAGTGGTTAAGTGGCACGGCTCACAACCAGAAGGTGCTGGGTTCGATCCCCATCACAGCACCGGCCGTTACCCCGGGGAAGCAAACCTTTAGAAAATGCAGGAGGAAGCAGATCCTTACATAAAATACATGCTGAAGTCGGATGCACTGGGCCGACAGGTGCAAAATAAAAACCACAGTGTAACGCACACACGCCTTGGGGAATAGATAAATAAGGCGAACGCAAAAAATTTTTTTTTTTTAATGGATCTCTCAAGTGTGTCCTTGTACCGTTCTCGCTGCCCGCCGCTTCCTATCTTACCATTTTTGCTGCCCACCGCTTGCTTATCTTACCATTTTTGCTGCCCACCGCTTGCTTATCTTACCATTTTTGCTGCCCACCGCTTGCTTATCTTACCATTTTTGCTGCCCACCGCTTGCTTATCTTACCATTTTTGCTGCCCACCGCTTGCTTATCTTACCATTTTTGCTGCCCACCTCTTACTCTCTTTCCATTTTGCAGTTGACCATAGAGCAACTCTTTTGGTAGCCGTTGATCTGCCATGAGTACCACATGGCCGGTCCATTTCAGCGGCGCTGCACATATGGTGTGTAAACTTGTCATGAGTGCGGTACTAACCTTGTTGACTGGGAAAGAATCGTTACCAATCGTACAGACTGGCGCAGTGCTATTGCTGAAGGTGTTCACAGACATCAGACATCGAGAATAGATGAAGCTATCCAAAGACGATCGCTTCGCAACTCAGCCCATATCAACCCTTGTTCAACCTCAAGGGGGTGTCCTATTTCCTTGTACAAAAGGCAGCAGACAATTATGGGCTCCGTGTGGTTTATTTAGCCATCTTCGAAACTCATGCAAACAGGGAATTTTGACTAAGTGGTCTGACTCGATTACGATGGATGAACAACACGTAGTGAATAAGCAATAACATTACTGCAACTGTGAATGCAGATTTACTTAAGAGTGGGGATGGCCAATACACATTTTAGCCATTATTATGGCCTTTTTCGTTTTGACCGATGGTCAGTAAGCTGGTCTGTTGTAGAGATGGCGGTGGCTGTATCTATCCTAAAGGGACATCGACTTTCGTGGCTGATTTTGCCGATTCTCGATTGACAGCAGTGTAAACAGAGGAAGTTCGATTGGTGTGGTATATGCTTCCTTCTTTTGCTTCGTTTGTCTTCCATCTTTGTCTTCAGAACTAGCTTTGATGCCTCTCAAGGTCGCTCTCGATGTAGCTCTATCCTATGCAATCTCCTGCCAGATATTTGGATTGATCGCAAAATCGTCCATGGAGCTTTTGAAAATGTCCTTGTATCTTAATTTTGACTTTCCTTGTGATCTGGCACCTAGGAGTAACTGCTTCGGAATACGGGTATTTGACATTCGTTTCACGTAACCCAACCATCTCAGTCTCTTATTGCTCAGAGCCAAGAAGAGGGAAGGTATCTTGGCGCGTTTCAGTATATTCGAGTTGGTCACCTTGTCCTGCCACTTTATATTCATTATACTGCCAATACATCGGATATGAAAACTCAATTTTGCAGCATCCACCTTTCTGAAAAACAAACTTTGCTCATTTAAAAAAAACCTTGGTTACAAGATGAACATACTGAACAAGATACCACCTACAGCCAGACACATGTTTAACATACTGAACAAGATACCACGTACAGCCAAGCACATGCCAGAACAAGAGGGCATAGAACAAGAGGACACTCAGTAAAGAAAGTTCCAGATTAGATACCGGTACTAGAAAATAATTTTTTTAGCCAGAGAGTGGTGAACGTTTGGAATGCATTGCCACATGAAATAGTGGAGGCAGCGTCAATGAATGCATTCATAAATAGATTCGATGTGCATAGTTCTTTTCAGATTAAGTGAATTAGAAGAAACTGGTTGTATACAGACTTTACATAGTCTTCTAAACCAGTATAAAGAAGTTGTTGTTGCGAATGCCCACAATGTGTAGGTTTACTCTTTTGTGCGCCCCGAAAAGGACGTTAAGTGGCGGATTGCAGTAGCTTGCCTCACATCCCGAGCGTGCTGATGAAGGTAGACTGGAGTCCTCCAGGCAGTTGGGCTATGCTTGGCTTCATCTGCGTGTCGCTCACTACTACGGGGATCATGTCGATCCCTCACCATGAAAACCTCCCGTTTCCAGGAAGGGTTATGAGGAAGCCAAGATGAGGGTATTGGCCAGTACGTTTTGCCTGAGCCTGACTAACATGTCTGATCAGTATGTTGTGCCTGACCCTGACTAACATGTCTGATCAGTATGTTGTACCTGACCAAACGTTAATCTTCCTTCCCGTATGAAGAAGTTCAGTTAAAACAGATGAAAAAGATGGGATGAAGAGCATTGCTGATTTTCTGCATTTGATGCTTCATGCTCCCATTCTCTCTCATGTGGTTCATTTTTTTTTTTGGCAAAAACGATCAGTGAGAAAAAGGCACATTCGATTTGATCATCTTTGTTTATCCTGCAATACAAATAAGGAAAACGAATTCACTTTGAAACATCTTACAATGAAGATCAGATCACCAGAAGGTAGAATTATTAGTATTGGTATTTTGATCTGTAAATATTTATAAATGATTTGGACATTGATATCAGATCCATGATTGCAAAGTTCGTGAATGACACAAAATTATTCGGCAGGGTCTCTTCTCAAGCAGAGGGCGATCTATTGAGATCGGATTTAGATGCGATTCAAAATTGGTATGAGAGTTGGCAGATGGAGTTTAATGTAGAAAAATATACAGTCACCTTCATTGGAAGATTCAATAATGAATATAATTACAGGATGGGAGAGAAAAATATTAAGACAATAAAAAAGAAAAGAGACCTAGGAATTATAATAGATCAGCAGTGAAAAGGGCTAATGCCCTGTTGGGTATGTGAAAAAGAAACATTTCACATAAGAGCAAGGAAGTAATAGTCAAACTGCATAAATCAGATCTAGATTAGAGTACTGTGTTTAGGTGTGGAGTCCATATCATAGAGTGGATATAAACATGCTGGAGAGGACACAAAGAAGAGCTACAAAAATGATCACGGGGCAGTTGTAGTAGTAATAGTAGTAGTTGTTGTAGTAGTTGTAGTAGTAGTAGTTGTTGTAGTAGTAGTTGTAGTAGTAGTAATTGAACTAGTAGTACTAGTTGTAGTAGTAGTAGTTGTAGTAGTGGTAGTTGTTGTAGTAGTAGTAGTTGAAGTAGTAGTAGTTGTAGTTGTAGTAGTAGTAGTAGTAGCAGTAGTAGTTCTAGTAGTAGAAGTTGAAGTAGTAGTAATAGAATTGTAGTTGTAGTTGTAGTTGTAGTAGTTGTAATAGTAGTAGTAGTTGTAGTAGTAATAATTGAATTAGTAGTAGTTGTAGTAGTTGTAGTAGTAGTAGTTGTAGTAGTAGTAGTTGTAGTAGTAGTAGTAGTAGTAGTAGTAGTTGTAGTAGTAGTAGTTGTAGTAGTTGTAGTAGTAGTAATTGTAGTAGTTGTAGTAGTAGTAGTAGTTGTAGTTGTTGTAGTTGTAGTAGTAGTTGTTGTAGTAGTAGGAGTAGTAGTAGTAGTTGTAATAGTTGTAGTAGTAGTAGTAGTTGTTGTAGTAGTAGAAGTTGTAGAAGTAGTTGTAGTTGTAGAAGTAGTTGTAGTAGTAGTAGTTGTAGAAGTAGTTGTAGTAGTAATAATAGTAGCAGTTGTAGTAGTAGTAGTTGTAGAAGTAGTTGTAGTTGTAGAAGTAGTTGTAGTAATTGTCGTAGAAGTAGTTGTAGTAGTAATAATAGTAGTATTAGTTGTAGTAGTAGTTGTAATAGTTGTAGTAGTAGTAGTAGTTGTAGTAGTAGTCGCAGCAGAAGCAGGAACAGTAGTAGTAGATCGACCAACTCTCCAATATAACCAATCACACACGGCTTGAGATAAATGCCTGCAAAACTAAAATTATAAATCTCACATACAGAGAAACCGTTGTTCAGCTCAATGGCCAAGTGATAGAGAAAGTTGAGAATTTAACCTATGTAGAGTAAATTAACGCATAAGGACATTGTCACCTTGGCCTCCAATGCCTTCAAACAATTAACGACTATTTGAAAATATAAACCACTGAGTAAACGTATCAAACTCAGGATATTAACTCTAACGTCATCTCAATGCTCACCTATGGTTGTGAAAGCTGGAAAATGACAAAGACGCTTGAAAAATGGTTGATTGCAACAAAATAGAGGTCCTCGAAATGTGGTTACGCGGAAAGAGTAACAAACAAATCCCCATGTCCTAACGAGAGTAGGCGCGGGTAGAGAAAGAACTATTGACATACAATAAAATTAGTCATGACAAATATTTTGGTAATGTAAAACAATACTGGAGGGGAATGTCGGTGGACAAGAACCGGGCAGCGCTATAAGTGGGAGAACATAAAAAGATGGACTAATGTCAGTCTGACATAGTGAATGGTCAAGACAAGGTATTGGAGTTCCATTGCAGCCATCCTTAGTTGAGGAGACGGCCCTTGAATTGAATTGAATTGCATTTTAAAATAAATGTCTTAGACATTTGTTGGGCAAAGGCTGGAAAATAAAGTCATGACTGCGGAGCAAGTCTGATTACAGTCCATCCAAAATAATGTTTCTAATGTTATCGAGAAGAAACGTTGGTCCTACACCTGGAATGAACAATGATAGTCTTCTGTTACGGGAGATTATGTGGAAACCTCACGGCAAAGGGAAACGGGGTAGACCCAGAGAGACACGTTGTAGAACAATGACCAGGAAGGGTACAACCATGAGGGCTAGGAAACATCCAAGAACTACAGAGAGTGGCGTCGGACAGAAAAAACTGGATAATTTTGAGCTCTGCATTATGCACCGTCTTTAGTGCTGAAAGACCCTAAAAAGTGATAGAGAAAGAGAGAGAGAGAGAGAGAGTAGTAGTAGTAGTAGCAGTAGTAGTAGTAGTAGTAGTAGTAGTAGTAGTAGTAGTAGTAGTAGTAGTAGTAGTAGATGTGGTAGAAATGTGGTGGTAGAATAACGTATAATATAGGTTACAGTTAATATTTTGACTCCCGCGTCCCCTTCATATTCTAGGGCACGCAGGACGATGTACTCCTTATACCTCCCCCCCCCCCAACCTCCACCCCCCCCTTGAACAGAATCCGACCAGAACATACAACTTAAGAGCCACTTGAACAGAATCCGACCAGAACATACAACTTAAGAGCCACTTGAACAGAATCCGACCAGAACATACAACTTAAGAGCCACTTGAACAGAATCCGACCAGAACATACAACTTAAGAGCCACTTGAACAGAATCCGACCAGAACATTCAACTTAAGAGCCACTTGAACAGAATCCGACCAGAACATACAACTTAAGAGCCACTTGAACAGGATCCGACCAGAACATACAACTTAAGCGCCATTTAAACAGAATCCGACCAGAACATACAACTTAAGAGCCACTTGAACAGTATCCGACCAGAACATACAACTTAAGAGCCACTTGAACAGAATCCGACCAGAACATACAACTTAAGAGCCACTTGAACAGAATCCCACAAGAACATACAACTTAAGAGCCACTTGAACAGAATCCCACAAAAACATACAACTTAAGAGCCACTTGAACAGAATCCCACAAGAACATACACTTAAGAGCCACTTGAACAGAATCCGACCAGAACATACAAGTTAAGAGCCACTTGAACAGAATCCGACCAGAACATACAACTTAAGAGCCACTTGAACAGAATCCTACCAGAACATACAACAGTGAAACTGTTGAACATCATCTTTTTTAATGCTGGCGCTGACCAATGTTAGGAAAGAGCTTCTTCCTCCTAGGCCAGACAAAAGGACCACTTTGTACGGAACTAAACAACAGCTTACAAACACTTGCAGATACCACTATATGGCATTGGGCCAAAGGGCAAGAGCCCATAGACCGCTGAATCAATAACCAACCAACCAATTCAACCGGACTACATTTACATTCACCTTGTTGTTAGATGAATATCAAATATTTCTTATTTTCACCATCTTCGTCTGTGATGTGCGACTATTATTGTTCCACTTCTACGCTAAGATTGTATATGCAATCTGAATTTATTAAGTTTATATACAATCTGGTTTTGATAAGTTTATATACAATCTGGTTTTGATAAGTTTATATACAATCTGGTTTTGATAAGTTTATATACAATCTGGTTTTGATAAGTTTATATACAATCTGGGATCATTACGTTTATATACTTCTTCTTTCTTCATCTGCGTTCTCAAACTCCATCTAACAAGCCCTGAAAAGAGCTTCGCAAATAGCAGGATGAAGTCCGTATAACGGAATACGTTGTCTCGCAGTTTACAGCTTGACTGCGATATTTGCACCTTTCGGTCCGACACATCCGACTTCAGCATGACATTTTTTGTATACTCGGTTAGCCTTCCCCCTTCGTTCCTTTTCCTTAGACAGCCTATATACAATCTGGCTTCATTGTTTATATACAATCTGGCTTTATTGTTTATATACAATCTGACTTTATTGTTTATTTACAATCTGACTTCATTAAGTTTATATACAATCTGGCTTTATTAAGTTTATATCTAATCTGACTTTATTGTTTATTTACAATCTGGCTTTATTAAGTTTATATACAATCTGGCTTTATTAAGTTTATATTCAATCTGGCTTTATTTTTTTATTACAATCTGGCTTTATTATGTTTATATACAATTTGGCTTTATTAAGTTTATATACAATCTGGTTTTATTAAATTTATATATAACCTGACTGTAATATTCAATGCTGAGTCCAAATCTAGAATCTCAAATATCGGAATGCCCCCCAAAAAGTCATGAACAGTTGCGAAGGGAGTTGATCGTTCTGGTTGTCTGACAAGTTTGTGATGAGCTGTCACATAAACTGTCAGCAGTCTCTCGCATTTCCTCCAGAATATATGGTGCATAAGACAGGTGCATTTCCTGTTTCCGTTTCTCGTACAAAGCGCATCTAGGTCGTCTAGATATCGAGGTATTTCTGAAATTGTTTGACAAAGTGCAACAGGTGTTATCGATGTACGCTTTTTGGGCCTGTCAGTAGACCTTGACTGAGAGTAACACTTACGGTTGTCTTGTTGCCTTAATGTTTCGAGGAAAGAATATGATATCAAATAACTTCTTTCAGTTGAAGGGATTTATTTCAATTACTACACCATATGCAGAACCTTAGTCTCCCTCTGAAAATAATGGTTCCAATAGTCTTCAATGAGTGTATTAGAAACAATATATATATGTCATCATCATAGGCTCTTTCCGCGTTGTCAGACGATAGTAATTGTGCTTTGAAAAAAAGACATGTAATGACAGTCCATGACGATAATAAATGTGACTCGTAAGACCAATCCTAGCAGAGACGCGACTTCCACAGTGGGTGCAAGAAAAGTCAGGACTGTTTGCTGCATTTCATTGTGTGGCGTGTCTTCTCAAACGCCGAATCCTTAGCTTATCAGCAATGAGTGTTTCCTTTGTATGTCAGGCCAGGTCATCCCGTAACCGATGAGGTCGTTGGGGCACACATAAAGACATCCTTACAACCCAACGCCACCCTTCTCTGTCAGCGGCCGCTGCCTGTGCCTCTTCTGGTCGGAGATTGGTCCAATCTTTTATGGTGTCCTCCCATCTCTTTTTGGGACGGACTCTTCGTCGTCTGCCTTGTACATTTCCGTGCAGGATCGTATTTGCAAGAACATTTGATCTCGATATGCGACCGTACCAAGCGAGTTTCCTTCTTTTGACAATTGTCAAGATGTCTTCAAAAGGCCCTGTTGCTGTTGTAATTCTATCTCGTATTTCCTCATTTGTAACTCGATCTTTGTACATGACGTTTAAAAGTCTTCTGAAACATCTGATCTCCAAGGTCTGTATCCTTCGCTGAAGGTCAGCTGTAACTGTTTAATTCTCCCAAGCATAGAGGAATATTGACATGACCAATGTATACATTAATCTGATTTTCGTGCAAAGTGCTAACCGTTTAACTTGCCAGATTGTGTTAAGCCGTGCAAGCGCCGCTATCGACTCTGCTATTCTGGCAACTCACATTTTGATCCTTCATCACTGACAATCGAACCCAGATATTTAAAACGGTCAACCAGTAGGTTTGATGGATCGATGTTCTATCTGGCAAGGCTGAGAGCCAAGTCCAGAACAACGGATAATCTGACCAGAGAGCTATTATTTGCTGATGATGCTTCCCTGGTGACGCACGACGAGGACACTCTACAGTCATTCATCAATTGTCTATCTGATGCCTGCCACATAATTTCCCTCACTGTAAACGTGAAAAAAAAAAATGTTTGTCCTAAAACAAGTTGGAACCGCACCAGTAAAAACAATTACGCTAAATGAAGATCCGCTCGATGAAGTTCAAGTGTTCAAATATTTGGGCTCCACAGTATCACTTGATGAAGAGATCAATACACGCATAAGGCAAGCAGCAACAACTTTCGGCAGGTTGAAAGAAAGGGCATGGAACAACAGAAAGCTGACGCTAAATACAAAGATCATGATATATCAAGCATGCGTGCCTGGTACGCTGTTTTACGAAGCGGAAACATGGACAACACATTCAAGACACAAGAAGAGGTTAAACAGTTTTCATATGCAATGTCTTCGCAGTATAATGGACATAAAGTGGCAGGACAAGGTGACCAACTCGGAAATACTGAAACGTGCCAAGATACCTTCTCTCTTCTGGACTCTGAGCAACAAAAAAATGAGATGGTTGGGTCACGTGAAACGAATGTCAAATACCCTCATTCCGAAGCAGTTACTTCTGGGTGAACTCATATCGGGTACCAGATCACATGGAAAGTCTAAAGTCTAAATTAAAATACAAGGACATTTGTAAAAGATCCATGAACAATTTTGCGATCAATGCAAATGTCTGGGAGGAAATTGCAGAGTATAGAGCTACATGGATAGCTACCTTGAAAACGAGCATCGAGGCTTCAGAGCTAGTTCTGATGACAAAAGATGGAAGACAAGCGACACAAAAGAAAGAAGCCAACACTACACCAATCGAACTTTCTCTGTTTACACTGGCTGTCACACCTGTCAATCGAGAATCGGCAAAATCAGCCACGAAAGTCGATGTCCCTCCAGGACAGATGCTGCCCCCGCTATCTCTACAACAGACCAGCTTACTGGCCATCTGTCAAGACGCAAAATGCTATAATAATAATAATAATAATAATAATAATAATAATAATAGTAATAATAATAATATATACGAGACGTGTTCAAATGAAACCGGACCTAACTGCACCAAGTGAACATACGTACAAGGCGCATGATGACGTCACTTCTGGAGTGTACAGCACATACCAACCGTCAAGTTTGTAAAATTTCATTATCCCCCCTGACTCATAGTTTGCTTAGCAGTCCGTTGAAAACATAGCAGTTTGGATACGGAATCTGTCCAGAGTTGATCAGCGAGCGGTTGTTCAGTTTCTAACAGCTGAAGGATGTTGACCAGTTGATTTTCATCGCAGAATTCAGACAGTATATGGTGATAAACATGTGTTAAAGACAGCAGTGAAGAGCTGGTTAACGATGTTTAAAGTACTTGCGTAATACTGACGTCACTTAGTAACGCGACGTATCAATGTAACATTCGATACGTCATTTGTAGTGAGCTTAGTTGATTCCATTGTACCTTTAATAATTCCATTGTACCTTTAATAATTCCATTGTACCTTTAATAATTCCATTGTACCTTTAATAATTCCATTGTACCTTTAATAATTAATGTACCTTTAATAATTCCATTGTACCTTTAATAATTTCATTGTACCTTTAATAATTAATGAACCTTTAATAATTCCATTGTACCTTTAATAATTCCATCGTACCTTTAATAATTCCATTGTACCTTTAATAATTCCATTGTACCTTTAATAATTTCATTGTACCTTTAATAATTCCATTGTACCTTTAATAATTCCATTGTACCTATAATAATTCCATTGTACCTTTAATAATTCCATTGTACCTTTAATAATTCCATTGTACCTTTAATAGTTAATGTACCTTTAATAATTCAATTGTACCTTTAATAATTCCATTGTACCTTTAATAATTAATGAACCTTTAATAATTCCATTGTACCTTTAATAGTTAATGAACCTTTAATAATTCCATTGTACCTTTAATAGTTAATGTACCTTTAATAATTCCATTGTACCTTTAATAATTTCATTGTACCTTTAATAATTAATGAACCTTTAATAATTCCATTGTACCTTTAATAATTCCATTGTACCTTTAATAATTCCATCGTACCTTTAATAATTCCATTGTACCTTTAATAATTCCATTGTACCTTTAATAATTCCACTGTACCTTTAATAATTTCATTGTACCTTTAATAATTCCATTGTACCTTTAATAATTCCATTGTACCTATAATAATTCCATTGTACCTTTAATAATTCCATTGTACCTTTAATAATTCCATTGTACCTTTAATAGTTAATGTACCTTTAATAATTCGATTGTACCTTTAATAATTCCATTGTACCTTTAATAATAAATGAACCTTTAATAATTCCATTGTACCTTTAATAGTTAATGTACCTTTAATAATTCCATTGTACCTTTAATAATTCCATTGTACCTTTAATAATTCCATTGTACCTTTAATAATTCCATTGTACCTTTAATAATTCCATTGTACCTTTAATAGTTAATGTACCTTTAATAATTCCATTGTACCTTTAATAATTCCATTCTACCTTTAATAATTCCAATGTACCTTTAATAATTCCATTGCACCTTTAATAATTCCATTGTACCTTTAATAATTCCATTGTATCTTTAATAATTCCATTGTACCTTTAATAATTCCATTGTACCTTTAATAATTCTCTTGTACTTTTAATAATTCCATTGTACCTTTAATAATTCCATTGTACCTTTAATAGTTAATGTACGTTTAATAATTCTTTTGTACCTTTAATAATTCCATTGTACGTTTTATAATACCATTGTGCCTTTAATAGTTAATGTACCTTTAATAATTCCATTGTACCTTTAATCATTCCATTGTACCTTTAATAATTCCAATGTACCTTTAATAATTGCATTTTACCTTTAATAATTCCATTCTACCTTTAATAATTCCAATGTACCTTTAATAATTCCATTGTATCTTTAATAATTCCATTGTACATTTAATAATTCCATTGTACCTTTAATAATTCCTTTGCACCTTTAATAATTCCATTGTACCTTTAGCAATTCCATTGTACCTTTAACAATTCCATTGTACCTTTAATAATTCCATTGTACCTTTAATAATTGCATTGTACCTTTAATAATTCGATTGTACCTTTAATAACTCCATTGGGAACGAGCGACGTAAAAGAAATGACAAAACTGGTCAAAACATTTTACATCATCTACACAAACCCCTTTGGCATGACTGTACCTAATTGTGGAAAATCCATATCCAACTTAACGGGCACTTAAAGAGGGCCACCTGAACGAAACAACTATTTACAGTGGTTTCAACTACATATGCAAGTATTCAATACAGAAGGTATACAAATTCTGGATATTTCTATTGAAAAATCTACTCGTATCGGTATATCCATCTTTTTTAATTCTGAGAGAAATTAATAGACACCTACTTTTTTCTGCCCGAATATTCCTCACAAAAGCAAAGAAGGTTCATGAAATTATCAAATTATAAGAGCCAAAACTCAGAACATTTTCATAATTTTATTCTTCTTGGATAGGTTATGGCGTTAAAAAAAATGCGGCCATGTTCTGGAAATTGTGGACGGTTGACATCCCAAGTATCACACTCAGATTGCAGACTTTCGTTAGCAAGTGTTTTCCGGGCGTACCTCGTGTTAGATGGACAGAAGTAATTGGAAATATAGATCTACAAGAAACACCATGACAACAGCCTTCGTCTTCTTCGTCGCTCGTTCTCAAACTCCCCCAGCCAAGCCCTTAAGAGGACTTTGGAAGTATTAGGATGTTGTCCTGATGGCGGTATGCGCTGTGTCGTAGTTTACAGCCTGACTGCAGTATTTGTGCCTTTCACTTCGACACATCCGACTTTAGCAGGCATTTTTTGGGTACCGGGTTAGCCTTCCATCTTCGGTCAATTTTCCGTAGTTGTTATGTCCTACTGCAGGCTATTATCAGGCAAATAGAAGTGGAAAAGGGTCTTGGGTCACTGGCACTGACCCTTGCAGTCAACTTTGGGTCGCTGACGGCTACAGATCATGCACTGCTCAGCATCTTGATCCCACGTCAACAACCAATACAGCAGAAAATTGGGGAGAGAGAGAGTGGAGATGGATAGGACACACTCACGGAAAGAAGTCGGACAGCATAACCAGACATGCGTTGCGTTGGAACACACAGTGAAGGAGACAAGTGAGAGGAGGCCAATGAACACCTGGCGGAGAACGGTCTAGGAATAAGAGTTAACTGCTTGTATACAGACTCTGCAGGGTCTTCTAAACCAATATAAAAACGTTAAGTTCAATCAGGGTTTTGTGACTGGAACTCAAGATGTCGGCACAGAAAATGAACAGATGTAGAGCATTTGTTGCAGTCATATGTTCCAAGGGGAGACAGACGGGATAGTGATGTTGCTGATGATTCACACAAGCGCATCCTGATTTACAAAAATAAGGTTGTTGTTGTTGTTGAATGTCCACAGTGAGTAAGTCTACTCTTTTGTGAGAGGGAAAATGGCGTTAAGTGTCGGGTTGTTGTAGCTTTCCTCACATCCCGAGCGTGCTGATGAAGGTTGATCTGGGTTCTACAGGCAGTTGTGCTATGCTTTGCCTCATTTGCGTGACGCTCACTACTGCGGGGATCACATTTTTCACATCTCGCCAGCCAGACTGTCTTGAAAACAGCCTGTTTCCAGGAAGCGATACATAGAAGAGAGATAGTGGTCTTGGTCAGTATATTGTGCCTGACCCTGACATAACGATAAAGAGTGTCCTTTAACAAACTTAAACTAAACAGCTGGTCGGAAAAAAAGTGTTAGAGACTTCATACTAAGCCACAACTTGTGTCAATCAAGTGGGTTTGGCCAGTTCCCTTCCTCGCTGCCTTTCCTGCCCTAACCATAACTCAGGTACCTATCTACAGCTGGGTCGACTTAAGCGTGACGGTTGTGAAAGACGCTCTTGATTTTTAGACATGACTATTTGTAAACAGGTGTTCACTGAATCCAGACAAATTATTCATATTTGTTCTCCGCAGTGGTACAGTTTGAGAAACCCTGACGCTGGTAATGTCCTTTACAAATCTCTTATTGGTATCTGTCACGATGAAGGCCTATCGGACGTTACCGAGCCCCAGTTCCGAGATTAGCCGAAACTCGGTGTGTGTTGTTGTGTGACTGAATGTGCTGCTGTCTTGACGTGTGTGGTTCCGGAATTTTTGGATTGTCGCAGAAAGAAAGCCATTCTCGCCGCCTTAAAAAGGTTTGTTGTGCCGGATTCCCCTGACAAACTAATGGAATGGATTAACGTATCTACGGACATGACAAGTGGAAGACTGTCAGTGCCTGGATTAAATGAGACGGCGAAGAAATGAAGTCGACTCTGTTGGTGTCCTGGCTGTGTTTGATGTCGACAACGTTGGGGGTCCTGTGCTGGGCTGGAGGTAAGGAGGCTCAGGTCAAAGACGTGTTTGAGTGTCCACGTTATGTTATGTTAGAATGTTTATGGTGATCACTACTATCACTGACAGCTCCTATTTGTAACAAATTCAAATATATATCAGGGATACATTAATCCGTAGTTGACAAACATAACATATATATTATTTACTAGATAGTTTGTGACTGCAGTCATGGGATCAAAAAGTGCGCTTACTGAGGCTTACTCCTATGAAGATTACTAGTACTAGACTAGTCAATAGGTCGCCTATATTGTACTCTATCTCGTAAGCTACCTCGATTTTACAGCCGTCCTGAAATTATGGTGTCCGTAACGTTTTCCCACGAAAAGATTAAACGTTTTGATGAAAACACGAGAACCATAGAACACTGGCATAGAAGATAAAACGAAAAGATCCAATTATTAAATAGCCAAGTAGATAAAGACGTAAATTTATGACGCCTAATATATTTCTTCTGCTATATGAAATAAAGTTAACTTCTTCATGTTAATAATAACCAGCTTCTCTGAGCCGTTATCTAATGGGGGTTGGATTCTAGATTAAAAGTGCTGGGAGGTCCTGTGGCTTTTCTTCCCACCCGGGTAAAAAGTGACAGGTGTCTGGCTTCTTCCCGACTTGATCAGTTAAAACCGTTGCTATTGCAACCGTCACAACAAATGCTCAAATACAGGCTTCATGTAAGGGGGCAGCTGTAGTGGTGGACATATTCTTCATTGGATAGATAGATAAAGATCAACAGTTGTCATATATTTCGTTATACATTAAGCTGGATACATTCACACATACCAAAGCACATACCGTTTGGTGCTGTCAAAAATTGATTGCACTGCACCCTGGGAAAACCAATAGGTGTGCAGTCTCCCTTAGCAAAGGATGACAATTATGGATACTTATGGTTCCAGTTGCCTGCTGGTTGTACACACTACTGTTCTGGCCTTGCAAACATCTCTCTCTTCTTGGCCCCTAATTGATTTCTTAAGAAAAATAATAGCCTGCGGTTAGGGAAGTAGCAGTGAAGACTAGCCACTAATATTATAATTCTTTAAGGATTACAGATGCAGCACAGTACTACTCCTTCTTCTTCTTTGATCAACTGATGCTGTGCTTCTAGCCAGGTGAGGTTCACGATCAACTGATGCTGTGCTTCTAGCCAGGTGAGGTTCACGATCAACTGATGCTGTGCTTCTAGCCAGGTGAGGTTCACGAAGGAGACTGTGCGTTTCAGGTCTTTGTAGGTCTCACACAGTTTTTCTAACATGGTCGCTCTTCTGGGCCAGACTGCCTCTGAGACTGTGCGTTTCAGGTCTTTGTAGGTCTCACACAGTTTTTCTAACATGGTCGCTCTTCTGGGCCAGACTGCCTCTGAGACTGTGCGTTTCAGGTCTTTGTAGGTCTCACACAGTTTTTCTAACATGGTCTCTCTTCTGGGCCAGACTGCCTCTGAGACTGTGCGTTTCAGGTCTTTGTAGGTCTCACACAGTTTTTCTAACATGGTCTCTCTTCTGGGCCAGACTGCCTCTCTTTGGTTTGTATAAGTAGGACAGTCCTGCAGGATAGGTTCTGGTGTTTGCTTGGGTGCTCCACAATTACACGGGGCGCGTGTCTCTGAGACCAATTCTGTAGAGGTGAGCCTTGAGTCTGCAATGTCTTGTTTCGGAGTCTGAAGATCTTTGTCTGTCCATCTCTGCGAAGTTTGTCTTTGCTGTAATTTTTTGGCTTGTCTTCTTTTGCTGGTCTCTTCATTCCATCCTCATGGATCTTTTAATGAGTGTCTTTGCTTCTTTATAGCTCTGTGGAGGGTGAGTGTGTGCCGCCATTTCCGGCCTTTGCAAGCTCATCTGCTTTCTCATTTCAAAGGATCCCACAAGATCCACTGCAGGACTAGATCTGTTTTTTGGGAGAGCAATCCAATGTTGTATTTTATTTTGTGTGAGAATTTATTTTCTTTGCGACTTGAGATGGCTTGGAGTTCTTTCCTGGAGTCTGTTAGAATGACTGTTTGAATGAACCAGAGCTGACCAAGACCCTTCGGCTTCTTCTTCTGCGTTCGTTCTCAATCTCCTGCTACCGAGCTCTGAACAGAGCTTTGCAAGTAGCAGGATGTAGTCTGGAGAACGGAATGCGTTGTGTCGCTAGTTACCAGCTTGACTGCGATATTTGCACCTTTCGGTCCGACACATCCGTCTTCGGCAGGGACCAAGACCCTAATCTGTCTCCAAGCGGTGGCCCTGAAAGCAGACTGCACCACTGTAATCTGGCTAAGAGAATACAGATCGCAGTGGGAATGCAAACTCAGTATTTAAAAAAAAACGCCAGCTAAAACCGGATGTATCGGGCCGAATTGCGCATATATTGCAGTCTCATTGTAAACTACAGCACAATGTCACCACAACATCCTTTTCAGAATGAACACAGAAGGTGATAACATTTCTTTAGATACCTGGGTTCTCCTGTAATCCTGAAATAATGGTGGCAGTATTGTATTCATAAAAATAGGAAACTTTTTGGCACAAGTAATAAGAAATTGCAAGCTTGGAGTTTCATATTCATCATTAACACATAGCCAGTAGTCAGTGAAGTGAAAACTAGTCACTAATCTTTATTATAAGAGAAAATACATGTTTCTGTTTATCCATCTTGCTAAAAACTGAAATGATGAGCTTTAGCTACTTTCAATTTTAAACAGGTAAGTTCAATTTTAAACAGGTAATTCTGTCTGGCTTTTCTAGGTCATTGTAACTATTTTAATCTCTCTGCATTATTCTCTATCTGAGTTATTTAACTTTTAAACCACCAAACGGTGAGATACAGGGATGTGAAATTTGGCACATCTCATTATGTCTGGAATTTCCAGGTGATTGCACTATTTTCTACTTGCTGCATCGTTCACTTCTCGAGTCTGAAACGTCACAATATGCATGTCATTGTACAAAATTATGGCTGCCTAAAAAGTGTCAAGAAGGAATTAGAGCAAAAGTGTTCCAACATTGTTTCCTCATTGTGTATTGCGGAATTAGTTTACTTCTGCGCTGAATACCTTTTTGAATATATTAATGTTCACATGGGGGGAGAATATCTGAATCCAGTCTGAAGCCGGTTAGTAAAGCTAGTATAATATAATCTATTTATAATTATATAATATGTTTGGGATCCAAGATACATCAGTGCATGAGCTGTCAGCAGCCAATGACTGATAGCTGGCTGCTTGCATCAGGGTCAGCGACCCATAGCTGGCTGCTTGCATCAGGGTCAGCGAACCTTAGCTGGCTGCTTGCATCAGGGTCAGCAAACGATAGCTGGCTGCTTGCATCAGGGTCAGCGAACCATAGCTGGCTGCTTGCATCAGGGTCAGCGAACCATAGCTGGTTGCTTGCATCAGGGTCAGCGAACCATAGCTGACCAAGACACTATTCTGTCTCCGCATGGTGTTGCTAAAAGCAGGTGGCACTAGTAACCAGTGCGTTCTGTCCAAGAGATAAGGATTGCAGTGGGAAGGCAAATCCGTTACTCAAAAAAGGCAGTTGAAATCAAATGTGTTGGGCCAGGAGAAATGCAGATATCGCAGCTTCACTGTAAACTACGATGCAATGTCCTTTTCAGGATGATCGTCGGAGAAGAAGACATATCCTGTTAGTGGTTTAGATTTATTTTACTAATAATATATTTAGGTACATTTGCGTCAAATGGTACATTATTATATAACAAAAATAAAGAAAAGCAAAAATGTTATCTAACCATGTTATCTAACCACAACCCTAATCCTAACCCTAAACCTAACCACAACCCTAAATCTAACCATAACCCTAAACCTAACCACAACCCTAATCCTAACCATAACTCTAACCATTCCTTTGCAAAACTTTATGTAACCATCTTTTCTATACATCTATCTTTATCTAAGCGATTCGTTATTTTGCTTATATAATAGTGTACTAGTTAATGCAAAAGTACCATATATCTCTTCACCTACTTGACATTTGTTGGTATCATAAAACTAGAGTGACTATGCTGGATAACATAAAAAAGGATATTTTGTGACTTTTGAAAATGTGAAAGGGGACAGAATAAGAGAAAATGGAGGATCTATTAATTGTGAAGTAAAACATAGGTCATGGAAATCTTCAGCTCCAATGTCAAGTCCGTCCGATTGTATGGCTCTGAGACGTGAAGAACAAAGAAAACTACAACTAAGATGTCCAAGCTTTCATCAATGGATTTTTGTGCCAAACTGAGGGAATAAAATGGCATGGTAAAGTCAATAATATAGAACTATAGAAAAGAGCCAAACGGATGTCAGTGGGACTAGATGTAAAGAGAAGGTGTTGGTGATGGATAGGATACACATTACAGAAACCAGCTGATAGCATTACAAGGCAGTCACTGTTCTGGAATCCTCAGGTCGTAAGAAGTAAGGGCAGACTTTTTGAAAAGGGAGATCGAGGCAAACTTAAAAATGGCAGGAAAGGCTTGGAGGGAGCTGGAAATGATGATGGCTTGGCGAGTATTTGTTGAGGACCTATGCTCTTGTGAAACTAGTATTGACATATGGCAGTGAATCATGGACAATCAACAAGCAAGCGCATAGATCTATGGAAGCAATGGAGATGTCGTTTTACAGAAGAATTCTTCGGATGCAATGGACTGCATGGAAGACTAATGATACAGTACTCGAAGAGGCACAAACACAAAGAAGACTAATGATACAGTACTCGAAGAGGCACAAACACAAAGAAGACTAATGATACAGTATTCGAAGAGGCACAAACACAAAGACAATTTATTGCAAGGATTAGAACAAGGCAGTCATCCTTATTCGGGCATGTCATGAGAAGAGGCAGCTTGGAGCATGTGGTCACAGCGGTAAGGACAGCAGGAAAGAAAGACAGAGGAAGGCAGAGAGCGAAGATGTTGGACAGCCTGAGAGAACTGAGATCAGACACCCGTGCGCAGTGGTGCACACGTTAAAAATACCTTAGCAGTTGGAAATAAAAAAAGTGTAGGTCTAACGGCCGCTGCTCAGGCAAATTTCAAGTTACAAATCTACTCAAATTAATCTAGGGATGTTCGCACAGCAGAGAATATGTTGCAAAAAGGGGACTGTGTGGTTATAACATCTGGTCTTGGTTATGTGGTTAGCGGAGCGGCATAGATGATGCCTGACAGGCTGTGGGTCTACCTTGCTCTAATTTACGCTTCCACCTCCGCCAGTTCCAAAAATAGGTGATCATATATTCCAGGGGCTAACAGATGCTGGGATTGACCTAGCAAGATAGCAAGATAAGGTTGTTTAATTCCAATGTCGAATCAGTACTCCTGTACAGAGCAGAAACATGGAGAATGACACAGGCAATACAGAAGAAACTACAGCCGCTCATCAATAAATGTCTTCGGCAAGACATGGTGAGGAATGAAGACCTATGGGAAGGACGGCAAGAACAATCAGTAGAGCAAAAAATCAGACATAGAAAATTGGATTGGATAGGTCACACCCTGCGGAAAGCACCATCCAATGTGGTCAGACAGACCCTGATATGGAGTCCACAGGAGAAGAGGAAGAGAAATGGGCCAAGAAACATCAGGAAAAGAGACTGTGCAGATGGACTTCTGTCCCTGTACCTCACCTAGAGAGAGGCAGCAAGGGCAGCTCAAGATCAAACTTGCTGGAGGAGGGTTGTCAATGGCCTGTGCCAGAGAGGATCAACGGGCATTGATTGATTGATTGATTGATGCACAGCTCATAGGTGAAGAAGAACTATAATTTCTACACATACATACAGAGCTCCACACATACATACATATTTCCACAAATGCAGAGCTCCACACATACATACAGAGCTCCATACATACAGAGTGCAACACATACATAGAACTCCACACATACATACAAAGCTCCACACATACATACAAAGCTCCACCCATACATACAGAGCGCAAGACATACATAGAGCTCCACACATACATACAGAGCTCCACACATACATACAGAGCTACGCCCATACATACAGAGTGCAACACATACATAGAACTCCACACATACATACAAAGCTCCACCCATACATACAGAGCGCAAGACATACATAGAGCTCCACACATACATACAGAGCTCCACACATACATACAGAGCTCCACACATACATAGAGCTCCACACATACATACAGAGCTCCACACATACATACAGAGCTCCACACATACATAGAGCTCCACACATACATACAGAGCTCCACACATACATACAGAGCTCCACACATACATAGAGCTCCACACATACATACAGAGCTCCACACATACATAGAGCTCCACACATACATATAGAGCTCCACACATACATAGAGCTCCATACATACATAGAGCTCCACACATACATACAGAGCTCCACACACACATACAGAGCTCCACACATACATAGAGCTCCACACATACATAGAGCTCCACACATACATACAGAGCTCCACACATACATAGAGCTCCACACATACATAGAGCTCCACACATACATACAGAGCTCCACACATACATACAGAGCTCCACACATACATACAGAGCTCCACACATACATAGAGCTCCACACATACATAGAGCTCCACACATACATACAGAGCTCCACACATACATAGAGCTCCACACATACATAGAGCTCCACACATACATACAGAGCTCCACACATACATAGAGCTCCACACATACATAGAGCTCCACACATACATACAGAGCTCCACACATACATAGAGCTCCACACATACATAGAGCTCCACACATACATACAGAGCTCCACACATACATACAGAGCTACCTGAGTTCTGCTGGGAGGAGGAAGTTAACGTGACCAGATCGTTCTTCACAAATAGGGGACATTTAACAAATATCTAATGTAATCAAGAAGTGTAACAAAAACAAAGGTTGTCACAGACAGAAAGCAATTCTTGCCACCCTGAAAAGGTTTGTTGTGCTGGATTCTCTGACAAACTAATGGAATGGATTAAGGTGTCCGTAGATATGCCAAGTGGAAAACTGTCAGTGCTGGATTAAATGAGACTGCAAAGGAATGAAGTAATCAGAAGTAACCAAACGGAAGAGGGTTCGAGACTGACATAGAAGAGATAAGAGCTGACATGACAGAAGGACTTGGTATGTATTTTTTGGAGGCATGTGCTTCTTCTTCTTCTGCGTTCGTTATCAATCTCCCACTACCAAGCCATGAACAGGGCTTTGCAAGTAGCTGGATGTAGTCCAGAGAACGGAATGCGTTGTGGGGCTAGTTTACAGCTTGACTTCGATATTTGCGCCTTTCAGTCCAACACATCCGTCTTCGGCAGGGAGTAAAGTGCTATAAAGGCAAATGAAAAAAGAAGAATTTGTATCGACGAAGAAAGGATGAACATATTGTACGATGTACAGAACGAGGCAACTAAATGCCATTTATGGATACAAGATTAAAAGAGATGGATAAGAGAGTGGCCAATAAGAGATGACAAGAAGAATGAAACATATGTTATGACCAGTAGGTCTTCTCTAGGGACAATGGACAATACACATGGTTGGTTGGTTATTGATCCAGCGACCTATTGGCTCCTGCCCTTTGGTCCAATGCCATATAGTGGTATCTGCAAGTGTTTGTAAGCTGTTGTTTAGTTCCGTACAAAATGTTCCATTTGTCTGGTCTCGGAGGAAGAAGCTCTTTCCTAGCACTGGCAAGTGCTGAACATTCAAAAAGATGATATTCAACAGTTTCATAGGGATGTGTGCACAGCCGGCACTCTGGAGTATGTTCTGGTTGGATTCTGTTCAAGTGACTGTAAAGTTGACAATATACATATAAGCTAGCACATCATGGAAGATGAGATGAATGTATGAAAATGAGATTGGAGCACAAAAGGCTTTATAATGGTAGAGAAAAATTACCACATGTGTAGACTGAGGTGATCCTACAAGTACATAAAATAAAGATAAGATGCATGACACAAAAATAGAGTATACATTATTTTCAATAATCTTCTTCTTCTGCGGTCACTCTAAAAAGGACATTTATCGTGTAGTGTTGTAGTTTACAATAAGGTTGCGATACCTGCGCCTTTCAGCCTGACACATCTAATTTCAGCGTGCCATATTTGAGGCAGGGTTTAACTTCCCTCTTCGATCCCTAATCTCTTAGCCAGACTGCATGGTTGCAGTCTGTTTCCAGGGCCACTACTTGGAGGCAGAAAAGAGTCTTAGTTAGACACTAATACAAGCAGCCAGCTATGTGTCGCTTTCTGCTGTCAGCTCATTTGATTCACTGCTGCATCTTCGCCCTAATTACAATATAATCTGATGCACTAGAGGTAATTTCAAATAAAAAATTGAATATATTGCTTTTTAACTCATTCACTCTGGAATATGTTGGACTTCTGAATATAAATTTTAAAAATATAAAACATACGATAGAAAATATTTATAAATTTGGGAAAAACATTATTGAAAAACTTTTAAGTAAAAGTATGGCAATTGTTTTAGCCAATATATTAGCTATGTAGCACTGTAAGAAAGTTTGCAAGCTGACATATTAGCTATGTAGCACTGTAAGAAAGTTTGCAAGCTGACATATTAGCTATGTAGCACTGTAAGAAAGTTTGCAAGCTGACATATCAGCTATGTAGCACTGTAAGAAAGTTTGCAAGCTGACATATCAGCTATGTAGCACTGTAAGAAAGTTTGCAAGCTGACATATCAGCTATGTAGCACTGTAAGAAAGTTTTCAAGCTGACATATCAGCTATGTAGCACTGTAAGAAAGTTTGCAAGCTGACATATCAGCTATGTAGCACTGTAAGAAAGTTTGCAAGCTGACATATCAGCTATGTAGCACTGTAAGAAAGTTTGCAAGCTGACATATCAGCTATGTAGCACTGTAAGAAAGTTTGCAAGCTGACATATCAGCTATGTAGCACTGTAAGAAAGTTTGCAAGCTGACATATCAGCTATGTAGCACTGTAAGAAAGTTTTCAAGCTGACATATCAGCTATGTAGCACTGTAAGAAAGTTTGCAAGCTGACATATCAGCTATGTAGCACTGTAAGAAAGTTTGCAAGCTGACATATCAGCTATGTAGCACTGTAAGAAAGTTTGCAAGCTGACATATCAGCTATGTAGCACTGTAAGAAAGTTTGCAAGCTGACATATCAGCTGTATAGAATTGTAAGAAAGTTTGCAAGCTGACATATCAGCTATGTAGCACTGTAAGAAAGTTTGCAAGCTGACATATCAGCTGTATAGAATTGTAAGAAAGTTTGCAAGCTGACATATCAGCTATGTAGCACTGTAAGAAAGTTTGCAAGCTGACATATCAGCTGTATAGAATTGTAAGAAAGTTTGCAAGCTGATATATCAGCTCAGAAGTATTGTAAGAAAGTTTGCAAGCCAATATGTCAACTCTACGGAGTGAATCAGTTAATATATAAATTAAATTTATCTGTCGCGCTATACGACCTTCAGTCATGTAACTAAATGTTTTATTTTCATGGAATTCTTATAATTTTATCTCACTTTTGAATATCCAGTACATTGCTTCCTTCAATTTTGGTATCTCACTTTTGAATATCCAGTACATTGCTTCCTTCAATTTTGGTATCTCACTTTTGAATATCCAGTACATTGCTTCCTTCAATTTTGGTATCTCACTTTTGAATATCCAGTACATTGCTTCCTTCAATTTTGGTATCTCACTTTTGAATATCCAGTACATTGCTTCCTTCAATTTTGGTATCTCACTTTTGAATATCCAGTACATTGCTTCCTTCAATTTTGGTATCTCACTTTTGAATATCCAGTACATTGCTTCCTTCAATTTTGGTATCTCACTTTTGAATATCCAGTACATTGCTTCCTTCAATTTTGGTATCTCACTTTTGAATATCCAGTACATTGCTTCCTTCAATTTTGGTATCTCACTTTTGAATATCCAGTACATTGCTTCCTTCAATTTTGGTTTTATGTAGACTTTTTTCATCGATGGTTAGTTCTCAATCAATGGAAACCAGTTGAATGCAGATTTTATTAAAATAATTTTACTTTTCCATCATTTAAATGAGATATCTTCTTCTAAATTTCATGATAGATTTAAAAGGAAATACTGTTCAATAAAAAAAATATGTCCACAAATTGAATTATATTTTATCTATTAAAATGCAAAAATATAATTATAACTTTTATTCCCATTCCATGGATCCACTATCAGGATTTATAAGAGCAAAGGAATAAAGGCTGATTACTACTGAATCAACATGCAGTGTATATGCTGGATGTTAAATTTACCTCCAATAGAAAATCTGTATGCTGCATAGCGGGTTTTAATCCGCACTCCCTGGGTCATGAAACTAGTTCCCAAATCATTCAGCCAGCCACCAGTTTCTCTTTATTTTATTATTAATGCTGGTTAATTATTAGTTTAATTTAATTATTCAAAAGCATTTATCGTGAAGGTTATATTCAGTTCAATCTCCTATGCTCCTTCGAGGCAAATGCCATTGACAACCCTCTTCGAGCAAGTTCGATCTTGAGCTGCCCTTTCTACCTCTCTCCAATTGAGGATCAGGAACCAAAGTCTATTTTCACAGTCTTCTTCAAGTGTCTCTTGGTCTACCTCTTTTCCTCTTCCCCGGTGGATTCCATGTCAGGGCCTGTTTGACCACATTTGATGGTGAATTCCTGTCCAACCCTTGTTCGTACGTATGATCTGTTGCTCCATCGACTGTTTTTGGCTCTTTTCCCCATAGGTCTACATTCCTCACCATGTCTTGCCAACCTATACCCACTATCATTTGTAGACATTCATTGACGAACGACTGGTGTTTTCTCTATATTGTCTTTGTCGCTATCCAAGCTTCTGCTTCATACCGGAGTACGGACTCACCATTGTGTTTCCTTGCCTTTCCAATTCTTAGTTCTTAGTCGACCTGTACTTCTACATGGGCAGATGCCAGGTGTGCAGGTCCCACTTAGTCGACCTGTACTTCTACATGGGCAGATGCCAGGTGTGCAGGTCCCACTTAGTCGACCTGTACTTCTACATGGGCAGATGCCAGGTGTGCAGGTCCCACTTAGTCGACCTGTACTTCTACATGGGCAGATGCCAGGTGTGCAGGTCCCACTTAGTCGACCTGTACTTCTACATGGGCAGATGCCAGGTGTGCAGGTCCCACTTAGTCGACCTGTACTTCTACATGGGCAGATGCCAGGTGTGCAGGTCCCACTTAGTCGACCTGTACTTCTACATGGGCAGATGCCAGGTGTGCAGGTCCTACTTAGTCGACCTGTACTTCTACAGGGGCAGATGTTCCTGTGCAGGTCCCAGCTCTAGTATGAGCTGGATGTAGTCGGGAGAAGGATTTCCTGCTTAGCGGGCTAGGCTCGAGCAGGTTAATACTCCACTGTGTTGGGAGAAGCGCTTACGGATGGTGGTTGACCGATGTGTAAGTCCATCTTAATAGACACAAACACTAGAGCAAAGTAGACCCGCAACCTGTTAGGCACCATCTATGCTGCTCTAAACAAACCATCTAACCATGGCCGGTGTTATGCCATGTCACACAGTTAGTCGCCTCCTACAACATGTTCTCTGTGTGGCAGTGGTGCTCTTCTTGCCCTTGTCATACACAAAGACCACAATTCTAGCGCTTTTATCTGCCTCAGTGCCCCCTGGTGCTGCCCAAATATGTGAAGGCGTCCACCTCTTCCAGTGACCCACCTCCAGGCATGACCGGCTCATTGCTAAAGTCTTGAATGAATCTTCTCTATTAGTGACCACACTTTATATCAAAGTATATGCCTTATTCAGGCCAACTTTCTTCACCAAAGCCACTATTTAAATCACATCTTTAGTCTATCTGGCCTGGCTGGTGGGTTACAATGAAAATAGAAGCCCATTGGCTAGTTGTTTCATGCATGTGGAGGGTGTAGAGGGTCAAGGTCTTGATTTTAAACAACATGTTTTCTCTTCATCTTAGTTCTTAGTAGCCCCTTTCAGTCATGACTGACTATAGGAGCCCCTTTCAGTCATGACTGACTATAGGAGCCCCTTTCAGTCATGACTGACTATAGGATGATATGACTTGGAGTGGGGGGGGGGGAAACCCAAAACAATAACAACAACAACAAAATGTATACTTAGCTTTTGTTGAGTTTCCCCTTGCAGTGTTGTCTTTTCACTTCTCTGTGTTGCAAGAGCTTCTTATCTTAACTTAACGTCTTTACACTGGTTTACAATACTCTATATACAACCAGTTTCATTTACATTTCCTTGCTCTAAAAGATATGCGCATCCAATTTATTCTTAGATGCATTAATTGTTCCTACCTCTTGTGGCAATGCATTCCAAGCATTCACCACTCTCTGACAAAAAAAATACTTCCTAATATCTAATCTGGACCTCTCTTTAGTTAATTTGTAGCTATGCCCTCTTGTTCTTGTGCGTGGTTGTATTTGAAAAACTTGTTATAGTATAATTTATCCGTTCCTCATATCATTTTATACACCTGTATTAAGTCATTTCGAATTCTTCTCTTTTCTAGACACCGTAGGCCGGTTTTTCTGAGTCTTTCCTCATAACTGTAATTCTGGAATCCCACTATCAACTTTGTCGCTCTTTTTGGTATCCTTTCCAGCATGTTTATGTCCCCTCTACGATAAGGACTCCACACCTGTACACAGTACTCCAATCTAGGTCTAACTAATGTTTTATACAGTTTGGCTATCACTTCTTTGCTCCTATGTTTAATATTTCTTTTTATCATACCTAACATTGCATTTGCCTTTCTCACTGCTACCTTAACTTGCTCACTCACCTTACCTGTATGATCTATTATAACCCCTAGGTCCCTCTCCTTATCTATCTTTCTAATATTGTTTTCTCCAAGTGTGAGCTGGCCATTCAGGATACATCTCCACCTGGATCGATTTGCATCTTCATCTTCCCAGGATGTCAGATTCATGTCCATGGCCTTCATATCACGTTTGCACACATCTTTGAACCTCAACTATGTTTGGCCGACTGTTCTCGTGCCATTTGCCAACTGTCCATAGAAGATTTCTTTGGGAATGCGGCCATCTTCCATGCGACGAACATGACCAAGCCATCGTAGTCTTCGATGCCTAAGTAAAGTGTACATGTTTGGCAGACCAGTGCGAGACTGCACTTCTGCATTTGTCACTCTGTCCATCCATGTAATTCCAAGAATGGATCGCAGGCGCCGTAGGTGGAAGGTGTTAAGTCTGTGCTCTTGTTTGGCATACGTTTTCCAAGTCTCACTGCCATATAGAAGTGTGCTTACAACACATGCATTGTATACCGTGTCCTTGGTTTTAATTGTCAGTTTCATATTATAAAGGCCATATTGCTATATTTATGTTTTTATCTAATTGTAGATCGATACTTACTTACATCCCCTGCCCAAGCACCACGTCATACAGTATGCATTCAGTATTCAGCGACATGGATTGCCTTTATACAGTATGCATTCAGTATTCAGCGACATGGATTGCCTGTTATTTGCCTCCAGCATGTTTCCTGGAGGTTGGGGCAGGTCATCAGGTGGTCTGGGTCCTGTATTGCACCACAATCACATGTGTCATCATCTGTGTATCCCCATCGTTTCATGTTCCTCTTGCACTGTGATACACCAGTTGGGAGTCTGTTCAGCGACTTCCATGTTGTGTATGATAGACGATGTCCGGGGGCTGGTTCTTCCCGAAGTTCCATCTCTGGGGCCTGCATCAATTCATGCCATCTCTCGATGCGACGACTTTCAGGGTTTGTCTGTATGGACTGTGTTGATTTTAGGACAATATGTCTGGATTTCAGTATTGTACTTCTGTACCTGATGTCCAATCATTGGGCGCCTTGGATCATGATCTTGTTTTTCTCGTTTGATTTCTGTTGCGACGCTCCTTCGATCAACACGTGATAGCAATAAATGGGTCCTGATTTTGTACTTCGTGTCTTTTCATCTTTTATCCATCAATGACACTTAGTTGTCTCTTTTTTTGTAACTCGTATAATATGTTCATTATATCTTCAGCGTATTTCAGTCTTCTTTTTCTTGTGCCTTTACGCTATAGTAACGTATGTAACAGTATTTTACATGATGTGTTTGCTAGTCTGCATGCAAATATATTATTAGCTAATGTTATCTGATTAGAGCGTTTGATTAGCGTAGTGGTACATCACTTGCTTTTCATGTTAAAGGTATAGGGTTCAACTCCCACAGCCGCCACACTCAAGTCGACTCAGCTGTAAATGGGTACCTGGCATATGACTAGGGAAGTAAAACGCAACGAGGAAAGGAATAGGCAACCCTACGTCATATAAGCTGTGCTTTAGTACACTGAAGTCTCTAACATCTTCAATCCCTGACAATAGTGTAACTACTATGTGACAAACCTTTACTAAAGTCTCTAACAACTTCATTCCCCACCAGTAGTGTAACTACTATGGGACAAACCTTGACTAAAGTCTATAACAACTTCATTCCCCAACAGTAGTGTAAGTACTATGAGACAAACCTTGATTAAAGTCTATAACAACTTCATTCCCCAACAGTAGTGTAACTAACTACTATGGGACAAACCTTGACTAAAGTCTATAACAACTTCATTCCCCAACAGTAGTGTAACTACTATGAGACAAACCTTGACTAAAGTCTCTAACAACTTCATTCCCCAACAGTAGTGTAACTACTATGAGACAAACCTTGACTAAAGTCTCTAACAACTTCATTCCCCAACAGTAATGTAACTACTATGAGACAAACCTTGACTAAAGTCTATAACAACTTCATTCCCTGACAGTAGTGTAACTACTATGAGACAAACCTTGACTAAAGTCTCTAACAACTTTATTCCCCAACAGTAGTGTAACTACTATGAGACAAACCTTGACTAAAGTCTATAACAACTTCATTCCCTGACAGTAGTGTAACTACTATGGGACAAACCTTTGACTTTGAACAGATTGCAGCCAAAATCAGTTGTTACGAATAAAAAAAGCGGTGTAGAAGACTCTGAAACAAGTCTGTGTCGTGACAGCTCGGTACCAATAAATCCGTATGATGGTCGTTGGTAATGTCTGATGTGTAGTACTCACGTCTGTGACGGCGTAGATAGCATAGCTCGCCACATTAATTAGTTTCCATGACAGCACAGTTCCACCACTTATCATCTTCAGTTATCATGTTACACGATATATGATAACATAATGATATGCAGGCGGACTCATGTATGTATGCTCAGCCAGTTTGTGGAACTAAGCTGTACATTATTGGTCTGGGAATTCTTGGAGTCGTGGTAATCAAGCAGGCAGGTGATGACTGCTGCCAGGGAGCCGAAGTCCCCGTAGTACGCTATTTATTTTCCAATGTTTATTTACGGCGGAGGTGAGGGGAGTGGGGGGAATGATATAAATTGCATAGCATGTAGGAATTTCAAAACTTTTTTAAGACAACGGCTAACGGCCTACTTTTATCGCTCCCTAAACATCTCTGGACGGATTTCCTATCACACCCGCCATGTTTTCAACAGTTTACTGAGGAAACTATGAGTCGGAAGATAATAACATTTTGCAAACTTGACAATTGGTATGTGCTGTTTACACCAGAATTGACGTCATCGTGTGCATCGCACGTATGTTCGCTTGGTGCAGTTTAGGCGCGGTTTCATTTGAACACGCCTCGTATATCCAAAACAATTGACTTGTCTAAGTTAAAAAAAAAATGTATTTTATTATGTCCGTTCTCATTCCTAATCTCGCCAGGACATAACAACAATTCGTTTGCGTTTCTTTCTACGAAATACGACCCTTCCTTTTTGTACATCCACATTTCTAGTGCCACTATTAGTGTCCTGCAGCTGTTTGCTCATCGCCAATGCTTTTTTTTTACCGAATAGTTTGTAGCTAGTTAGTCCTCGTAAACAATCAGGACCCGTGGCGCCAACCAGTGAGCGCAATAAGTGTCTGAGTTCTAGGCTGCATGCAATGAAGATGTCTTTCTGATTTGTCCCAACCAGGTGGTTCTTGTCGGACGTGGTGAGACCATTATGGAGAGGGTGATTTTCCATCCTTGATGACCATGGCCTTCTTTAAGAGATGGTAGGCAGAGACATCTTCGTCAAGTCAAAATAGGGTAAAACAGCTACGGTTTAGCATAGCAACGCTGATTATATACATAATATTTGATGACGGTCATTTCAATGTATTTGTTATTTGTCTGGATGATAGTATATGTCTCATGTGTTTTTGGTCATTCATATTCTCTTCTTCACCCTCCTTCACATCTACCATCGCTTGTTAAATAAAACAACGAACTCGGGGAAAGGAAATGCAGTGAACTCACAATTACCGCCAAGAATTACGATGGAGTCCTGATGAAGTCGGGGGAAGAGTATTGTAGCCACCACGGGAGCTTCAGAGTTCGTGCTCTGGCGTTGACACTTTCAGAAATAAATGTAACTGAACATACATTGGGGTGCTCAGCTACAAAGAAGTCGGCTTTATAAACCTTTTTAAAATGATTCCGTTCCAATGTAGACACAATAATCACCAGTATTTCAATTCAAACGCTCTGTTATTTGTACCGGCTACCAGGTAATAGACCCTGATCGCTGCCGAAGACGGATGTGTCGGACCGAAAGGTGCAAATATCACAGCCAAGCTGGAAACTAGCGATGCAACGCATTCCGTTCTTCGGACTACATCCTGCTACATGCAAAGCCCTGTCCAGGGCTTGGTAGTGGGAGATCGAGAACGCACGCAGAAGAAGAATAAGGCCTTGGTCAAGGCACACGAACGGGAGATCAAAACTGGGAATGGAAATGCTTGGGAAAAGGCAGGCTTTTTAATAGACACAGAGGAAACTGATGAAATCTGACAGTCTTTTTGTCTTCTTCATCTTCTTCTTTCTTCTTCTTCTCCTTCCTTCTCTTTCCTTCTTCTTCCTCCTTCTTTCCTCTTCTTCCTTTTTTTTTCTTCTTCTACTTCTACGTCTCCTTCTTCTTTTCCTCCTTCTCCTTCTTCTTCTTCTTCTGCGTTCGTCCCGAAAAGGACGTTGCGATAATTCTTACAGTCAGACTGCGATACATGCCCCTTTTGGCCCGACACATCCCATTTCAGCAGGCTTTTATTTAGGTTGCCTTCCCACTGCGAAATCTATTTTCTTAGCCTGACTACACTTGTGCAGCCTGTTTCCAGGACCGCCGCTTGGAGACGAAATAGGGTCTTGGTCAGGTCTGATTCGCTGACCCTGATGCAAGCAGTTTGACCCCCGATAGAAGACGAGGACAACGCCTAGTACCGCATATATATAAATAAACAGACATAATTATTATTCTATTTTCTCTTGTTCGCCTTTTTGTTCCCTAATGCAAGGAGCGGTGTACTGTATTTTTGTGCCTTATGGTTTAGGGCATCCGACTCCAGCACGGATTGTTAACGTGTTTACTCCCCACAGGGTCGCTTCCTTGTCGAAATTGAACAAACACATGTTTTGGTTGTTAGTCGTGCCAGTAATCAATTCGCTAGGCAGGCAATTCCCCGTCCCGGACTGAAGTAACTCGTTTATAAGACAAGATGATCCCCAAATATACTAGACACATCAGCTTACGTGGGTGTGGTGGGGGGGGGGGGGGGTTAAGAGCAAAAGGAAGGCCATGGATAACAGGGATTGACATAGCGCTTAAAGGAACACCACGGAGGTATGGGTTAAAAATAGCAATGACTACATAGATGGTACGCGAAAGGAGATTGTACCTCCACATGACTTCTAACGATATACATGAAAGGAGATTGTATCCCCACATGACTTCTAACGATATACATGAAAGGAGATTGTACCTCCACATGACTTATAACGATATACATGAAAGGAGATTGTACCTCCACATGACTTCTAACGATATACATGAAAGGAGATTGTACCTCCACATGACTTCTAACGATATACATGAAAGGAGATTGTACCTCCACATGACTTCTAACGATATACATGAAAGGAGATTGTACCTCCACATGACTTCTAACGATATACATGAAAGGAGATTGTACCTCCACATGACTTCTAACGATATACATGAAAGGAGATTGTACCTCCACATGACTTCTAACGATATACATGAAAGGAGATTGTACCTCCACATGACTTCTAACGATATACATGAAAGGAGATTGTACCTCCACATGACTTATAACGATATACATGAAAGGAGATTGTACCTCCACATGACTTCTAACGATATATATGAAAGGAGATTGTACCTCCACATGACTTCTAACGATATACATGAAAGGAGATTGTACCTCCACATGACTTCTAACGATATACATGAAAGGAGATTGTACCTCCACATGACTTCTAACGATATACATGAAGGTTGACAGATAAGGCGCGCTCTCCTGCCACGTAACGAGGTCTTACAGTGAGTAAACACTCACAGCATGTACTCGCTATGAGTGACCGACGTCTTCAATGATTGGGGCATATTTGCCGCATGGAAGATGGGCTGCCAATATGATATCTTCTATGGACAGCTGGCCATTGGAGTTAGAAGAATCGACCGTCCCACACTGCGATTAGAAGAATCGACCGTCCCACACTGCGACTGGAAGAATCGACCGCCCCACACTGCGACTAGAAAAATCGACCGCCCCACACTGCGACTAGAAGAATCGACCGCCCCACACCGCGACTAGAAGAATAGACCGTCCCACACTGCGACTAGAAGAATCGACCGTCCCACACTGAGATTAGAAGAATCGACCGCCCCACACTGCGATTAGAAGAATCGACCCCCCACACTGCGACTAGAAGAATCGACCGTCCCACACTGAGATTAGAAGAATTGACCGTCCCACACTGCGATTAGAAGAATCGACCGCCACACACTGCGATTAGAAGAATCGACCGCCACACACTGCGATTAGAAGAATCGACCGCCACACACTGCGATTCAAGGACGTATTTAAGAGGGACATGAAGTCACGTGACATCTCATACGAGGGCTGGGAATCAACTGCTAAATCTCGAGCTGTTTGGAGACAGTTGGAGGGGGCGTAGTGGCTGCTGATGCTCGTAGAGGTCTTCTGGCTGCAGAGAAAAGAGAACGCCTGAAGAGATCAAGGAACACCCCTGCTAGCCAGGTTCCTCAGCATGGTTGAACAATCTGTAGCAGGGACTGTCACTCACGAATCGGCCTTTAGAGTCAGACAGTGTCGAAATACAGGAGACAGCTGGAAAAAACTCACATGGCGCCACGTGAATGGTCTACAGAGATGGAGACGCCTATGCATGAATGGACATATACGATGAACAGAGAAACGAAATTGAAGGATACACGAGAATCCTTCCTTTATTGCTCCTTTGGTGTATGAGGGTTAGTGTCTAAGTTGTCACATTACCTGGTTCTCACTTGGCAAAGGTACCAGCGTCGCTCGCCTGTAGCGAGATGCTCTAGTATACCCAGTTGAAAATGAAGTTGAAGGACGCACGATCATCCTTCCAGTAGGAGTACAGAGGTTAGTGTCTCAGTTGCTATAGTGGCAGTTTCTCATTGGGAAAGATGGCGTAACAAACGAAATGCTGATGGGGTTGGGGCAAAGAGGAAGTTACTATTAGCCCTGAACCAAAGCTTTAAAAGGGGAATTGTACCTCATGCATGGAAAGACGCTGTACTTATACCAGTACCAAAGAAAGAAAAAGATAGAACTGATCCAAATGTATACAGGCCTATCAGTCTACTGAGCTGCGTAGGAAAACTGATGGAGCGTATGATAAACACCAGACTGATGTGGCATCTGGGAGAAAAACACATACTAATTCCACAGCAAGCAGGCTTTAGACAGCACAGATCCACTGAGGACCAGATCACTCTCATAGCACAGGAAATACAGGATGCTTACCAGGAGAAAAAACACACAGTAGCGGTTTGGGTGGATTTAGAAAAGGCATTTGACAAGGTCTGGAAAGAGGGACTTAAAGTCAAGCTACGAAGAAGTGAAGTTTGTGGGAAAATGTACAGATGGATCAGCCACTACCTCAAAAACAGAACAGCCAGAGTTCAAGTACAAGGGCAGATGAGCAAAAAGGTGACACTTGAGCAGGGAGTACCCCAAGGGTTAGTACTGTCACCCACACTCTTCCTGGTGTATATAAATAACATCGCAGCGAATATACCAAGAAGAGTCCACAGCTCCATGTTTGCAGACCATCTGGCTATGTGGATCTCTGAAAAGAATCTCACCATAGCAAGTAATCGGATGCAGCAGGCCCTACCATCGCTGGAGAAGTGGGCGAGCTCATGGCTGGTCAAAATAAATGAGGAAAAAACAACATGTACGATATTCTCACTTTCAAACAAACCCCAAAACACCAAAATAAGTCTTAACGGCAAATATCTGCCGCCAAACGACAACCCAAACTACGTTGGGAGTCACATTTGATCTGCGCATGACATGGAAAAGTCAGATCGAGAGAAACCGAATGAGAGCCAGAGAAAGAATGGCAATCATGAGGAAACTTGCTGGCACATGATGGGGAGCAGATGAAAGTATACTAAAGAAACTGTACACTGGAAGAGTGAGCCCAGTTCTCGAGTATGGCATTGCGGCATGGACAACAACAGCAAAGGCGAACTTTGACAAAATTAGCAAACTCCAAAACCAAGCCATGAGAGTTATAACAGGAGGCATGAAGTCAACGCCAATTGTAGAACTGGAAAAGATTACAAATCTGCAATCTATGACCGACAGAAGAGACTGCAGAGCCCAGCAGCAAGCAGAGAAACTCAGAAGACTGACAGACCATCCAATGCATAAGAGACTTAATCATTATGGAAATGGGAAACTAAAGCGGAGAAACTTTAGAGAAATAGCCAAAGCAAAGATGAGCGAAAACCTTATGAACGCATTAACAACACCAAAGCCCATCCCTACTCTACGCAAACCTACCTCGAGGCAGCATATATTTCCAGAGGTGGTAGAAAATATACCAGGTATTGGAAACAAGAACAGCCAGACTGAAAAAGAAAGAAGAGACATAACCCTGAGGTACATAACGAAAAACTACCCAAGCATGGACTGGACCCATGCATACACCGACGGCTTTGTAACAAACACAACACAGAACGGAGGGGCAGGGGTATTCCTGAGCCTACCAAATGGTAGAAAAATAACACTATCAGTGGCAACTGGAAAATACTCAAGCAATTTCAGAGCGGAGGCAGAGGCACTGAGGGCTGCAGTAGAAGAAATGGTGACATGCAAGAGAAATGAAAGCCATATAGTCCTGTTTACAGATGCCCTGGCCGTAGTCACAGCACTAAAATGCCAGAAAAATACTGAACTTAATGATTTAAGAGCACTACTCTGTCAACTATACCAGCATTCCGCACCAAAAAGAGTAGTGGTACAGTGGGTTCCATCCCACTGTAACATCCAAGGCAACGAGGAGGCAGACAGACTGGCAAAAGAAGGTACAAGACTACCACAACCAGATACTAGTGTGACATACGAAGAGTCAAAACGGCTTATTAGAGCTAGATACATGACCAAATGGGAAACAGAACATACTGGCTACACAAAAAACGATGCATATTACCAGTTGAACAGAAGAGAGCAGGTCGTGGTCTTCAGACTTCACACTGGCCACAATAGACCGAGGTACCACCTATTCAATAAATTGAAGATAGGTGGCACTGACGAATGCACGTGCGGTACTGGGAAAATGACCGCTGAACATCTGCTGCAAAACTGCCCGACATACGAGGATCAGAGAAAGCAGATGGGGCCATCACCAGTGGCAACACTAGACAAGCTCTATGGCAGTGTCGACAGCCTCAGGATTACCGCTGCTTTTTTCGAAAAAATAAAGGTTGACGTCTGACAGCGTACGAAGAAGAAGAAGATTCTTTGTCTGGAAGTTTTGGTAATCGTCCATGATTCGCAGCCATAAGCTGCCACAGGAAAAACACAGGCTCTCAAGACTTTTACTTTTATCACTTTGTTGGTGCTCTGCCATAATTTCTTCAGGCTGTTCAGTCAGCAAAGTTGATGTACGAACTTGGCCTCCATTACAATTATAAGTAAGTCGCACGTCCCTTGCAGAACGTCGATTCTTACAACAGCCAACTTATTTGACTGTTTCTTGGATGGTATGCAGTATGGTAGGTTGCCATTACTTTACATCCGGTGACAAGCGAATTCTCCGAGAGCAAAGCCCGTGTCTTCCAAACTGGACACGGCGGGATTCGAACCCGGTGCGTTGGAATAACTTTGTTTAAAACTACCTGACATTGACAAAAGCGTTATTCCTCTGCGATGTTTATACTCACGTAGATTGCATAGCTTTGATAGTTTAACAATATGTTTTTTTCTCTGCAATTTTTTGAAACGCCTTTTTGTATCCAAATATTTAAAATAGAGCTGTAAAGCATATTGGCGGATGCTTCAGTGTCTGTTTTTATAGCTTCAATCTGCTTTGTAACTTTTTAATTCTTTAGAAACCTAATTTCTTACTTTGATATCTTCTTTGATATATTCTTTGATATCTTCTTTGATATCTTCTGTTTTTCGACAATCACGGTTAACATTGAGATCTTGCTGAGAACATAAATGTCAAGTAGGTTGATGGAAGTTGGACCTGCTTAAGAACTCTTTAAAGTATTCTGCCCACTTTTTATTTGTTCTTCTAGATTCAGTATCCTTCTCAGTGTTATTTTATTTATCTGATTTGATGTTGGTATCTCCTTGACATTTTCTAGCAGCGTCATACATACCTTTCAAGTTTCCTTTAGCCGCAGCATCTGTAGCCAGGCTATTATCAACGTATTGTATTTTGTTTACTTTAATGCTAATTTCGACTTCTTTGTTTACATTTGTATATCCATTCTTTCCTTTAGCTTTGGTGGCTATAGTTTTGCTGTTTAGAGAAGGCACTTTTTTGACTCTTTTACTGTAACATCAAAGGAAACAATACAGCCTAGCTAAAGATGGAGCGAAACTAACAGGAAGAAGGAAAAACCATAAGAAAAGGAGGAAACAAATGTAAAGTGGCAGGAATATTACACAGAGGACGGACACTATCAACTGTCCAGAAAAGACCAAGTTATGATACTACGTCTCTGAAATGACTATATCAGAATGAGACACCACCTGCACAACAAATTTAAGATAGGTATCTTCTTCTTCATCGTTCAACGGATGCTGTGCTTCTAGTCCTGTGAGGTTAACGAAGGAGACTGTGCGTTTCAGGTCTTCGCCGGTTCTCCCACAGCTTTTCGAGTATGGTCACTTCCCCAGGCCAGACTGCCTCTCTTTGCTCTGCATAGGTAGGACATTATTGCAGAATATGTTTTGGTGTTTGTTTGGGTGCTCCACAATCGCACGTGGCAGTCTCTCTGAGACCCATTATGTGGAGGTGGGCCTTGAGTCTACAATGTCCCGTTCTGAGTCTGAAGATCTTTGTCTGCCCATCTCTGCCAAGTTTGTTTATGCTGTCATTTTCTGGCTTGTAATATTTGTGCTGTTCTCTCCATTCTGTCCTCGTGGATAGTTTGATGAGTGTCTTTGCTTATTTATAGCTCTGTGAATGGGGAATCTGCTTGCCACCACTTTCGGCTTTTGCGAGCTCATCTGCTTTCTCGTTTCCAGGGATCCAGATAGGTACCGTTATCCGATGTTGCCGCGGCCTGACAAACATGACATCAGCACGTCAATGAGCACGTCACAGATCTGAGGTGAAGGACATGGACCCTGACCACTCCCCTCGAGGAGAAACTGAACAGCAGTATTGAGACCCTGAAAAAGACAGCAGAATTTATTGAAAAATCCGAAGCCATAGGCTAAATTAGCAATGATCGCAGAAGAAGAAGAAGAAGAAGAAGACATTCCTTTTTAAATTAAAGGTTTGCCTTTCTGGATTCTACTGAGGAAGGCACGTTTCTTTCCACCCCAGACCGCAGTCCTTTTGGCGATATCAGGAAGAATTGGCCAGTGTATGGATGCGTTTGTGTATCTGTAATGTATTCCACTCTGGCAATTTTACAGTATAGCAGTTTTGCAAATTCTCTTTGTACGCGGAGAAGTGGTCATACGTCGAAAAATCTCCAAGCCCAGTCGAACTGAACACGAAGCGATTTCGAACCCGGCATGTTGGCACACACAGACCCCAATCCAAGGTTACGATTGGTAATGAAGAAATTGAACACGTGTATTTCTTTGAATACCTTGGCTCTACGATAACAAACGATGGAGAGTGTGATGCAGAAACTGAACAGTATTCAAATTGTGTGGCACAATACTAACAAAGAATTAAAATGGAAGATTCTAAGAACATTCGAATTCACAGTTGCAGTGTACGGATGCAAGAAGTGGACCATCACACAAATATTAAGAAAGATGATCGAGGCTTTCGAAACTAAATGTCACAAGAGAATCCTTAAAATACCCTGGGTAAAAAAAAATAAATAAAGCCATCCTGCAAGATCTGATTGTCAAAGAGAACTGGCTTATAAGCCCCGTTACATCTCGGAAACTGAACTTTTCGGTCACATCAAGCGCCATGACGGACTGGATGAAGCAGTTCTGGAAAGCATTATTCCGGAAAGACGAGGCAGAGATCGACCAAAACGTAGATGGACACAAAACATCAAGAGCTCCCTAAACATGAACATGGAGCAGGCGAGTAGACTGACTGCTGATCGAAATTCTTATCCTTTGACTGTGATGAGAGAGACGTTCTATCAAGGACATGCTACATGATGATGGGATAGCAAACAGCTTGCGCTCGATTTATACGTGCACACAAACATACATACATATGTATATAATATGTATAACACACACACACATATATATATGTATATATATATTTATATATATATTTATATATATATATATATATATATATATATATATATATATATATATATAACTAAATCAGACACATGCATTATATATTACTGCGATTACAAACACGCTATGAAGGGACACAATTAGCTGTGTTAATTCCTCAATGAACGTCTCGTCTCATTCATACCGTCAGAGACATTAAGCTGTGGGTGTGTACACACACTGAGCCATAATCACTGACTGACTCTATGTTGGGCTCAATAATGGTATTGCTCATTCAGCAAACTCTGACCTGATTTTTTCTTTCTCAAGTTTAAAAAAAAAAAACAGCGGAAAAGAATGAAAGGCAGCCTTTCCTATCGTACGATCTCGGTGACCTTCAGCAGCAGAGGTCTTCAAACCATACAGAGGATGGGCAGGAAGACTAACGTCTGATGAGGCAAAATGTACTGATCAGACATGTTAGTCAGGGTCAGGCAAAATGTACTGATCAGACATGTTAGTCAGGGTCAGGCAAAATGTACTGATCAGAGATGTTAGTCAGGGTCAGGTAAAAGGAGATTGATCAGACATGTTAGTCAGGGTCAGGCACAACATACTGATCAGACATGTTAGTCAGGGTCAGGCAAAACATACTGGCCAAGACCTACACCTTGGCTTCCTCTTAGCCCTTCCTGCAAACGGACTGGTTTCATGGCAGCCTGGCTAACAAGGTGATGGATAGACGTGATTCCCGTAGTAGTGAGCGACACGCAAATGAAGCCAAGCATAGCACAACCGCCTGGATGTCCCCGGCCCACCTTCATCAGCACGCTCGGGATGTGAGGAAAGCTACGACAACCCGCCACTTAACGCCCTTTTCCGGGCGCACAAAAAAGGAATCCTACTCATTGTGGGCATTCGACGACGACAACAACAACAACAACAACCATATAGATGGTAGTATGATAATAACAAAAACAGTCAATGACAACATTTACATTTCCCCATGGATCATAGGTCTTCCAGAAATACGTACCCTATCCTTCTGTACTGTACCGTTCGCTCCATCTATCTTCATCGCCTGTTGTTGTTGTAATTGTTGTTGTATTTGTTGTTGTTATTGTTGCTGTGTTTGTTGTTGTTGTTGCTGATACTGCTGCTGTTGTTGTTGGTTGTTGTTTCGAATGCTCACAATGTGTAGGTTGACTCTTTTGTGTGCCCTGAAAAGGGCGTTAAGTGGCGGGTTGTAGTAGCTTTCCTCACATCCTGGGCGTGCTGATGAAGGTGGGCCGGGGACCTCCAGGCGGTTGTGCTATGACTGGCTTCATCTGCGAGACGCTCAGTACTATGGGGATTACGTCCATCCATTATACCGTTAGCCAGGCTGTCATGAAAATGAAAACAGTCCGTTTCCAGGGAGGGCTACTAGGAAGCCGAGGAAGGGTCTTATCAAGTATGTTTTGCCTGATCCTGATTAACATGTCTCATCAATATGCTTTGCCTGACCCTGAGTAGCTTGTCTGATCAGTAATTTTTTCCTGACCCTGACTATCATGTCTGATCAGCATGGTTTGCCTGACCTTGACTAACATGTCTGACCAGTATGTTTTGCCTGACCTTGACTAACATGTCTGACCAGTATGTTTTGCCTGACCTTGACTAGCATATCTGATCAGCATGGTTTGCCTGACCTTGACTAACATGTCTGATCAGCATGGTTTGCCTGACCTTGACTAACATGTCTGACCAGTATGTTTTGCCTGACCTTGACTAACATGTCTGACCAGTATGTTTTGCCTGACCTTGACTAGCATGTCTGATCAGCATGGTTTGCCTGACCTTGACTAACATGTCTGATCAGCATGGTTTACCTGACCTTGACTAACATGTCTGACCAGTATGTTTTGCCTGACCTTGACTAACATGTCTGACCAGTATGTTTTGCCTGACCTTGACTAACATGTCTGATCAGCATGGTTTGCCTGACCTTGACTAACATGTCTGATCAGCATGGTTTGCCTGACCTTGACTAACATGTCTGACCAGTATGTTTTGCCTGACCTTGACTAACATGTCTGACCAGTATGTTTTGCCTGACCTTGACTAACATGTCTGACCAGTATGTTTTGCCTGACCTTGACTAACATGTCTGACCAGTATGTTTTGCCTGACCTTGACTAACATGTCTGACCAGTATGTTTTGCCTGACCTTGACTAACATGTCTGACCAGTATGTTTTGCCTGACCTTCACTAACATGTCTGATCAGTATGTTTTGCCTGACCTTGACTAACATGTCTGACCAGTATGTTTTGCCTGACCTTGACTAACATGTCTGACGAGTATGTTTTGCCTGACCAGACGTCAGTGTTCCTCCCCCATCATCGTCTGTCAAATGTTCTTTGTTTTGTTTCGAGCTTTCATTAGCCACGTGTTTTGGTTTGCTTCTACTTTACTTGTTCCTAGAGATCCTGGACAGAGGCTGCCTTGTAAATCTGTCAACCTACTTACTTAATGTGTGTCCAACGCAAAGACGGTGTCTGCTCTCCACTTCTTGTTCTGACATGGTTGAATGTGATAAGATGGTTGGTATCTGAGGATATTTGAGTGAGTTCAGGATTACAATCATCCCCATATTGCAGAGCTTGAAGGGTGGATAATGAGGGTGGATAATGAGGGTGGATAATGAGGGTGGATAATGAGGGTGGATAATGAGGGTGGATAATGAGTCTGTAACGAGAGAACGGAAACGATTGCTCAGGATTCAGTTGTTTGGAGTCAGTTGGAAGGGAAATATTGATTGCTGACGCCTGCAGAGGCTTTCTGATTGCAGAGAAGAAAGAAAGACTGAAGAAATAGGGGGACACCCCGCCAGGCCAGCCTACCAGCATGGTTGTACGATCTGTGGCAGGGACACCCCGCCAGGCCAGCCTACCTGCATGGTTGTACGATCTGTGGCAGGGACACCCCGGCAAGCAGCATTCTCAGCATGGTTGTACGATCTGTGACAGGGACAC
Organism: Ariolimax columbianus; assembly: GCA_036924085.1. Lineage (NCBI taxonomy): Eukaryota > Metazoa > Mollusca > Gastropoda > Stylommatophora > Arionidae > Ariolimax > Ariolimax columbianus. The sequence goes on along the minus strand of JAVGWX010000008.1, from coordinate 31,539,592 downwards.
CCCGCCAGGCCAGCCTACCAGCATGGTTGTACGATCTGTGGCAGGGACACCCCGCCAGGCCAGCCTACCAGCATGGTTGTACGATCTGTGGCAGGGACACCCCGCCAGGCCAGCCTACCAGCATGGTTGTACGATCTGTGGCAGGGACATTCCGCCAGGCCAGCCTACCAGCATGGTTGTACGATCTGTGGCAGGGACACCCCGCCAGGCCAGCCTACCAGCATGGTTGTACGATCTGTGGCAGGGACACCCCGCCAGGCCAGCCTACCAGCATGGTTGTACGATCTGTGGCAGGTACTGTCATTCGCGGATAAGCCTTTACAGTCATAGCAGACATTGTCGCAATACAGGAGACAGAGCTGGACCACGCGCATGGTCTACAGAGACTGAGACGGCAGTGATGAGGATGAACGATGTTTCGGGCTTTTGATTGGATGACATCATATACAGTCTACGAGTTGTAGAGAATAGTTATGAAATGGATCCCTGTTCTTTTAAATACACCAGGCAATGACAAGGCAGACAGACTGTATAAGAATAGATCGTCAGGAACAACAATGCACGCCAACAGCGCAACAGGCATTCAAACAACTACTAGCACAAAAATGAACTCCGTGCTCTGGCAGACTCGCTCGAACGCCGGTCCCAGTGCTTAAAAAAAAAAAAGAAGTCCAGTGGATACCAGCCCACTGCAACATTCCAGACAACGAGGAGGCAGACAGACTCGCCAGAGAGAGGAATGCTGCTGCAGAGTGATTCAGAAATCACATACAATGAGACAAAAGCATTCATCAGGGCAACGTACAGTGCAAAATGGAAAGAAGACCACCCTGGCCACATAGAAAACGATGCCTACCATCAATTCTCCAGGCGAGACAAGGTGATAATTCTCCGGCTACGCACAGGTCACAACAGACTTAGATGTCATCTGTACAACAAGTTCAAGATTGGCACTACAGCCCTTTGTGGCTGCGGCACAGCCCCCATGAAGGCAGAACATATTTTGCAGTCCTGTCCACTGTATACCGATACAAGAAGTAGCATTTGGCAACATCCAATGTCCTTCCACAAAAAGCTGAACGGAAGCGTACAGAGCCTTGAGTCGGCTGCTGCCTTCGTTAGAGTAATTGAAGTTGAGGTCTGAAGATGAACGAGGAAGAAGAAGAAGAAGAAACAACTACTGGTGACTTAGAACAAAGAGCCTGGGCCGAAAGATGGAGAATAAGGAATACTAGGAAAGAAATCTACAAACATATGGCTTTTCCAAATCCCAAAGACAACATTGATCTTCTGCAAACGAGAGATCAAAGCACCATTTTCCGACTTCGCATTCAACACATACAACTTACCTTGAACCCAAACACAACATAATCCAGAGTACTGTCTGTGCACACACCCATATGCAACTGTTGAATACCATCTTTTTGCATGTAAGGGTCTTGGCGATGTTAGGAAAGAGCTTCCTCTTCCGAGGTCAGACAAATGGAATACTTTGTACGGAACTAAACAACAGCTCACAAACACTTGCAGAAACTACTATTGACATTGGGCCAAAGGACAGGAGCCCACAGGTTGCTAGAGCAATATCTAACCGACCAACCAACAAACCAACCAACGAGCCAGTAAGTCGACCAACGAGCCAGTCAGTCGACCAACCAACAAACCAACCAACCAACCAACTTCATGCCCCCTGTATTCGGCCCGGTACTTTTCAAAAGGTCCCCTTATCAAATTGTATCAATCCTTCTATTCTGCGCAATCAACAATTTACCAAAGTCTGTACCTTCTTTACTTTTGTTTTTATTATTTTTAATGTTTTCTTCTTCTTCGGGGTTCGCCCTGAAATGTACGTTTCTGACCCCGTGTTGTAGTTTACAGCTGTGCATCAGCTTTCGACTCCACACATTTCAGTGCAGCATGTTTGACACGGGGAAATAACACAGGAAAAATATTAACATTTGTTCCTTAAAACTGAGAATGGATATACGGGATAGGGGAATTGTTGGCGAAAACACGACACTGACCTTAACATGGTAGTCGCCATAACAACATTTTAAGGCGTCATGGGGGCCTTTCGTCCAGGATTTGTCGCACTCTGGTACATGACATAAACACGTATGAGTCCATTCCAAGGACAAACCCAAGAAGAGTAACCGGTCCTAAGACTGGCTGTAAGGTTGTCTGAGCATGTCTCTCCATTTGATCATATCCTCTGGTTAATCATTCCTAAGACTGGTTGTAAAGTGGTTTCCGTCCCACTGTAGAATCCTTGGATACGAGAAAGCAGATGAGCTCGCAAATGCCAGAATTGGTGGTACACAGACTCGTCATCCACAAAGCCATAAAGAAGCAAAGACATTCATCAAACGATCCAAGAGGACAGAATGGAAAGACCAGCAGCACGAGGAATAGAAGCTAGAAAAGGGCAGCATAGACAAACTTGGCAGAGATGGGCAGACAAAGATCATCAGACTCAGAACGGGACATTATAAACTCACCTGCACAGAATGGGTGTCAGAGACATCACCACATGCGACTGTGGAACACCCACGCAAACACCAAAACATATCTTGCAGGACTGCCCTACTTTTACAGACCAAAGAGAGGCAGTCCGGTCCGGGATGAGCGACCATGCTCGAAAAGCTGTGGTGGACCGGCGAAGACCTGAAACGCCCAGTCTCCTTCGTGAACCTCACCGGACTAGAAGTATAGCATCAGTTGATCGTGAACCTCACCGGACTAGAAGTATAGCATCAGTTGATCGTGAACCTCACCGGGCTAGAAGTATAGCATCAGTTGATCGTGAACCTCACCAGACTAGAAGTATAGCATCAGTTGATCGTGAACCTCACCGGGCTAGAAGTATAGCATCAGTTGATCGTGAACCTCACCAGACTAGAAGTATATAGCATCAGTTGATCGTGAACCTCACCGGGCTAGAAGTATAGCATCAGTTGATCGTGAACCTCACCGGACTAGAAGTATAGCATCAGTTGATCGTGAACCTCACCAGACTAGAAGTATAGCATCAGTTGATCGTGAACCTCACCAGGCTAGAAGTACAGCATGAGTTGATCGTGAACCTCACCGGACTAGAAGCATAGCATGAGTTGATCGTGAACCTCACCGGACTAGAAGTACAGCATGAGTTGATCGTGAACCTCACCGGACTAGAAGCATAGCATGAGTTGATCGTGAACCTCACCGGACTAGAAGCATAGCATGAGTTGATCGTGAACCTCACCGGACTAGAAGTATAGCATGAGTTGATCGTGAACCTCACCGGACTAGAAGCATAGCATGAGTTGATCGTGAACCTCACAGGACTAGAAGTATAGCATCAGTTGATCGTGAACCTCACCGGACTAGAAATATAGCATCAGTTGATCGTGAACCTCACCGGACTAGAAGTACAGCATCAGTTGATCAAATAAGAAGAAGACAGAAGTGGTATCCCTATAATCAATACTATTATTATGCAGTCTTAAATCCGCTAAAAGATAATGTAGACTGCATGCCATATAATTGACTCACAAAAAGTATACTGTTGTGGTGAGACAATCATTTTGAATCAGTCTCATTTATTGATTAGGTCTCGTTAACAGTGCTGGAGGCCTCGTGGCTTGATTTCCCACCCCGGTCAGGAACCAGAAACCCATTTACTCCTTCCTGGCTACACAGGGAAGTGTGATGTAAACAATTCTAGTTAGAGACGTCATCAGACAGTTTTGTCTTAATTGTGTAACTTGCGCTGGTTTTGGATTACTGTGAGAAAGAACAGAAGAAGACTAACCATGGCAATGCAGAGACTGAACAGACTGAAGAAATTATGGCAAACACCAACAAAATGATAACAGTAAAAGTCGTGAGAGCCTTTTTTTTTTCCTGTGGCATCTTATGGCTGCGAATCATGGACGATTACCAAAACTTCCAGACAACGAATCGAATCCTTCGAGTCAAAATGTTACAGAAAGATCCCCATAATACCATGGACAGAGAGAAAAAGACAAATGTAGACATTCGGCAAGAGTTGAGCATAGTTTATCAATTCCATTTTGGCTAGAAAATGCAAATACTTTGGTCACATCAAGCGACACAACGGTCTCGAGAGAACAGTGATAGAAGGTATGGTGCCGAGTAAACGAGGAAGGGGTAGACCGAGAAGACAATGGCACCAAGATTACCAGGAATGCCTGGGTATGACTGGCGGAGGCTGGAGTTTTGGCAAGGGAACGAGTTTCTTTCAGACAGTCTGTGATGGGAGCGACGTTCTATAAAGGACATGCTACATGATGAGTGAGAAAGAAACTGCGCTGGTCACCAACCTCAGTCCCTTGTTCTAAGCTACCTTACACCAGTGGCAAGACATAAATCCACTGGAGAAAACTATTTATTCAGGCACTAGTTCCACCTCCCTTCGGCCAGGGGTGGTTTTAAACTTGCGGGACTCGATCGCCCACCGTTTCAGTTTACCGCGATGAGAGGCCTTATCTCTCTACCACGGTGACAATTCTGAAAACAATACTGATAAACCTCTGGCTGGTTTACCATTTCCAACAACATACGCGGACGCGAGAGTCTTGTATCCCTCAGTTCAGTGGTGTTTCAATTTTGCAATAGGCCAAGGGACACGTTTCTCGGAGTGCAATGCCGATGCGAGATGCTGTAAAGTAAAACGCTCTCATGGTGGCCAAACAACAAAAAACGCGCTTCAAACACATGCTGAAGAGTTCACTAAAAGCATTTTCCATCATACTCAATACTTCGGAAGCTGCAGAACACGGCCTAACAGAGTGACGCACATTTCTTCCTCAAGGTGCAGAGTCATAGGAGTCAGGCATGTTGCTGTCCCTGACGCCACTCGGGATTGAATTAGGTTCCATTGACGACTTTCTTCGCTGGCAAGTTAGTGGCTATACTCACATCTAGAGACGTACTTGAGAAGGTGGACTCGAGTGGACCAAAACCTGATGTCATTTCCACACAGTCGCCTTTTTCTCAACCTATTCTCTGTGGGGCGATAATCCCTAGAATAATTTGAGTAGATCTTTAAACTTGAATTTTGCCCGAGCAGCGGCCGTTAGACCTACTCTTTTCGATTTCCAACTGCAAATATATTTTTAACGTGCGCGCCACTGCACACGGGTGTCTGATCTCACAACTCAGAGATCATGGGAAATATTTACCGGATGATCCACGTGAAAAAATCCTGGTGTCTCCACCGGGATTTGAGCATTAGATCTCCAGTGCCCGAGGCGAACACCTTACCTCGAGACCACTGGGTCCCCGATACTTTGTTAAACTGTTAAATTACTTGTTGAGTATTATCACCTATGTAATTCGATTAGTTACCTGATTGCCTTCTGTCCTTTGTTTCTTCTTGCCCAGTCGCCAATAACCAATTGTTGAATTGTAACTAACGGTTCTTATTTGTGCCTCTCCGTAACTATGAGCTCCACCCTATTTTAAACCGTTTTGTGTATCTCTGTCACCCCTACAAAGCAATATGCAAGCCAAATCACATATTTATGTTAATGCCACGCGCAAATGACGTACAGCATGCTCTATGCAGTTCGCCCTGCCTTGTATTTAAAAAGAGATAAAAACTATGACGTAATTAGCTCGGTGGATTTTATTATTCGGCGTGTCTTTATTTCATTTATTACAAACGGTAGTGCCGGCCACCTGTGCTGTTGTTTCCGTTGGGAAGCCTGCACCGTAGCACTGTTTTGTAATGGTTTTATTTAATAGTAATTTGTTATATATGATGAAGTTTCTGGCCCCTGCAAAACTTCTCTTCACTCGCTCGGACGGTTGCACTTGAGTTATTCTATGCTCGCCGGGATTGAGACGGGTTTGCCTGATTTGGTTGTTGCTGTTTTTGTTGATTGCCCACAATCAGTAGGATTGCTCTTTCATGCGTCCTAAAAACACGTTAAGTGGCGGGTTGTCGTAGCTTTCCTCACATCACGAGCGTGCTGATGAAGATAGACCAGGGTCCTCCGGGCGGTTGTGCTATGCTTGGCTTAATCTGATTGTCGCTCACTACTACGGGGATCACGTCGATCCCTCACCTTGTTACCCAGGCTGCCATTACAACAGTCCGTTTTCAGGGAGGGCTACTAGGAAGCCGAGGTGAGGGTCTTGGCCAGCATATTTTGCCTGACCCTGACTAATATGTCTGATCAGTATATTTTGCCTGACCCTGACTAACATGTCTACTCAGTATATTTTGCCTGACCCTGACAAACATGTCTAATCAGTATATTTTGCCTGACCCTGACAAACATGTCTAATAAGTATATTTTGCCTGACCTTGACAAACATGTCTAATCAGTATATTTTGCTTGACCCTGACATGTCTGATCAGTATATTTTGCCTGACCCTGACAAACATGTCTAATCAGTATATTTTGCCTGACCCTGACAAACATGTCTAATCAGTATATTTTGCTTGACCCTGACATGTCTTATCAGTATATTTTGCTTGACCCTGACATGTCTGATCAGTATATTTTGCCTGACTCTGACATGTCTGATCAGTATATTTTGCCTGACCCTGACGTGTCTGATCAGTATATTTTGCTTGACCCTGACATGTCTGATAAGTATATTTTGCCTGACCAGACGTTAGTCTTCCTCCCCATGTTTTGTTGCACCATCTGTGGTTTCTAAATCAAATAAATTGCCATTAAACCGATCACTGGATTCGTAGCTACAGCACAATGAATGAGCGGACAGCAACCAGCGACCCACACCTACAGCACAGTGAATGAGCGGAAAGCAGCTAGCGACCCACACCTACAGCACAGTGAATGAGCGGACAGCAGCCAGCGACCCACACCTACAGCATAATGAATGAGCGGACAGCAGCCAGCGACCCACACCTACAGCACAGTGAATGAGCTGACAGCAGCCAGCGACCCACAGCTACAGCACAGTGAATGAGCTGACAGCAGCCAGCGACCCACACCTACAGCACAATGAATGAGCTAACAGCAGCCAGCGACCCACACCTACAGCACAGTGAATGAGCTGACAGCAGCCAGCGACCCACACCTACAGCACAGTGAATGAGCGGACAGAAGCCAGTGACCCACACCTACAGCACAGTGAATGAGCTGACAGCAGCCAGCGACCCACACCTACAGCACAGTGAATGAGCGGACAGCAGCCAGCGACCCACAGCTACAGCACAGTGAATGAGCGGACAGCAGCCAGTGACCCACACCTACAGCACAATGAATGAGCTAATAGCAGCCAGCGACCCACACCTACAGCACAGTGAATGAGCTGACAGCAGCCAGCGACCCACACCTACAGCACAGTGAATGAGCGGACAGCAGCTAGCGACCCACACCTACAGCACAGTGAATGAGCTGACAGCAGCCAGCGACCCACACCTACAGCACAGTGAATGAGCGGACAGCAGCCAGCGACCCACAGCTACAGCACAATGAATGAGCTGACAGCAGCCAGCGACCCACACCTACAGCACAGTGAATGAGCGGACAGCAGCCAGCGACCCACACCTACAGCACAATGAATGAGCTGACAGCAGCCAGCGACCCACACCTACAGCACAATGAATGAGCGGACAGCAGCTAGCGACCCACACCTACAGCACAGTGAATGAGCGGACAGCAGCCAGCGACCCACACCTACAGCACAATGAATGAGCTGACAGCAGCCAGCGACCCACACCTACAGCACAATGAATGAGCTGACAGCAGCCAGCGACCCACACCTACAGCACAGTGAATGAGCTGACAGCAGCCAGCGACCCACACTTACAGCACAGTGAATGAGCTGACTACAGTCAGCTGTCACCTAATAGCTGGCCGTTTGCATCAGGGTCAGCGAACCAGAGATGACCAAGACCATATTCCGCCTACAAGCGGGGGCCCTGGAGACAGGCTGCACTAGTGAAGTCTGACTAAGAGAATAATGATCGCAGTGGAAAGGCAAACCTGCCCCCCCCCCTCCCTTCCCCCCTTTGAAAAAACAACAACAAAACAAATTAAAAAAACCGCCAGCCGTGATCGGTTGGTCGGGTAAATAGACGCAGATATCGCAGCCTGGCAGTAAACTACAACACATCGTCACGCAATCCTTTTCAGGAATAACGTCGAAAAAGAAGAAGAAAAAACACACCATTTTTAGCTCACTATGAAGTACATGTCTTCAACAAATACACGCTTCCTGTCCTACATGAGTAATCCGTTCAACCTGCCCAGGTTATCCCGTTTCCTATATTTTTATTTCGAGCTCTATTCTCCATCTGTATTTTGGTCTGCCTCTATTTCACTTGCTTTGGGGATTCCAGAACAGAGACTGCTTGCAATATATTTAGCTGGTTTGTTTTCTTAACGGGTGTTCTTTCTAAAGCCAGCGCCTTCTTGGTTCTTTCCAACATTTCCACATTAGTTATCTAATCATACGATTCAATCCCACTATTCTGGACAGGCACCCATTTATGGAAGTATGTACCATATTTTTGTGAAATTCTTCTTTTTTCATGTTGATGAAAATGACCGACGACTTCTTGTATTCCATGTTGATGGAATGACTGAAGACTTCTTCTGTTCCGTTTTCATGGAATTACTGAAGACTTCTTCTGTTCCGTTTTCATGGAATGACTAAAGACTTCTGTTCCATGTTCATGGAATGACTAAAGACTTCTGTTCCGTTTTCATGGAATTACTGAAGACTTCTTCTGTTCCGTTTTCATGGAATGACTAAAGACTTCTGTTCCGTTTTCATGGAATGACTAAAGACTTCTGTTCCATGTTCATGGAATGACTAAAGACTTCTGTTCCATGTTCATGGAATGACTAAAGACTTCTGTTCCATGTTCATGGAATGACTAAAGACTTCTGTTCCATGTTCATGGAATGACTAAAGACTTCTGTTCTCTGTTCATGGAATGACTAAAGACTTCTGTTCTCTGTTCATGGAATGACTAAAGACTACTTCATATCCCCGAGAAGACGATTTACTCCCGTGTGTATTCATGTATCACGTGCTGAAAGCAAGGACTAACCGAGGCTAGTCGGGCGAAAAACAAAGTAGCCACATCGACCATAAAGACAATTATGATTGAAATACAAATATTGAAAACATTTGATGTCGGTCTTGTTACGTGAATCTACTACCTCACCAGTTCTTTTCATTTCCACCTCGCCTTTTCTAATGTTCTCCAGATGTTTGTTGATCTTCCTCCTGGCCTCCTCGAATCCTCTACATGTGTTCTTTGATCTTCCACCCCAACGCTTCCAGTGATCTCCCCCAGGTGTTCTTTGATCTTCCACCACACGGCTCCCAGTGTTCTTATCCAGATATTATTTGGCTCTTCCATTGATCTTCTCTAGATATTCTTTGATCTCCCACCTCATCGCGTCCATTGTTATTATCCAGATATTACTTGGCCCTTCCAGTGATCTCCATCAGATGTTCTTTGATCTTCCACCCAACAGCTTCCAGTGTTTTTATGCAGATATTATTTGGCTCTGCCATCTCTCCTCAGTATTCATCTCCTACTGTTCTTTACCCATGCTCCTCGACACTTAAGTGTTCATCTCCAAGTCGTAATTGAAATGTCGTCTTTATATTAGTAATTTTTTTAAATTTCCGTTAAAAACACTTTATCAGCACTCATTTATTTTCATAAAAATGTATACAGTTTATTCCTGAAAATCTCCCCACCCATTCCCCCTTGTGTAAACGGGGCAAAGAGCATTTTCTGCCAACTGAATAAATGAGACTTTCCCGTACTTATGTTTTCTGAATTTGAAATATTTCAAACTGTTGACTTCCCCCCTCATTCCCGTGGGGTATTTCCAGAGATCGGGTGTCAAATTGGAATGCAGTGTTTGTGTGTGTGTGACGCGGCCAACATATGGCCTTGGAGCAGAATGTCTGTGGGTGACCACACATGAATTCGTGACGTCAAGCATTTTTGTGTGCCTATTAGTTCCGCGCCGATTCGCTCCAAATATAGTCGCTGTACTACTTGTACTGTCTCCTACGTTGTCAGGTATCTACATCAATAGATTCAACACAGTCATTTCTGTTACCGGCTTTATGGTGCGTTGCAGTTTGTTCTGCTGTCTCCAACAAGTAAACCGGAGTCGAGCTGCACCTTTGGCCTTTGACTATACCCACTAAATGTCTGAAAGTCTGCATCTGTTTGTTGTCAGAACTGTCTCTCCTAGGACAGCAGTCTTAGTGAACTATAAAGCCTTTGCTACTATGTTACGCGGTATGGTGTGTGTGTATATATATATATATATATACTCCTTACATTATATTAATGAATGTATGTATATATGTACGTATGTACGAATTTATGTATGTATATAAATATATATATATATATGTATATATATATATATATATATATATATATATATATATATACACACACATATATATATATACGTGGAACCAATAATGGCATATGGCAGTAAATCATGGACAATCATCATGCAAGCTAATATATCTTTGGAAGCAACGAAGATGGGGTTTTACAGAAGAATACTGCAGATCCCATAGACTGCAAAGAAGACTAATGATACAGTACTCGAGGAGGCACAAACACGAAGACAACTTATTGCAAGTATCAGAACAATGCAGTCATCCTTTTTGGGGCATGTTATGAGAAGATTTGGCTTGGAGCACGTTGTGACAAGGGGAAAGATAACAGGAAAGAGAGACAGAGGAAGGCAGAGAGAGAGAGAGAGGATGTTGGACAGCCTAAGAGAATGACACGGGCGACAATAAACACCAGATTTAGTAAACGACACACGTGATAGAAGTGGATGGAGATCCATGATCGCCAACGCCAACCAGCAGGGCACCTGATGATGATGATCTATGAATACATGTGTGTATGTAGAATATTCATGTGTGTGTATGTGTGTGCGTGCGTGTACTTGCTTGCATGTGTGAGTGTGTATGTTTCAGCAACTGTAAAGCGTTTTCTCTTCCGCTTAGATTGTCAACAAATCTTCACATTTGGCGCTCGCTAAGTATCTTTCTTTATACATTTTTGGACTTCTAACCCCTTCTGATGGGGAGAAGAAACTACTAAAGCCCCCAGTCAGGCAACATATACTGGTCAGACATGTTAGTCTGGGTAAGGCATACTATACTGATCAGGCATGTTAGTCAGGGCGAATCATAATATACTGGTCAGAAGTTATTAGTCAGGGTCAGACAAAATATACTGATCAGAAGAGGCGACAAGCGGACTCGCTATCCGCAGAACTATAAAGAAGGAGGCACTCATGAAAAGATACACGAGGACGGAAAGGAGAGACCAGCACAGAGAATACAAGCTAGAAAATAATAGCATGAACAAACTTAACAGAGACGGGCAGACACAAAGCTCTTCAGATTCAAAGCGGAGCATTGCAGAGTTAAGGCCCACCTCCACAGAATGGCTCTAAAAGACACGCCACGTGCGATTGTGGAGCGCCCAAGCAAACACCAGAAAATATTCCCCAGGACTGTCCCACTTATACAGACCAAAGGGAGGATGTCTGGCCCAGAGTGGCGACCATGCTTGAAAAGCTGTGGGGGACCGGCGAAGACACGAAACGCACAGTCTCCTTCATGAACCTCACCGGGCTAGAAGCACAGCATGAGTTGATCCTGAACCTCACCGGGCTAGAAGCACAGCATGAGTTGGCTTGGCTTCGTTTGTTCTCGATCTCCCGCTACCAAACCCTGACAAGGGCTTAAGTCGCAGAATGTAGTCCAGAGAATGGAATGCGTTGTGTCGTAGTTTACAGCTTGACTGTGATATCTGCACCTTTCGGTCCAACACATCCGACTTCAGCAAGCATTTTTTGAGTACCGGGTTAGCGTTCCCTCTTCGATCCCTTATCCTTAGCCAGTCTTCTCTGTTGCAGCCTGTTATCCAGAATCACAACGTTGAGGTGTAGAAGGGTCTTGGCAGCTCTGGCTCGCTGGCCCTGACGCTAGCAGTCAGCTATGGGTCGCTGACCACTGCAGCTCGTGCGCTCACAGCATGAGTTGATCAAAGAAGAAGAAACTGATTGGACATTGGTTAGTCAGGACTAGGCAAAATATACTGGCCAACCCCAAGGCCTGACTTCAACGACGATCTCCCAGGAAACATGTTGTTGTCACTGGAGCCTGGCTAACGAAGTAAGGGATTGACGTAGTCCTCGCAGTAATGAGCGGCAGGCAGATGAAGCCAAGCAAGCACAACCGTGTGGAAGACCCCGGTCAACCTTAACCAGCTCGCTAGGGATGTGAGCTAAGCTCATTTAACGCCCATAACGAGTAATCTTACTCATTGTGGACGTTCATTATCATCAGAACATTTTGTTCTTCATACAGATTTCGTTTTTATTTTCAGCCGAACTTGGTATTTCAACGATTTCGGTCCACGACGCCCTGAGTGTTCCATAACCAGGAGGCTCTTAATGTTCCATAACACGGCGCCCTTAATGTTCTATAACCACATCGCCCTTAATGTTTCATAACACGGCGCCCTTAATGTTCCATAACACGGCGCCCTTAATGTTCCATAACACGGCGCCCTTAATGTTCCATAACACGGCGCCCTTAATGTTCTATAACCACATCGCCCTTAATGTTTCATAACACGGCGCCCTTAATGTTCCATAACACGGCGCCCTTAATGTTCCATAACACGGCGCCCTTAATGTTCTATAACCACATCGCCCTTAATGTTCCATAACACGGCGCCCTTAATGATCCATAACCACGGTACACCAACTAAAAAAAGACACATACTTAACAGTTGCAGTGCGCAGTTGATAGAAATATTGGAATGCCTTCGGCATCCCTGTAAACCAGCCACGGTATCCTGCACACAGTTTTGAGAACCACTGCTGTATCTGAACTTGTAAAGATTTACTAATTTTGTTGAAGCAAAGTTATTTGTTGATTTCATATGCTCTACAGGGAGCTGACAGGTCTTTGATTGATTGAAGCTTATCAATTATGCTGTGTCATTTATTTGTATTATCGTAGAATATCGGACTTCAAATTGAAGACACCTCAAGAAAGATGGGGTTGTTGCTGTTGTTGTTGTTGTTGTTGTTGGTGTTGTTGTTGTTGTTGTTGTTGTTGCTGTTGTTGTTGGTGTTGTTGTTGTTGTTGTTGTTGTCATTGTTGTTGTTGTTGTTGTTGTCATTGTTGTTGTTGTTGTTGTCATTGTTGTTGTTGTTGTTGTCATTGTTGTTGTTGTTGTCATTGTTGTTGTTGTTGTTGTTGTTGTTGTTGTTGTTGTTGTTGGTGTTGTTGTTGTTGTTGTTGTTAGCTACTCGGGCTGAACCGACTTTAACGACTCTTAACGTTTCTTTGGTAGCGGATTACAGGGACTACTTTCATCCCGAAACGTACTCCAGAAAGTGCACGCAAGTCGTCCTGACTGTAGTGCAATTCAAGGCTCCTAAGTAGGCTCACACATATGGGCATTACAGTGTCGATCTCCGTCTCGTTGGCCAGACTGCTGTGGCAACGCCTGCTTGCAGGAGCACAAACGATTCCGTGAGGTCTTGATCAGTATGTTTCGATTGGCCCCGGTTACATGTCGCTTCCAGAAAAATGTCGTCAGTCTGTCGAAGACGGATGTGTCGGAGAGAAAGGTGCAAATATCGCACAAGTTGTAAACTAGCGACACAACGCATTCCGTTCTCCGGACTACATCCTGCTACTGGCAAAAGCCTGTTCAGGGCTTGGTAGAGGGAGATTGAGAACGAGCGAAGAAGAAAGAAGAAAGTCGTTGATCAAATCCCTGCCGTTATGCAATATAGTCGTTTCTACAAGTGATTGTGGGCTGTTTAGTTCCGTACAATGTTCAATTTTTCTGGCCTCGGACGAAGAATCTCTTTACTAACATCGCCAAGAGCCGTACAATTCAGAAAGATGGTGTTCAACAGTTTCGTAGAGGTGTGTGCACAGCCGGCACTCTGGATTATTTTCTGGTTGGAGTTTGTTGATCAGTCGCACTACTCTGCCTTCCCCTGACCACTAGGTTAGCAGAGGCACCGGTTGCTTGGGTGGGTCCCCTCGAGGCTGGGGGCCCGCCACCGCTCCTCCCCGGTTGTAACTTGTAGGAGCGACACCATGACGATAGGGTTTCCTGATTGTTTCCGATTCCTGCGCCGTAGATGACACACTCTGTCTTCGGCAGGTCGGGTTGAGTTTTCTGTTTTTGGTTGTCTCCCATAGCCTTTCCATCTCCCGATGGTACCTGCAAGGCAGTAGGTTGGTTTGTCTACCGTGGTTTCCTTCCCGTGGCTAGAGCATATAGCGGCTCTTACCAGCTTGGTGTATCCGTTGTAGGACACATGGGGTATTTCAGTGGGGAAAGCAGTGCCACCTGTTGTCCCACCCCATCCTGCTGGAAAACACCGCCGGCTGGTCCACGACTGCTCATTCGTCCAGTTATTATACCTGGCTTATAATCGCAGCTGACGCTCCATATCTGGAGGTCGTTCCACTATCCGCCACCTGTGGACGTGCCTGGTTGGGGTCGGTCGCCCCACTATCTGCCACCTGTGGACGTGCCTGGTTGGGGTCGGTCGCCCCACTATCCGCCACCTGTGGACGTGCCTGGTTGGGGTCGGTCGCCCCACTATCCGCCACCTGTGGACGTGCCTGGTTGGGGTCGGTCGCCCCACTATCCGCCACCTGTGGACGTGCCTGGTTGGGGTCGGTCGCCCCTGTTCTCTAGGGTGGTTGGAGTATGTTCAAGTGACTTAAGTTGTTTTCGTTGAGTGCGGATCCTGAATATGGCGCTTTGATCAATCCTTTTCAAGGAGCTTGATGTTGTCTTTGTGATTTGGGAGTGGTCTCGAGGTAAGACGTCGGCCTCAGGTGTTGTAGGTCGCGGGGTCAAATCCCGATGGAGGTCGGAATTTTTTCGCTTTCCCGGATCTCTAGGTAGTAGAGATCGGACGTCCGTGTGCGGTGTCGCGCACGGTAAAAATCTCTTTGCATTTAGAAATCGAAAAGAGTAGGCTTAACGGCCGCTGCCCGGACAACATTACAAAATTCTAGTTAAAAATCTACCTAAATTATTTCTACCTCCCCCCTGGCCTTGTAAGCCGTAGGAAGTTGTAAAATACTTACTACATATAGTCGATGCCTTTGGCTACCTGGCAACATGCCTGTTTGAATACCAGGATTCCAAGTATCCAATTCTTCTAGGACATCTGCATTTTTTCCTTGGTATCTTGTGGGTTTTTCTGGTGATTTCTTAACGGTACAGGAGAATTTTGGTCTTTCTCATGATCTTTTGAAACGGTCCTTACTCATCGCTGAGGGCGAGTTTTGGTTCAAGAAGAATCAAAATCTCTCTTCTCTCTTCTCCCTTCTTCTTCTTCTTATTACTTCGTGATATCTTGCTTCTCCTTATTCTCCTTTTTCTTTTTCTTCTCTTCATCTTTGTTCTTCTTCCACATCTTTTTTCATTTTTTTTCTTATTTTTTCTTTTGTTCTTTTTCTTCTCCTGCTTCTTTTTCTTCTTCCTCTTTTTCTTCACCCCAGTACAACACCTTATTGACTCAGATATTCATGTACTATTGTTGCTAAAACTTTCTTTAAAACAAAAGCGGCCACTACATCGTTTGTCATATTCTGAATATCGGGTGTGCAGTTCTTTCAGTTAGAGAGTCTTCTACCCTGATCGCTTCCTACGACATGCTGTTCTCCTTGCTTGCACACATGGATCTCTCCCGTACACCGTCTGGGGCATGGTCGGGCGTGTAGAAAGAGAGGTCTCTCGGATATCAGTTTTTTGAGAACCATTGGCTGGCTAAATCTGAGCGTACAAACGAGAGTTTCCGAGTGCGCTGGGTGGTTGACATACCTAGCATTCCTGTTGTAAGTTCGACGGTACATATTTGAGAGACGGGTCGGAAGCCAGTATAGACGCGTCACTCTCAGCATCATCATAGTATTCCTGTCACTCCAGATGGTGGAGTGTAGATACCTGCTATGAAATTGGCATTCATTTGTTTGTCGTCCCTGGTAAAAGTTTGCATTATTCTCATTTTAATAAAATGTTGACCTCAAATCGTATGAATATGTTTATATTGAACGATTTTATAAAACGTAAAGGCACAATAAGTTCAGTTCAATTCATCCCGTAACCCGCAAGGTCGTTGGGACACACTTGAAGACACTCCCACAATCCCACGCCATCCCTCTCTGTCCGCTGCTGCCAGTCGTCCCTCACCGGGACAAAGGTTTGACCACTCAGTGATGTTGCCTGCTCATCTCTTTCTTGGACGTCCCCGCCCTCTCTTTCCTGGTATCAGAACCATGCAGTATCGAATTTGTAATTCCGCTGGACCTCGTCGCGTACCCATACCAAGCCATCTTTCTCCATTTGAAAGCCGTGAACAGATCATCAAAAGGCAGAATTACGTTTTCCAATCTTCGTTGTATTTCTACGTTCGTGACATGATCCTTATATGTAACATTTAAGAGTCTTTTAAAGCACCTCATTTCCATTGCATTTATTCTGCACTGGATATCCGCATAATGGTCCAAGTCTCACAGGCATACACAAATATTGAGGTCACCAATGAGCGCATTAGTCTAACTATCATGCCGAGGGCGAGCCGCTTATCCTGCCATATGGGTTTCAAACGCCAGAAAGAGAGCTGGTAATAATGTCTAGGCGTTGAACGAGAAGAAGGAAGTAACACGCAAAGCTACCAATTTCTTGGAAGTGTTAGCTAAGGAGTTTAAAAGCGAGCAATTGGAGGAGTTCATTACAGGTCTGGGTAATGATAATGCCCTCCAGAAGTATGCATCATGGAAAGACTATAAGCCAGCTTATCCCCAACATTCAAGACAACACAGGAAGTCTTTTGAAGACAGACGAAGAGAACGGTCAGAGTTTTTTTTTCAGTCGATATGTTGCCCAGAGTGGCAAATGCGACAAAGATGCCCGTCAGGAAAATCGGAAAGGCATCTTAGGCGCAGCCATCAGAGAGGGGGGCTTATGTAGACCGTATCACTGAGGTGGAGGTCGCAAATAGCCTCCGTACCAGCAAAAGGACTGCCCCAGGTCCTGATGGAATACAGTATTGCCAAATCAAGCAGTTGGATGAGACAGAGATAATACATATGGTGAAAGAGTTCAACCACACTATAGAGAAGTCATCTGTGCCAGAGGACTGGCTTCATAGCTATCTGTGCCCACTACCTAAACCTGGTAAGAACTCCACGCTTCTCTGCTAACGGGAGCACATGCTATCCATACGCTGGGCAGCTATAGAACAGCGAAGGAGAGCTGGAGCAAAGCTGGAACTTTCGCGTGTCATGTGTACGGGGGGGGGGGGGGGGTTTCAGTCAAAACAAGAAACAGTCGCGGTTGCACTCGACCTGGAAGACGCGTACAACCGTGTCGATTTTGGGACTTTTATTACATGTCTGAAGCAGTGTGGTTTAAACCCGTGGCTGGTTAGTTGGATATCAGCTGCCCTGATGGAAAGAACAGTTGCGCTGCGCGTGGGATCGTGGACATCAGAACCGAGGCGAACATGTCCAGGAGTGCCTCAAGGGTCTCCGCTCTCACCGGTGCTGTTCAACATTTACACAGTAAAAGTTGCCAATATTCAACCCACAGGGACAGGGCGAACGCTGATATTTGCCGATGACATCCTAACGCACAGGACTAGTTCAGGCAGGCAATAGTTGGTCAAAGACATCCAGGAAACCTTGCAAGCAATCTCACAGTGGTGCGGCGACTCAAGCTCCAAGATCAATCCGAACAAGGCCTGCATGCTGTGGTGC
This sequence comes from Ariolimax columbianus, assembly GCA_036924085.1. Taxonomy (NCBI): domain Eukaryota; kingdom Metazoa; phylum Mollusca; class Gastropoda; order Stylommatophora; family Arionidae; genus Ariolimax; species Ariolimax columbianus. The sequence continues at coordinate 31,521,781 of JAVGWX010000008.1, read as the reverse complement.
TTTTTGAATGATTCCATAGTAAAGGCTGAGCTCCCAGGCATCACTTTTGACATGTTACACCATTGACAGGTGCGACAAGTTGAAATACCTCGGAGTGACATTTGATTGCAGTCTCTCCTATAAATGTCATGTTGACCAAATCGTACACAGATATATAAGAGGGTTAGGAGCACTCAAGACCATGGCTGCTGCCGAGTTGGAACAACGCCTCCTGTTCATCCTATTTCGTCAGGTCGTGTTGTCTGTCATCGATTACGGACTAGGCATCCTCACACTATCAAGAACACAACGTGAAAGGTTGGACCGCATCCAGAATGCAGGTATGCGACTGGCTCTGGGCTGCACTGAGATCCCCGCTTGTGATGATGCGGTACATGTTGGGATTGTTATCGGTGACATCCGGACATACACTGACACAAGCCAAAGCCTTTATGCGTGTCACCACAGACACTCGACACCCTCTGTACTGTAGTATCACAGGCATGAAGGGATCAAGAATCAAGAGAGGGTCGTCATGGATGGTACAGGCAGAGACAACAATCGGACACTTCACCCCAGCTGAGACGATAGCCAAAGGGGAAGAATGGTACACACTGGTGATAGAATGATAGAGTACCAGCGAGTTATCATAACCTTAGGCAAGGAATGCAGAGAACGGGAGAGCAGAGCACGAGGTAAATCAGCTGATAACTGAGAACACGCAGAAGAGTGATGCCGTCACCGATGGATCAGTGCTGCGCAGTGGGATATCAGGCTGGGGTTTCTCGGCTAGAGTGAGAGGACAGGTCGTTGCTGAGCGCAGTACGGCATACATGTCAACAACCTCCAGTTTGAGAATGGCGACGGAAGCAGTGACCTCAACACTGAAATGGATATCTGAGACTTCTATAACAAGAGCAGTCATTGCGACAGACGCGCAAGCCGTACTCCAGAAGGTGCAGAAGGGATGGCTTAGGTACGAGTGGATAGCAGCTGTCGAGACCTCAAACCTTAAGGAGTTCACATGGATCTACTGTCCTGCCTAAGCTGAAGTTCAGGGCAATGAAAGAGCTGACATCTTGGCTTCACAAGTCTCCATCATGGGCATATTAGTGATGGACAGAAGTGACATTTTGAAATCAATCAATGATCGCCTGCTAGATGAGGACACCGCAATAGATAAAGCAGTAATCTACAGACTTCAAAGTTTCGACATCAAACCAGATTATTCGAGCGGAGTAGGGCGCATGAGAGGACGTAGCAGGAGAGTGTACAACCAGCGAGCTACAGGGACCATCAGCATCTATACCCTGCGCCATTTGCTGAGAGAGACTGAGCACCTATAGGTATACCCGGAGTGCAGTGTCGTCGATTCTTAGAAACAAAAACAACAGAAATAGAAGCACACTGTTAGTCTGTGCCATTGTGGCAATTATCTCAGGCTGCGAGCCCTCGTCACTGATCAGGCACTACGCGTCCTCATATAACCAAAAAAAAACGCTCGATGATTTCACGAAATTGAGGTATGTGTGGATTATAGTATGAAAATCAACATAGAGAAAATCGAAGTTATGACGACTCCAAGAAAAGAAATAAAAACAACAAAATTCATACAAAACCAAGGAAAACAGATGAACAATTTCACGTACCTGGGAAACATAATCTCAGCAGATGGCAAAGGAGACGCCAAAATCCAAAACAGATGTAATACAGCAAGTCAAATCATTAGGTTGACTCTACACGCCAACACTGTAAAATGACTGCCAGATTGAGAGCACTCTCATTGGGTCTAATAGGGAACATGTGCTGGAATTAGACCCACGGAAGACAGGTCAGTTTTACCCTCTAAATGAAAGAGCGTTGCTACGGTAATCCTGCTCAGCCCTAGAGAAACGCAGGTTTCAGACACTTGGTCATCGACTGACTAAAAAGCCCTCTATTGATTCGTTGGGTCTAATCGTGAACGGGTGCTGGTATTAGACCCTCGGAAGACAGGTCAGTCTTACCCTACTAATGACAGGGTGTTGCTACGGTAATCCTGCTCAATTCGAGAGGAGTCGCAGACATTTGTCCACGTACTAGGCTCATAAGCCAACAACATCTCCGTGCCATAACCAGGCTTATCCCCTGGTCAAATGCACTCCTTCGAGAGAAATCGCAGGTCGCTGACATTTGGTCCACGTGCTTGGCTGATAAGCCAATGGTGCGAAGTTACCATCTGAGGGACTACGGCCGAACACCTCTAAGACAGAATCCCGCCTTAATCTCAGCACCGCTGTGATGGGAGGCTACGACATGGCTGGGACCTGGGGCTCGCGTCTCAGCCCGGCCCGGTCAAGCCGCAGAAATGCACCTGGTTAAATGCACTCCTGCCTCGCTCTTTACCTCTGTCTGCTATCAGTCATCCCAATGGACGCAGAAGAGATGCAGTCCAGCGGACATTGCACCCATGCCCTATTGTGACAACCTCCCGGGTGGCGGGGAATGCTAGGCGTACCATCACTACAGATGAGCCGAGAAAATAAAGGAAGCAAAGAGATACCTCACTCACATGCACATGCTACGTTTCTGGCAGGACGTGACGATCCTGAGACACAGTCACACTGGACTGCCTCTCTTCCGGGATAGTACAAACTAGTACATAGTCCATCATATCATTGCCAAACCCTATAGACACGAGTGGGGAAGACTCGATAGTCCTGCAAGACAACTTCCCTAAGAGAGACAACTCTGACCAAAAACAACTGCTGCCTTGCAGTTAGGCTGGGGACAGCCAAAGGCTAAGGAGGGCATCCCTACAGAAACGCCTGTTGAAATCGGATGCACTGAGCCACAGGCTTAACAAAATAAAAACAGTGCAACGTAAATATCGCTGTAAACAGCGTACGATGAAGAAGAAGAAGAAAGAAATCATTAGGAAAATGTCTCCGATATTACTATGTAAACACAATGGATACAAAAAGAACGCTATACAACACGATTTCTTACCACATTGTGCTATCAGTGCCAGAATTGGACATTTACAAACAAAGATAAAAGAAACATTGTAACAAAAGAGATGAAATACCTGCGAAGAATGCGTGGAGTAACAAGAATGAATAGAATCAGAAACGAAGCTGTTCGTAGACAAGTAGGTACACCACCAGTGTTAGACCTCATCAAGAGATAACAAACCAAATGATTCGGCCACGCAACATGTCAAACACCAGAAAGCAATGCTACACAGATACAATGAATACAAAACCAAGTGCCGACCACGCAAAAGATGGTTAGCAGAAATTACAGAAGCAGTAAAGTTCCCCGTGTACGAAGCACATACTAGAGCCCCACAAAGAAACCTCTTCATAATCTGACACAGAAAGGCACACATAGGACAAAGACGGAAAGCAAGAAAGATAACAAGACACGACTGGAACCGATATTGAGAAGAATAGGGCTACTAACTTTCCAATCATATCGTAAAATGGGACTAAAGAAGGCTATGAATGGCGATAGCTGCTTCAAAATGAAAAAACAACCTGATTGCTATTGAAGCCACTACTGCAAATTATTTTATATGTGTATGTTATTTTTCCTGTTTATGGACGGCTAATTCAACTTTAGTTATTGCATTCTGTTGGTTATATTGGGATGTGACTATCTTTTCTTGATTTCTGACCGTGAATGCTGTTAGATTCTGTGGTTTGAAACTTGGACGATATCTGTTTTTCGCGAAGTGTGATGACTTCTTTCCTTCCTCGGTACTTATTCTTTCATAACTCATACAGATCCAGGTACCCGTTTACAGGTCTGTAAACTAGAATATGGTGGGATTCAGATTTAGCGAGTTTGTATTATCTATATCTGGAGCCTATAATTAATCAGATACATTTTGTCCTACGGTCCTTGTTTCGTGGATCAGAAAGGTCCAGATTGGATATTAGGAAATATTTTGTCAGATAATGGTGAATGCTTGGAATGCATTACCTTAGAAGGGGGTGGAGGCAGAGACAGTTAATTGAAGAATAGATTGATTGTACATAGCTTTTAAAGCCGGCAAATGTGACTGGTTTACAGACTCTGATGAGTCTTCTAAACCAGTATAAAAACGTTAAGTTAAGTTAAATTATCAATTCTTGAGTTCGTCGTTTGTTCTCAAATAACATCAATACAAAATACAACCCATGAAGCGATAGTCAAACTGTATAAAGCATTAGTTAGACCTAGATTGGAACATTGTGTTCAGGTGTGGAGTTCTTATCGTAGAGGGGGCATAAACATGATGGGAAGGATACAAAGAAGAGCGAGAAAACTGATTGTGGGATTCCGGAATTATAGTTATGAGGAAGGACTCAGAAGAACTGGCATACTGTAATGTCTGGAAATGAGAAGAATTCGAGGTGACTTAAGACCGGTTTATAAGATGATCAAGGAAAAGGACAAATTAAATAACACGTTTTTCAAAGTACAGTCGGCTACAAGAACAAGATGGCAGAGCTACGAATTAAGTAAAGAAACGTACATATTAGATATTAGAAAATATTGTTTTAGTCAGAGTGGTGATTGCTTGGAATGCACTGCCACCGAAAATAGTGGGGGTCAGTGTAAATTAAGGCATTCAGGAATAGATTGGATGCACATAGTTATTTTTAGATTAAGTTGAGTAGAAACTGGTTACATACAGCAACTGTAGTCTTCCAAGCCAGCATAAAGAAGTTAACTTGTCAGGGGTGGGAGGGGGGGGGGGTGTCAAAGATGCAGCATAGTTTTCTTCTTCTGCTTCTTCTTCCATCAACTGATGCTTTTAGCCCGGTGAGGTTCAAGAAGGAGACTGTGGTTCAGGTTTTCGCCGGTCCCTCACAGCATTTCGAGCATGGTGCTCCTCCGTCCGGTGCTGCCTCTCATCGTCTGCATCAGCGGGGACGTCCTGCAGGATGTGTTCTGGTATTTGAGAGCCCCGAAATCGCACGTGGAGGTGGGACTTGAATCTGCAATATCCTGTTCTGAGTTTGAATCTTTGTATCTGGCGATCTCTTCCGTGGCGAAGTGGTTAAGCCGTCGGCCTCGTGATCGGTTGTGTGGGTTCTACTCCGGACTCCGCCGTCTTTTTCACGGGTGCTTGATGCGGAGTCCCCTGCATCTCGTAGTCGCCTCCTAGTCGTCTTGTCCTTGACTTGCCACTGGGGTTGGGCGGCTCGAGACGAGAGAGTGAGGATAACAAGTAGCGCAGTTAAATCTTACTAAAAATAGCGCTAGCAAAATTAATTATGCCATCATCGTCTACGATGGACGGCGGCCTTTGTCTTTTTATCTGACCATCTCTGCTAAGTTTGTCTAAGCTGCCATTTTCTGGCTTGTATTCTTTGCCCTGGTCTTCCCACTCCGTTCTCGTGGATCGTTTGGTGGAAGTCTTTTCTTCTTTATAACTCTGTGGAAGGCGAGTCTACGTGTCGCCACTTCCGGCTTTTGCGAGCCCACGTGGCTTATCGTGATCTGTTTGCTGGGACAGCAACCAGATGTTAAATCTTGTTGTTGTTGAGAGTCTATCTTGTTTGGGGCTTGAGATGGCTTTGAATGACCTTTTTTTTATAGTGTAGAAGATGCTGTGAATAAGCTGACGGCCACCAGCGACTGATAGCTGGCTATTTGCATTAAAACCCTATTCCGCCTCCAAGTGTCGGCCCAGGGAACAACCTGCGCTTGTTAAGTCTGGCTAATAGGAATCGCTGGGAACGGTAGACCGGTACACACAATTACGTTGCTAAAATCGACGTGTTCCGTCCGAATGACGCAGATATCGCAGCCTCGCTGTGAACTACGATAGATCGTGCTTTTAAGATCCTCGCTGTTCTCTGTGTTATTTTCATCAGTTTTCGTGTCTCTATACATTGTACTATCTTCTATGTGTATTTCGCTCCCTCCCTCATTGGCTGATCTCCCCTTTTCCATATATCTTACATTGGGCGTTCAAGTCAGTTTAAGTGCCATTTCCGCATCGAACGTCGTCGGCAATGTATCTGATGTGTACTCTGTCTTCGTAATGGTGCAATCTGACAGGCTTTTACCAGTCCATTTCGTGATGTTATCCGCCAACTTGTCTGCTTCTTGGACAACAGCCATTCACCCTACCCTCTTCAACCAGTCTTGTAATTTGGCCAAAATATCTTAACTGTCTAACCTTGATTTCGGTTATTAATTCTCTTTTACCCCAAACGTTTTAAAGACCTACACATTTGTTTTCCACATACGTTCATCGATTGATTTGAGGAAGAATTGAAGGTATTAGGTGATCCTATAAGATATATGACAGCTGTTTCTTCCTGTTGGTTCATTGATTGATTTGAGGAAGAATTGAAGGTATTAGGTGATCCTATAAGATATATGACAGCTGTTTCTTCCTGTTGGTTCATCGATTGATTTGAGGAAGAATTGAAGGTATTAGGTGATCCTATAAGATATATGACAGCTGTTTCTTCCTGTTGGTTCATCGATTGATTTGAGGAAGAATTGAAGGTATTAGGTGATCCTATAAGATATATGACAGCTGTTTCTTCCTGTTGGTTCATCGATTGATTTGAGGAAGAATTGAAGGTATTAGGTGATCCTATAAGATATATGACAGCTGTTTCTTCCTGTTGGTTCATCGATTGATTTGAGGAAGAATTGAAGGTATTAGGTGATCCTATAAGATATATGACAGCTGTTTCTTCCTGTTGGTTCATTGATTGATTTGAGGAAGAATTGAAGGTATTATGTGTCTTCTAGAATATATATGACATAGGGAGGTGATGAAGTGATGCAAAGAGAAATACTGAAGGAGATAACAATTAGACATTAAAAATATTGTGGACATATAAAGAGACATGACACACTGATGAAAGCAATACTGGAGGGAAATGTAATGGTAGGTGGGCAAAAGGAAGACATCGCTAGAAGTGGGAACACAACATCAAGAGATAGACTGGCAACAGTTTGTCGGAGTGTACCATCAAGGCAAATGGAGAGATATGCTCAGACAACCATACAACAAAGTCTGACTGGCACAACATGGGGAGCAAAGCCAGATGTCCTCAGAACATCAGCACGCGCTCTATGTTTCTCGGTAGCTGAGTACGCCGCACCAGTCTGGAAGAACTCTGCGCATGTGAAACATATAGGTACAGTAATAAATGAGACAGGCCTAAAACCTAGACCAACTGAAAAAATATTCCCTATAATCGGCATAGCGCCACTAGAGATACGAAGAACTGTCGCGTCAGAGATAGAAAGAGAGAAACAGGTAAATGACCTAAGACACTCTATGTTCGGACATCAGGTGCAGCGAGCAAGACTAAAGTCAAGACGAAGTTTCTTACAGTCAACCCAGCCCCTACATACTAGTCCAGGAAAACGACGCATCGAAAGTTGATCGAGTTACGGGAGGAACCTGTGCCTGGACATCTTCTGCCCTACGCAACATAGAAGTAACTAAATAGACTTCAACTGGTGTATCGCGATGCAGGAAAAACATGAAAAGATGGGGATACAGGGATGATGAAACATGCGAATGTGGAGTAACACAAGACCAGGACCATCTGATGATCTGCCCAAACTTCCCGGAGACTTGTAGCATGGATGGCCTTCTGAGTGCCAGTGACAGGGTAATCTATGTGCCTGAATACTGGAAGACTGAAGTCTGACGTAGTGCCTAGGAGACGGGAAGTAAGTACAACAAAGTCTTAGGACGGACCAAGCAGCTTATGACGATGTGGAACAAATAAATCTCCTCCAACGTATTGTCACATTCAAGTGAGTGTATAAATTAAGCATTAAAACTAGTACATACAATTTTAGACTCATCAGGTGTTATATACATTCAACATTTTTAAACGGCTAAGAAACATGGACAATACAACAAACAGCTGGAGAACAAAATATTGACCCTCCGCCGCCGAAGACAGGTGTGTCGGACCGAAAGGTGCAACTATCCCAGCGAAGCTGTAAACTAGCGACAACGCATTCTGTTCTCAGGACTACATCCTGTTACTTGCGAAGACCTGTACAGGGCTTGGTAGCGGGAGATTGAGAACGAACGGAGAAGAAGAAGAAGAGAGACCCTCGAAATGTTGTTATACAGGCGAATGTGTCGCATTTCGTGGAAAGAGAAACAAACTAACAGCGGTGTCCTGGTGAGGATAGGCGTAGGTACATCGCTTTTAACATTAGGCTAGTCAGATATTTAGGTCATGTAAAGAGGCACGATATCTCATTGAAATCAATATTGGGGAGGATTGAGGTAGGCGGACAAGAGACGGGCAGCGCTATAAGTTAGAGAGCAACATCAATAGATGGACTAATGTCCGCTTCACAGAGTGTCCCGTCAAGATAAGACATGCTATTTGAGGTCCATTGGAGCAAACCTTAATTGCGGAGGTGGCATTTGCCTTGAATTGAATACATTCAGTTGTCGTTTTGTTTATGTAACATATTGGAAATAATCATAACCATCTTTCAAGATAATTGGATGGATCATTTAACAACATATTGGAAATAATCATAACCATCTTTCAAGATAATTGGATGGATCATTTAACAACATATTGGAAATAATCATAACCATCTTTCAAGATAATTGGATGGATCATTTAACAATCTAAAGACGAATAACCTACATGGTGTTGTGATCCGCTCATTGTAGTTGAAGTATTCAGGAATGCTACACATTTCCTTATTGGGCGAAGAAAGTTGGGACACAGAGATAACCAGGAAATAGTAGGGAAAGGGAACTGATATGCCAGCTAAATAAACTCTCAGACCACAATAAAATCACCCTCTAGTGGATTCCAGCTCACTGCGTCATACCAGATAATGAATGGGCGGACAGACTGGCCAGGGAGGGAAGACAAAGAGAATAATTCACCCACCCAGGGTCACTGCCAGAAGTCAAGGCTCACATTGAAGAAAAAAATATAAACAACAGTGGATAGAGAGAACAAACAGTAAATACCCATATGACCCATTCAATACACTGAATAGGAAACAGTATACCACAATTTTCGGCCTCAGAACATGTCATTGCAGACTAAATGCACACATGCATAAAACGAAAGCAGCCCAGAATGCACTTTGCACATGTCAGAGAGGACTCCAGACTCCAGAACACATCCTGCAAACATGTCCACTGCACCAAGGCTCCCGTGAGAAGACCTGGTCCGAGAAAAGACACATACATGACAAACTGTGGGGAACCATTGAGGACCTGCAACTGACGTGTCACTTCATGGAGGCAGCCCATCTGGTGGCATAAAACGAGCATACGAAACCGAACGCAAACAAGAAGGACTCAAATATGGCTTTGTAAATCCTGGCGTTAACATCTTGCCTTGTTTTACAATCCTCGTCAATGTTTCTTCCCACGTAAGCACAATAGTTCACTTTTTTTATAATCTGACTATTAATCTTATTAAAAATGTTTTTCAAACATTTGATTCACGATATCTCATATATCATGGCGCCAGAGTTACAATATTGTGTGTGTATTTTCTGCTGTCTTTATAAATTATCGAGCTGTCACTCATTCTCTGGAATGTCGTACAGACTTAACATTGCGGGATCTGTGTTCTTGTGTCAAAGGTGAATTTTTTTGTACGTAGCTAGATCTTTAAATAGGTCAAGGTTCTTAACTCTTGGGTGGTTGTACAAGGGAGGTGACGCCTGGACAATTTATCACAAATGCTTTCTTGTCGGTTCATAGTTTTTTTTGGGGATAGAATTGGATGTGTGAACGTCAATGTTACTTTCATTTGTAGTATTAGGTGACTCCTAGAAGATATATGACAACTAATTCTTCCTGTTGGTTCATTGATTGATTTGAGGAAGAATTGAAGATATTAGGCGACTTCTAGAAGATATATGACAACCTAATTCTTCCTGTTGGTTAATTGATTGATTTGAGGAAGAATTGAAGATATTAGGCGATTTCTAGAAGATATATGACAGCTGTTTCTTCCTGTTGGTTCATCGATTGATTTGAGGAAGAATTGAAGATATTAGGCGACATCTAGATGATATATGACAACCTAATTCTTGCTGTTGGTTAATTTAATGATTTGAGGAAGAATTGAAGATATTAGGCGACTTCTAGAAGATATATGACAACCTAATTCTTCCTGTTGGTTAATTTAATGATTTGAGGAAGAATTGAAGATATTAGGCGACTTCTAGAAGATATATGACACCTAATTCTTCCTGTTGGTTAATTTAATGATTTGAGGAAGAATTTAAGGCGTTAGGCGACTCCTAGAAGATATACTAAGCGCCATTAAAAACGCTTCGCTAAATTCTATGAACCGCAACTCGTTGTGCTAAATTTGAAGAAACTAAAACTGATTTTACATTGATGATTCATTTACGGACCTAAATTTGTGATATTGTTAAACATGAGACAATTCAGAGGCGATTCCTAAAGTTGTTAACCTAGGGGTAAAAACAAAGAGTGGCATTCACTGTCATCAAGTCACAGCCATTTTTAATGTGTGAACCCCTATAGGATAAATACAGGTTTGGCATCGGCGTCTCATGCTACTGTAGAGTGTCTGGAAAAAAATGTTTTGGGTATGGCCTTCCCTGCTGCAAGGAGTGCCCTCTCCAGATCATCCACATCGCTAGTGTCATGTTGGTGAATCCTTCTGTTCAGTTCATCCCACGCGTGTTCATGTCAGGAGAGATTGCAGGCCAATCCAGTACAAGAAAAGGTTTCTGGGCTAAGAAATTCCTGGTGCCGTTAGCTGTGTGAGGCCTAGCGTTATCGTGATGAATGATTTCCAGATGTTGGTGATTCTGGAAGAAAGTCGCTACGATGGGATGCAGAACTTGATTAACCTAGACGTCAGCGGTAATGCTAGCTCCGATAACAGAGAATCCATCCCACACTGTGCTAGTCAAGTATCTCTATAGTTAGACGCTGGATTCTCAAGATACTTCTGTTAGACGCTGATTCTTGAGATACTTCTGTTACACGCTGAATTCTCTAGATACTTCTGTTAGACGCTGGATTCTCAGCAGCGATGTGAATAGTAGTACCTAAGATGACTAAGGTGTGCGTGTTCCTCGCGACGCACTACTATATCTGTTTCAAACACTTGCTATGCGAAACATCAATTTAATTACTAATTACCTCTCCTAGATATGTTGCTGAACACCTAGACTTTCGTGGTAAAAGATTGTCTGTCAAGACCTCTCTTTCTTTGGGCTCCAATAATCGATCTGTTTCTGTTCACCTTTATCAAGACGGTCTTGTTCTCTTAGTTGCTCGATGCCGACTGATATCGACTTGTTCTCCACGCTGCTCGCACCGTAATGAATTTGTTCTCTTCTCTTTGCGCTATCTCGCTGCCGACTGATGTCGACTTCTTTCTCCGCTCTTTGCTCTTGAATAAATCTTAGCTCTGGAATGATTTTCGACTTGTTCTGTCCGCGGCTCGCACCCGAATAATTATCGACTTGTCTCTCCGCTATCTAGCACCCGAATGATGTCGACTTGTCTCTCCGCGCGCTGCCGATCGATGTCTGCTTGTTCTCTCCGCCGCTCGCTTCCGATTGACATTGACTTGTCTCTCCGCTGGCTGGACCGGGAGTAGGAGGCTCACCCTGGGGGCAACTCTTCCCCTTCTCCCTCTCACCTCACTCTGTTTCACTTAACTCTGTCCTACAGTCACACTCTTGCACAGCTTTCACACGCGCCCTTATGGTGAGGCCCTTCCATTGCACTTTGGTTGGGCTAGCTTCTGAGGGCGCACAAACCTAGCATAGGGACATGCAGACGCACACATGCATCCAAGCACTGGTTTATGCGTCCTGATATCGCCCAATGGACTACGGTCTGGCGTGGAAAATGGCGCGCCTCCGCCAGTATAAACTAGTGAGGCAAACATCTAAGCAATAAAAACCTGTTGATAGCAATCATCACTACTGATCATACTGTAACAGGCGTCTAGGCGGCTAGGCATTATGCAATGTTACGTAATTTAACATCTGCGTGGCTTGGAAACAAACGCTATGTATTCCAAGCATTCCAATGTCCAGATTTGAGTACATCTGAACTGGCTAGCCTTGTAAGTTTAATTCTATAAGAAACAATGGCTGGCTACCGATTATCAATGCTTTACTCCCACCCTTTCTAACTTGAATAAAATATGTCTAAAATCCTAAATGTAACAGATCTAAGCAAGGTAGATTTATTATCTGCCCAACTTAGATCTGTTAAACTTCTTCTTAGCCAGTCTGCTCTGGTGCTGTTATCCAGCATCATCGGGTGAAGGCGTAGAAGTGTCCTGACAGCTCTGGTTCGCTGGCTCTCACGCTAGCAGTCAGCTATGGGTTGCTGATCACTGCAGCTCATGCACTGCTCAGCATCTTGATCCCTCCTATTTCTGTGATCGAATTAAACCGATCTTTGCCTGCCACTTGAGTCACTAAACTTGACATTACTTTATCAGACCTACATCTCCCGAAGTAAACAGTTTGTTTTTCTAATGTTATATTTAGCACTTACGCAATATGTCAACTGTCTCAGACGATTCAAGTACAAAGGTATGCGTACCGGCCTAATTGCTATGTCAGGATGACTTTGTGGGGCAGTTACTCCTGTCCCTGGATCTAATGGGATATTCTCAAACAGGACCACACAGGTGTGTCGTCATACATTCTAAATCAGCGGGCTTCGTCACGCGGCCCGCGGATCACATAGGTCCGCCGTGGCATATCTTGTGGTTTATATCGCGAGTGATCTTCCACTGTTCGATTCTGCGTCTCCTTCTTCCAAAAAGTCTGCAACTGAGATAGCTGATTGTAAAGGAGAATATATGTTTGTTATTCTATTTGCCGGTATGGCTATGCGACATTTGCAAATGTTTGCCAAGGAATACAAGGGGCTTGTCATAAGTCTGTATCCCGACCATGAAGGAGTAGGAGGAGAAAGGTGAAATTTGGCAACGTGCGTATTCCTTCTCAATGCAGCCACCACCTGAATTTATACATTTCTGTCATCTCGGCGTGACCGTGAAAAGATCTTCAGAGTGAAGTAACCTATTTTTTCTAACTAAGCCAGTTATCACAAGCCATTATGAAATCTTCGTCACTGTCAAAATGATTTCCTTTCAGCTGTTTTTTAAGTTTTGGAAAAAAGAAAAAGTCTGATGGAGCTAAATCCGGAGAATATGGTGGGTGTGGAAGAATTTCAATATTGAAACCGTTGGCTATTTGTAGCACGCCTTGCTTTATGAAAGGGCGCGTTGTCTTGAAGCAAAGGCAGAATTTTAGTGCGCACTATCGCTCGTTTTCTAGTCAAAGTCTTTCTTAGTTTGGTAAGGAGATCTGCATAATATTGCCCATTAACCGTGTTGCCATGAGGCAGGTAATCACAAATGCTAGGAACATGGCAGAGAGAGAACAATCTATGGAGGCAAATATCGCCCTCAAAGCCAGCACGGCGAAATACAAATATACTCTAAACCAAACAGCAAGAGAGAGCTGGAAAAACAAAACTGAAAGTCTCAACCTAGACAAAGAAGGGAACAAACTATGGAAGTTAGTTAGAACCATGAATGACGAAACTCCATCAAACAAACAAATTACAATCAAGCAGGGTGACAACATGCTCACTGGAAAAAAAGCAGCAAACACCTTTGTTGAACATTTTGCCAGAGCAAACCACATTGATGTCCCTGCAGATAGGCATACAGACATTAGTGAAGAGCAAAAGGGGCACGACAACATCAATATGGCACCAGAAGATCATATGATGGCAAAACTAACAATGAATGAAATGGAAGAGGCCATGATAACGTTAAATAAAAGGAAATCTCCCGGAAAAGACGGGATAACAAACGAAATGCTGATGGGGCTGGGCCAAACAGCAAAGACGAAATTACTATCAGTCCTGAACCAAAGCTGTAAAAGGGGTATTGTACCCCAGGCATGGAAAGACGCAGTACTTGTACCAGTACCAAAGAAAGGAAAAGATAAAATAGATCCAAATGGATACAGGTCTATCAGCCTACTGAGCTGTGTAGGCAAACTGATGGAACGTATGATAAACGCCAGACTGATGTGGCATCTGGAAGAAAAATACATACTAATTCCACAGCAAGCAGGCTTTAGACAGCACAGATCCACTGAGGATCAGGTCACCCTCATAGCCCAGGAAATAGAAGATGCCTACCAGGAGCAAAAACACACAGTAGCGGTTTGGGTGGACCTAGAAAAGGCATTTGACAGTCTGGAAAGAGGGACTTAAAGTCAAGTTACGAAGAAGTGAAGTTTGTGGGAAAATGTACAAATGGATCAGTCACTACCTCAAAAACAGAACAGCCAGAGTTCAAGTACAAGGGCAGATAAGAAAAAGGTGACACTTGAGCAGGGAGTACCCCAAGGGGGAGTACTGTCACCCACACTCTTCCTGGTGTATATAAATAACATAGCAGAAAATATACCAAGAAGAGTCCATAGCTCAATGTTTGCAGACGATCTGGCTATGTGGACCTCTGAAAAGAATCTTACCATAGCAAGTAATCGGATGCAGCAGGCCCTAACATCGCTGGAAGAGTGGGCGAACTCATGGCTGGTCAAAATAAACGAGGAAAAAACAACATGTACGATATTCTCGCTATCAAACAAACCCCAAAACACCAAATTAAGTCTTAACGGCAAATACTTGCAGCCAAACGACAACCAAAACTACCTGGGAGTCACATTTGATCGGCGCATGACATGGAAAAGTCAGATCGAGAGAAACCGAATGAGAGCCAGACAAAGAATGGCAATCATGAGGAAACTTGCTGGCACAAGATGGGGAGCAGACGAAAGTATACTAAAGAAATTGTACACTGGAAGAGTTAGACCAGTTCTCGAGTATGGCATTGGGCATGGACAACAGCAGCAAAGGCAAACTTCAATTAAATTAGCAAACGCCAAAACCAAGCCATGAGAGTTATAACAGGAGGCATGAAGTCAACGCCAATTTTAGAACTTGAAAAGATTACACAACTGCAATCCATGACCGACAGAATAGACTGCAGAGCCCAGCAGCAAGCAGAGAAACTCAGAAGACTGACTGACCATCCAATGCACCAAAGACTAAACAATTTCGGAAATGGGAAACTAAAGCGGAGAAACTTTGCAGAAATAGCCAAAGCAAAGATGCACGAAGACCCCATGAACGCACTAACAACACCAAAGCCCATCCCTATTGTACGAAAACCTACCTGGAGGCAGCATATATTTCCAGAGGTGGTAGAACATATACCAGGTATTGGAAACAAAAACTGCCAGACTGAAACAGAAAGAAGAGATACAACCCTGAGGTACATAACGAAAAACTACACAAGCATGGACTGGACCCATGCATACACCGACGGTTCTGTAACAAACACAACACAGAACGGAGGGGCAGTCCTGAGCCTACCAAATGGCAGAAAAATAACACTGTCATTGGCAACTGGAAAATACTCAAGCAATTTCAGAGCGGAGGCAGAGGCACTGAGGGCGGCAGTGGAAGAAATGGTGACAGGTAAAAGGAATGAAAGCCATATAGTCCTGCTTACAGATGCCCTGGCCGTAGTCACAGCACTAACAAGCCAGAAAAATACTGAACTTAATGATTTAAAAGCAGTGCTCTGTCAACTATGCCAGCAGTCCGCACCAAAAAGAGTAGTGGTACAGTGGGTTCCATCCAACTGCAACATCCAAGGCAACGTGGAGGCAGACAGACTGGCAAAAGAAGATGCAAGACTACCACAAATAGATACTAGTATGACGTACGAAGAGTCAAAACGGCTTATCAAAGCCAGATACATGACCAAATGGGAAAAAGAACATACTGGCTACACCAAAAACGATGCCTATTACCAGTTGAACCGAAGAGAGCAGGTCACGGTCTTCAGACTTCGCACTGGCCACAATAGACTGAGTTACCACCTATTCAATAAATTGAAGATAGGTGGCACTGACGAATGCACGTGTGGTACAGGGAAACTGACCGCTGAGCATTTGCTGCAAAACTGCCCGACATACGAGGACCAGAGAGAGCAGATGTAGCCATCACCAGTGGCAACACTAGACAAGCTCTATGGCAGTGTCGACAGCCTCAGGATGACCGTTGCTTTTTTCGAAAAAATAAAGGTCGACGTCTGACAGCGTAAGAAGAAGAAGAAGAAGAAGAAGAAGAAGAAGAAGCTGACCCTGATATCTCTGTAATTGTTACTTTCCTATCCTGGTCAATGATTTCCTTCACTCTTGCAACATTTTCATCGTTGCAATCTGAGGATGGTCTTCCTGATCTTGGAAGATCAGGAACATGGGAACGGACACACTTAAACTGCCTACACCATTTATTTTTTTACAGAAGAAAACGGACATAATTCCCAAAACACTGGTTCCATCTCCCTGTGTATTTCTTTAGCTAAATCAATCAGTTAATATATAAATCAAGTAATCAATCAAAATATTTTCAGTTTCATGTGAAATATTCATTCATTCATACGCGTCTCAGTTTCTGTAGACCATGCACGCGGAGCAGTGTGAGTAGCCTCTCCAGGACGCAAGCCTGGGGACTGAATATGGAGACCTTGGGCTGTCCAGACTGCAGGATTCCCATCTCGGCTTCACTGGTGTAATCCAAACGAATGCAAGGCATGTCATTTTTGCAGCAGCTCAGCTGCAGCAGCTGCCGGAATGAGTTTGCAATTTAAAAATCCATCCGCTGTAGATGCTGCCACTCCGGATTTTCTGAATGGGTTTACTCCCATAGCCCTACCCTTTACCCAAGGGTTTCCACAAGGCAGTGGAGTTGTTGACCGTAGATGCTAGTTACTCGAGACATCCGATGATGCTCGCATCGTCTCAGGACTTGCCAGCACTCACTGTGACTTGTGAGTTTGAAATCAGAGTTTCTCCTCTCCTAGGGGAACTGGTTGAACAGGCTAACGAGCTTCGTCTACCCGGGTTTAGAGTTTACCTTCTCTTAGATTGGCTGCCAACCAAGGCTAATGAGCCTAATCTGCCCAGTAGAATAAAGGTTTTCAACAAATATACGATGTCCTTAAAAAATATTGACCATGTCTAAATCTATTGAGGTTTGCGTGTTTTAAGGTTTGCTCAGGATACTCAGTTCATGGGCTAGGGGTGTAAATGGATCGCGTGCTTGGTTTGCAATCCGAACATACCGGGTTCGATACCACTTCGTGTCCAGTTTGACTGAGAATGTCGGGGATTTTTCTCGGTATGACCACTTTTCTACGTGCAGAACGGATTGGCAAAACTATTAGACTGGAGCAGATTACAGATACACACATGCATCAATATACCTGATAATATGTCTACACTACAAACAGATACACATACGCATCAAAAACTTGTTAATATGTCGACAATACAAACAGATACACTCACGCATCTATACACTAGCCAATACGTCCATATTACAAACAGGTACACTCACGCATCAATATACTAGCCAATATGTCAACACTACAAACAGATACACTCACTCATCAATATGCTTGTTAAAATGTCATCACTACAAACAGATACACTCACGCATCAATATACTTGACAATATGTCCACACTACAAACAAATACACGCGCATCTATACACTGGCCAATACGTCCATATTACAAACAAATACACGCGCATTCATACACTGGTCAATACGCCCACATTACAAACAGATACACACACGCATCCATACACTGACAAATACGTCCAAATATCGCCCAAAGGACTACGGTCTGTGGTAGAAAAATGGCAGGCCTTCACTAGTAGAATGCTGAATCCTATAAAAAATTAAAACATTTTAAAAGGCTGTTGTTTTCTTTAAATGTATTCGTGAGCGAATGAAATGGTAGGGTCTGGCGCAACACGTTAACCAAACTCCTACCTCACTTTAACATAGTGCTCCTGACAATTAGTTGTCTTACAGCATTCTGCAGAGTTCATGGTCTCAGTTATCGTCGCAGTATCTGTCTCTAAGTTAAGAACCAAGCGGGGTGCGAAACGTCCTCCCATCATAGCTCCAAAAGCCTCCACTATCTCCGGGTGCTTCAGCTTCTCAACGTCAAATCTTAGACTAGTTACCTCTCTGTTCACAACTTTCTTAAGTCGGAGACACATGGTCATTATCAATAAGTCGTGGTCGCTCCCTATTTCGGCACCTGGGAAACTCCTGAGATCTTAGGGAAGTGAAGAGTAAAGAAGAAGACATTGATTACAAATGAAATACTCGAGTTATGTGACAAGAGAAGATTAATGAAGAGGTCGACGAATGC
Organism: Ariolimax columbianus; assembly: GCA_036924085.1. Taxonomy (NCBI): domain Eukaryota; kingdom Metazoa; phylum Mollusca; class Gastropoda; order Stylommatophora; family Arionidae; genus Ariolimax; species Ariolimax columbianus. The sequence goes on along the minus strand of JAVGWX010000008.1, from coordinate 31,503,519 downwards.
CCTGGACGGGATTACGAAATATTGAGAGATAAATGGAAACATAAAGGCCAAAATGGAAAAGGCCAATGTAGAATGGATAACTGCTCCGTACTCTGATATCGAACAAAATCTGGGAAGAGACGATGCCAAAGGGGTAAATACAATAGTCAACGAACTAGTAAGGCCTATGCAAGGTCGCAATACAACGATAAGAGAGGAAAATGGCTCACAGAAGTCCAAGACATTCGGGCTCGTTGGACAGAGCACTGCTCTGAATGATATAATCAGGAGGGTCGAGGTGACCCAGGAAATGCTATCGCCCCCGACATGAATATGTTAGAGGAGAATCAACCTGATAACAAGAGAGGAAGTAACTGAAGCAGTGAAGATGCTAAAAAAGGGGAAAGATGTGGGTGTGGATAATATCCCAGCAGAGCTCTTACAAGTGGGAGGTGAGGTAATAATTGAGCCCCTGACACACATCTGCAACATAATTAGGCGGACAAGAGAGTGGCCAACCATCTGGATGAAATCAGTGATTTTAACGCTGCCTAAAACAGGGAACTTAAAGATGTGTCAGAACTATAGAACAATTAGCCTCATTTGTCATCCTAGCAAAGTTCTCTAAAGAATAATCTTCAACAGATTCAAACCGCAGGCAGAGAATATCATTTCCGAAGAGCAAGCAGAGTTTCGAGCAGGAAGAATCGCCACTGAGCAGATATTTAAAGTTGAACCAGGTGTAAGACATAGATGCATGCTCTCCTCCTGATCTATTCAATATATATTCAAATAGACTGGAACAGATGATCCTGTCGGTAAAACATAGCCAAGACTAAAATCTGTACCTGAATATAAGTTAACCCAAGATAATAACTTAACTTAACTTAACGTCTTTATACTGGTTTAGAAGACCCTGTAGAGTCTGTATACAACCAGTTACATTTACATCACCTTGCTCTAAAAACTATGCACATACAGTCTATTCTTAAATGCATTAACTGTCTCTGCCTCCACTACCTCCCCTGGCAATGCATTCCAAGCAGACACCACTCTCTGACTAAAAAAATATTTCCTATCTAACCTGGACCTCTCTTTAGTCAGCTTGTAGCTATGCCCTCTTGTTATTGTAGGTGGCTGTATTTTAAAAAAACTTGTTATAGTCTAATTTATCCATTCCTCTGATCATCTTATAAACCTGTATTAAGTCACCTCGAATTCTTCTCTCTTCGAGACACTGTAGGCCGGTTTTTCTGAGTCGTTCCTCATAACTGTAATTCTGGAATCCCACTATCATCTTTGTCGCTCTTTTTTGTATTCTTTCTAGCATGTTTATGTCCCCTCTATGATAAGGACTCCACACCTGTACACAGTACTCCAATCTAGGTCTGACTAAAGCTTTATACAGTTTGACGATCACTTCCTTGCTCCTATGTTTAATATTTCTTTGTATCATACCTAACATTGCATTTGCCTTTTTCACTGCTACCTTAACTTGCTCACTCACCTTTCCTGTATGATTTATTATAACCCCTAGGTCCCTTTCCTTATCTATCTTTCTAATATTGTTTTCTCCCATTCTGTAATTATATTCCATATTGGATCTACCCATGTGGATGACTGTACATTTATCTACATTAAACTCCATTTGCCAGCTTACAGACCATTCTCGAATTTTATCTAAATCCGACATCAATATATCCACTTCCGCTTTAGATGAGACACTACTGCATAGTTTTGTGTCATCAGCAAATTTTGCAATCATGGATCTCATATCAATGTCCAAATCATTTATATATATCAAGAACAAAATTGGTCCCAAAACCGAGCCCTGTGGCACACCACTTTTCACTTCACTCCACTCAGAGTACTCCTTATTTATGCCCGCCCTCTGCCTTCTTCCCGTTAACCAATTTTCAATCCATTTTGCAACTTCCCCACCTATTCCATGTGATTTTAACTTTCGAAATAATCTTTGATGAGGTACTCTATCAAAGGCCTTTGCAAAGTCTAGATAAATAACATCCACTGGCTCCCCTTTATCTATGATTTTAGTAACCTCCTCCATGAATTCTAATAGATTTGTTAAGCATGATCTCCCTCTAGTAAACCCATGCTGACTATTTCTAATTAGATTAAATTTGTCTAAATGCATTACAATGTTTTCTTTGATTATTGACTCAAACAATTTACAGACTATGCTCGTTAAACTCACCGGTCTATAATTTGCCGGATCTGATTTTTTGCCTTTTTTGAATAAGGGGATCACTCCTGCATCTTTCCAATCCCTTGGAACAATCCCTTTTGTAAGTGATTGAGAACATAATATAGCCAATGGTTTTGCTAGTTGGTCTCTAATTTCATACAGCAATTTTGGGTGAATACCATCTTGACCTGGACATTTATTCACTTTCAACCCCTCCAATTTTTTAAAAACCATTTCCTCTGTAATACAGATTGATCTTAATCCCGCTGTATCCATGTCTCTTTGAAAAATATCTATAGGCTCTGGGATCTCGGAGCAGTCCTCCTTTGTGAAGACTGTGCCAAAGTACTGATTGAGCAGATTAGCAGCCTCCCTATTCTCACTTATTATTTTCCCTGTACTGTCTATGAGAGGGCCAACTTTGTCTTTCGTTCTTTGTTTATTTCTAACATAAGAAAAGAAGCTTTTACTCTCAGTCTTGATCCTCTGAGCAAGTTTTTTTTCAAAGTCTATTTTTGCTGTTTTATTCGCTTTCTGAGATATGTTCTGCTTGTCCAAATATTTTACATATGTTTCTTTTGATTTACCTGCCTCTATATATTTTTTCCATGCTTTATTTTTTGCTCTTCTACATTTCACTACAAATCTAGTTATCCACTTTTTACGCTTGGGGTTTACCTCCCTACATGGAACACATTCCTCTTTTAGCGTTTCTAGAACTGTTTTAAAACTTTCCCACTTCTGTTCAACATCTGTTCCTACAACAATATCTTTCCAGATTATGTGGTTCGCTGCCTCTTTCATCCTCTTAACATCTGCCTTAGAGTAGTCGTATGTTCGCGTGTTTATGTTTACTTCTTTCCCTGCAATAAGATCCCAACGGATGATTTGATGGTCACTTGAGCCAAACAGTTCCCCAACGGTAACGTTTTCAATCATATTTTCCTCTGTGGTAAAAACTAGGTCGAGTATGTTTTTGCCTCTGGTGGCTGCTTCTACATGTTGAATTAAAAAATTGTCAGTTATGCACTTAACAAAAGGTTCTGACTCTACAAGTGCTTCTGCCATATCCCATTTTATTTCTGGATAGTTGAATGAGCACAGACAAGACAGAGAGCGAACCTAAAGTTATTATAGAACAACAGGAAATTTAGATAGTCACAAGTTTTGAGTACTACGGCTCAATTATAAGCAAACATTGAGATTGCCTGAAGGAAGTCAGTAGGAGAATGCTTAATTTATTGCAGAGGTGGAATAAAATGAGAAACTTATTCAGTTCAGTTAACGTGCCATCTCCGCATCGAAGATCGGCTACAATTGATATCTAGCGTACTCTTGACATAATGGTGCAATCTGAGAGGCTTTTTGTTCAATTCATCTACTATCTTATCCACCCACATAAAACGTTGTCTGTCGCTTCAACGACTGCCTTTTACCCTACCCTCCAGTATGGTCTTCAACAAGGAGGTATGTCTTGTTATATGATCAAAATAACGTAACTGTCTAACCCTTATTTCGGTCATTAATTCTCTTTTCACTTCCAACTTTTTCAATACCTCCAAATTTGCTTTCTTCTCTTTCTAAAAAATGCGACCCAATCTTCTTTATACCCACATTTCGAAGGATTCTAATTTCAAACTCCAATTGATCTGTTTGGATGTCAGTATGTGTCACATGTTGCTGAATACCATCTTAGCCATACCTATTCTCTAACTGATTTCTTTTTTACAGCTGCCATATTCCGTTATTATATGACCTCTATAGGAGAAACACTGTACCTGTTCAAGTAGTTGATCTTTTTATTTTAATCTGCACACATAGTTTCTTGTCACTTTTCCCAATGGTCATAGTCTTTGTTTTCTTTATGTTTATGTGCAACCTCCTGTAAAAATCTCCTGTAATTCTTACTCACTTTTTTGCCACCAAAACTGTATCATCCGCATATCTAAGATTATTCATTACCACTCCTCCAATGACAATCCCTGGCATGCCCTCTATCTCTTGGAATATTTGTTCTGTGTAGATATTAAAAAGACAAGGGGATAATACACGTCCCTGTCTCACTCCTCTTTTCAAATCTATACTTGGAAAGCATAACTTTCCCGTTTTTACTATAGCAATTTGTTCCCAAAACATATTACCGAACAATCTTATTCTTTATGGTAGAACACTAATAAAATAATGAAAATAAAAGCCCTGCAAACTTGCATCTTTCCTGTGGCAGCGTACGGATGTGAAACGCCGACCATCACATAAACACTTCTGAAAAAGATTGAATCTTTTGATCTAAAATACTACAGGAAAGAGCTCAAAATACCACGGATAGCGAAAAAGAAAAATGCAGATATCCTGAAAAAATTAGACATCGGAAAAAATTGCTAGTAAGCAATATCTTGTTTAGAAAACTGAAATACTTTTGTCATATGAAACATCATGATGGTCTAGAGAAAACGATACTTGAGGGTATGTTGCCTACAAAATTGGACAGAGGCAGATCGAGGAAAAGATGGACACAAGACATCACGGAGGTCATGAAGATGACAACGACAGAGTCGGCGCTTCTGGCCAGAGATCAGGAGTCTTACAGATTGGCTCTTGTGAGAGGACATGCTACATGATGATGATGACGATGACGATGGGAGGGAATATAATTAGGAAAATAGAAAAGGAAAGTGTCCTAGAGATTATTGGAGAGCATACAGGTTAAGATGAGTGACCTAGTCCAGGTACCAGTGAAAATGCAAATTAGGTTTAAAAAAAATTGTCAAACTGCATAAAGCAGTAGTTTGACATAGATTGGAGTGGTCTGCAGTGGTCTTTGTGTATGACAAGGACAAGAATAGCACCACTGCCCCACAGAGAGCATGTCGTAAGAGGCGACTAACTGTGTGACATGACATAACACCGGTCATTGTTAGGTGGTTTGTTTAGATGGCCCCTAACAGGCTGCGGGTCTACTTTGCTCTAGTGTTTGAGTCTATTAAGATGCACTAGCGCATCGGTTAACCACCCTCCGTAAGCGCTTGTCCGAACGCAACAGAGTATTAAGCTGCTCGAGCCTAGTCCGCTAAGCAGGAAACCCTTCTCCCGGCTACATCCATCTTATACGAGAAGCTGGGACCGGCACAGGAGTATCTGTCCCTGTAAAAGTACAGGTCGATTGAACTACGATTGGAATACTGTGTACACGTGTGGAGTAGATATACACATTCTGGAAAGGATACAAAGAAGAGCTACAAATCTTAAAGTGGGATTCCGGAATTATAGTTACGAGGAACAACTCGGAAATAAACGGCGTGTCTAGAAAATGGAAGAATTCCATGTGATTTAGTATATGTTTCTAAGATAACTACAGGAAGGAATAGATAAGACTACAGCTAGTTTTGCACCGTACATCTGCTACAACAGACAAGAGCTACAAATTAACGAGATAAAGGTCCAGATAAGATATTAGGAAATATTTATTTTAGTAGAGAGAGGTGAATACTTGGAATGCACAGCCACAGGAAATAGGGCGGGGGGAATCAGGGTCAATTAATGCATTCAATAATATAATGAATGCACCTAGTTATGTTTAGTTCAAGTGGGGTAGAAGAAACTGGTTGTATACGGACTGTGCAGAGTCTTCTAAACCAGTATAAATAAGATAAGTCCCCCATCTACGGGGCCTAGTATGTGCTTGTGTCTTTCAGCGTCAGGTTTTGAAGGGGTTTCTTGACCGGGGCCTAGTATGTGCTTGTGTCTTTCAGCGTCAGGTTTTGAAGGGGTTTCTTGACCGGGCCTAGTATGTGCTTGTGTCTTTCAGCGTCAGGTTTTGAAGGGGTTTCTTGACCGGGCCTAGTATGTGCTTGTGTCTTTCAGCGTCAGGTTTTGAAGGGGTTTCTTGACCGGGGCTAGTATGTGCTTGTGTCTTTCAGCGTCAGGTTTTGTAGGGGTTTCTTGACCGGGCCTAGTATGTGCTTGTGTCTTTCAGCGTCAGGTTTTGTAGGGGTTTCTTGACCGGGGCCTAGTATGTGCTTGTGTCTTTCAGCGTCAGGCTATGAAGGGGTTTCTTGACCGGGTCCTAGTATGTGCTTGTGTCTTTCAGCGTCAGGTTTTGAAGGGGTTTCTTGACCGGGCCTAGTATGTGCTTGTGTCTTTCAGCGTCAGGTTTTGAAGGGGTTTCTTGACCGGGCCTAGTATGTGCTTGTGTCTTTCAGCGTCAGGTTTTGAAGGGGTTTCTTGAACGGGCCTAGTATGTGCTTGTGTCTTTCAGCGTCAGGTTTTGAAGGGGTTTGTTGACCGGGTCCTAGTATGTGCTTGTGTCTTTCAGCGTCAGGTTTTGAAGGGGTTTCTTGACCGGGGCCTAGTATGTGCTTGTGTCTTTCAGCGTCAGGTTTTGAAGGGGTTTCTTGACCGGGGCCTAGTATGTGCTTGTGTCTTTCAGCGTCAGGTTTTGAAGGGGTTTCTTGAACGGGCCTAGTATGTGCTTGTGTCTTTCAGCGTCAGGTTTTGAAGGGGTTTGTTGACCGGGTCCTAGTATGTGCTTGTGTCTTTCAGCGTCAGGTTTTGAAGGGGTTTCTTGACCGGGGCCTAGTATGTGCTTGTGTCTTTCAGCGTCAGGTTTTGAAGGGGTTTCTTGACCGGGGCCTAGTATGTGCTTGTGTCTTTCAGCGTCAGGTTTTGAAGGGGTTTCTTGACCGGGGCCTAGTATGTGCTTGTGTCTTTCAGCGTCAGGTTTTGAAGGGGTTTGTTGACCGGGTTGACCGGGCCTAGAATGTGCTTGTGTCTTTCAGCGTCAGGTTATGAAGAGGTTATTTGACCGGGCCTAGTATGTGCTTGTGCCTTTCAGCGTCAGGTTTTGAAGGGGTTTGTTGACCGGGTTGACCGGGCCTAGAATGTGCTTGTCTTTCAGCGTCAGGTTATGAAGGGGTTTGTTGACCGGGTTGACCGGGCCTAGAATGTGCTTGTGTCTTTCAGCGTCAGGTTATGAAGAGGTTATTTGACCGGGCCTAGTATGTGCTTGTGCCTTTCAACGTCAGGTTATGAAGAGGTTTCTTGACCGAGCTCTAGTATGTCCTTCGTACATGGGAAGCTTTACTGCTTCTGTTATTTTTGCTTTTTCGTGATCGGTCCTTGGCTTTTCATTTTTATTTGTATAGCATTGTTTTCCGAGGGATACTATCTGGTGTTTGACGTGTCACGTGGCCGAACCATTTGGTTTGATTGATGTCTCTTGATGAGATCAAGCACTGGTGTTGTACCTACTTGTTTCATAATATCTTCCTTTCTGATTCTATCTATTATTGTTACTCCAACCATTATGCGTAGGCATTTCATCTCTGTTGTAAAATGTTTCTTTTATTTTGGCTCTGATAGCACAATTTCGGTAGGAATATCTTCTTGTATAGCGTCCTTTTTTTTATCCATTGTCACATGCTTACATTATAAAATCGGGGACATTTGCCCAATGATTTGACTTGCTTTATTACATCTGTGTTGGATTTCAGTGTCTCCTTTGCCATCTGCTGAATTTATGTTTCCGAGGTATGTGAAATTTTTCCCTATTTTCCTTGTTGATTTTGCATAAATATATTTGTTTTTGTTTCTTTTCTTGCAATCGTCATAACTTCCATTTTGTATATGTTGATTTTCATACCCTAATCCGTACATGCCTTATTAAGTTGTTGATTTGTTCCTGCCGTTGTTTTTCCGAGGTTGCTATTATTGCTTGGTCATCGGCAAAGAAAATTTGATTTAATTTATTACTGAGGTTGTTTCCCTCACTAGTGTTGGCTTTTTTACATATTGTTGAACACTGTCATGACCAAACCTATCCCTTTCTGATTTTCATTTCGCAGCTGCCACCTTCCATTATAATATGCCCCCAAATACGATCAACGACTGTCTTAGAACAAAAACAACATAATCGTATTCAAGTTGACACCCGATAATGTATAAAGAAGATGGCAAAAACGAGTTTATTTATTGTACTTTTCTTTCTGCCATACATAAACAACTTGTACTACGCAGCTAGGTCCCTTACGCCTGTAAACCCCCACAAATCTCTTCGGTACGTATTTACTTTTAACTCAATGCAAATTATGACTCACATATCTGAAATTCCATCGCTGAATATAATGTCCGTGCGGAAAGGGCTATTTCTGGAGAATCAGACACTTACGAAACTATTAAAATTCTCGATTTTTTTTGCTTGGGATTTCGGGTGGGTGTTGTTGTTTTCTGATTGCAAGATCTTCAAAGATGGAATGGAATGCTTGGACTGCGATTACCGCATTCTTGTCCGGTATGCGGGTTTATCATTGTCTGTCGCGGTAGAAGGGACATGCAGGTACGAGATAATTGCTAAAGGATAACGTGACCTGCTATTTCGATGGTTCTCAACATGGGTTAAGAATAGGGGCTAGTTACTTATTCTCCGTGCCTTAGGCATTGCCTCCTCTGCAGACCATGGTTTAAAGGATAGCCGGATTAATCATCATCATCTTTATCACCATCATCATCATCATGATCATGATGTGCCGTTACCCGCAAAGGGGGTTGCCGGTAATTTATCTGCATCTGTCTCTGTCTTGCGTCAGGCTGGTACACGCAGTCAAACTGTTTCCCGACCACATCCCGATGTGATTGTCCATCTGTACCTCTGTCGCCCTTGGGTCTCTTGCCCTCTATACTCTGCTCTCCAAATTAACCGTTAGCAGACTGTCATGGCGCTTGACGTGACCAAAATATTTTATTTTTCTGATTTGTATGTCCTTCAGAAGTGCCTGCTCCAGCTGCAGCTGTTCCAGAACCTCATTATTTATTTTCCTATCTTTCCAAGAAACTCATCCAAATTTTCTGAAAACGCACATTTCAAAGGGCTCACCGTGCTTCTCTACTTTTTATGTCAGTGTCCAGGTTTCTACTCCATGCAAGAATAAAACGAAATGCACATAACATTTTATGATTCTCATTTTTGAAATCTGAGATATCTGCTTTGACAGCAGTGTATCTCTAACGCTGTTAAATGGATTTTAATCCATTGTAATTCTTTAAATGATCTATCTTTCGCAATTGCCATGAGCTGAAATTGGTTGGCCAAGGTATACATAGCTTGACACGTTCCAGAATTTCTCCATTTATGTGGATGAACGCTGTTGGATTCTTTCTTTTTGGTGAACACCATAAATTTTGTCTTTTTGATGTTGATTTCCAACCCATATTGCTGACTTGTGCTGGTTATCTTATCCATTAAGTTCTACAGATGTACTGGATCCTCTGCTATTAACATTGCGTCATCAGCAAATCTGATATTATTGAAACTAGGTCCTCCTATATTAATCATAGAGCGTCTATTACTATGTGGGTGGTTCTGACCTTCACTCTTCGACAACACTTTATGAATTTCTGGAGCATTATTTGGTACTTACAGTTTCCTGTGCCATTTATTATGAACGATTTAGTCCTGGTCATCTTACTTTCCCGGGATATTGGACGTCACACCCTCGCTGCCTTTGCGGGATGCCTGTTTAGGTGAAAGGATTCGGGAGGAAAAATCTGCATTATGTGGTACCTCCAGTCGTCTCGATACTATTTTGCCACTGACCAAAGGTAGCTCAGGACGAGATAGTGAGTTTGCCAAACTTCTTCACTTTAATCCAAATCACCGTGCAAGTCACTGATTGCAGCTTGAGGGACGAACGAACCTAAGAGCAACGTGTTTCCAATGTTCAACCAACCTGTCATCCAAATTGCACGTTTCCAGAAGGTTCTGAGAAGATCTTAGATAATGAAAACTTATGTTTTAAAATTATGTGTACTTATGAGGACATTATGTAAACTTAGGGAGACATAATGCAAACGTAGGGGGAAATGTAAAGTTAAGGTGACATGTAAAGTTAGGGGGACATTAAGTAAACTTAGGTGTACATGTATAGTTAGGGGGACATTATGTAAACTTATGGGGACATTATGTAAACTTATGGAGACATTATGTAAACTTAAGGGGACATTATATAAACTTATGAGGCATTGTGTAAACTTAGCGGGACATTGTCTATACTTATGGAGACATTATGTAAACTTATGGGGACATTATGTAAACGTAGGTGGACATGTATAGTTAGGGAGACATTATGTAAACCTATGGGGACATTATGTACACTTAGGTTGACATGTATAGCTAGGGGGACATTATGTAAACTTATGGGGACATTATGTAAACTTATGGAGACATTATGTAAACTTAAGGGGGCATTATCTAAACTCATGGGGCACTGTGTAAACTTAGCGGGACATTATCTAAACTTATGGGGCATTGTGTAAACTTAGTGGGACATTATCTATACGTATGGGGACATTATGTAAACTTAGGGTTGTTGAGATCCATTGATCGCCAACGCTATTCTGTATCAGAAATGCTTTTGTGTATTTACAGACTGATGAACTTACGTTTATATAACAACAAAAAAATAACATTGAGAGAGCCAAATAAGTTATTATTAGAGAGCATTGATTCGTTGCTTTCCTGCGCCGTTTTTAAATGACTCCCGCCTTCAACTTTAAAACCCGGACTGGCAAGAATTGTGGGTTATTTGATATCTTAATAGCTATTTGCCTCATCTTGTTGAATATTCGCAAATGGGGAAGGAACGGGGAATGGTATGTAACAGGAAATGCATTGTCGAATATCGTTTTCATTTCCTGAACAAGGTGTGTACTGTGAGAGGCCACCTGTTTCACTTTGATCAAAGGGGACGCGTGGGCTAGTATGACACGACTCACAACGCGAAGGTGCTGGATTCGATCCCCATCACAGCACCGGCTGTTACCCCGGGGAAGCAAACCCTTAAAAAATGCAGGAGGAAGCAGACCCTTACCTAAAATGAATGCCGAAGTCGGATGCACTGGGCCGACAGGCGCAAAATAAGAACCGTAGTACAACGCACACCGCCTTGGGGAATAGAGAAATAAGGCGAACGCAAAAAAAAAAACAAAAAAAAACAAACAACAAACAAACAAACAAACAAACAAAACAAACATTGATCAACTATTGACGGTTTAGAAGCCAACCAGATGCTGTAAAACAGCATTCCCACGGCCGCCACTCGGTGTTTACGCAATGCGATGTCTGTCCAGTGCTCTGAAAGTGAAGAGATTTAACCAAGCGCGGGTGAATAGCGGGAGTAACTATGACTCTTTTCAGGTACCCGAATTTCTCGACGTGTGTTTAGTGACGTTCATGAATGGATCAACCAGATTCCCACTTTCCATATCTACAAACGGAGACTGCGTGGCCTAGGAGTGAAACGCCTGTTTCACAATCTCAACGCACCCAGTTCGAATCACGCTCGTGTTCAGTTTGGTAGACATGGGTTATTTTTCCTCTCTCCGCTTACGGAAAGTAATGGCAACCTACTGTACTGCACACTTGCCAAAAAACATATAATAGCTAAGTAAATTGGCGGTTGTAAGAAGCGATACTCTGTAAAGGGCATGATTCTTACTTTACTATCCACAAATTAAGGTCTGAACGAGAGTCAGCTGTCAATATTTCTGGCACGGACGGGGACAGTAACAACCGTCCAATGGTAGGAAATTCGAGGAATGTGGGAGAGAGTTAATATTGACTTGAAGATTTATTCGCTGTTAGACTAACAATATTTCCGTTCACCCACTTCTTCCCTACTTGATTAGAACAATCCTACTTGATTAGAACAATCCTACTTGATTAGAACAATCCTACTTGATTAGAACAATCCTACTTGATTAGAACAATCCTACTTGGTTAGAACAATCCTACTTGATTAGAACAATCCTACTTGATTAGAACAATCCTACTTGATTAGAACAATCCTAATTGATTCCTAACCAAGGCCCATTGGATCAGGGAAGGTTCTGATGGGGTTTTTTGTAAAAACCATTGCATGAAACGACACTACAGATTCATTATTCGCTGATCAACGGTAAATCTGGAGGTAGTTTGGGACTATGCTCCGAGGGGGCGAGTGGATTATTATTGTTATTGTTATTATTGTCAGTTCGGTTACCGAAACGCTTCTGTTTGTTCGCTCGTTTGTCTGTTCATCCTTTTAGTTATCCGTTCACCTCTTCCATGAGTGTCACCTGTATCGTCTTCTTCTTCTTCTTCTTCTTCGTTCTCTAACTCCGGCTATCAAGAACTGAAAAGAGCTTAGCCAGTAGCAAAAGGTAGTCCGGAGAACGGAATGCGTTGTGTCGTAGTTTACAGCTTGACCATGATATTTGCACCTTTCGGTCCGACACATCCGACTTTAGCATGACATTTTTTGATTCGTGGTCTAGCTTTCCCTCTTCGATCGCTCCATCTTAGCCAGTCTGCCCTGCTGCAGCCTGTTATGCAGGATCACTACGTGGAGGTGTAGAAGGGTCTTTTCAGCTCTGGTTCGCTGGCCTGGACGCTAGTAATCAGTTTTAGTCGCTGATCACTACAGCTCATTTACTGATCATCAACCTGATCCCTCTTTGTGTCAACAATCGACAGTTTAGTTATGTCTGTGGATAATGATTAATGGATAGACATATGGATGGTGGAAGAGTGCATGGATTGAAGTAGGAAAGCAAACATATACGTGTGTGCGTACCTATGTGTCTATCTTATTTTTTCTTTTCGCTTTTCCTTTTATGCCTTTCAGTGTCAGGTTATGAAGAGATATCTAGAAGGAGCCCGGCCGTGTGCCTCAAACACAGTAGCATTTACCGCCTTAGATATTTCTGTAAGCCACCTTTTTCGTGGTCTGCCTTTGGCTTTGAATCCGTTATCTCTAAATATCATTGCTTGTTAGGGTGTACTGTGTGGTGGTAGTCTTGCTGCGTGGCCAAACCATTTTAGTTGCTGTCTTTTAATGTAGTTTAATACTGATGTTGTTCCCACTAGTCTCATGATATCATCGTTTCTAATCCTGTCTCTCCTTGTTACGGCCAATATTTTTCGCAGGCATTTCATTTCTAATGTTACGATTAAAGTTTTTCATTTGATTGTTAGTGTCCAGTTTTGACGTTGGTAGCAAAGTGTCGAGATGAAAATCCTGTTGTATAAATCTCTTTTGGTAGTTATTGTCACGTGTTTACAATTAAGTATTGGAGTTAATTGTCCAATGATCTGACGTGCCATTTTGCATCTTTGTTGGATTTCGGCGGTAATTCTTCCGTCTGCTGATAACATGCTCCCTAAGTATGTGAAATCTTTCACCTGTTTGATTTTCTGTAATTCAATGACGATATTTGATGTATCCGGCTATTCTAGGTATTTTCATGATCTCAGTTGTTTGTTCTACATTAATGTTCATGCTGCATTCTGTACATGTTGTATTTAGTTATTCACTATGTTGCTGTAATTCAAGTTCTGAAGTTGATATGACTATGTGCGTATAAATATATATGTAAGTATGTATGCATATGTTCGTTCCGCACATGAGGCAGAACACAATGGTCTCCAGGTAGATCGGTCTGCTGCCACACGTACCTGTATGTAGTTGAGACCCATCATGGTGGCCTCTCTAGCGGCTGTCCTGTGTAGTATCTCTCTTGGCCTGCCACTTTGTATAATGTCACTTGGTTTCAACATAATCGCTCGGACTGTCATTTTGTTGATGTTCATTCTAAAGACATATCCAATGTAAGCCCAACGTTGTTCCCTAGTGGAAGCATTTTGCTGCTTGCTTTCTAATCTGATTTATTTGGTTGTTTTAAATTCTTTCCAGCCAAGTATATGATTATGTCTGCTCTGTAATAGTAATATGCCTTCTTGGTGTTCCTACTTTTCTTCTTTTTTTTCTTCTTTATTTTCTTCTTCTTCTTCTTCTTCTTCTTTTTCTTCTTCTTCTTCTTCTTCTACTACTTCTTATTCTTCTGGGTTTGTTTTAAATCGCCCGCTACAAAGTATGAATAGGGTTTTGCAAGTAGCAGGACTCAAATTCAGAGAATGGAATGCGTTGTGTCGCTAGTTTACAGCTTGACTACGATATTTGTACCAATCGGTTCAACACGTCCGTTTTCGGCAGATTCGTCCTTCTATTTCTTCTTCTTCCTCTTCTTCTACTTCTTGTTCCTTTTTTTCGTCTTCTTCTACTTCTGTTTTTTCTTATTCCTCTTTTTCTTGTTCTTCTTCTCTTCATCCTTCTTCTCTTTCCTTTTCTTATTATTCTCAACCTCCTTAATATTGTGCTATTTGTCGATGGACAGACAAGATAGTCAATGGCCATCCGATGTAATGGTATCATTCTGATCTACAAGAAGCACCGGGATTTCAGTCATAGTTCACACTGAGCCGCAGCTCTGGTTCATGTTAGTCAATAACACAGATATGGAAAGCTAACGAACGCAGGTACATTCCAGATCTATTTACATTCCAGAGCACCACTATCGCCATATCATTTAACAATAAACTGAGACAGGGTTTTCCCGATCGCCGAGGTCCGCTTGTCATGTTTGGGGAAACCACTCGTACTGAGTTTTCCCGTTTTGACAAATTATCTTTAGTATTGGGTTTGTATTACAAGGTCGCCTCGTCCATACCATCAAGTACTGAGAAAGGCAGACTTGTGTCTTTCTCAATGTAGTGCAATGCAAGGCTTATTATCGGCTTCATCATTACGGGGGCCCAATTCGCTGACCAGCCTGTCGAAATATATCATGTTTTCAGGAGAACGACGTGGCTGTAAGACGCCTTTAAGCTCAGTATGTTGCAAGTGGCCTTGGAGCGAGCGACTTAGCATCTCTCACCTGTCATCTTAGTTCTTAGACTCAGTCAACCTGTACTTCTACAGGGGCCGATGCTCATGTGCAGGTACCAGATCTGGTATGATCTGGATGTAGACGGGATGGAGATTTCCTGCTTACTGGGCTAGGCTCGTGCAGCTTATTACTCCGCTGCGTTGGGACACGTTCCGTGGAGGGTGGTTAACCGATCTGCGAATCCATCTTAATAGACTCAAACACTAGAGCAAAGTAGACCCGCAGCCTGTTGAGCGCCATCTATGCTGCTCTAAACAAACCACCTTAACCATGGCCGGTGTTGTGCCATGTCACACAGTTAGTCGTCAGTGGTGATATTTTTTCCTTGTCATACACAAACACTCCAGCGAGCCACTCGGTACCTGTCATTAATTAATTGGCTTGGCTTGGCTTCGTTCGTTCTCAATCTCCCGCTACGAAAACCTGAAAGGGCTTAAGTAGCAGAATTTAGTCCAGAGAACGGAATGCGCTGTGTCGTAGTTTACAGCTTGACTGCGATATTTGCACCTTTCGGTCCAACACATCCGACTTCAGTAATCATTTTTTAAGTACCAGGTTAACGTTTCCTCTTCGATTACTTCTCTTTAGCTAGTCTGCCCTTCTGCTGCCTGTTATCCAGGATCACCGCGTGGAGGTGTAGAAGAGTCTTGGTAGCTCTGTTTCGCTGGCCCTGACGCTAGCAGTCAGCTATGGGTCGCTGACCACTGCAGCTCATGCGCTGCTCAGCATCTTGATCCAATTAATTAATTCATTCATTCAAAACATTTTTGCTCAAATGTGAATCTTAGGCCACACCAGCATCTACCGTTTTAAAGGACTTACACTTAACGTCTTTATACTGGTTTAGAAGACCCCGCAGAGCCTGCGACCTTTTCTATATTACTACCAAGATAAATAAATGAATCTACCTCTTGTAGTACCGTGTCTCCCAGTATACTCTGATTCTCGTTGTGTGTTTTTATTATAACAATCTTGTGTTTTTTCTCTTTGTACTCGCCTTCAAAATTCCCCTTCTACAATCAGATGTGTCAGCTCTGTGAGCTAGCAGATGGAGTTTAATGTAGATAAATGTACAGACATCCACGTGGGTAGATCCAATATGGATCGTCATTACAGAATGGATGAGAATAATATTAGAATGATAGAACAGGACAGCAACAAAGGGGTTATAATATATCAAACAAGTAAGGTGAGTCCAGGTAGCAGTGAAAAAAGCAAATGCAATGTTCAGTATTTTAAAAAGAAATATTAAACATAGGAGCAGGGAAGTGATTGTCAAACTGTATAAAGCATTAGTTAGACCTAGATTGGACATGTGTGCAGTTCTTATATTAGAGGAGATATAAACATGCTGCAAAGTATACAAAGAAGAGCGACAACTGATAGTGCGATTCCAGATTTATAGTTATGACGAAGGACTCAGAAAAACCGGCCTGCAGTTTCTAAAAAGGAGAAGAATTCCAGGTGACTTAATACAGGTTTATAAGATAACTAAGGTAAAGGATAAAGACAAGTCTTTCACAATACAACCATCTACAAGAACAAGAGGGCATAGCTACAAATTAACTAAAGAAAGGTCCAGATTAGATATTAGGAAATATCTCTTTAGTCAGAGATTGGTGAATGTTTGGAATGCATTAGGGAGTAATGGAAGCAAGGATAATTAATGCATTTAAGAATAGATTGGATACGATTAGATTTTAGAGCAATGAAATGTAAATGAAACTGGTTGTATGCAGACTCTGCAGCGTCTTATAAGCCAGTGTAAAGACGTTAAGTTTAAGTTAAGTTCTCCTCTTCTTCTTGCATCCTGAGATCAAGGTACCGGTTTCTCTTACAAAGGACACAGTTGTTTGTAAGGCTGTTTTATCTGTATGCAGCTTTTGTCTCATATCTGTCTCGCGAGGTCAGTATTGTTCTCTCTTTTCCTACGTGATGAAGTACTTTTGTAGAATGTGTTCCACGGTCATTGTATGCTTCCCACATGAACACTTGTGATCTATCGAAATCCTAATTTTGTTGTGAAGATACCGTTGAGTCTGTTATGCCCAGCTCTCAGTCTGAAGATGATGACTTGCTATTCTCAAGTAAAACTAGCTGTCCTCTTTTCGGAAGTCGGGGTGTTGATCAGCCCATTTTCCCCTGGTTGGCTTTAATTATGGTCTTGACCTTATTATGTGTGATGCTCAGGTCTGCTTGTAGGGATGCTCCTCCACACTTTGCTAGTTTGTCTGCAGCTTCATTGCCTTCAATATTGCAGTGGGATGGGATTCACTGTATGACCAACCTTGGGTATTCAGCTGAGAGCTGTTTCATGGGGAACATACATTGCTCGAGACCTTCATCTTTGTGTTATTTTAGCGACATACTGACGCGACATCAGTCAGAAATACTATGTTTTCTTGGTGGATATATTTATCTTGCATTACAAGCTCAGCTGCGGCCTTCAGTGCCTCTGCTTTTGCACGGAAGTTATTTGAGGATGTTCCCTTTGCTAAGACTCGAGTTTTTTCTCTCCATTCCTTAGTCTGTATTGGATGTTGCTTTATTAGATGCGCCATCTGTTTATACGTGTATCCATGTTTCTGGTGGGTATACTCTCAGAAGATATTTTTCTGTTTCTAAATCTCTCTTGAGTTCCCTTTCTCTCTATTCCCTCTATGGTTTATACCATCTCAGGGGACTTGGCCTTTTTCCATGATCGGATTTGGGATGTTTGTTTCGGATCTCTAACCACTATCTGGCTTATGATTTGTTCTGCTCTTGCAAGGTCTTTTATTTTTGATATGAAGGGGTTTATCTTTAAACTCCCTCTTCCCATGCGATTTATCCTGTCATATATTGGGTGATCAGCATTTGTTTGAACTTCTGTCCCTGTTGGAGTGTTTTTTTTGGTTATCTCTGCACGTCTCCAAACATTCGATTCGTGTGATATTCTCCATTGCATTTATTGGTGTTGTTCCAATAGTTCCAGTGGTGATACGTATATTTTGGGTTTGGTTTTGAAAGTTATACTTTGTTGCTGTTAACCATGCTGCTTTCCCATATTCTAGCACTGATCTCACATAACCTGTGTAGTTTCTTTAGGTTTCCCGTGTCAGATCCCCATGTTGAGACTGATATCTTTCTCGTGGCCATTCTATTTTTAACTTTGTTGGTGGCTTTTGTTATCTGGTTTTTCCATGTCATCCTTAGGTCCATTGTTATTCCCAGATACGTTGGACTTATGTCAAGGGGGAGAGTTTGGCCATTTACATTTAGGATCACTTCTTGGGGCTTGGGAGATAGGGAGAAGATTGTGTACGTGGTTTTGGTTTCGTAAGTAAAGTTCAAGTGTCAGACCGAAATGTGCAAATATCGCAGTCAAGCGGTAAACTATGACACAATGCATTCCATTCCTGCGTACAACATCCTGCTACTTGCAAAGCCCTTTTCAGAGCTTGGTATCGAGAGATTGAAAACGAACGAAGAAGCAGAGGAATACCTATGTCCAGTGACCGTTCAGTAAATAAATAGAGTGTTTAACAAATATGCGTGCTTGCAGAATTCACTGTTAATTTTTTTACTTATGTAGATGCTAATAAAGAAATTATTTTACTGATGTCTTTGTTTTGTTTCCACAGAGCTGCAGTTTATTTGGGCGCCTCAGAATAAAACTGTCCGGTTGGATCAACGCTTCAAGTACCGCTGCCAGGTGTCAACTACTACCTTAAGACCAGTGTCAGTCAAATGGTAAGCGATTCTTGTGTTGTCTGGATACGTTTAAAGAATATGCATACTACTTCTTAAATCCCGTTACTGGCAGGAACCAGTCGACACAGCTGTAAATGGGTACCTGGCTTACTAATAAGGACAGTGAAAGACAACGATGAAGAGAACAGACCAGCTCACGTCATAAGCAAGCTGTGATATGGTAAAATGAAGGTCTCGCACTTCATCCGCGATAGCAATATTTGCTGTTGGACTGCCTGCCTGTACTTTTGCTACCCCTTGTACGGGGTACGAATCCTGCTATTGGTACGCTCCAGTCGACCCAGCTGTAAATCGTGCATGGCATTCGACTATAGAAGTGAAAGGCATCTAGGTTAGTCGTGACTTATAAAACTTAAGTCTTTAACAACTTCATTCCCCGACAGTAGTGTAACTACTATGGGACAAACCTTTACTGAAGTCTCTAACAACTTCATTCCTTGACAATAGTGTAACTACTATCTGACAAATCTTTACTGAAGTCTCTAACAACTTCATTCCCCGACAGTAGTGAAACTACTATGAGACAAACCTTTACTGAAGTCTCTAACAACTTCATTCCTTGACAATAGTGTAACTACTATCTGACAAATCTTTACTGAAGTCTCTAACAACTTCATTCCTTGACAATAGTGTAACTGCTATCTGACAAATCTTTACTGAAGTCTCTAACAACTTCATTCCCCGACAGTAGTGAAACTACTATGAGACAAACCTTTACTGAAGTCTCTAACAACTTCATTCCTTGACAATAGTGTAACTACTATCTGACAAATCTTTACTGAAGTCTCTAACAACTTCATTCCCCGACAGTAGTGAAACTACTATGGGACAAACCTTTACTGAAGTCTCTAACAACTTTATTCCCCGACAATAGTGTAACTACAATGGGTCAGACCTTTACAAAGGGATTATGATTTGAATATCAACTTTTGAAAAATAATTTAGCAAATGTGAATCCCACATAGATGATAATAGATGTGAGGTGAAGGTCAAGAAAATAATAGGAATGCCCAATAACACATTTAACTCCTTCTTTTTTTATTCATCCTTTTCTTCCTCTTCTTCTTGTTCTTCTGTTTCTTCTTCTTGTGTTTCTTCTTCCGTTTCTTCTTCTTCTTCTTCTTCTTCTTCTTCTTCTTCTTCTTCGGCTTCTTCTTCTTCTTCTTCTTCTTCTTCTTCTTCTTCTTCTTCTTCTTCTTCTTCTTCTTCTTCTTCTTCTCTTTCTTCTTCTTCATCATCTTCTTCTTTATCATGAGGCGTCGCAATGAATCCGTAAACTTCTTGTTCTCGCCAAGCGGGATGCTTGTGCTGTCGTTAGATGACACTTCGTGAGAGTGTCAGAGACACTCTCGATCCACCGACGTCGAGGTCTACATCTTGCCCGTAGACCAGAGACCTGCATATAATGTCCTCTCACTGCAGGCTGGTCATAAGGCATTCTGGCTAAATGACCAAACTACTTGTTTTTATTTTATTTTGAGGCGACAATGCAGGCACTAGCCGGGTGTGTCCTCACTGCCTGTCGCAGTGTGATGATGCGGATTCCGTCATAGATCGTCCTTCCGGCTACAATACCAGTAACAACAGTAACAACAACAGTAACAATAACAGTAACAACAGTAACAATAACAGTAACAACAACAGTAACAACAACAGTAACAATAACAGTAACAACAACAGTAACAACAGTAACAACAACAGTAACAACAACAGTAACAATAACAGTAACAACGGTAACAATAACAGTAACAACAGTAACAATAACAGTAACAACAGTAACAATAACAGTAACAACAACAGTAACAATAACAGTAACAACAACAGTAACAACAACAGTAACAACAACAGTAACAATAACAGTAACAACAACAGTAACAACAACAGTAACAACAGTAACAATAACAGTAACAACAGTAACAATAACAGTAACAACAACAGTAACAATAACAGTAACAACAACAGTAACAACAACAGTAACAACAGTAACAACAACAGTAACAACAGTAACAATAACAGTAACAACAACAGTAACAATAACAGTAACAACAACAGTAACAACAACAGTAACAACAACAGTAACAATAACAACAACAGTAACAACAACAGTAACAATAACAACAACAGTAACAACAACAGTAACAATAACAGTAGCAACAGTAACAACAACAGTAACAATAACAGTAGCAACAGTAACAACAACAGTAACAATAACAGTAACAACAGTAACAATAACAGTAGCAACAGTAACAATAACAGTAGCAACAGTAACAACAACAGTAGCAACAACAGTAACAACAACGGTAGCAACAGTAACAATAAAAGTAACAACAGTAACAATAACAGTAACAACAGTAACAATAACAGTAACAACAGTAACAATAACAGTAACAACAGTAACAATAAAAGTAACAACAGTAACAATAACAGTAACAACAGTAACAATAACAGTAACAACAGTAACAACAACAGTAACAATAACAGTAACAACAGTAACAATAACAGTAACAATAACAGTAGCAACAGTAACAACAACAGTAACAACAGTAACAATAACAGTAACAACAGTAACAATAACAGTAACAACAGTAACAACAACAGTAGGGTACGGTGTGGGCTAGTGGTTAGTGACACGGCTCAAAACCAGAAATTACTGGGTTTGATCCCCATCACAGCAACCGCCGTTACCCTGGGAAAGCAAAACCCTTAGAAAATGCAGGAGGAAGCAAACCCTTACATAAAATGGTTGCTGAAGTTGGATGCACTGGGCCGACAGGTGCTAAATAAAAACCACACTGCAACGTTAAGGATTAGATAATTAAAGCGAACGAAAAAAAGTAACTACAGTAATAACAACAGTAACAACAACATTAACAATACAATCCAGTGTCCATCCAATGTTCATCCGGTGTCCATCCAATGTTCATCCAGTGTTCACTCAGTGTTCACCTAGTGTTCATCCTGTGTCCATCCAGTGTCCATCCAGTGTTCATCCAGTGTTCACCCAGTGTTCATCCGGTGTCCATCCAGTGTTCATCCAGTGTCCATCCAGTGTTCATCCAGTGTTCATGCAGTGTTTATCCAGTGTTCATCCAGTGTCCATCCAGTGTTCACCCAGTGTTCATCCAGTGTCCATCCAGTGTTCATCGACGTGAATTGCCCTGTAGTTTGCCTTCAGCATGTCGCATGTATCCGGAAGGTTGGCACAAACCATCAGATGACCTTGGTCGTGTACCTCACCGCAGTGGCGTGCATCGCCGCGTGAGAGACCCCCTCATCTCTTCATGTTCTTCCTACATCGTGATACGCCAGTTGAAAGTCTATTTATAGTCTCCCAGAGTGAGTTTGGTGGGGGATATCCAAGGGCAAGCTCTTCATGAAGCTCGATTCCTTTTTTTTGGGGGGGGGGGGGCGTGCAACCTGGCTAAGAAAATAGGAATCGCATTAGGAAGGCTCAGCCGGTACTAAAAAAATCCAGCTGGAATCGGATGTGTCGGGCAGAAAGGTGCAAATGTACCAGCCTCGCTGCTGTTGTTATATGCTTACTCTATCATGCGCCAGGAAAAGGGGACTAAGTGGAGAATTGCAGTAGCCTTTCTCACGCCCCGAGCGTGCTAATGAAGGTGAACCGGAGTTCTCCAGGCTGTTGTGCTATGCTTGGCTTCCTCCGCGTGTCACTCACTACTACTGGTATCGCCTCGATCCCCACCTTGTTATCCAGACTGCCATGAAACAGCCTGTTTCTAAAAAGAAGTGCATGGAAGAGAGTGATCCTGATTAACATAGTTTGATCATTATGTTTTACCTGATCCTGATTAATATAGTTTGATCATTATGTTTTACCTGATCCCGATTAACATAGATAGTCTGATCATTATGTTTTACCTGATCCTGATTAACATAGTTTGATCATTATGGTTTACCTGATCCCGATTAACATAGATAGTCTGATCATTATGTTTTACCTGATCCTGATTAACATAGTTTGATCATTATGTTTTACCTGATCCTGATTAATATAGTTTGATCATTATGTTTTACCTGATCCCGATTAACATAGATAGTCTAATCATTATGTTTGTCCTAACCCTGATTAACATAGTTTGATCATTATGTTTTACCTGATCCCGATTAACATAGATAGTCTGATCATTATGTTTTACCTGATCCCGATTAACATAGATAGTCTGATCATTATGTTTTACCAGACTTCTTTCTCATCTACTCGCAGTTTCGCTCTTAACTACGACACTCATGGGAAGGAAGACTAACGTCTGGTCAGGCACAACATATTGATCAGACATGTTAGTCAGGGTCAGGCACAACATATTGATCAGACATGTTAGTCAGGGTCAGGCACAACATACTGATCAGACATGTTAGTCAGGGTCAGGCACAACATACTGATCAGACATGTTAGTCACGGTCAGGCACAACATACTGATCAGACATGTTAGTCAGGGTCAGGCACAACATACTGATCAGACATGTTAGTCAGGGTCAGGCACAACATACTGATCAGACATGTTAGTCAGGGTCAGGCACAACATACTAATCAGACATGTTAGTCAGGGTCAGGCACAAAATATTGATCAGACATGTTAGTCAGGGTCAGGCACAACATATTGATCAGACATGTTAGTCAGGGCCAGGCACAACATATTGATCAGACATGTTAGTCAGGGTCAGGCACAACTTATTGATCAGACATGTTAGTCAGGGTCAGGAACAACATATTGATCAGACATGTCAGTCAGGGTCAGGCACAACATATTGATCAGACATGTTAGTCAGGGTCAGACACAACATACTGATCAGACATGTTAGTCAGGGTCAGGCACAACATACTGATCAGACATGTTAGTCACGGTCAGGCACAACATACTGATCAGACATGTTAGTCAGGGTCAGGCACAACATACTGATCAGAAATGTTAGTCAGGGTCAGGCACAACATACTGATCAGACATGTTAGTCAGGGTCAGGCACAACATACTGATCAGACATGTTAGTCAGGGTCAGGCACAACATATTGATCAGACATGTTAGTCAGGGTCAGGCGCAACATATTGATCAGACATGTTAGTCAGGGTCAGGCACAACATACTGATCAGACATGTTAGTCAGGGTCAGGCACAGCATACTGATCAGACATGTTAGTCAGAGTCAGGCACAACATACTGATCAGGCATGTTAGTCAGGGTCAGGCACAACATACTGATCAGACATATTAGTCAGGGTCAGGCACAACATACTGATCAGACATGTTAGTCAGGGTCAGGCACAACATACTGATCAGACATGTTAGTCAGGGTCAGGCACAACATACTGATCAGACATGTTAGTCAGGGTCAGGCACAACATACTGATCAGACATGTTAGTCAGGGTCAGGCACAACATACTGATCAGACATGTTAGTCAGGGTCAGGCACAACATACTGATCAGACATGTTAGTCAGGGTCAGGCACAACATACTGATCAGACATGTTAGTCAGGGGCAGGCACAACATACTGATCAGACATGTTAGTCAGGGTCAGGCACAACATATTGATCAGACATGTTAGTCAGGGTCAGGCACAACATACTGATCAGACATGTTAGTCAGGGTCAGGCACAACATACTGATCAGACATGTTAGTCAGGGTCAGGCACAAGATACTGATCAGACATGTTAGTCAGGGGCAGGCACAACATACTGATCAGACATGTTAGTCAGGGTCAGGCACAACATATTGATCAGACATGTTAGTCAGGGTCAGGCACAACATACTGATCAGACATGTTAGTCAGGGTCAGGCACAACATACTGATCAGACATGTTAGTCAGGGTCAGGCACAAGATACTGATCAGGCATGTTAGTCGGGGTCAGGCACAACATACTGATCAGAAATGTTAGTCACGGTCATGCACAACATACTGATCAGACATGTTAGTCAGGGTCAGGCACAACATACTCATCAGACATATTAGTCAGGGTCAGGCACACCATATTGATCAGACATGTTAGTCAGGGTCAGGCACAACATATTGATCAGACATGTTAGTCAGGGTCAGGCACAACATATTGATCAGACATGTTAGTCAGGGTCAGGCACACCATATTGATCAGAAATGTTAGTCAGGGTCAGGCACAAAATATTGATCAGACATGTTAGTCAGGGTCAGGCACAACATATTGATTAGACATGTTAGTCAGGGCCAGGCACAACATATTGATCAGACATGTTAGTCAGGGTCAGGCACAACTTATTGATCAGACATGTTAGTCAGGGTCAGGAACAACATATTGATCAGACATGTCAGTCAGGGTCAGGCACAACATATTGATCAGACATGTTAGTCAGGGTCAGACACAACATACTGATCAGACATGTTAGTCAGGGTCAGGCACAACATACTGATCAGATATGTTAGTCACGGTCAGGCACAACATACTGATCAGACATGTTAGTCAGGGTCAGGCACAACATACTGATCAGAAATGTTAGTCAGGGTCAGGCACAACATACTGATCAGACATGTTAGTCAGGGTCAGGCACAACATACTGATCAGACATGTTAGTCAGGGTCAGGCACAACATATTGATCAGACATGTTAGTCAGGGTCAGGCGCAACATATTGATCAGACATGTTAGTCAGGGTCAGGCACAACATACTGATCAGACATGTTAGTCAGGGTCAGGCACAGCATACTGATCAGACATGTTAGTCAGGGTCAGGCACAACATACTGATCAGGCATGTTAGTCAGGGTCAGGCACAACATACTGATCAGACATATTAGTCAGGGTCAGGCACAACATACTGATCAGACATGTTAGTCAGGGTCAGGCACAACATACTGATCAGACATGTTAGTCAGGGTCAGGCACAACATACTGATCAGACATGTTAGTCAGGGTCAGGCACAACATACTGATCAGACATGTTAGTCAGGGTCAGGCACAACATACTGATCAGACATGTTAGTCAGGGTCAGGCACAACATACTGATCAGACATGTTAGTCAGGGTCAGGCACAACATACTGATCAGACATGTTAGTCAGGGGCAGGCACAACATACTGATCAGACATGTTAGTCAGGGTCAGGCACAACATATTGATCAGACATGTTAGTCAGGGTCAGGCACAACATACTGATCAGACATGTTAGTCAGGGTCAGGCACAACATACTGATCAGACATGTTAGTCAGGGTCAGGCACAAGATACTGATCAGACATGTTAGTCAGGGGCAGGCACAACATACTGATCAGACATGTTAGTCAGGGTCAGGCACAACATATTGATCAGACATGTTAGTCAGGGTCAGGCACAACATACTGATCAGACATGTTAGTCAGGGTCAGGCACAACATACTGATCAGACATGTTAGTCAGGGTCAGGCACAAGATACTGATCAGGCATGTTAGTCGGGGTCAGGCACAACATACTGATCAGAAATGTTAGTCACGGTCATGCACAACATACTGATCAGACATGTTAGTCAGGGTCAGGCACAACATACTCATCAGACATATTAGTCAGGGTCAGGCACACCATATTGATCAGACATGTTAGTCAGGGTCAGGCACAACATATTGATCAGACATGTTAGTCAGGGTCAGGCACAACATATTGATCAGACATGTTAGTCAGGGTCAGGCACACCATATTGATCAGAAATGTTAGTCAGGGTCAGGCACAACATATTGATCAGACATGTTAGTCAGGGTCAGGCACAACATATTGATCAGACATGTTAGTCAGGGTCAGGCACAACATATTGATCAGACATGTTAGTCAGGGTCAGGCACAACATACTGATCAGACATGTTAGTCAGGGTCAGGCACAACATACTGATCGGACATGTTAGTCAGGGTCAGGCACAGCATACTGATCAGACATGTTAGTCACGGTCAGGCACAACATACTGATCAGACATGTTAGTCAGGGTCAGGCACACCATATTGATCAGAAATGTTAGTCAGGGTCAGGCACAACATATTGATCAGACATGTTAGTCAGGGTCAGGCACAACATATTGATCAGACATGTTAGTCAGGGTCAGGCACAACATATTGATCAGACATGTTAGTCAGGGTCAGGCACAACATACTGATCAGACATGTTAGTCAGGGTCAGGCACAACATACTGATCGGACATGTTAGTCAGGGTCAGGCACAGCATACTGATCAGACATGTTAGTCACGGTCAGGCACAACATACTGATCAGACATGTTAGCCAGGGTCAGGCACAACATACTGATTAGACATGTTAGTCAGAGTCAGGCACAACATACTGATAAGACATGTAAGTCAGGGTCAGGCACAACATACTGATTAGACATGTTAGTCAGGGTCAGGCACAACATACTGATCAAACATGTTAGTCTGGGTCAGGCACAACACACTGGCCAAGACCCTCACCTCGGCTTTCTCGCAGCTCTCTCTGGGAACGGGTTGTGTTAATGGGCGCCTAGCTAACGTGATCTCCGTAGTAGTGAGCGACACACAGATGAAGTCAAGCATAGCACAACCGCATGGAGGACACCGGTCAACCTTCACCAGCAGATGTGAGGAAAGCTACGGCAACCGGCCACTTAACGTCCTTCCTTTTTAGGGCGGAGAAAAGAGTAACCTATTCATTGTGGGCATTCAAAAACAACAACAACAACAACAACAACACTTCACAGCGTCCTTTTGAGGACGAACACAGAAGGAGAAACTCACTTCTCTTGTGCAGCGAGGCGCGTACGTCACCTGGAGGACTGGAATTTAATTACTAATTACTGGACTTACTAAGTTTTAAAAAAAAATGTCAAAATGGTTAGTGAAACGACCCACATCCCAGACAAGCATATGTTCGGATCCAGGAAGAATGATCTGGATCCAAAGGCGCAAAAAACACATGATATCTCAGCCTGTCTTAGGAAAAAAAGACAAACAAACCAAGACAATATATGTCTTTTGTACCATGTTAATTACTGCACTAATTTTATGCTTGGCAATAGTTTCTTATAAAGTTTCTAGCCCCACAAACCACCCTCTTTAGTTCATTTGCACGGATAGCATCACATTTGAATTCCCTTAATTCAGTCAATTTATTTTGTCTTCTCTTGTCCATCGGAACTAAAATATGATTTCTTATCTACGTCTTTTCCATACTTTGCACCTGTTGGAAAAACAGACATAAACTGATCAGATACCGCGCTCAGATGAAAACAGAAATGCAACCTATAATACGATTAGAACATTAGAGAGTGGACGGTGGAAGGTCCATAGCTAGAACAGATATCCTGGCACAGTATTGGTGCCCCAATGACCTTTCAGGCCACGAGACTGATGATGATGAATAGATGTCCCATGATAGATGTCCGTTGACAGATGTCCCATTAAGGATGTCCCATGATAGATGTCCTATGACATATATCCCATCATAGATGTCCCATGAAAGATGCCCCATGGTAGATGTCCCATCATAGATGTCCCATGAAAGATGTCCCATGATAGATGACCCATGAAATATATCCCATCATAGATGTCCCATGAAAGATGTCCCATGAAAGATGTCCCATCATAGATGTTCCATGAAAGATGTCCATGTTAGATGTCCCGTAACATATTTTCCCAACATAGTTTGAAAAGGTCATAAAAGCACTAGACACTAATTCACAATGATGTCTGCGGCCCACTGTCGAGAAAGCTGAATGGTTTGGTATTGATAAAAGGGTGGTACGGAGAAGGGACAGTCTGCCCCGGGTCACGGCCATCTTTAGTAAAGACGTTGCGGCGCTTGTCAGTGACGTCACTATTCCCGTTCGAGCTGTAACGTCAGACACGGAAAGTAGCCATCTTTGAATCGTTGATTTTCAAAATCTTTATAATGTGTGATACATTTCCGCAGTTTTCTAGGATTTATGTGCACTTTGATTCGAAGGATTATTAGATATGCCTGACAGGTGTTGTTACTAAAGATGGAGGTATCCTGGTGGTCTTTATTGGGTGCGGCCGTTTGGTCTACTGTCACGAAAAGAAACGTATTTAAAACCTCTGTGTTTTCATTATATGCATGTTCATGTGATCACTCTTCACGACATTTTCAGTAACAACCATTATTTACACTTGGTGACCGTGTCACAAACTAACAGTTCCGTTCTGACTAAAAATGCGAAATCATTATAGTCTCAAACATGTAAGCTACACTAGGGAACATACCTCTGGTAATGTGTGTTTCAAAAGTTAAAACATCGTAGCTCTCGCAAGACAAGACGGAGATATTTAGACGTGGAAGGAAGTCCCGCTTTTACGTTTGCAGTTTATTCAAAAATACAGTCTTGGGAACTGAGTTCCAGAAATTGCAAAAGGCAGTCGGATTAGCGAAGGCACCCACAACTTCTACATACGAGCGGAAGAACTAAACACAAACCTCTGGGGGCAACTCTTCCCCTTCTCTCTCTCTCTCTCTCACTCTCTCTCTCTCACTCTCTCTCTCACTCTCTCTCTTGTTACCTCACTCTGTTTCATTTGACTCTGTCCTACAGTCACACTCTTGCACAGCTTTCACATGCGCCCTCATGGTGAGGCCCTTCCATTGCACTTTGGTTGGGCTAGCTTCTGAGAGCGCACAAACCTAGCATAGGTACATACAGACGCACACATGCATCCAAGCACTGGTTTATGCGTCCTGATATCGCCCAATGGACTACGGTCTGGGGTGGAATGGGCGCGCCTCCGCCAGTAGAAACTAGTGAGACAAACATATAAGCAACAACAACAACACACATCAAACTCGAGTTATGGAAGCTGAACAAGCTAGTCAGAAGCAGGCTAAAAGAGAACTATGAACACCATAGTCAGAACAAGATGTTCAGAGCAGTTGAGACAAGATACAGCATAATCAAATGCCGAAAAAGCCTTCTCCGATGAAAAAATATTATGGCCGCCCTAAAAAAATGCAGACCATATCATCGCGAATAGATATAGAGGTAGAATATCAGAGGTACTACACCGACCTCTTTTCATCAAAGGCGGTAGCCACCAAATTGACACCTAACAACGAATCTGTGTTGGTACCAAAGATCGAATCAAATGAGGTGGCACATGCAATTATACAACTGAAACCAGGTAGAGCCCCAGGACAAGACGCAATCATACACCTGAAACCAGGTAGAGCCAAGACGCAATCATACACCTGGAACCAGGTAGAGCCCCAGGACAAGACGCAATCATACACCTGAAACCAGGTAGATCCCCAGGACAAGACGCAATCATAAATAACGTAATCCAGGCAGGCGGGAACACACTATTGTGACATTTAACTACTTTTGTCAACATCTGTCTGAACATGACCTCCTTTAGATATTACAGTTGCCCATGGTCTGAACGAATGTCAAATCCTCGTCCAAAGGAAAACGTCAAAAAACCACCATAATAAATAAAAAGGGTGACAAGAAAAACCTGGAAAATTACTGTCCGATCTGTCCTTTTATAAACTCTTCACCAGAGTGATTGTCAACCGCATAGAGAAGCTACTAGATGAGAAACGCGAGGACAGGTGGGTTACAGGAAAGGCTTCTCAACCACCTCCACACAATCAATTAATTAATGGAGATGGCGCATGAAGTACAGCTGCCTTTGTGCCTTGTGTTCGTGGATTATGAGAAGGATTTCGATAGCATCGAAATAACTGCGGTGCTGAATACTTTGACAAATCAGGAATTTGCAGAAAAATACGCTCAGCTGATAGAGGAGATAAAACACAGCGGCTATCACCCTATTCTATTGTAATACTGCTACGAATGTTCCCCACAGTTGATGTTAGTGTTGCTAGCTGTGAGAAGTGTTTTTATAAATCGAAATTGATCAAGAGTTACTTCAGATCTCGAATGAATCTCTTAGAACATCTTACCATGCTGTCTATAGAACAATAACCGATAGACGAAATATACTTCAACAATCAGCATCAAGTGCCGTCACGAATCGCAGGTTGACGGTAATTGGTCTCCAGCTGTGTCTGTCCTGTGCCAGATTGATGCACCCAATCAAACTGTGTCCTGGCCACATCTTGATGTACCTCTGAGGCCACCTCTGTCTCTCTTGTCCTCTACTCTTCCCTCCAATATAACCTTCAGAAGACTACCATGTCGATTTACATGACCAAAATAGTTTATGTTTCTCCATTTTTTTTTTTGGCTTTCGCCTATTTCTCTAATCTCCAAGGCGGTGTGCGTTGCACTGTGGTCTTTATTTTGCGCCTGTCGGCCCAGTACATCCGACCTCAGCATGCATTTTATGTCAGGGTCTGCTTCCTCCTGTATTTTCTAAGGGTTTGCTTCCCCGGGGTAACGGCCGGTGCTGTGATGGGGTCGAACCCGGCACCTTCTGGTACCTCTGCCGCCCTCTGCCTCTCTTGTCCTCCAATCTTCCCTCAAATATAATCTTCAGAAAACTGTCACGTCGCTTGACATGACCAAAGAAGTTTATGTTTCTCCCTTTTATATCCTTCAGAAGTATCTTCTCCACCGTGAGTTATTCCAGAACCTCGCTATTTGTTTTCCTATCTTTCCAAGAAACTCGTCCACAACTTCTATATATCCACATTTCAAAGGCGTCATTACTCATCCATTTTCTTGGCCAAGGCCTAGGCCTCTACTCCGTACAATAAAACAGAAGGACTTCAACAATAACCTCAACAATTTTGCTCCCTGATGAACAAGAAGAATAGCATTGTAGAATATTGAAAATACGTTTGTTCATTTCAGAAATATACATGGTTTCATTAATGTTTGTATCTCTTTGTGTCGTTTTCACTTTTCGTTTAAGTATGTTAAAAGTGAATTGAGAAAGACGACGCACTCAGGGACCGCCCCGTGCGGCACAAAGTTTAGTTAAGCCGCTGCAGTCTAGACCTGTCTTGTAACGGTTTCTGGTCTCGTCTGTCTTGTCACAGGTATCACAACGGACATGAAATGCCCCGCATTGGTCAGAATTACCAGATCATGAAAGATGGGACACTGCGGTTTACCAAAGTCAAAGTGGTGAACAGAGGGTGGTACCAGTGTCGGGTAGAGAACAACTTCAAGGACGTCAGCGAAGCTAAGCCAGCATACCTGACCGTTCATGGTAAGGTGAAAATTTTCTCAGTAGTTCATTAGGTACTTGTAAGGTGTTAATCTTCTCAGTAGTTCATTAGGTACTTGTAAGGTGTTAATCTTCTCAGTAGTTCATTAGGTACTTGTAAGGTGTTAATCTTCTCAGTAGTTCATAAGGTACTTGTAAGGTGTTCATCTTCTCAGTAGTTCATTAGGTACTTGTAAGGTATTAATCTTCTCAGTAATCGATTTAGTACTTAGGTGTTAATCTTCTCAGTAATTAATTTAGTACTTAGGTGTTAATCTTCTCAGTAATTAATTTAGTACTTAGGTGTTAATCTTCTCAGTAATCCTTGTACTTAGAAGGTGTAAATCTTCTCAGTAATCGATTTAGTACTTAGGTGTTAATCTTCTCAGTAATCCTAATACTTAGAAGGTGTTAATCTTCTCAGTAATCCTAATACTTATTAGGTGTTAATCTTCTCAGTAATCCTAATACTTAGAAGGTGTTAATCTTCTCAGTAATCCTAATACTTAGAAGGTGTTAATCTTCTCAGTAATCCTAATACTTAGAAGGTGTTAATCTTTTCAGTAATCGATTTAGTACTTAGAAGGCAGGACTTCTCAACTTTTTTGTGCTTGACGCCCACTTTTATAACTTTCGTAACCCCACATTTTCCTTGCCGCCCACTAAAATCTAAATTGAAGATAATTCCGTGATCATCAAATGAGTCTACATATTTTGGAAGTTTTAAATGCATCATCATCAAGTAGCATGTCTTTTGCAAAACGTTGCTATCATCACAGTCTGTCTGAAAGAAACTTGATGGCTTGCCAAATCTTCAGGCTGCTCCAGAGGCATACTCAAGCACTACTTAACATCTTGGTGTCATCGCCTTCTTGGTCTGGCTCTGTCTCTGTTGCCGTGGTACCATAAGAAGTGACGCTCTGCAAAGGACATGCTTCTTTCTTTAAGTATTTCGACTTTTTGTTCATGATGGAATTTATTAACCAATTCTCCTCTATGCCCGACTCTTGTTGAATGTCTGCATTCTTCTTTCTTTTGGTCCAATATATTCTGAGAACCTTTCTATAACATTTTGACTCGAGGGACTCGATACTCTTCCTTGAGGTGTGTGTAACTGTCCATGTTTCACAGCCATATGCTGTCATGGGCAAAACACAGGTTCTCAAAATGTACACTTTTGTTGAAGTGCTGGTATTCGGCCATATATAGTTTCCCCAGGTTGTGCGGCTTCTCCATTGCTGTAAATAATAATACCATTTTAAATACAGAATGTCATTATTCTGCTACAGCCCACATGAAAGCTAAAATAGCCCACTAGTAGGCTCTAGCACACAGGCTGAGGACCACTGTTACAAGGTATTACAATTATCAGTAATCAATTTGGTACTCTGAAGGTTTTAATATTCTCAGTAATCCATTTGGTACCTGTTAGATATTAATTATGTCAGTAATCTTTTGACAATTGTAATGCGTTAATCTTCTCAGTAATCCGTGAGGTAGCAGTAAAGTGTCAAGCATGTACATAATCCACGATCCAGCAGTAAAGTGTCAATCATGTACATAATTCACTAGGTACTTGGATAATGTCAATCATCCTTGTAATCCATTAGGTACCTGTACCAATTTTTTGTGTAGGTAATTGAGGACTTTACGGCACATTGACAAGGTGTCAATATTTTATATAGTCTATTGAGAAGGTGACAATATTTTATATAGTATGTTGACAGGGTGTCAATATTTTAAATAGTATGTTGACAAGGTGTCAATATTTTAAATAGTCCATTGACAAGGGGTCAATATTCTCAAAAATCTAGTAATCTATCGTATGACATCTGTCGAATGAGATCTATCATGGGACATATATCATGGGGCATCTATCATGGGACAAATATCATATGACATCTATCATGGGATATATATTTTGGGGCATCTATCATGGGACATCTATCATATGACATATTATGGGGCATCTATCATGGAACATCTATCATGGGACATCTATCATGGGACATATAATGGGACATATATCATAGGACTTTTATCATAGGACATATATCATAGGACTTTTACCATAGGACATATATCATGGGGCATCTATCATTTGACATATATCATGGGACAAATATAGTGGGACATATATCATAGGACATCTACCAGAGAACATAGTTCATGACACATCTATCATGGGACATATATAATGGCACATCTATCATAGCACATCTATCATGTGACATATTGCATGGCACATATATCAGTAGCTCATCAGAATACCTTACTTTTCTCGGTAAATGGCCAATCTTCTCCGTATTGCATTAGTTACCTTATCGTGGCTGTAAAAAGATTAGTCTCAGTGACTTCAATGCCAGAACTGGTCCCAAACAAATAAGCGAGCAAACTTCTTGTCAACTAACATACTCATCATCATCACCATCATCATCCTCATCACTATCATCGTCGTCATAATCCTCATCATCATCGTCGTCATCATCATCGTCTTCATCATCCTCCTCATCATCATCACCATCTTCACCATCACCATCATCATCATCACCACCATCATCATCATCACCATGATCATCACCATCCTCACCATCACCACCATCATCACCATCACCATCACCATCATCACCACCATCCTCATCACCATCATCATCACCATCATCCTCACCATCCTCACCATCACCATGATCATCACCATGATCATCACCACCACCATCATCACCCTCATCACCATCATCATCATCACCATCATTATCACCATCATCACCACCATCATCATCCTCACCACCACCACCATCATCATCCTCACCACCACCACCATCATTATCCTCACCATCAACATCGTCGTCATCATCATCACCATCATTATTGTCATCATCATTAAGCGCTCTGACGGTTGGTATTGACGATCATTGACCTCCATTTTTTCTTATCAATTGTGTCGATAATGAGATCTGTCGTTGATCCCGTCTCATGACATGCCGTCCAGGTGTTCAATATTTGTGCCCGTCCCCCCCCCCGCCCCCCTCCCCCCGCCCCTCTTGTTAGCTATTCTGTCCGTTATCACCCGGTGTTCAAACCCGCCTCTTCTCATGACATGCCGGAAAAAGGGATGACTGCCATGTTCTGATGTTTGCCATAATCTTTCTTTGTGTCTGTGCCTCCTGAAGAACCACGTTGTTTGATTTTTTTGCAGTCCACGGAACTTTCAGTATTTTTCTGTGAAACCATACGTCCGCTGCTTTCAGTGATCCCAGTACATGCCTGTTGATTGTCTATGATTCGCTGCCGCCTATCAGTACTGGTCCCACGTAGAAGCCAAGGACTCGCTTCTTTAAATCCGGTGATAGGCTTTTGGTTTGCACGCGATTCCCTTCACACTCTGGAAGACCGATTATGCTTTTGGTTTTCTGTTGTTTATTTCGTAAGTGCATCTCCTATCAGAACAAGGTTGCGAACGGACCAGTAGTGTGTCTCTACACATCGAGCTACACGAATCACAATATCCACTTCACCGCCTGCTCAAGTAGACTTTATATTTCTGCACCGTGTGCCGCGGTGACTGGTGTGCTTTATATCACGTGAAAACAAAATTCGTTACTTACTTTCCGCTGAAATGGATGACTTGCATGCTGATTTGGTTTAAAGTGAAGAAGCAACTGCGCCTTTTGTCAACCTCACTCTCTGGTCCTGAGCTACCTTTAATCAGTGGCAAATATTTATCGAGACAGCACAGGATGCAGATTTGTCCTCAGGGTTTACTCCCGAAGCCTTTCCCGGAAATAGGTATCTCGCAAGGCAGCATGGGGGGGGGGGGGGGGGAATGACATCTGTCGTTGTGTGTCGTGCCTTTTTCATAAACGCAGGAGGTCGTAGAGGCATCTCTCCAGGTGCCGTGTTCTAGTCTATTATAGTCGTGTCTAAATTTCAGTCACGCCGAAAACCGACACTGTCTGCATCTAGGGCGACGGACGCCAATCTCGTGAAGTTCCGCAGTCTGACCTAGACAGTGAAAATGCTACCCACTCTTAAGCGTAGTGCTAACTCATATAGGCGATGTCCAGGCCAGGATAATCGGAAGAAAGAAAACACAAAAAAAACGAACGAATTAACTAGTCAAAACGGAAAACAACGACACGTTTCCATGAACACAAGTATAAGTCGTCGACTAGTGTGAATTCCAGGCAAATCGGTTGCCTGGCGGCAGCCATAATAAACTAAAACACCAGAGCAATGTAAACCAACAACCGGTAGGGGGCCAGGTTTGCCGCTCTTTTCATATAGATATCATATACAATGCTGTTTTAATCGCTGTAATGATATCTCTTCATCAATAAATATCAAATCTTGTTTTTCTCCAGCCCCAGCTGAGATCATAAACAAAATCAGGGTATCAAGGCCAAGGATAGCGCCGATTGGCTTCGTTGTACAAATTACATGCGACGTTGCTGGGATTCCGACACCTGTTATAGAGTGGAGACGGGACGGACACCTGGTCAGTAGTTAGTTATTTGAGCTCTTTCATGTATTGTTGTTCTGTGTGGATTTCTGGGAGCTCTTGCCAGTTGTAGAATTGAGGGGGAGGGGTGGGGGGGGGGGGGGGGGGTGGGGTGGGTTTGAAATCCAATCAAGCATAGTGAGATCGACTTGAGGTCTGGTTTGAAATTTGGACGTTCATGGCAACTTGAGATTTGTCTTAACTTGACCTGATATACATGATGACTCAAAACTGAGCTTGAATTGAGACTTGATGCACGTGAGTCTTGAGTTGTCATGTACTTCAGGCCTCAATGTCAAGTCAAGTCCTATGAAAGGCATCAGGTCTTGATATGCGCTGCTTAACTAGTGTCCAAATATCTGAACCATACAGGAGGACAGGAATCACACACGTCTGATAAATACGATTTTTTGATCCCAGAGATAGTCTGCCATTATTCCACACCCGGCGAAGGTCATTCAAAATGGAGGCAGCACACTTGATCCGTCTTAACAGGTCGGGCGCACTGGGTCCATCGGATGAAAATGAACTCTCCAGGTATGTGAAATCATTGGTGCACTCTATCGTGTGACCATATCTTCCTGTACTATTTTCACATTCGCCTGCCATATGCTGTCATCCATACAGATTACTATATCTGTAGATGCAACATCGTTGTGCAGCTGTGTACGTCATCGAAATATTCTCCGTCCTCACTGTTATCTGAGGTTTGTGTGTAGTTTTGCAAGATGACTATATTACATGGTTCTTAGTTCTTCTTAGTCGACATGTACTTCTACGGGGAAAGATGTCCTTATGAAGGTCCCATTTCTGGTATGAGCTGGATGCAGATTGGATGAGAATTTGAGAATTTCCTGCTTAGTGGGCTAGGCTCGAGCAGCTTTTTAATCAGCTGCTTTGAAACAATCGATGGGCGTGTCCATCTTAATCGATTCAAACACTAGAGCAAAGTAGACCCGCAGCCTGTTAGGCACCATCTATGCTGCGCTAAACATACCACCTAACGGTGGCCTGTGTTTTGCCATGTCACACAGTTTGTCGCCTCTTACGACATGCTCTCAGCGGGGAAGGGGTGCCATTCTTGTCCTTGTCATACACAAAGACCCCGGGGGACCACTCGGTCCTGCTCTAATATTTATGAACATCATTCCATCCTTGTGGGCCCAGTATCCACACGTGCATCCTGTCATTGCTTTCTTTAGTAGTACCTCCCCCCCCCCTTCCCCCTTTACATATTGCACCCTCTTCTCTCCCCCCCCCCCCCCCCCAACCTCACACACCTGAATGAATCTTAATATCGGTACTCAATTAAATGAAATGGCCGACATACGAGAACCAGAGAAAACACATATGGCCATCACCAGTGTCAACACTAGACAAGCTCT
Source organism: Ariolimax columbianus (assembly GCA_036924085.1). Classification (NCBI taxonomy): domain Eukaryota; kingdom Metazoa; phylum Mollusca; class Gastropoda; order Stylommatophora; family Arionidae; genus Ariolimax; species Ariolimax columbianus. Next base: position 31,465,837 of record JAVGWX010000008.1, on the reverse strand, counting down.
ATGTCAGTGTCGACAGCCTCAGGATGACAGCTGCTTTCTTCGAACAAATTCAAGTTGACGTCTGACAGCGTACGAAGAAGAAGAGGAATTAATTAACATTAATAATTCGTAGCTCACTCTTCATTCTGATTTCTTTACACTTTCAATTTCTCTTTATAACATCACCATCAAGTGCCCTGTTTGTTGGCGTTGGCAATCATGGCCATTCTTCTTTTTCTTCTTCTTCTTCTTCTTCTTCTTCTTCTTCTTCTTCTTTTGACATCTCACTTTCTACCGGATTGTAGTCTAGTGTCGTGGTATGTATTTATCTTTCGCCTCTCTCGTAGTCCGACTGTTAGTTTGATAGTTATTTGTTTATTGCAGTGAAATGTTTTTCTGTTGGATTTGTTCATGTTTCGTTTGTTTTTGTCTGTGTGCAATCATATTGACCTTTTCTTGTTTGATCACTTGAATTTCACAACTGGCATACTGTGTTTCATACCTTCCTGGTACATCCTGGTATGGCTGCGAACTTAAACCACTCAATTGACATCGTTATCTGCAGCTAGGGCGAAGGACACCAATCTCGTGAAGTTTAACCGCGTGAACTAGACAGTGGAAATACGACACAAGTTTAACCGCGTGAACTAGACAGTAGAAATACGACACAAGTTTAACCGCTTGAACTAGACAGTGGAAATACGACACAAGTTTAACCGCGTGAACTAGACAGTGGAAATACGACACAAGTTTAAGCCTAGTGCTAATTGAGATAGCCGATGTCCAGGCCAGGATAATCGAAAAAAGAAAACACACAAAAATAACGAATTAACCAGTCCAAATGGAAAACAATGACACGTTTTCGTGAATACAAGTGTAAGTCGTCGACTAGTATGAATTCTAGGCAAAACGGTGGCATGTCGGGATCCATAATGAACTAAAACACCAGGCCAATGTAGACCTGCAACCGGTAGGGCCAGATATAATTCATCTAAATGCTTATGCATCGGCACTTACTTGTTTAATCATTTCACAGATTTTAAAGAACCAGAGTAATCTAATGGAAAATCAGACAGACCATGATACATCAGAGGTGTCCATCTCCTCAACTCTGAGAATCATTGTCACGAAGACAACCTCGTATACTTGCTCGGCTATCAACTTTCCCATCAAGAAACAGACTATTGATTCTATAACAGTCAATGTTACAGCCATGGAGAATCCAGGTATGGTCGTACTGTTTGTTGTGAAAGGATGCGTTATGTTATGCAGATTCAACCTCCTTGTAATCCGGGCAGATTCATAGGTGCTTGGTATCTTTGAGTGAATGATGAACCATGCACAATATTGATGGCTTGTGCAGCTCGCTGTTTCTATACAAGATGTTGAGCAGTTCATGAGCTGCAGCGGTCAGCGACCCAGAGCTGCCAAAACCATTCTACACCTTCACGTGGTGATTCTGAATAACAGGCTACAACAGAGCAGACTGGGAAAGGAGAAAGGATCAAAGAGGAAAGGCTAACCCTGTACCCAAGAATGTTTGCTGAAGTCGGATGTGTCGGACAGAAAGGTGCAAATATCGCAGTCAAGCTATAAGCTACGACAATGATTATTACCTTCTCTTGACTACACCCTGTTACTTGCAAAGCCCTTTTCAGGGCTTGGTAGCAGGATGCCGAGAACGATCGACGAAGAAGAAAAGGTATACATTATTGATCGAATTGCTATTGTCTGTGGATCATACATTCATTGATTGCAGTGTTATGATTCGACTGGCGATGATTGGTTAATTATGTCTCCATCGCTGGTGCTTTTAGAGCATGCCAGCTTTTTCATGGTCAAAATCCTGGACTTGACCAGGAAAATAAAGGTAAAGGTCAGTACCATGGCAACAATTGCCGTCGGGGATGATGATAACACTTCATGGACTAAGCCGCAGCCTACATCATGCAGGGTGGCCAGTTCCCTTCCTTGCTGTTTTTACCGTCCCCTACTCAAACGTCAGGTACAAATTTACAGCTGGGATGACCGGCACGAACCACGGTCCGGATTTTGTTTCTGTCCCTCCGTGAACTCGCACCCCTGGAACGCTGAAATCTCAGTCTAGAACACCAGCTCAATGTCGACTAGCCTTCACGCTCCACGACAGGACAATGCATACAAGCACCCAATAGATTAAGTCCTCTCTTCTGGGTTGCACTGATAAACAAAATGGCTGATTACAGATCAATCATCCTTGCCTTATCGATTACTCGGCTACCGATTATTTATAATGGCATTATGTATTGAGATATGTGAGGCTTATTGTAATTAATTGTAGGTCATATATTTTAATATTTCATAATTAATCACAATTACGGATCTACTATTAAGAGTCACATCGAATCAAATATCATCAATCAGTGATCGTTTCGAAATAGATTCGTGCATCTGAATTCCCCAACTCGTTCATTACACCGTGTGCTGGTTATTTCGAGCACTCAATTGAATCCTACCCAACACTCCACATCGTGAGTTCATGCTGTCGTCGAAGTCAATGTCACCGAATGTTTTAGATCACTGTTACCTCGTCAGCTATGCTCACCAAGTCGACAGTTGAACTGTAAATGTGTATAAACAGCTCGTTGTCATGGAAATGGCATGCATAATACCCTGCTTTGGCTTTCTCTGTAGTGTACCTTCTAAACGTACCCAAGGGGCAGCCGATTACAAGTCAACAAGATAGTAGCAGGCAGAGGGAACGGTGCAACAACTGGACAAAAGTACTGAAAATAACGATCCTGTGCCTGACCTTTACGAGAAGTCCTGGTCAGTATCCTGTGCCTGACCTTTACGAGAAGTCCTGGTCAGTATCCTGTGCCTGACCTTTACGAGAAGTCCTGGTCAGTATCCTGTGCCTGACCTTTACGAGAAGTCCTGGTCAGTATCCTGTGCCTGACCTTTACGAGAAGTCCTGGTCAGTATCCTGTGCCTGACCTTTACGAGAAGTCCTGGTCAGAATCCTGTGCCTGACCTTTACGAGAAGTCCTGGTCAGTATCCTGTGGCTGACTGGACTAGCGTCTCACTTCCACTAATTAAATCCCTGGGGCAAATCTTGCATATTGTAGAAGGGGCGGAAACACGATGAAAGGACGCTGGGAACGAACAAAGTGAAGAAAACATGTTAATACACTCAGTAATATAATAACGTGCGAGGAATGGGTGTATTGATAAACAAAAATAACACAGTGTTTCGGTTGGAAGACATATGGTTGAGATGACTATACTTGCGTCCTTCATCCCACCAGCGCTTCTGCACAATCTAAAGGAAGGACTGAGAGTGTAATATAAAGACACTGACACTTCTTCTTCTTCTCCTTCTTTCCTTCGTGTTCTCCTTCTCCTTCTTTCCCTTCTTCCCTACTCCTTCTCCCCTTCTTCTCCTCCTCCTTCTTCCCTTCTTCTTCTCCTTCTTCTCCTTCTTCTCCTTCAATTCCTCTCATTCTCCTTTGTCTTCTCCTTCTTCTCCTTCTTCTCCTTCAATTCCTCTCATTCTCCTTTGTCTTCTCCTTCTTCCCTTCATCTCATTCTTCCCTTCTCCCCCTTCTCCTTCTCCTTCCCTACTTTTTCTCCTTCTTGTCCTCCTTCTCCTTTTCTCCTTCTTCCCTTCTTCTCCTTCTCCTCCTTCTTCTCCTCCTTCTTCTTCTTCCCTTCTCCTTTTTTCCTTCTTCTGCTTATTCTTCTCATTCTTTCCTTCTTCTTCTCCTTCTTCTCATTCTTCTTATCCTTCTCCTTCTTCCCTTCTCCTTCTTCCCTTCTCCTTCTTCGCCGTCTTCTCCTTCTTCTTCTCCTTCTTTTTCTTCCCTTCTTCTTCTCCTTCTTCTTCTTCTTCCCTTCTCCTTCTTCTCCGTTTTCCTTTCTTCTTATTCTTATTATTGTAATTAATAATTTTTTACTTTTTCTTCGTTTTGTTGTTGTTGTTGTTGTTGTTGTTGTTCTTCTTCTTCTTCTTCTTTTTCATCGTCTCCTCCTTCTTTTTTTTCTTCTTTATCAGCATCATCTTTCTTCTTTGTCTTCATCATTTGTTCGTTCTCAAACCCCCCCTACCATGCATTGCAGAAAGGATTTTGCAAATATCAAGGTGTAGTCCGGAGAGCGGAACTCGTTGTGTTGTAGTTGACAGCTTGACTGCGATATTTCCACATTTCGGTCCGACACACCGGACATCAGCATGGCATTTGTGGGTACTGTGTCAGCCTTCCCTCTTTTCCTTATCCAGTCTGCTACAGCGTGTTGTCCAGGATCGCCACGAGAAGGCGAAAGAGCGCCGCCGGATCTGACGCCAGCAGTAAGCGTTGCGTTGCCCTCCCCCCATCCCATACATCTCATGCACGGCTCAGGATCGTCGATATGAAGATATTAATAGCAACTATGGCGTTATTGGTATGACCATAGAGATACTGATGACGGTAATACTCACAAAACCTTAGATACATTTTGCAGAATCACTTGAAGCCCCTCTTGGGACCATAAACAAAACCTATAGTAACCTCTTCCACAACCTCTACAGGGTTCAAACCCCACACGGGCCACTATAAATCATAACACACACACACACACACACAATTCTTCAAGACTTCCCACTCAACCCTAGAGACCTCTCACACAACCCCTAGAGACCTCTCACACAACCCCTAGAGACCTATCATACACCGATAAGAGACCTCTCCCACAACCCCTAGAGACATCTCATACAACCCCTAGAGACCTCTCACACAACTCTTCAAGACTTCCAACTCCACCGTAGGGACCTCTCACACAACACCTGGAGACCTCTCACACAACTCTTCGGACCTCCCACTCAACCCTATAGACCTCTCACACAACCCCTAGAGACCTCTCACACAACCCCTAGAGACTTCTCACACAACCCCTAGATACCTCTCTACATCGATAAGAGACCTCTCACACAACCCCTAGAGACCTCTCACACAACCCCTAGAGACATCTCACAGACCCCCTAGAGACCTCTCACACAACCCCTATAAAGACCTCTCACACAACTCTTATACCTCTCACGCAACTCCTACTGATCTCTTAAACAACCCTAAAAGACCTCTCACAGAATCCTTAGACCTCTCACACAACTCTTATACCTCTCACGCAACTCCTACTGATCCCTCAAACAACCCTAAAAGACCTCTCACAGAATCCTTAGACCTCTCACACAACCCTAGAGCTCTAATATACCCATTAAAGACCTCTCACATAACCCCTAGAAACTTTTCACACAACTCCTACTTTCCTTTCACAGAACCCTTGAGCTCTCACACAACCCTGAAAGACTTCTCACATAACCCCTAGAAACTTTTCAAACATCCCCTAGAGACCTGACACAACGCTTAGAGACCTCTCACATAACCCCTAGAGAACTCTCAGACAGCCCCCACAGACCTCTTCCACAACCAACTTAGAGACCTCTCACACGACCCATAGAGACCACTCACACAATCCTTAAAGACTTTTCACAAAACCTTTAGACCTCTCACACAACCATTAAAGACCTCTCACACAACCCTTAAAGACATCTCACACAACCTCTAAAGACCTCTCACACAACTCTTCAAGACCTCTCACACAACCATTAAAGACCTGTCACACAACTGTTAAAGACCTCACACAACCCCTAAAGACCTCTCACACAACACTTAAAGACCTCTCACACAACCCTTAGACCTCTCACATGACCCCTATAGAACTCTCAAACAACTCTTAAAGACCTCTCAGACAACTCCTAGAGACCTCTCACACAACACATAAAGACCTCTCACACAACCCTTAAAGACCTCTCACACAACCATTAAAGACCTCTCACACAACACATAAAGACCTCTCACACAACCCTTAAAGACCTCTCACACAACCATTAAAGACCTCTCACACAACACATAAAGACCTCTCACACAACCCTTAAAGACCTCTCACACAACTGTTAAAGACCTCACACAACCCTTAAAGACCTCTCACACAACCATTAAAGACCTCTCACACAACACATAAAGACCTCTCACACAACCCTTAAAGACCTCTCACACAACTCTTAAAGACCTCTCACACAACCATTAAAGACCTCTCACAAAACTGTTAAAGACCTCACACAACCCCTAAAGACCTCTCACACAACACTTAGAGACCTCTCACACAACCCTTAGACCTCTCACATGACCCCTATAGAACTCTCGAACAACTCTCAAAGACCTCTCAGACAACTCCTAGAGACCTCTCACACAACACATAAAGACCTCTCACACAACCCTTAAAGACCTCTCACACAACCCTTAAAGACCTCTCACACAACACTTAAAGACCTCTCACACAACCCTTAAACCTCTCACACGACCCCTATAGAACTCTCGAACAACTCTTAAAGACCTCTCAGACAACTCCTAGAGACCTCTCACACAACACATAAAGACCTCTCACACAACCCCTAAAGATCTCTCGAGCAACTCTTAAAGATCTCTCACACAACCCTTAGACCTCTCACACGACCCCTAGAAACCTCTCAAACGACCCATAAAGACCTCTCACATAACCCCTGAAAGACCTTTCACACAACCCTGAAAGACCTCTCATACAACTCTTAGACCTCTCACACGACCCCTAGAAACCTCTCACACGACCCTTAAAGACCTCTCACATAACCCCTGAAAGACCTTTCACACAACCCTTAAAGACCTCTCACGCAACCCTTAGACCTCTCGCACGACCCCTAGAGACCCCTCGAATAACTCTTGAAGACCTCTCAGACAACCACTAGAGACCTCTCACACATCCCTTAAAGACCTCTCACACAACCCCTAAAGATCTCTCGAGCAACTCTTAAAGATCTCTCACACAACCCTTAGACCTCTCACACGACCCCTAGAAACCTCTCACACGACCCATAAAGACCTCTCACATAACCCCTGAAAGACCTTTCACACAACCCTGAAAGACCTCTCACACAACCCTTAGACCTCTGACACGACCCCTAGAAACCTCTCACACGACCCTTAAAGACCTCTCACATAACCCCTGAAAGACCTTTCACACAACCCTTAAAGACCTCTCACACAACCCTTAGACCTCTCACACGACCCCTAGAGACCTCTCATACAACCCGTAACGACCTTTCATACAACCCCTAAAAACCTCTAGCGGAAACGAAAGCATCCACGAAACTCCATGACTGAGAAATCACGAGTTATTGATATAACGAAACATAAACAACCAATCAAAACAGCCAGACAGCCAATATTTAAAAACGCATAGATCTGTCTATTTTTAAAAAATCATTGCTTATTCACCCCATCGCGCGCTTGTGAGCTTACCCAGGTGCGAACGCACGGAAGTTGTCATAACAAGACAGGCTGTCAGTTGGCAAGCCTCGCCCTCTCAACCCCTCCCTCCTTACCTTTTTCCCGTTCCAGAGATGGGAACAGTCGTTCTGCTAAATCAGTTTCTCATTTCAGTGATCTCTATGACACGATACCCCAGCTTTGTCGGTTATTTACGGTAGTTAGTGTTAAGTGTTGCAGCACCGAGTGAGCTCAGTCAAAGCAGTGGATGCATCACTGGAGAGTCCAAATAATGTGGCTTGAAAATGAGAAAGGAATAACAAAAATGTGTGTACTATGTCACCTGTGGAAATCTTCTTCTTCTTCCTACGCTGTCAGACGTCAACTTGAATTTGTTCGAAGAAAGCAGCTGTCATCCTGAGGTTGTCGACACCGTCATATAACTTGTCTAGTGTTGCCACTGGTGATGGCCACGTGTGCTTTCTGTGGTCCTCGTATGTCGGGCAATTTTCAGTAGATGTTCAGCGGTCATTTTCCCTGTACCACAGGTGCATTCATCAGTGCCACCTATCTTCAGTTTATTGAATAGATGGTACCTCAGTCTGTTGTGGCATGTGCGGAGTCTGAAGACCACGACCTGCTCTCTTCTGTTCAGCTGGTAGTAGGCATCATTTATTTGTGTAGCCAGTATGTTCTGTTTCCCATTTGGCCATGTATCTGGCCCTAATAAACCTTTTGGACTATTCTTAGGTCACACTAGAATCTGGTTGTGATAGTCTTACACCTTCTTTTGCCAGTCTGTCTGCCTCCTATTTGCCTTGGATGTTACAATGGGATGGGACCCACTGTACCACTGCTCTGTACCATCTGTAAACACACCTGTAAACACACATGTAAACACACCTGTGGAAAGGAGTCGTGATCTCGGCTGTCCAACCTTCGGCGAATACTCCGTTATTTATGGTGGCGTACTTGGGGCTTTCTGTAAAACAAGTTAGACCCTTCCACACTCAGCAGACTGTGCGAATGGCGGAATGTGTTCAGTGATGAGTTGAAGAGTCCTTTGTCATGAAGAGGCTAGACAGCATTGTTAGTCGTCATTGATTGTCATTTCTGTGAGAAACAAAACAGAGCGTTCCAAGAAACTAATGGAGTCAAAGATTTGCGATAAAGCAGGACAAATGGTATTATATATCTCTGGCAGTGAACAGGATTCCTAAACTATTAGGGTCAAAGATGTATGAAAGTAGGGCAAATGATATTATATATCTCTGGCAGTGAAGAGGATTCCTTAACTACTGGGGTCAAAGATGTGTGAAAGTAGGGCAAATGATATTATTCATCCCTGGCAGTGAAGAGGATTCCTTAACTACTGGGGTCAAAGATGTGTGAAAGTAGGGCAAATGATATTATTCATCCCTGGCAGTGAAGAGGATTCCTTAACTACTGGGGTCAAAGATGTGTGATAAAGTAGACCATATGCCGTTGCAACTTCCCTGGCATTGATGCGCAACTAACGTAAGTGCTGGGGTCAAAGATTTGTGACGCAGTGGACCATATATCATTGATATCTCTATGGCAGCGACACGACTATAGTATCTACTAAAGAGACATCGTCAAGAGTTGACATTAGGTCAGAATGAGTGACTTCCAACAACAACATCAAGGAAGACGCCAAGAAGTTTAAGCGAAGTAAACACAAAAACAAGGCGATGGACAACATCAAAAGAAATGATACATATTACAAGTCCAGTAGATCGCCTTTATTTAGTCTCCTCTGTCTTCCTTGAGAAACATGGGGGCCACCGACCAAAACATTTAACACATTCCATCAGTAACGGTGTCTGTAGCAATGCATTTTATGATGAGTTGCTGTACCCATGCACAGCCCACTTTAGTTGTCTTTTACTACATACTAGACAGGCTGAAGTGGCCTCTTCTTTTTTTGCCCTGGAACCAGCACGGGAAAGCTAAGCAAGAATAAGTATTTAATCATTTGAGACTTCAATCGGGTAACATTATATGAGTTATCATCTATTCAACGACATTATGACATAGGTAGAACTGAAGTGCTGATAAAAAGGTCCCTTAAAACGTGCCGCTGAAATTCCCAATATGTGAGGAGCAGGTAAAGAGACCATCAACATTATGTTATTCGTGATGGGGAGAGCGATCAACAGCATCATCACTGCCCACGGGATAAATGTCACCTTGCAATAGATCCATGGACATAATGGGCTACAAGGGAGCGAGATGGTCCACAGATTCGCAAACACAGGGACCTCGAAACAACAATTGGATAGACCCTGCAGTAACCACACAGTAAAACGAATTATTAAGAATAATACTCGGGAAATCTGGATGAACAGGTGGACGACGAGAACAACAGGTCGCAGTGTATTTAGCGAAATGTCACAGCCAAAAAGTAACGATGACATAAATAAACTATATAAAAGAGATCAAAGTCTCATCTTTCAGTTCCGAACAGGACATACCAGAGTCAATAGCCACTTAAACCGCATCAATCCCCAGCACCTGCCCCTGTGCAGACATCGCTCTCATCCTGGTGAAACTGTTCGACACCTACTCATTGAGTGCAATACGCTTGCGAACATGAGAAATATATTCTTACAAGCACTGCCAGCAATTTCCAACACACTGTACGGAGCAGTGACACAACTAAAGAAGACCTGAATCTAAATAAGAATGCCATTGGGCTGCCATGGGCAGGCTTGCTCAGCAGCTATGGGATAACAACAACAACAACATTTGCCGCTGAAATCCCCAATATGTGAGGAATAGGTAAAGAGACAATCACCATTTCTAGACGACAGGCTTCAAAGAGTTAACAATATCCTACGGTGATACACTGTTCAGAAGATTGCCTGAAGGTAATCAGACGGAGTATAACCAATAACAATGTAGAGGTTGAATGAAAGGAGAAACGTATGGCAGAAAACGAATAAAAGGAGAAACGTATGGCAGAAAACGAATAAAAGGAGAAACGTATGGCAGAAAACGAATAAAAGGAGAAACGTATGGCAGAAAACGAATAAAAGGAGAAACGTATGGCAGAAAACGAATAAAAGGAGAAACGTATGGCAGAAAACGAATAAAAGGAGAAACGTATGGCAGAAAACGAATAAAAGGAGAAACGTATGGCAGAAAACGAATAAAAGGAGAAACGTATGGCAGAAAACGAATAAAAGGAGAAACGTATGGCAGAAAACGAATAAAAGGAGAAACGTATGGCAGAAAACGAATAAAAGGAGAAACGTATGGCAGAAAACGAATAAAAGGAGAAACGTATGGCAGAAAACGAATAAAAGGAGAAACGTATGGCAGAAAACGAATAAAAGGAGAAACGTATGGCAGAAAACGAATAAAAGGAGAAACGTATGGCAGAAAACGAATAAAAGGAGAAACGTATGGCAGAAAACGAATAAAAGGAGAAACGTATGGCAGAAAACGAATAAAAGGAGAAACGTATGGCAGAAAACGAATAAAAGGAGAAACGTATGGCAGAAAACGAATAAAAGGAGAAACGTATGGCAGAAAACGAATAAAAGGAGAAACGTATGGCAGAAAACGAATAAAAGGAGAAACGTATGGCAGAAAACGAATAAAAGGAGAAACGTATGGCAGAAAACGAATAAAAGGAGAAACGTATGGCAGAAAACGAATAAAAGGAGAAACGTATGGCAGAAAACGAATAAAAGGAGAAACGTATGGCAGAAAACGAATAAAAGGAGAAACGTATGGCAGAAAACGAATAAAAGGAGAAACGTATGGCAGAAAACGAATAAAAGGAGAAACGTATGGCAGAAAACGAATAAAAGGAGAAACGTATGGCAGAAAACGAATAAAAGGAGAAACGTATGGCAGAAAACGAATAAAAGGAGAAACGTATGGCAGAAAACGAATAAAAGGAGAAACGTATGGCAGAAAACGAATAAAAGGAGAAACGTATGGCAGAAAACGAATAAAAGGAGAAACGTATGGCAGAAAACGAATAAAAGGAGAAACGTATGGCAGAAAACGAATAAAAGGAGAAACGTATGGCAGAAAACGAATAAAAGGAGAAACGTATGGCAGAAAACGAATAAAAGGAGAAACGTATGGCAGAAAACGAATAAAAGGAGAAACGTATGGCAGAAAACGAATAAAAGGAGAAACGTATGGCAGAAAACGAATAAAAGGAGAAACGTATGGCAGAAAACGAATAAAAGGAGAAACGTATAGCAGAAAACGAATAAAAGGAGAAACGTATAGCAGAAAACGAATAAAATGACAACCATAAAAAAAGCATGCGAACTTGCATATTCCCGGTAGCAACCTACGGATGTGAAACATGGACAGCCACACAAACACTTAAGAATAGGATTGAAAATTGTGAACTTAAATGCTACAGGAAGATTCTCAAAATACCAGGATATCGAAAAAGAAAAATGCAGATATCCTAAAAGAGCTTTTTTTCGAGGAGAACTGGTTAGTAAACAATATCTTGTCCAGAAAACTTAAAATATTTTGGCCACATCAGACGTCATAATGGCCTGGAGAGAACGATACTGGAGGGTATGAGGCCTAGAAAACGGGACAAAGGCATACCGTGGAGAAGATGGACTAAGGCATTACGGAGGTCCTGAAGATGACACAAGAGAACGAGAGTCTTTCAGATTGGCTGTTGTGAGAGCGACGTTCTGGCCAGAGATAGAAAGTCTTTCAGATCGGCTGTTGTGAGAGCGACGTTCTGGCCAGAGATCGAGAATCTTTCAGATTGGCTGTTGTGAGAGCGACGTTCTGGCCAGAGATAGAAAGTCTTTCAGATCGGCTGTTGTGGGAGCGACGTTCTAGCCAGAGATAGAAAGTCTTTCAGATCGGCTGTTGTGGGAGCGACGTTCTAGCCAGAGATAGAAAGTCTTTCAGATCGGCTGTTGTGGGAGCGACGTTCTGGCCAGAGATAGAAAGTCTTTCAGATCGGCTGTTGTGGGAGCGACGTTCTAGCCAGAGATAGAAAGTCTTTCAGATCGGCTGTTGTGGGAGCGACGTTCTAGCCAGAGATAGAAAGTCTTTCAGATCGGCTGTTGTGGGAGCGACGTTCTGGCCAGAGATAGAAAGTCTTTCAGATCGGCTGTTGTGGGAGCGACGTTCTGGCCAGAGATAGAAAGTCTTTCAGATCGGCTGTTGTGGGAGCGACGTTCTAGCCAGAGATAGAAAGTCTTTCAGATCGGCTGTTGTGGGAGCGACGTTCTGGCCAGAGATAGAAAGTCTTTCAGATCGGCTGTTGTGGGAGCGACGTTCTAGCCAGAGATAGAAAGTCTTTCATATCGGCTGTTGTGGGAGCGACGTTCTGGCCAGAGATAGAAAGTCTTTCAGATCGGCTGTTGTGGAAGCGACGTTCTGGCCAGAGATAGAAAGTCTTTCAGATCGGCTGTTGTGGGAGCGACGTTCTGGCCAGAGATAGAAAGTCTTTCAGATCGGCTGTTGTGGAAGCGACGTTCTGGCCAGAGATAGAAAGTCTTTCAGATCGGCTGTTGTGGGAGCGACGTTCTGGCCAGAGATATAAAGTCCTTCAGATCGGCTGTTGTGGGAGCGACGTTCTGGCCAGAGATAGAAAGTCTTTCAGATCGGCTGTTGTGGGAGCGACGTTCTGGCCAGAGATAGAAAGTCTTTCAGATCGGCTGTTGTGGGAGCGACGTTCTGGCGAGATATAGAAAGTCTTTCAGATCGGCTGTTGTGGGAGCGACGTTCTAGCCAGAGATAGAAAGTCTTTCAGATCGGCTGTTGTGGGAGCGACGTTCTGGCCAGAGATAGAAAGTCTTTCAGATCGGCTGTTGTGGGAGCGACGTTCTGGCCAGAGATAGAAAGTCTTTCAGATCGGCTGTTGTGGGAGCGACGTTCTGGCCAGAGATAGAAAGTCTTTCAGATCGGCTGTTGTGGGAGCGACGTTCTGGCCAGAGATAGAAAGTCTTTCAGATCGGCTGTTGTGGGAGCGACGTTCAGCAAAAGATATGCTACATGATGACGATACTTCTCAACTTGACGGATTTAATCAAAGAAGACGAAAAATAAGAAAAAGATGAAGAAGAAGAGACCAATTCGCCGTTATGTCCTACATTTTATTCAAATTATTCCAAGCGTTTTTTACGCTTCTGCTTCTGGTTTTTTAAATTACGTTTTTTTTTCTTCACATCCTGGGCTTAACAATTTTCTCTGCTGCTTTGTGTATATTCACCGTCGATTTGAATTATTTTTTGCTGTTGTTTTCGTTACTTGATTTTTCGTCTGCTGTTATTCTCCTTAAATATTGTATCTACTTCAAAATTATTTTCGCTTTATATTTCAAATGGAAATAGTGCTGTAACTATCACTCGTCGTAGATCCATATTTTGAATTGTCCTCTTGAGCATCACTTACTTGACTCCATTTGCCGTAGCTTTCTATTCCAGTGTTCTTTACTAAGCGTTCTTTTGATCTCCCCATTCTTCTGTTACCCTGGCGGTTCATTTCCAGCACATATCATGTTATATTGTTCAGTGAGTTCCTGATTATGTGCACTATCCATTTCTTTTTTCTCTCAATTGTTGGCAAGGACAGAACCCAATAATTCCCATTATATTGATGTCCAGAAAATACAGTTCCTCCTCTGTTAATTTCTGTGTTTTAATTTTCTTCTCCATTCTTCCTTCAAAGTTGTTGAATGCCCGCAATGAGTGAGTTTACTCTTTTGTACGCCCTGAAAAGGGCGTTAAGTGGCGGGTTGTAGTAGCTTTCCTCACATCCCGAGTGTGCTAGTGAAGGTAGACCGGTGTCCTCCAGGCGTTTGTGCAATGTCTGACTTCATCTGCTTGCCGCTCACTACTACGGGGATCACGTCGATCTGCATCTAACCAGCCAGGCTGCCATGAAAACAGTATGTTTCCAGGAAAAGCTACATGGAAGAAATGTCAAGGACTCCATCAAGTTAGATAATCCGTATATCTCGGAACCATGTTCGCAGATGATGACGGCAACCGCAGCAGACGAATGGACGGACAGACACTTTTGTTTCCATATCTACTCGTATCTTACTTACTAACTCGCTCCTCTTCTACCGTGAGGTGTAGAGGTTAACTCTACTCGTATCTTACTTACTAACTCGCTCCTCTTCTACCGTGAGGTGTAGAGGTTAACTCTACTCGTATCTTACTTACTAAGTGGCTCCTCTTCTACCGTGAGGTGAAGAGGTTAACTCTACCCAGTATCTTACTTAGTCGCTCCTTTTCTACCCCGAGATGTAGAGGTTAACTCTTCTCGTATCTTACTTACTTAGTCGCTCCTCTTCTACCGTGAGGTGTAGAGGTGAACTCTACTCGTATCTTACTTACATAGTCGCATCTCTTCTACCGTGAGGTGAAGAGGTTAACTCTACCCAGTATCTTACTTAGTCGCTCCTTTTCTACCCCGAGATGTAGAGATTAACTCTACTCGTATCTTACTTACTTAGTCACATCTCTTCTACCGTGAGGTGAAGAGATTAACTCTACTCGGATCTTACTTAGTCGCTCCTTTTCTACCCCGAGATGTAGAGGTTAACTCTACTCGTATCTTACTTACTTAGTCGCTCCTCTTCTACCGTGAGGTGTAGAGGTTAACTCTACTCGTATCTCACTTACTTAGTCGCTTCTCTTCTACCGTGAAGTGTAGAGGTTAACTCTACTCGTATCTTACTTACTTAGTCGCTCCTCTTCTACCGTGAGTTGTAGAGGTTAACTCTACTCGTATCTGATATCTGAATTATTTTATTGTGTTAGCATTGACCTCACTTCTAGAATATCTATGCCGACTGATGATCTCACACACAGATGAGTGCCCATGTGGAACAGGAGTCAAGAACCCTGAGCATATTCTACATGAATGTCCAATCTATAGGGAAATGAGATTCCAGACCTGGCCAGAGGGTGCGGAGCTGAGACAAGAGCTGTGGGGCAGCCGCTCCGACCTGGTGAAGACTACAGCCTTCATCATGGCGACTGGCCTGTAGATATAGCGTGACCAAAAGATTCTGAACGCAAAGAAGATAGAAGAAGTATTGCCCTCGTTCCTCCTGGCTGTAGTGGAATGCGAAACTTTTCACCAGAATCATCACTACCAGATTCACAGTACCGATTCCTCCACCTCATTGGCCAGCCTGTGTGCGTGTGCACGGTGTGGTCATGTGGTAGAGGGCTTGGTCACTGTGGCGACCTGAATCTCATGAACGTTTTCGCATGCAAGAACTGAAGAAGCAGGTTCAATGGCATACCGGTTATCACAATTATTAAGGCATTCAAACATTCCAGTGGAGATAAAAGGACAAGCGATCAACAGTATACTCTTAAATCAATCAATCAATCAATCAATGTCCGACGCTCTTTTCGGGTCATCAAGTAATATTACAAGAACACACACACAAGAAAAAAAAAGAACAATAAAAGATCGGTGAAAACTAACTCTAACTAACAAACCAAAATCAAGAAGAAAGCCAGACAAGGTTCATTGGGCACAACTCGATAAAGAAAAAAATGATAAAGCAAAGGGGTACGATTTTTCAGGTTTATTAATCTCAACACATGCAAGTTTAGATAGTTCTGAGACATGCCATTAACCACTTCCCATAGAGGTATGACTTTTCTTCTGGTTTATGAATCTGCACATGCAAAGTTAGTTAGTTCTTAGAAATGCCATTAACCACTTCCCATAGTAGGGGTACGATTTTTCTGGTTTTTGAATCTGAACAAATGCAAGTTTAGTTAATTCTGAGACATGACATTATGCGATTCACATAGGAGTACGACCATCCATGTTTACGAGCTTAATTTTGAGACATGCCATTAGCCACGTCGCTACGTCGCTCTCGAACTTATATAAACAGGATTTGCCGTTGTGTAGATCCATGACGACATGTGCTATCGGTACGGCACTCGATGATCATGATTATTATTTACACCTCCTAAACATACAGCCGACGGAATCACTGAGTTACCTGGATTGACTGTAGATGTTGGTTCAATGGCTTAACGCAGGATGATACGCGTGTTGGATTGAGTAGTTGGGGAACAGGTGTAAGCTTTAATGATCACGAAAGTGGAGTGATGATTACCCGGACCAGAGGAAAGATAAGCGAACGATAAGACAGACGGCTCTCAGACCTTCTTTTGTGATGCGCGGGAAAACGAGTTAGTTGTATTTTTAGTCACCTTTGGAATTTCCGGTATTGTTTCGTATTTCCGGTATTGTTTCTATAGTTTCTGACAAATCCGGAAGATTCCATTACTCTCATCACACATTCCGTTTGATTGAATAGCTGAGAGACAATGGCAAGACTTGGAGAGTACACCGGTTCTCTGGTTTACAGTGCGTGTGTCGTCCGTACGACCATGAATGATAGAGAGACTTGGACAACGTATATCAAGCAAGAGCGCAGGATTAACACCTTCCATCTACGGCGCCTGCGATCCATTCTTGGAATTACATGGAGGGACAGAGTGACAAATGCAGAGGTGCACGCTCGTACAGTTCTCCAAAGCGTTTACTTGTCTTTAGACAGCGAAGACTCCTCTTCTTCTTCCTTGCGTTCGATTTCGTATGCTTGCTTTATGCCACCAGATGGGCTGCCTCCATGAAGTGTCACGTCAGTCGCAGGTCCTCAATAGTTCCCCACAGTTTGTCTTGTATGTTTCTCTCCTCGGACCAGGTCTTCTCGCGGGAGTCTTGGTGCAGTGGACATGTTTGCAGGATGTGTTCTGGAGTCTGGGGTCCTCTCTGACATGTGCATTGTGCAGTCTGTGCTGCTTTCATTTTATGCATGTGTGCATTTAGTCTGCAATGACCTGTTCTGAGGCGAAAAATTGTGGTATAATGTTTCCTATTAAGTCTATTGATTGGGTCCTGTGGGTATTTACTGTTTGTTCTCTCTATCCACTGTTGTTTGATTTTTTTTTGGATGTGTGAGTTGACTTCTGGCAGTGACACTGGGTGGGTGAATTGTTGTCTTTGTCTTCCCTCCCTGGCCAGTCTGTCCGCTCATTCATTCCCAGTTATGCCACAGTGAGCTGGAATCCACTGGAGGGTGATTTTATTGTGGTCTGAGAGTTTATTTAGCTGGTATGTCAGTTCCCTTTCTATACTATTTCGTGGTTCTCTTTGTGTGGCCTGCACAATTTGCTTTCCATGCAGTCACGCAAAAACACTATTCTGTTATCCTTTAACCCCTTTTCATCCAATAGTTTGACTGCTTCAATTATTGCCTGTTGCTCTGTTCTTAGATTTTTCGAGGGCTTCCGGGCAGCACTTGCTTTTTTTTTTATAACGGTTCCATCCTGTAGAAGTAGACGAGTACCGCCTCTCCTTTCCTCAATGCTTCCTCTGATGATCCATCTGTAGACTTGCGTCCACATGAGTTGAGGATAGGCGTCTCCAATATACTTTAGGGTTTTTTCTCTCAATGCAGGGTCTGATTCTTCCCCCTTTCTATCGATACCTGGTAATTTCGCTTCCACCGTGAAGTTGGGCTGTTGGTCTGTATTTTCATCTACTTGTATCATTTCCCATGTCGTTGGACATTTTGATATGATGTCACTGTTCCTTTGCTGTAAGGGCTTTTGATAGATGATTGAAGCTTGTTCTTTTTATGCGGTTTTTTGTTAATTCATTGACTTTTCCCTGCATTGGATGTTTATTCTTACGCTTGTATTTTTCTTTCAGGCTTAGTATTTTTTCTTCTCTGCGCTCACCGAGGCTCTGGAGGCCTGCTACCGCTTCGAGTTCTCTGATTGGGGTGCCTCGCAGATATCCGGTAATAATTCTGAGTCCGGTATTCTGTGCCTTGTCTAGTTTCTGTAGGTTGGTCTTTGCCGCTGCTGCATAGGCACCCATACCATATTCTAGTGTTGGCAGACAGAGAAGACTACTATTGTTTGATCATGTGAGATTTTTGCATTCCCAAATATATCTTCTATGGACAGTTCATGGATGGCAAAACAAGAGTAGGCCGACCACAGTTGAGGATCAAAGATGTGTTTAAGTGTGACATGAAGGCACTGGACGTAAGTCTGACATCCTGGGATGACATGAAGGCACGTGGACGTACGTCTGACATCCTGGGGTGACATGAAGGCACGTGGACGTAAGTCTGACATCCTGCGATGAAATGAAGGCACATGGACGTAAGTCTGACATCCTGGGGTGACATGAAGGCACATGAAAGTAAGTCTGACATCCTGGTATGACATGAAGGCACATGGACGTTAGTCTGACATTCTGGGGTGACATGAAGGCACATTGACGTACGTCTGACATCCTGGGGTGACATGGAGGCACATGGACGTAAGTCTGACATCTTGGGTTGACATGAAGGCACTGGACGTAAGTCTGACATCCTGGGGTGACATGAAGGCACGTGGACGTAAGTCTGATATCTTGGGGTGACATGAAGGCACATGGACGTAAGTCTGACATCCTGGTATGACATGAAGGCACATGGACGTTAGTCTGACATTCTGGGGTGACATGAAGGCACATTGACGTACGTCTGACATCCTGGGGTGACATGGAGGCACATGGACGTAAGTCTGACATCCTGGGTTGACATGAAGGCACTGGACGTAAGTCTGACATCCTGGGGTGACATGAAGGCACGTGGACGTAAGTCTGATATCTTGGGGTGACATGAAGGCACATGGACGTAAGTCTAACATCCTGGGGTGACATGAAGGCACTGGACGTAAGTCTGACATTCTGGGGTGACATGAAGGCACATGGACGTAAGTCTGACATCCTGGGAAGACGAAGCTGCAGACCGATCCAAGTGGAGATGTACCCTATGTTGAGTTCGTCCGTTCTCAATCTCCTGCTACGAAGCCCTGAACAAGGCTTTGCAAATAGCAAGATGTAGTCCAGCGAACGGAATGCGCTGTATCGATAGTTTACAGCTTGACTGCGATATTTGCATCGTTCGGTCAGACACATCCGTCTTCGGCTTCAACCGTGTATTCTTTGTCTGTCTCTAAGTTCGTGTTGACATTCCGGGAGTGGCGCCCCGTAGTGGTGCACGCGAGGGAAAAATATCTTAGTTCTGGTCTCTAAATTATTATTGAATTTTGCGAATGAAAATAATTCAGCATGTTCAAGAATCGATTTTAATCTGCGGAGGCCAATACACGTTATTGAATGTCGCAGATTAAATTTAAAAAAAAGACTATTTTACAATGTGTGTGTGTGTGTGTAAGAGGCTGCGTGACCTAGGGGTGAAACTCGATCGGTTTTCACAATCCAAACGTTCCGGGTTCGATTCCCACTTGTGTCCAGTTTGGCAGACACTGGGTTTTTTTCTAAGGCGAATGCTCCTCGACGTAAGGAAAATAATGGCAACCTACCGTACTGCACACTTGAAAAGATACTTATAACAGCCAATTAGGTGGCGGTTGTAAGAAGCTACGTTCTGCAAAAGGACATGCGACTTACATTTTACAATGTGTACATAATAAAGTGGGATCAAGGTGCTGATCAGCGCATGAGCTGCAGTGGTCAGCGACTCATAGCTGACTGCTAGTGTCAGGGCCAGCGAACCAAAGCTGCCAAGACCCTTCTACACCTCCACGCGGTGATCCTGGATAACAGGCTGTAGCAGGGCAGACTGACTAAGGAGAATGGATCGAAGAGGGAATGCTAACCCGGTACTAAAAATATGCTTGCTGAAGTCGGATGTTTTGGACCGAAAGGTGCAAATATCGCAGTCAAGCTGTAAACTACGACACAACGCATTCCGTTCTCTGGACTACATTCTGCTACTTAAACCCTTTCAGTGTTTGGTAGTGGGAGATTGAGAATGAACGAAGCCAAGCCAAGCCATATTCTAAAGTGCACGGTAAAGGAAGGTATGGGGCCGGGAAAGAGAGACAGAGGAAGACCAAGAAAGCGATGGAAATTTGATAAGAGAACGAGTGTATCTCAGACGGGCTGTGATGGGAGCGAAGTTCTGGACGTGCTGATTAATGACGTAATCTACAGGGCATCACACTTTGGGGACTAGTGGGTCCGAATCCCTCCATCACTCAAATTCCCCCGGAAGGTTGGGTATGTCTCTCTTTCTATTCCTTCCCTCTTCCTCCCCACGTTCCCCCCACCCCGCCCATACTTGTTGAGAATCGCTGACTAGAATTATGTTTTGTGAGGTGTAACAGTTGCAGGAAGCACAAATCTCTCTCTCTCTCTCTCTCTCTCTCTCTCTCTCGCTCGCCCACTCTCTCTCTTTCTCACTCACTCCCGCTCTCTTTCCCATTGCGTTTTTGTATGTTTCACTCTCTGAGTGTGTATGTCCTTTTTCTCTCTGTCTGTCTGTCTGCCTCTCTCTATCTGTCTCTGTTTCTCTCTCTCTCACTCTCTCTCTATTGTTCCCTTGTCACTCATATTCTGTCTTTGTTTCACTGAGGAGCAAGATGCTGAGCAGTACATGAGCTGTAGCAGACAGCGACCCGGAGCTGACTGCTAGCGTCAGGGCCGGCGACCCGGAGCTTACTGCTAGCGTCAGGGCCGGCGACCCGGAGCTGACTGCTAGCGTCAGGGCCGGCGACCCGGAGCTGACTGCTAGCGTCAGGGCCGGCGACCCGGAGCTGACTGCTAGCGTCAGGGCCAGCGACCCGGAGCTGACTGCTAGCGTCAGGGCCGGCGACCCGGAGCTGACTGTTAGCGTCAGGGCCAGCGACCCGGAGCTGACTGTTAGCGTCAGGGCCAGCGACCCAGAGCTGACTGTTAGCGTCAGGGCCAGCGACCCGGAGCTGACTGTTAGCGTCAGGGCCAGCGACCCAGAGCTGACTGTTAGCGTCAGGGCCAGCGACCCAGAGATGACTGCTAGCGTCAGGGCCAGCGACCCAGAGCTGACTGTTAGCGTCAGGGCCAGCAACCCAGAGCTGACTGTTAGCGTCAGGGCCAGCGACCCGGAGCTAACTGCTAGCTTCAGGGCCAGCGACCCAGAGCTGCCGAAGCCCTTCTCCACGCGGTGCCCCGGATAACAAGCTGTAACAGGACAGACTGGTTATGGAGAAGAGATCGATAAGGGAAGACTAACACGATACCAAAAAATGACCTATGTAGTCGGATGTGTCGGACTGAAAGGTGCAAATATCGCAGTAAAGCTGTGAACTACGAAACAGCGCATTCCGTTCTCCAAACTACATTCTGCTACTTGCAACGACCTTTTCAGGGCTTGGCAACGGGAATTTGAGAACGATCGACGACGACAACGAGGAAGAAGAAGAAGAAGAAGAAGAAGAAGAAGAAGAAGAAGAAGAAGAAGTTCCACTGTATCTCTTTCGGTTTCCAGTATCCGTCTTCGTCCATCTATATCGTTTTCTTTTCACCCGATGTTTCAGTGATTAACAAACAAAAATTAATGTTACTTAACCCCCCCCCCCAGTCATTTCTCTTTTTCCTCTTTGCTTCGTGTTGTCTGTTCTCAAATCTTTCCATGTGTTTCCCGATTTCTCTTTTTGTTCTTTCTCTCTCTCTCTCTCTGTCTACCATTCCCTCTATATTACCACTCTAGTTTAGTCGAATCCCAGGTATGGCATATGTTGTTTTTCTGTGGGGAAGGGGGGGGGGGGGGGGAGAGAATAAACTAACATAGCCAGCACATGATGTGGCGACAGCAGTGTCGAAGCGACCTTTATTCCTAAGTCTTTAAAATAAAACTTCGATTAACGCCAGCAATAGGAAAAATGTCCTACGTTTTTTGTCGTCATATTCTCTCTCTCTGTCTCTCTCTCTCTCTCTCTCTCTCTCTCTCTCTCTCTCTCGTTACTCCCTTTCTTTTTTTCGTTTTTTTCTTTCTTTCTTTCTTTCTTTCTTTCTTTCTCTGTTACTGCATCTCTCACTTGAATATCGCCTTCCTCTGGTGTGTGGAGCGTGCAGCCTAGTCGCCAGTCAGCTGACCTGCTAAACTGAGGTCTCAGCGTCTGGAAGTATTCGAATTCACGGACGGACAGACATTTTTTTTTCAATGGCAGGGGTTTGTTCCTGGTGCGACCGCTTCTCCAGTCGACGCAGCTGTAAATTGGAACCTGATATATGAGTTGAGGAAGGTAAACACAGCGAGGAAGGGACTGGCCACCCCCACCTCACACAGACATGAAGAGTTATCTTCCTCCACGACGGCATTTGTTGCCATGATACTGCCCTTCACCTTTACCTTTTTCTCTTGTGTGTGTACTTTCCTCTTCCCTCCCCCCTCTCTCTCTCTCTCTCTCTCTCGCTTTCTCTATTTCCTCCTTTCTCTTTTTGTTCCCTCTCCATCTTTGTCTACTTTTTAATCTTTGTTCCCCTGTCTTACTCTCTATTTCTTACGCTCTTTCTCGTCTGTCACTTTTATCCCGTCTTTTTCTGCGTTCGTCTTTCTCTCCCTATCATTATCTCTGCCATCTCTCTTCCCCCATCTCTTTCTCTCTCTTTCGATGAGTATATCTCGCACCCAAGCACGTCAGCATTAAAACCTTTAGATAGCCTACAATTCCACACAATTAATACGGTACAATACTCTCGGATTTTTTTTTAAATTAAGAAAAAAACAAGTCCAGTACAATCGTCTCATCCAGAGACCAGGCGTTTGCTGTTTAGTTTCTACAAGTTCAGCCCGGGGCAACAGCTCCTCCCGCGCCACTATTCACCTAAGATGAAAGCTCTGAAACCTGGCGTCTGTCTCGTTATCATTCGTCACAGAATGCTGGAGCCGAAGACTTGTACCTCACCATACAAGCTTGTCCATAATACCTGAGAAGGTATTTCCCACATAAATGAAATATTATTTTAAAATTCTTCACGGTTCTTCAATGACAGGAGTTGCTGTTTCTTTCAGATCGACGAGGAACACAATGAAAAGACACTTAATGCTTTAAAACGGAACGCTGTTAGATTCATGCCCGAATTTTTGGAGCCCGACACGCTTGGCCTGTTTTCTCATAGACCGAGTAACAGTCATTGATGGCTTACGTATTCCTTGTTATTTAAAGGAGGTAGTTTTCAGGGTGTCTATCCACTCGGCAGGGCCACACGCGAGAACACAAACACACAGAAACACACTTGAGGGGCGCACATGGGCCTCGTCCGTTCGTCAGTCTTTGGAACAAATAAACCCCTGGGGCCACCGCCCCCATTTGGGGTCCCGATGGGTTAATAATGGGTGGCCGAAATTGTTTAAAATATACAGGGTGGTCTGGAAGTTTCCATAAACACATCATGCTGACGATTAATCTTTTTCTTCCAAGGTGAAACTTATGGCTACCACTATCTGGTCCCTCACAGGAAGCCGTCTATATCCAAGCATTTGCTGTGGCAGATTCAGTAGCAATGGTTTTATATTTCCTTTCGTTTTTCGCGTCCGTTTCCGGATTTGCAAAGAAAATCTCTTAACTTCACTAGTTAGCTGCAGGTTAGTGTAAAATCTTGTATTCGAAAAGTTAGAGAGCTGGGAGCTTCAGAACAGGTACCAAGCGATGACAAATACATTTTACTGATAGTTGGAACACAATTATTGGGACAGTTTGTAAAAATTAAAGACTTTAATAATTATCCCCGACAACGCCTCGTATATCGCAACCTAATTATTATATCACGTGATTCAAATTAGCCAGTAGAAACGTTACATTATAAAAGCAGAGAAATTCACTAGACTAGACCTCAGCGTGTGTACGCGCGAGAGTGTGTATGTATGTATGAGGCGTGTTCAAATGAAACCGGAGAAGAGAAGAGAGAACTATCTTCTCTCTCTCTTCTTTCCACACACTTTTGTTTCATTTTACTCTGTCCAACAATCACACTCTTGCACAACTTTCACACGCGCCTAATTGGTGAGGATCTTCCTTTGCACTTTGGTTTGGATGGCTTCTGAGAGTGCACAAACCTAGCATAGGTACATAGAGACGCACACATGCATCCAAGCACTGGTTTATGCGTCTTAATATCGCCCAATTGACTACCATCTGGGGTGGAATAGGTGCGACTCCGCAAGTAGAAACTAGTGAGGCAAATACGTAAAATAAAATAATTTAAAACAAAAATGAAACCGGACCAAACTGCACCAAGTGAAGATACGTACAATGCGCATGATGACGTCACTTCTGATGTAAACAGCCCATACCAACTGTCAAGTTTGCAAAATTTCATTATCCTCCGACTCATAGTTTCATCAGCACACCGTTGAAAAGATGGCGTGTCTGATAGGGAATCCGTCGATAGTTTATCAGCGAGCGATAGTTTATCAGCGAGCGGTGATTCGGTTTCTAACAGCTGAATGATGTCGACCAGTTAACATTCATTGCAGAATGCAGGCAGTGTATGGCGACAAAAGGGTGTCGAAGACAATAGTGAAGAACTTGACAACGATGTTTAAAGAAGGACTCGAGTTAACGAACGATCTTCTGAGACCAGGCCAGGCGCATATTGTTGCGTTAACTTTCGTCCTTCTGTAAAGGTGACCCAGGAGTCAATCGTGGAGTTGTCGTTCATTCTCTTTTTTTCCTCGTGTGGCACTCTTTCTCTGAGCCTCGGCCATGGAGTTTTGCTTTAAGCCCTGAAACGGCTTAAGTAGCAGAATGTAGTCTAGTGAACGGAATGCGTTGTGTTGTAGTTTACAGCTTGACGTGATATTTTGCACCTTTCGGTCCAACACATACGACTTCAGAAATAATTTTTTGAGTACTGGGTAAGCAATCCCTTTTCGATCTCTTCTTCTTAGCCAGTCTGCCCTGCTGCAGCCTGTTATCCAGGATCACCGAGTGGAGGTGTAGAAGGGTCTTGGTAGCTCTGGTTCGCTGACCCTGACTCTAGCAGTCAGCTATGGGTAGCTGACCGCTGCAAATCATGCGCTGCTCAGCATCTTGATCCCGCTCTGTGATCTAAGCTTCTTTGGTGAGGCTAGCTCGCGATAATTAGAAAGGTTCTGTGCAAACATCTTACAGAGGTTTAGGGATTGGTAGCGGGAGATTGAGAATGAATGCATAAGAAGAAGAAGAAGAAGAAGAAGAAGAAGAAGGTGTGGGAAATTTAGACACGACAATAATGGACTATAATAGTGATGTCCGTACGACCTCTTGGTGTAATGGAAAAGGCACGACACACAAAGTTAGATGTCATCCCCCCCCCTCCCCCCGTCATCCTGTGCCTTGCTGGATACCTGTTTACGGGTAAGGCTTCAGGAGTGACCCATGAGAAGAAATCTGCTTCCTGTGCAGATAAATATCTTGCCACTAGGCAATTGTAGCTCAAGACCAGAGAGTGAGGTTGACAGAAGGCGCAGTAACTTCTCACTTTAATCCAAATCACCGCGCAGGTCACCCATTTCAGCAGACACAGCAAGAGAAAAGACTGTCCACACGGCTGAACAAAGAGAATGATCTTCACCACATGTAATGGAAGAATATCATATATATAATACATTTTCAAAAAAAAGTTATGAAAGGTAGTCATGTGGCACGCACTGCTATCGAGGATGAAGTGTTAAAGACTAGAATTCAGCTATTTATGAGGTGAGGTGGCCTCTTCCCTTCGTCACTGCCATTTCTTCTCCAACACTATGCCAAGTACCAATTTACAACTGGGGCGTACTGACAACTGGGCTCGAACTCCGGTAACTTTGCGGTGGGATGCAAGCGCTCTACCAATACGTTACTTTGTCGCTAAATAACAAGCTCCCGCAAAAACAAATGAAAACGTGTACAGCTTCAAGAACAAACGTGATGAGAATTTATGGCAAATGTAAGATCCAATTTCTGATAAAAGGAACTAACGCGCAACAGAGTGAGCGCTTGAATTCGTTTTTATGGGCTCACAGCGGCCATCAATCTGCTTGGGTATAGGAAGCTATACTTAGATTGGCTCAGGTTTTAATGAGAGAGATGGGATGACATAAGAGGATCGTGCTGGATTACTAGGTAGAGAAAGGAATTCAAATTAACTGGGTGCACCTTTTTTGTGTGATGTTCTTCGATATTTCATGGTGTGTTATCTCTCTCTCTCTCTCTCTCTCTCTCTCTCTCTCTCTCTCTCAACACACACATAGTGATATATATATATATATATATATATATATATATATATATATATATATATATATATATATATATATATACGAGACGTGTTCAAATAACTGGTTGTATACAAACTTTGATGAGTTTTCTAAACCAGTATAAAAACGTTAAGTTAAGTTAAGAAACCGGACCTAGCTGTACCAAGTGAACATACGTACGATGCGCATTATGACATCATTTCAGGTGTAAACAGCACATACCGACCGTCAAGTTTGCAAAATTTCATTATCCTCGGACCCATAGTTTACTCAGCAGACTGTTGAAAACATGGCGGGTGTGATAGGGAATCCTTAAAGCGTTGATCAGCGAATGGCGATTCTGTTTCTAACAGCTGAATGATGTCGACCAGTTGCCATTCATCGCAGAATGCAGGCAGTGTATGGGAACAAAAGTGTGTCGAAGACAACAGTGAAAAACTGGACAACGATGTTTATAGAAGGACGTGAGTTAACGAATGATCTTCCGAGACCAGGTCAGGCGCATATTGTTGCGTTAACTCGTGTCCTTCTTTAAACATCATTGTCCAGCTCTTCACTGTTGTCTTCGACACACTTTTGTCACAATACACTGCCTGCATTCTGCGATGAATATCAACTTGTCGACATCCATCAGCTGTTAGACACCAAATCACCTCTGGACGGATTCCCTATCACACCCGCCATGTTTTCAACGGTCTGCTGTGGAAATTAGGAGTCGGATGATAATGACATTTTGCAAACTTGACGGTTGGTATGTGCTGTTAACACGTGAAGCAACGTCATCATGCGCATCGTACGTATGTTCACTTGGTACAGTTAGGTCCGGTTTCATTTAATATACACCTCGCATATTATATATATATCATCAGAATCATATTATCATCATCATCAGGTGCCTTGCCGATTGGCGTTGACGATTAAGGAAATCCAGCCGCTTCTATCACGTGTCGTTTACCAACTTTCTTTTCGATTATCGCCCGTGTCATTCTATCAGGGTGTCCAATATCTTCTCTCTCTCTCTCCATCTCTGCCTTCCGTCAGTCTCACTTTCCTGCTATCTTTCCTGTTATCACAAGGTGATTATTATTAATATTTTTTTTCACGTTCTCCTTTTCTTTATTCCCAAAAAGCCAAGTGCGTTGCACTGTGGTTTTTATTTTGCGCCTGTTGGCCCAGTGCATCCGACTTCAGCATGCATTTTACGTTAGGGTCTGCTTCCTCCTGCATTTTCTAAGGGTTTGCTTCTCCGCTGTAACGGTCGGTGCTGTGATGGGGATCGAACCCAGCACCTTTGGGTTGTGAGCCGTGTCACTTAACCACTAGCCCACGCCGTCTCCATTATTATTATAATTACTATTATTATTATTACTATTTTGACCACTTTTATTATTATTATTATTATTATTATTATTATTACCACTTTTATGATTATGATTGCTATTTTTATTACTGTTATTATTATTAATCAAATAAAAACAATGAACTCGGGTCAGGTCAATAGTGAGCTGGATACACTCGGGTCAATGGTGAGCTGGATACACTTGGGTCAATGGTGAGCTGGATACACTTGGGTCAATGGTGAGCTGGATACACTCGGGTCAATGGTGAGCTGCATACACTCGGGTCAGGTCAATGGTTAGCTGGATACATTCGAGTCAGGTCAATGGTGAGCTGGATACACTCGGGTCAAGTCAGTGGGGAGCTGGATACACTCGGGTCAGGTCAATGGTGAGCTGGATACACTCGGGTCATTGGTGAGCTGGATACACTCGGGTCAGGTCAATGGTGAGCTGGATACACTCGTGTCAATGGTGAGCTGGATACACTCGTGTCAATGGTGAGCTGGATACACTCGGGTCAGGTCAATGGTGAGCTGTATACACTCGGGTCAATTGTGACCTGGATACACTCGGGTTAATGGTGAGCTGGATACACTCGGGTCAGGTCAATGGTGAGCTGGATACACTCGGGTCAATGGTGAGCTGGATACACTTTGGTCAATGGTGAGCTGGATACACTCGGCTCAATGGTGAGCTGGATACACTCGGGTCAGGTCAATGGTGAGCTGGATACACGCGGGTCAGGTCAATGGTGAGCTGGATACACTCAGGTCAATGGTGAGCTGGATACACTCGGGTCAGGTCAATGGTGAGCTGGATACACTGGGGTCAATTGTGAGCTGGATAACTCGGGTCAATGGTGAGCTGGATATACTCGGGTCAGGTCAATGGTGAGCTGGATACACTCGGGTCAGGTCAATGGTGAGCTGGATACACTCTGGTCAGGTCAATGGTGAGCTGGATACACCCTGGTCAGGTCAATGGTGATCTGGATACACTCGGGTCAGGTCAATGGTGAGCTGGATACACTCGGGTCAGGTCAATGGTGAGCTGGATACACTCGGGTCAGGTCAATGGTGAGCTGGATACACTCGGGTCAGGTCAATGGTGAGCTGGATACACTCGGGTCAGGTCAATGGTGAGCTGGATACACTCGGGTAAGGTCAATGGTGAGCTGGATACACTCGGGTTAGGTCAATGGTGAGCTGGATACACTCGTGTCAATGGTGAGCTGGATACACTCGAGGCGTAGCAATGTCGAGTTGGTCCCGATGGTCCGCCACCTTTATCAAACCACGTCACCTCCAGGGATCCGCGGATGGATACTCGAGACCCTTGGTGGAGAGGATAGTAACGCACCACTGTGCCTAAATGCTTGTAGTAAAAGACGACTAAAGAGAGCTGTACATGGAATTAGCAACTTCACCTTGTTAAACAAATTACTGCAAAAACAGCTACTGTGAAAGTACAGAAAGCGCTTTTCTGCGGGTGGTGAAGGCTTCGTCGAAGAGACCAGCTAAAACGTCGATCCTATGCTCCAGCTGGAAGGAAAAAGACAACGATGTGAAGTGGGAGAATAGAATACCCTTGCCACCAACGGCGCCTCGCTTTGTTACTTACGTCCAGCAGGTGTGGCAACTTTACCATCCCGTAACCGAAGGCAATAAGGAGTAGGACATACCGAAGACGTGTTCACAAATACGCCTTGGCTGAGACAAACAGCGGGTGATCAAGGTTTTGCTTAAACACTACCAGATGGATGCACGAAGATAATGCGAATCTGGAAAGACACAGCTGAGGGGGTCCAGGTTTGATTCTCGGCAGTTAGAGTAATTTGAAGTCACTTTTCGTTTTCGTTTGTTCAAGCTGTTTCTCTTAGGGCTTCAAACGTAATTGGAGATTGTTGATTTGTGGAGTGAATGGAATAGGTTATGTCCCTTGAGAAGGGGATAGGTTATGTCCCTTGTTTATGCGTGTAACGCTGTGTTTAAGGTCTACGTGAATTGTGAGGTGTTGGTTTATATGTGAAGTGGAGTTTATGTGTGAATTGTAGATTGGGTAGGCTGTGTGTGAAGTGGAGTTTACATGTAAAATAGACTTTTGTGTGAAGTTCAGATTATCTGCGACACATGGTTTACGTGGAAGGTGTACGTTACGTGTGAAGTATAGGTTGTGTGTGACGTGTAGTTTACGTGTAAAATAGACTAGTGTGTGGGATGTGTGAATTATGATTTACGTGTGAAATAGGCTTCTTTTTCAACTTATCTGTGATGCGTGGTTCATGTGTGAATGCAGACCAGTGTATAGTGACAAAAGTGTGTCGAGGACAACAGTGAAAAGACAGTAAAGAAGGACGTGAGTTAACGAAAGATCTTCCGAGACCAGGTCAGGTGCATATTGTTGCGCCAGAAGATGTCATCGCCAAATATGATGCAATCATTCGGGTGCACCGTCGCCGGAGCTTACGCCACACTGTTGTCACCATACACTGCCTGCATTCGGCGATGAATGTCAACTGGTCGACATCCTTCAGCTGTTAGAAACCGAATCACCACTCGCTGATCATGCCTGAACGGATTCCCTATCACACCCGCCATGTTTGCAACGGTCTGCTGAGGAAACTATGAGTCGGAGGATAACAAAATTGTACAAACATGACGGTTGGTATACGATGTTTACATCAAAAGTGACGCTATCATGCTCATCTTACGTATGTTCACTTAGTGCAGTTTGATCCGGTTTCATTTGAACACGCCTCGTATAATGTCCAAATCACTTTATTTTCTGTGCTTCATCATATTAGTTAACCGATGGAGTCACTACAATTGTTCTCAATGTGCTGTTGCCAATTTGTGCCGAATCGTCGTTCCTGCTGTCGTGTACCACTCTCACTCCATCATTTATATGCACACGCTTGTATCTTCTTTCCATATCAGCAGTTAGTGTCCAGCTCTCATATCCGTACAGAAGAATAGACAACACTAATGATTTAAATAACTTGACTGTCACTGCGGTACGGATGTTACTGATCCCGAGTGCTCCGCAGGGTCTTTGTGCAAGACAAGGACAAGAATAGCACCACTGCCCAACAGAGAGCATGTCGTAAAAGGCGAGTAAATGTTTGACATGACAGAACACCGGTAATGGTTAGGTGGTTTGTTAAGAGCAGCATAGATGGCGCCTAACAGGCTGCTGGTCTACTTTCCTCTAGTATTTGAGTCTATTAAGATGGACTCACACATCATGTAACCACGCTCCATAGTAGAGTAATAAGCTGCTCGAGTCTAGCTCGCTAAGCAGGAAGTCTTCCTCTTGGCTAAATTCAGCTCACACCATGGATGGGACCGGTAGAAGTACAGGTCAACTAAAACTAAGAAACATGATGTTGACGTTACAGATCCAACTCGTTCCTGGCAATGGCTGGAGCCATCTCACGTCTTGTCATAATTTATGTATTAGATCTTCCGTCACTAAATATACAGGACCCAAAATATTTAAAGGAATTAACTTCTTCTAGGTTTTGACCATTTATCAAGTTTATTGAAGCCTGGATCGGATGACCATTCACCAATATCCTGCTTTTATCTTGCGTTCATTTGTATTTCATGGTTTGGTCCAATTAAGTGTTGAATTCTCGAAGTTCTAGAGGAATATTGTTGTTAATTGGGCCACCTGCTCAGATAGGAACGGTGGAATTCTGGATCGTGCCATGCCATTATATTTTTATAACAAACAAAAAAGGGGTGGGGTAAACACATACACACACCATTAGAAGTACCATTCATTTATGTAGTCCAGAGAACGGAATGCGTTGTGTCGTAGTTTACAGCTTGGCTGCGATATTTGCACCTTTCGGTCCAACACCGACTTCAGCAAGGATTTTTTGAGTACCGGGTTAGCATTCCCTCTTCGATCCCGTCTCCTTAGCCAGTCTGCCCGGCTGCAGACTGCTGACAACTGATTTCTGTAGACTGACGATTTGAAAGCAGCACCATGACTATGACAACTATGCCCAAAACCACGTGACGACTATGTAGAAATACTATCTAATGAAGTGACTATAGAGGTATGTAGTGGCAAGTGCCTGGAACGTGACGCATGCGCACAACAGACAGTAAAATGGCGACGTACATGGACATGCGGTTGTAGCAATGTGATGTGATAGAATTCCTCACGACGGAAGGTTGTGCACGCAGCGACATGCATCGAAGAATGACTGGGTTAGATGGTGACGCCTGTGCGGATGACAGTACTGTCGGGAGTTGGTCATGGACAGTAAAAAGCCACAATCCAGCCACGACGAACCTCATAAACTTGCACGACAAAGCTCGCAGCGAACGACCGCTCACATCGCCAAGCTCGCGTGGACGAACTGATTCGTGTCAATCAGAAAGCTATAGGCGCAATGCTTATGGTTTCAATTGAGCGAGTCCATCACATTATACATGCCATGATTGGGTATAGGAAATTATGTGCATTACGTTTCTGACGAGAAGTTGCAAGCAGCTGTGCGTACCTGGTTTCGTGAGAAGACGTTCAATTTGTATCCTTGGGATCAAGATGCTGGGCAGCGCATGAGCTGCAGTGGTCAGTGACCCATATCTGACTGCTAGCGTCAGGGCCAGCGAACCATAGCTGCCAAGACCATTCTACACCTCCACGCGGTGATCCTGGATAACAGGCTGCAGCAGAGCAGACTGGCTAAGGAGAAGGGATCGAAGAGGGAATGGTAACCCGGTACTCAAACAATGCTTGATGAAGTCGGATATATTGGACCGAAAGGTGTAAACATCGCAGTCAAGCTGTAAACTACAACACAACGCATTCCGTTCTCTGGACTACAGTATGCTACTTAAGCCCTTTCAGGTTTTGGTAGTGGGAGATTGAGAACGAACGAAGCCAAGCCAATTGTTATCCTAGGCGGGAAGCAACAACTTGTCCGACGTTGGTTTTTATGCGTGGGCCGGGATGGTTACTACGTTAAAAAATAACGACACCACACATAAACGACATTCCAAGCTTTGAGAAAATATAAAGCTTATGCGTAAATCTTGCACATTAATTAAAGTTTATCCTCAAAGGCATAACTTCTCAAATCGCCTTCGTCAATTGGAACTGACGTTTACAAACGTTTGAAGAAGATGTTGTAGAATTGTTGGCAGGTAGCTGTTATAGGAGACTAACATCTGTTGTTTATGACTCTGACAGCCGATTACAACTGCTTATGTTTTCATAACGCTGTCTGTTTGTCGTAGCTGCTCTTGATGAATCCATCATGAGCATGTCAAAACAGCACGTAACATGAGACACATTGGCCTTCCAACAAAGTCTGCAGTGTTCATACTGGGCTCAGGACATCCGCTTTTTCTTCTTCTCCTTCGTCCTCTTCCTCTTCTTGGTCCTCTTTTTTGTTGTTGATTGTTGTTTATTCTTTCTGTTGTTGTTCTTCTGTTATTTCTTGTTAATTTTTCTGCTCGTTCTTACTTTGCTCTACTTTTTCACCTTCGTTTTGCTCATTGTTTTTACAATCTCTTCTATCTCATCTTTTGTTGTTCCTTGCGACTGCGAATCTTGTGGATATATACTTACCTTGGAATAGGTCTGTTTACTTGGGAAAATAAATTTTTTATCATTTTCCAAAACCGTTTTTAAAGATAATTTTACTTATTGTTGTTGTTGTTCTTTCTATTCTTCTTCTTCTTCTTCTTCTTCTTCTTCTTCTTCTTCTTCTTCTTCTTCTTCTTCTTCTTCTTCTTCTCCTCCTCCTCCTCCTCCTCCTCCTCCTCCTTCTTCTTCTTTTTTTTCTTCTCAATTCCACGAGAAATCGATGTATTCATTGTTTTGTAACCTTTATCTTATAATATTTGAGATGTTGTTTTTTGAGTTTATCTTTCAAATAGAAATGGGTAAGAGACTCAACGAAGTGTGCTCATTGAGAATGGGAAGAGATTGAGAGCCGTGTACCTCCAATGTGTTTCTCTTAGCAAGCCAGTGGGCCTTGGAGATTGAAAACAAATTATGTAGCGAACATTTTTTTTAAAACTATCTGTAATGCAGTGACATCGACTTTTAATAAAACAGAACAGAAAAGAATAAAATAGAACAGAGTAGAACATAATAGAACATACCACATATATTTTATTACCGTCTGTTTTTTTCTTGGAAACGGAGATTCTGTCTGTAATTGCTGAATGCCCGCCTACGCACACCTGTAGCACACCTTATCCTGTATAGTGTAATGTCCGTCTACTCACACCTGTAGCACACCTTATCCTGTATAGTGTAATGTCCGTCTGCTCACACCTGTAGCACACCTTATCCTGTATAGTGTAATGTCCGTCTACTCACACCTGTAGCACACCTTATCCTGTATAGTGTAATGTCCGTCTGCTCACAACTGTGGCACACCTGGTCTAGTATAGTGTAATTTCCGTAAAGGCTTAGCTTTAAAGGGTTAAAGGTCGCACTAGTAGAGGCTAAGTGCCCAATTGCAACTCTCTTATGGGTAAGTTGTTTAAAATATGAGAAATACAAGTGTACTGTCATTTCAACTGAAATAAAATCTTGTAATTTAAAAAAAAACCCGAATACATACTGAACACGTTTTTGCACACAAGGGAAATTTTGCGTACGGTAATTATCCGGTCAAAAAACGTGAATTAGTGCATTTGCCTGGGCCAGAGATTTCAAATTCGCACAAAATAAATCGAGCGTAGCCTATGTGATGTCTCAGTTCGTTAAACATTATCATCACTCAGTTTAATGATGTTACTCAGATTAATGATGTTACTCAGTTTAATGATGTTACTCAGTTTAATGATGTTACTCACTTTAATGATGTTACTCAGTTTAAGGATGTTACTCAGTTTAATGATGTCACTCAGTTTAAGGATGTTACTCAGTTTAAGGATGTTACTCGGTTTAATGATGTTACTCAGTTTAATGATGTTACATTCTTTTCGTCGACTGGATGAGCTGCACGACTTCTCTTTTTACAAGCTTTTTTTTTAAATTGACATGTTCGCTGTCCCGATGCGTGTCGGGTGTATGTTCTTCTATTTATCCAATGTTATCCAATGTTCCGATAACATGTAGAGCTGAAACGTTGTATATATACTCCATTAGTTGTTGTTGTTGTCGAATGACAACAATGAGTAGGTTTACTCTTTGTGTGCGCCCTCTAAAGGACGTTACTTAGCGGGTTGTAGTAGCTTTCCTCACATCCCGAACGTGCTGATGAAGGTAGACTGGGGTCCTTCAGGCGCTTGTGCTATGTTTGACTTCATCTGAGTGTCTCTCACTACTACGGAGATCACCACCTCGACCCCCCCCCCCCCCCCCCCCCCCACCAAGTCTCGTACGCTAGACTGCCAAGAAGAACAGTCCGTTTCCGTGGAAGACTCCGTGACTGGCGAGGTGAAGGTCTTGGCCAGTATATTTTTGTTTTGCGTTCGCCTTATTTATCTATTCCCCAAGGCGCTGTGCGTTGCACTGTGGTTTTTATTTTGCCCCTGTCGGTCCAGTGCATCCGACTTCAGCATGGCAGCCAGTATATTTTCCCTAACTCTAAATAATGTCCGTTAAGTATGTTTTGCCTGCCCATACATTAGTCTGCATCCCCATACTCGGAACTATTGGTGCCTGTCAGTCTATCAAATTTGAATGGATATTGGACAGGTCATTCAGAAGATTGACCGAAGAACGTAGTTTTACAAATTTACTATCATAAATACATGTGTTAAATTCCACACATTCATAGTCGCGAGAGCCTCCGTCACGCTGGAGTTTCAGAAAGTATGGGACCAAAGTTCGTGGCGGGTTTGTCCGTAACGTCCCCAAAACAAAAACATGTCTAAATACAAATACCAGTTTTTACTGAAAAACGTAGTTTTTAAATATTTAGTTCCAACATGATCGTGGTCCGTTTGCATGTACTTCTATTTCTTCTATTTTAACTAACTTCCCCATAACATAGAGTGCTGAATTTGTGTACACATCATATACTAGTGAGGCCTGTTAGTCTATCACATTTTTGAGGAACATGGAAAGGTCATTAAAAAACTTTTTCAAGAAAAACTTTATCATCATCATGTAGCATGTCCTTTATGGAACGTCGCTCCCATCACAGTCTGCCTGAAATAACTCGTTCTTTTGCTAGAACTCCAGCCTCCGCCGAAGTCATACCCAGGCATTCCTGGATATCTTGGTGCCATCGTCTTCTTGATCTACCCCTTCCTCTTTTGCCCAGCACCATACCTTCCATCACTGTTCTCTCAAGACCGTTGTGTCTCTTGATGTGACCAAAGTATTTGCATTTTCTAGCCAAAATGGAATTGATAAACCAGTTCTCCTCAATTCTCAACTCTTGACGAATGTGTATATTTGTCTTTTTCTCTGTCCATGGAATTCTGGGGATCTTTCTATAACATTTTGACTCGAAGAATTCGATTCTTTAAAAAAACAAAAAACACTCACCGTTGTTAAAATAAATATTTACTTGCATCGACAACGAGATTATAAAGTTCAAGTGGCTTTTTGAACAGCCCCATTGAATTCATTGGGTGGAAAATCATGAACCAGTGGAAGATTACACGATATCGCATGAACGGTGATCATTTTAAAAGATTAAAGTCGGCAAGGAATGTTTATCATCACCTATAAATTAAAGTTAAAGGTTAAAAAGCTCGACTTCATCGCCGCCGGCCTCCCCATACGGCTTGGTCTCTCTCTCTCCCCAGAACGGTATCCTGCCTGCAAGAGAGCAACACACAAATGGTTTGGTCTGTCAGTCCAGAACGGTATCCTGCCTGCCGACAACACACAAATGGCTTGGTCTCTCTCTCTCCAGAACGGTATCCTGCCTGCAATAGAGCAACACACAAATGGTTTGGTCTGTCAGTCCAGAACGGTATCCTGCCTGCCGACAACACACAAATGGCTTGGTCTCTCTCTCCAGAACGGTATCTAGCCTGCCGACAACACACAAATGGCTTGGTCTCTCTCTCTCTCCAGAACGGTATCCTGCCTGCAAGAGAGCAACACACAAATGGCTTGGTCTCTCTCTCTCCAGAACGGTATCCAGCCTGCCGACAACACACAAATGGCTTGGTCTCTCTCTCCAGAACGGTTCCTGCCTGCCGACAACACACACATGGCTTAGTCTCTCTCTCCAGAACGGTATGCCTCCTGCCGAGTGCACCACACAAGGCACGAACTACGTCCTTCCTGCGATGAACCCAGGGATCTTCGGAACAATTGACATCATGAACCGACCGTCGGAGTTCGAATTAGAACCCCGACCGCCTGAACACGAGGCAAACGGCTTGACCACTTCGCCACGGAGACCCCAACCTATAAATTAAATCCATGTAATGCATGTTGATTATGAACAAAAGTGGAGAAAGATTTACATGGATAAAATTACACAGCTGGCTGACTCTCATGAAGATTCACTAAATGAATTGTTGTTTTCTGATGAGGTCATATTCTACCAAAAGACCTACAACACCACCTGAACTTTCTCCATTTCGGTTGTAACGAATTTGACATGACGTTCAATACAGACAAGACAGAAACTATGTTGATATCGTGTGAACAAGGTCAAGTTTCCACATAAGTACATTGATATCAAGCAAGTACGAGAGTTCAAATACCTAGGTACCGTAGTATGTTCACTGATGACGGCAGTGTGGACAGACGTAGAATTGAGAAAGCGAACAGTGTCCACTGTCACATGACACCGATTTTGAAACATCTTAGAGTGATTCTTTGAACTAAAAGGAAGGTAATACAAGATGCACTTTTTCTTCCTACATTGTGTTACCAATGTCAATCTTGGTCCTTACTAGAAACACATACGAGTAAGATCCAGAGCTGTGAGATGTGCAGCCGGAAAGAGAATCAGCAACACCACACAGAGGAAGACAGAGGGGCCAAACTCAGTTAGTGCCTACACTAACTACCAACAAAGGAAGCGGTTTGATTATTTAGTCAGAATGCGTTATGACCAGCCTGCATCAAGATCATACCATATGCAGGAATGCGGTCCACGAGCAGGGGCAGACGACGGCATCGATGGATCGAGGGTGTCTCTGACACTCTCCGGAAGTTACACCAAACGACACCACAAGCCTCCCACTTGGCGATAAACAAGAAATCTACACATCCCTGCAACGCCGCATGGCAAGGACAGTAATGACAAAAGGAATAGAAGAAATTTAAAAAAAAAACAAGATGCGCCAATACACCAATACACCAATTCGTTCAAAAAAGAGACAACAAAATCATTAAAACATGTGCTTCTGAAGTGTCCCGAACCGCCACCCCAAACACCCCCCCCCCCCCCCCAAAAAAAAAAAAAACCAACAACAAACAAACATACATAAAATCTTGTACGATTACGCATTGAAAAAAAAAACAATTTTTATTCATTTGTTACTTTCAAGTTACATTCAGTTTTTAATTTAATATTTGAGTTACTAGAAAAACAAATGAAAATTATAAACTGGTTAATAATTTACCTAACCGTAAAGCGTCATGTCGCAAAGTTGTCGTTTCGGCGAATCGGATATCGCCAAATTTTGAAAAAGTGGTATTTAAAAATTGCCGATGGCACAAATTGTCGGGAAGCGAATTGTCGCAAAGCGGGGTAGACCTGTAAACATGGATGTCAGGGCTGAGGAGTGGGGTGTACGGTTAATGTTATCAATGGATCATAACGAGAATTGTAGCAGCCCCACCCACGAGGGAAACAAATTGTGATCCGTGATGGATGTCAGCATTCAAGAAGGCTGGATATTTACATTATCTTGAACAAACAGCTCACCCCTGGTTTGAGCATGCAACAAGCCGGGAGACGTGAAAAGTGAAACCTGACCATTTGGCGCCATGGGCTCCCCGGTGACTGCTTTTGTTCTTCTGCTCAGAGGTTCTGGTTAGGCTCTCGCTGGTGTGAGTATCAAAACAGCAGCCCTCCCTAGACGGACATCATCTCAGGTAGAGTCAGTGACACACTGCTTACTTTGCAGAAAAACATTGGCGGGCTTTGTTGCCCCCACAACTCAGGCCAGATGGTAATGTGGGACTTCTCCAACCTTGTAGTTTGTGGACCAGGATGGCCAACGTTAAATAAATTTCAAGAAGTTAGGCATTTCAAAAATGAACGGGAGTCAGAATATTCGTTTAGCTTGTAGACCCTCTTTGGGTTCTTTTTTTAAAAAAGAAAGCCCAGCTTTGTGCCAGACAATGTATTTGGGCTGTTCAGGCGTTTTATATTTAACAATTAGTTTTATTGATAACAGGTAAAGTGTATTATACAGTGTGTCCTTCTAGCAACCGGCGCCTGGTTTCCCCTTATAACTTTTACACCAATGAACGTAATTCAATACAATTTGACATGGACATACCTTGGTATGTGAGAAACGTAATCAGCTGATATTAAATGTTGCAAGTGGTCATCATTAGGATCAATGCATGCCTGGACATGCCTCTCCATGTTACGGAAAGTATTCATCAACGCACCAGCAGCTACAGACTCAGTTTTCCGCCGAATATTTTCTTGCAGTTTCATGAGATTCCTTGGTTTGTTGAGAAACAATTTCCCTTTCAGCATGTCCAATAGGAAGAAATCAGGTAGGGTAAGATCAGGCGACCTTGGTGGCCGAAGTCACTTAGAAACGGCACGATCTTCAAAGAAGGAAGCAATTTTAGCCATGCTGACATTTGAGGTGTGGCATGGGACTCCATCGTGCTGAATATAGCCAGTACATAGTTCCTCATCGTCCAACTGGTTCACAGTATGTCCATGTCAAATTGTATTGAATTATGTTCATTGATTTAATAGTGTGTAGGGAAAAACAGGAGCCGACAGCGGGTGGGGCACACACAATATATAGACACACGCACGCGTACACACATACACACACACACACACACCCACTTGCAATATTTAATATGAGCTCATTGTGTTTCTCATGCACCAAGGTATGTTCATATCAAATTTTATTTAATTACGATCTTTGGTTGGAAAGTTTGAATGGAAATTCATGGATCCTGTAGCGAGTGGGACACCATGTATTGCAGTATTTTATTATAGGAACTTCTTCTTTTTCGTTCATTCTCAATCTCCCGCTACCAAACCCTGAAAGGGCTTAAGTAGCAGAATGTAGTCCAGAGAACGGAATGCGTTGTGTCATAGTTTATAGCTTGGCTGCGACATTTTCACCTTTCGGTCCAACACATCCGACTTCAGCAACCATTTTTTGAGTACCGGGTTAGCATTCCCTCTTCGATCCTTTCTTCTTAGCCAGTCTGCTCTGCTGCAGCCTGTTATCCAGGATCACCGCGTGGAGGTGTAGAAGGGTCTTGGCAGCTATGGTTCGCTGGCCCTGACGCTAGCAGTCAGCTATGGGTCGCTGACCACTGCAGCTCATGCGCTGCTCAGCATCTTGATCCCTATTATAGGAACAAAAACAAAAGAAAAATAATTTAGTGCACGGTTTACTGGGGATAACATGTGTGACCTAGATCTTGATTTATTTTGTTAATTTTTGCTGTGTTTTTAAATTTAAAAATGAATAACCTTACTTGACGTTTTTGTGATGCTTTCTTTGTGTTGTTTTTTTAGGGCGTAGTTTTGCTTTTCTTGATGTTCTTTATGAAGGAGTATGTGTCTGTGTTGGAATTTACTTGACGGTTGGTGTTTGGCTCACACTTTTTCTCACAGCTTTTGTCTGGCAAAACTTATGCAGACTTATTGGCAGTCTCAAAGCATCGACTAAAGGACATTAACAGAATCGGCCATCATTTTTATGTGTTATATTATCTTAATAGATGGTCAGGGTTTCAGGGATTCTAAAACTGATCTTGCTTGTGTCTTCGAGAAATTGTGTTTACTGTAGACTAATGAGAGATACAACAACATATATAGGTAATGGCTCATTGACCGCATCAGGATACAAACACAAAACGACATCTACGTTACGGCTACAAAGGATTCACCAGGAATAAAAACCGAACAAAAAAACGAAAGATTACAATAGAAAACAATAGATGTCAAATGAACAGTTCGCGGACGGCGTGGGCTAGTGGTTAAGTGGCACGGCTCACAGCCAGAAGGTGCTGTGTTCGATCCCCATCATAGCACCGGCCGTTACCCCGGGGAAGCAAACCCTTAGAAAATGCAGGAGGAAGCAGATCCTTACTTAAAATACATGCTGAAGTCGGATGCACTGGGCCGACAGGCGCAAAATTAAAAAACCCACAGAGCAACGCATTTCGCCTTGGGGATTAGAGAAATAAGGCGAACGAAAAAAAAATGAGCAGTTCAAGTTAGCCACCAAACCAGAATACGTCAGGAAAGTGTGAGACACGGTATACCAGGTGTGGAATAAAGAGTGGACCAAGCAAAATAATGTCATTATGATTACCCACAGACACAAACATGAGAGAATAACAACAAGAAAAATATAACAACCAATAATGACGAGATTCACGTTCGAATGGGAAAACAACTCGCCGATACACACGCACGCACGCACGCACACACACACACAGACAGGCACACACACACACAGACAGACAGGCACACACACACACAGACAGAGACAGACACACACATATATATATATATATACAAAATACTTGACGGCGGGTGTACCGTATGCGAGGTAGCCAACAATGTCCTGTATGCTGTGCGATCTTTGAACGTGTCGTACTATTTCGGACCCAGGTCTCAGACCATCTCGCCATCGTATGGTGGGTGGCGGTGTCGTCGTGTACAATCATATGGCCACCAAAACGTCCTTCTGAGTGTCCATCTGTTATCTGGAATGCGCACAACGTGGCCAGCCCAGTGGTATTTGCGAGACATCGCAGCCTCCACGACGTCTAGAAATAGAGTTCTAGAAATAGAGTGCGTTCTCTGATTTCAGCATTGTGGATTCGATCTCTGATCGCGATCACAGGGACGCGTTTTCCATCGCTCGCTGGGTAACTCCTATTTTCTCTGTTTCCGCGTTGCGTAGATTCCACACTTCACACCCGTAGATCATGACTGGTATGACTGGTAGATTCCACACTTCACACCCGTAGATCATGACTGGTAGATTCCACACTTCACACCCGTAGATCATGACTGGTAGATTCCACACTTCACACCCGTAGATCATGACTGGTAGATTCCACACTTCACACCCGTAGATCATGACTGGTAGATTCCACACTTCACACCCGTAGATCATGACTGGTAGATTCCACACTTCACACCCGTAGATCATGACTGGTATGACTGGTAGATTCCACACTTCACACCCGTAGATCATGACTGGTAGATTCCACACTTCACACCCGTAGATCATGACTGGTAGATTCCACACTTCACACCCGTAGATCATGACTGGTAGATTCCACACTTCACACCCGTAGATCATGACTGGTAGATTCCACACTTCACACCCGTAGATCATGACTGGTAGATTCCACACTTCACACCCGTAGATCATGACTGGTAGATTCCACACTTCACACCCGTAGATCATGACTGGTAGATTCCACACTTCACACCCGTAGATCATGACTGGTAGATTCCACACTTCACACCCGTAGATCATGACTGGTAGATTCCACACTTCACACCCGTAGATCATGACTGGTATGACTGGTAGATTCCACACTTCACACCCGTAGATCATGACTGGTAGATTCCACACTTCACACCCGTAGATCATGACTGGTATGACTGGTAGATTCCGCACTTCACACCCGTAGATCATGACTGGTAGATTCCACACTTCACACCC
Source organism: Ariolimax columbianus (assembly GCA_036924085.1). NCBI lineage: Eukaryota > Metazoa > Mollusca > Gastropoda > Stylommatophora > Arionidae > Ariolimax > Ariolimax columbianus. The sequence goes on along the minus strand of JAVGWX010000008.1, from coordinate 31,423,325 downwards.
GTAGATCATGACTGGTAGATTCCACACTTCACACCCGTAGATCATGACTGGTAGATTCCACACTTCACACCCGTAGATCATGACTGGTAGATTCCACACTTCACACCCGTAGATCATGACTGGTAGATTCCACACTTCACACCCGTAGATCATGACTGGTAGATTCCACACTTCACACCCGTAGATCATGACTGGTAGATTCCACACTTCACACCCGTAGATCATGACTGGTAGATTCCACACTTCACACCCGTAGATCATGACTGGTAGATTCCACACTTCACACCCGTAGATCATGACTGGTAGATTCCACACTTCACACCCGTAGATCATGACTGGTAGATTCCACACTTCACACCCGTAGATCATGACTGGTAGATTCCACACTTCACACCCGTAGATCATGACTGGTATGACTGGTAGATTCCACACTTCACACCCGTAGATCATGACTGGTAGATTCCACACTTCACACCCGTAGATCATGACTGGTATGACTGGTAGATTCCGCACTTCACACCCGTAGATCATGACTGGTAGATTCCACACTTCACACCCGTAGATCATGACTGGTAGATTCCACACTTCACACCCGTAGATCATGACTGGTAGATTCCACACTTCACACCCGTAGATCATGACTGGTAGATTCCACACTTCACACCCGTAGATCATGACTGGTAGATTCCACACTTCACACCCGTAGATCATGACTGGTAGATTCCACACTTCACACCCGTAGATCATGACTGGTAGATTCCACACTTCACACCCGTAGATCATGACTGGTAGATTCCACACTTCACACCCGTAGATCATGACTGGTAGATTCCACACTTCACACCCGTAGATCATGACTGGTAGATTCCACACTTCACACCCGTAGATCATGACTGGTAGATTCCACACTTCACACCCGTAGATCATGACTGGTAGATTCCACACTTCACACCCGTAGATCATGACTGGTAGATTCCACACTTCACACCCGTAGATCATGACTGGTATGACTGGTAGATTCCGCACTTCACACCCGTAGATCATGACTGGTAGATTCCACACTTCACACCCGTAGATCATGACTGGTAGATTCCACACTTCACACCCGTAGATCATGACTGGTAGATTCCACACTTCACACCCGTAGATCATGACTGGTATGACTGGTAGATTCCACACTTCACACCCGTAGATCATGACTGGTAGATTCCACACTTCACACCCGTAGATCATGACTGGTATGACCACATAAATCAAAAGGGGCGCCCTTGCCATGGTGTCTGTCAGCTGCAGGAGTATAGGCTTTCTGGTATTGAAGCTAGACCAGGCTGCAGCTCTTAGTCTTGAGATGTCTTGGTCTAGGGTGTGGGTGGCATTTATTTCCTGCCCTAAGTATATGTATATACTTGGTGTGTGTATATATATAACCCACACAAACACACGCACGAGGGGACTTCAAATGGAAACCTTAAATATATTTTTATGGTAAATGTATTCCGATAAAGTGATATACAACTGTATCATTTGTCGACATATTCACCATTGCGTTCTATAGATCCCCCCCCCCCCCCCTAGCACATATAAAGTGCATGGATTCCTGTAGGACAAATGATCGTTGTCACGTGTATGAAACCACTTATGGAACATCTGCTGGACCACTTCATCGGACCTGAACGTTTTTTCTCCCAATGCCTCTTTTAGTCGTCCAAATCACTTGGGGATATGTCTGGTGGGTACAGAGGATGGGGTAGACACTGAAAATGGAGGTCATCGATGGCTGTAGCCGTTGCACGGGTAGAATGGGGGGGGGGGGGGGGGTCAAGGAATATCATGTTATAAAAGGACATCTCTACTCAGAAGTCCACATCGTTTGGTTTGGTTTGATTGCGGGTCGAAGATGATTCCTGAAGAGATCCGTCAACGTGGCACCAGTGCTCCCACTGGGCATGTAGGGCTCTAAAAGAACGCCTCGTTCATCCCAAAAGAGAGTCGGCATAACCTTCCCTGCAGATTTCTGCGTGGGAAAATCTTCGGGTTCGGTGAGGAGGGATGGCGCCATTCCTTGCTCGCTCTCTTCGTTTATGGCCCGTGGTAATGAACCTAGGTTTCATCTCCAGTAAGGGACGGCGTGGGCTAGTGAGTAGGTGACACGGCTAACAAACCGAAGGTGCTGGGTTCGATCCCCATCCCAGTTCGATCCCCATCCCCATCCCTTAGCAAATGCAGGAGGAAGCAGACACTTACATAAAATGCATGCTGAAGTCGGATGCACTGGGCCGACAGGCGCAAAATAAAAACTACAGTACAACGCACACCCCATAATCATTAGTGCTTGAAATTGTTTGATTTTAAATGACTTGATAATAAAACTTAATTGTTTTAATGTTGACATGGTGATTCCATCCACTTCAAACTCCATCCACTTCAAACTCCATCCACTTTAAACTCCATCCACTTTAAACTGTCCACTTCAAAAACCAGTCACTCCAAACTCTATCCACTCCAAACTCCATCCACTTAAAAAACCAGCCACTTCAAATTACATTCACTTCAAACCCCATCCACTTCAAACTCCACCCACTTCAAACTCCACCCACTTCAAACCCCCATCCACTTCAAACTCCGTCCAATTTATCTTGCCTAAAGCAATTCATTACTCTTTGCCTCAACTCTGGATTATGGTTATCGTCTCATCTTCTGTTATTCTTCACCATATTATCTAAGATCGGCCTCTCCGTCGTATTTCAACTACGGGCCACCCTGTTTCATCCTATAAAGCTGTCCACACCTTCTGCTTCATTTTATGTCCGTTGATTATTTGACGTCTTCGTTTGTTGTTTTACCGATAACCTAATACATCAGAAACGCATTATTTCATTTGTCACTTTCTGTAACTAGTTCTCTCTCTCACATACACACACACATTTGAATTACTCCGCGTTTAAATTACTCTGTTTGAATTACTCCGCCTCAGGCAGGACTTTCAGTCTATCGCTGCTTTCATTTGCTGCCGTCAGCTATAATATTACACTCCTGCTCGTGATAGCTAACACGTGTAAACGCGTCGAGCTCACATCTCCACACGAACACGTACATTCGCGATGCGACTTATCCGCCTGATTCTCACTGGGACATACTGTTGCACCATAAACTCTTCATTGATTTCTATGTTGTTGTTGTTGTTGTTTCGAACGCCCAAAATGACTAGGTTCACTCTTTTGTGCGCCCTGAAAAGGACTTTAAGGGGCGTGTTGCAGTAGCTTTTCACACATCCCGAGCGTGCTGATGAAGGTGAACCGCGGTACTCCAGGCGGTTGTGCTATGCTTGGCTTCATTTGCGTGACACTCACTACTGAGGGAATCAAGTAGATCCATATCTCATTAGCCAGACTGCCTTGAGAATAGCCCGTTTCTAGGGAACGCTAAATGGAAGAGAGATAGTGTTTTTGGTCAGTGTATTGTGCTTGAACCTGACGCGACGTCCTGGTCAGTATATTCTACCTGACAGGACTAGAGTCTCAATTCCCCAGATTTCTATGTTAGCTTTGTATTAAGATACTCTTCACGTAGTCTGCATTTGGATTGTATTTTCATTAGATGTGTTTTTTCTTACTATTATCCACTTCTCTATATGTGCTTCTTCTTCATTGTCTTCTTTTTCTTCTTCTTCTTCTTTGTCGTTTTCTTCTTCTTTTTCTTCTTCTTTTCTTCTTCTTCTTCTTCTTTCTCTGTCTTCTTTTTTCATTTTCTCTCTTTTCCTCTCATCTTTCTTCTCTTCTATTCTTCTTTGTATGTATCTCTTCCTCTCATCTACATATTCTTCCTCGACTCATCATCATCTTCTTCCTCTTCTTCTTCTTCATCTTGGACGTTCGCCCTGAAAAAGAAGTTCATGACGTTGTTTCATAATTTATAGCATGGCTGTATCTGCGCCGTTCGCATCGACACATCCGATTTCAGCAAGTCGTTTCCCGGACCACCACTTCTCAGTTATGAGTCAATGACCCTGATGCAAGTAGTCAGATTTGAGTCACTGGCTGTTTGAGTCGCTGGCTGCTGTCACCTCATTCACTGTTGCATCTTCAGAACCAGTGACTTCTAATCCGGCGCATCTCTGGTTGTATTGTCAGATCTCTTTTTGAGTGTGTACTACACGTCTCTCACTTCCGCTCCCAATCTGCTATCGTGTTAGTTGCCACGTTGCTATTACCAATAACCATTTCGCCTTGTCCAATTTGGCAGACAGGGAGGCTTTTTCTAGGTTGCATTGCTCAACCACGTACGGAAAGTCATGACAACCTACCGTACTGCACACTTGCCAAGAAACTTATAACAGCCAAATAGGTTGACGGTTTTAAGAAGCGACGTTCTGCAAAGCTTATGGTTCCGACATTTAAAAAACAAAACATTTAACGTTTGTTAAGCGGCATCTATTTGTGAATGTTTTCATTCTGTACGTGATACTGGATTACTGGATGTCCCGTTCTTCGACGACGGTTACACCGTTGCGGGTCCCAACTTCTCTTCCAACGGTCTGTCTTGGGCCACGGTGGGCCAGTGGATAATGAGTCGCATATCTGTGGCATCGTGAATGTTGTTGCCTGTGGCAAGGGAGTCGGACCAGCGTGGTCCAACCAGCATGATCGATCCCGTAGTCGATTCTTATCTCTGGGGTACCATGTTGCTGTCCTTGTGCGCCATCGATCGTCTGTGTTTCGCAATAAGTGCCACCCACACCCTTCTCTGTATGTGCTTTTTCTTCGTCTTCTTTCGTCTTCTTCTTCTTCTTCTTCTTCTTCTTCTTCTTCTGTGTTCTTTTTTTAAATTTTCTCTCTCTTCCTCTCATCTTCCTTCTCTTCTATTCTTCTTTGCATGTATCTCTTCCTCTCATCTTCTCTTCTATTCTTCTTTGTATGTATCTTTTCCTGTCATCTTTCATAGTTTCTTGTCTCTGGGGCACCATATTGCTGTTGCTGTGCTCCATCGATCGTCTGTGTTTCGCAATAAGTGCCACCCACACCCCCTAACTCCCCACCCCCTCCCATGTGTCATATTGTATGCACACACAACTGCATCTTTCACTATATGTGACATTCTTAGTTTACTTAATTATCCATCTGTGTACAAGTTCTAAATCGCGGTCCTCTCAAACGAATGTTAGGCTTTGCGTATAAGCAGAGTTTGCGGACTGTCATTTTAAAACACAATTTTAATGAGGAATAATTGAAGAATAAAGCCCGTGATAGTTGATTTACTACGAAATGGAGACATAATGTTTAATTCTTGAGATAATTTATAAAAATCAATCAATGAATGCGCGACGCTTCTTCCGGGACCATTGATAACTCTCCTCCAGCCGTGGACATATGGCAGTAATTCATGGACAATCATCAAGCAGGCGTAAAGATCTTTTGAAGCAGCGGAGATGTGGTTTTACAGAAGAATGATGTGGATCTCATGGACTGCAAAGAAGACTAATGATACAGTACTCGAAGAGGTACAGACGCAAAGACAACTTAGACTAAAAGGGATACAAAAAAAACAAGACAGTCATCTTTGTTTGGGTATGTTATGAGAAGAGGCGGCTTGGAGCACGTTGTGACAACGGGAAAGATAACAGGAAAGAGAGACAGAGGAAGGCCAAAAGAGAATGGCAAGGACGACAATAAACAACGGATAAGGTAAACGACACGCGTGATAGAAGTGGATGAAGGTTCATCATCGCCAACACCAGCCGGCAGTGCACCTGTTGATGATGATGATGTAAACATTTTCCCTTCCCACATACATACACACACGTGAGCGCGCGCGCGCACACACATACACACACATACACACACTCAAAATAGCAAGTTAACACTGAGATATCTAGCTTTCATTGTTACCAAAATTTAGCACGCTAACTTTTCTCTTCGCGTAGCGGGAAATCTTATTTTCCATTTCAATGAAAACTGCAATATTATCTTTTATGCTTCAGTGGTATATTTGTCATTTTGATTTGTGCCGCTTGTTGCTGCCATGTCTTTGCCCTGGTAACAGATCTGTCTAACCGTCTCATTTCTTGTTTATTTTACTGCGTGTCTGTCAATTAGACTTTGACGCTGAATGCCAGAACATTAACAAAAGCTATATATTTTCGCGACTTTTTTTGCTGACAGTTCAAGTTGCAGATCAGTTAAGGCGGTTGCCGCTGCAAAAATAAACAATACAGAATCGGATAGCGGCACGTTCGTCTCACTGTAAAGTCTACTCAGCTGCAAACTGGTTCCTGACTCATGTAATGTTCGGTAAGGAAAGACTAATAATAGTAATAGTCGTACATTGTCATCGATGGGGACCACCAACATCAGCCCATGTCATACTTCAGCCTTGAGCATGTGGGGACCACCAACATCAGCCCATGTCATACTTCAACCTCGAGCATGTGGGGACCACCAACATCAGCCCATGTCATACTGCAGCCTTGAGCATGTGGGGACCACCAACATCAGCCCATGTCATACTGCAGCCTTGAGCATGTGGGGACCACCAACATCAGCCCATGTCATACTTCAACCTTGAGCATGTGGGGACCACCAACATCAGCCCATGTCATACTTCAGCCTTGAGCATGTGGGGACCACCAACATCAGCCCATGTCATACTTCAACCTTGAGCATGTGGGGACCACCAACATCAGCCCATGTCATACTGCAGCCTTGAGCATGTGGGGACCACCAACATCAGCCCATGTCATACTTCAACCTTGAACATGTGGGGACCACCAACATCAGCCCATGTCATATTGCAGCCTTGAGCATGTGGGGACCACCAACATCAGCCCATGTCATACTGCAGCCTTGAGCATGTGGGGACCACCAACATCAGCCCATGTCATACTTCAACCTTGAGCATGTGGGGACCACCAACATCAGCCCATGTCATACTTCAACCTCGAGCATGTGGGGACCACCAACATCAGCCCATGTCATACTTCAACCTCGAGCATGTGGGGACAACCAACATCAGCCCATGTCATACTTCAACCTCGAGCATGTGGGGACCACCAACATCAGCCCATGTCATACTGCAGCCTTGAGCATGTGGGGACCACCAACATCAGCCCATGTCATACTTCAGCCTTGAGCATGTGGGGACCACCAACATCAGCCCATGTCATACTTCAACCTTGAGCATGTGGGGACCACCAACATCAGCCCATGTCATACTTCAACCTTGAGCATGTGGGGACCACCAACATCAGCCCATGTCATACTTCAGCCTTGAGCATGTTTGTGCGATTGTGCCGGATCAAGCCATTGCAACTGGCAAGCACATAATTTAACTGCTACTTGTGATCCCTTTGAGTCGTTCAGGGGAACTATCGGGTCTCGCCGCAGACTCGTGCCATGACAGACAACCATATGGCCTTCATCGCGCCTCTGCAGGTCTGCGGCCGCAGTCTCCAGTGGGCCATCACCTGCTGATTCGTCGCTCCGTCGTCGCCACGGGATATATGAACGAGATGTGGATGTGATGTCGTGATATGCGCGTGTGATTAAAGGCAGGCTGGTTTGCGCGGGAGTTTGATTAAAATGAGGATGATTTGTGCGTGAGTTTGATTGAAGTGAGGATGATTTGTGCATGAGTTTGATTAAAGTGAGGGTGATTTGTGCGTGAGTTTGATTAAAGTGAGGGAGATTTGTGCGTGAGTTTGATTAAAGTGAGGGTTAATTGTGCGTGAGTTTGATTGAAGTAAAAATTATGATTTGTGCGTGAGTTTGATTAAAGTGAGGGGGTTTTGTGCATGAGTTTGATTAAAGTGAGGATGATTTGTGCGTGAGTTTGATTAAAGTGAGGGGGATTTGTGCGTGATTTTGATTAAAGTGCGGGGTATTTGTGCGTGAGTTTGATTAAAGTGAGGATGATTTGTGCGTGAGTTTGATTACAGTGAGGATGATTTGTACGTGAGTTTAATTAACGTGAGGGGGATTTGTGCGTGAGTTTGGTTAAAGTGAGGATGATTTGTGCGTGAGTTTGGTTAAAGTTAGGGTGATTTGTGCGTGAGTTTGGTTAAAGTGAGGGGGATCTGTGCGTGAGTTTGGTTAAAGTGAGGATGATTTGTGCGTGAGTTTGATTAAAGTGAAGGTGTTTTGTGCGTGTGTTTGAATAAAGTGAGGGGTATTTGTCCGTGAGTTTGATTAAAGTGAGGATGATTTGTGCGTGAGTTTGGTTAAAGTGAGGATGATTTGTGCGTGAGTTCGATTAACGTGAGGGGGATTTGTGCGTGAGTTTGGTTAAAGTGAAGGTGTTTTGTGCGTGTGTTTGAATAAAGTGAAGGTAATTTGTGTGTGAGTTTGAATAAAGTGAAGGTGTTTTGTGCGTGTGTTTGAATAAAGTGAAGGTGTTTTGTGCGTGTGTTTGAATAAAGTGAAGGTGTTTTGTGCGTGTGTTTGAATAAAATGAAGGTGTTTTGTGAGTGAGTTTCAATAAACTGAAGGTGATTTGTGTGTGAGTTTGATTAAAGTGAAGGTGTTTTGTGTGTGAGTTTGAATAAACTGAAGGTGTTTTGTTCGTGAGTTTCAATAAACTGAAGGTGATTTGTGTGTGAGTTTGAATACGCTGAAAGTGATTTGTGTGTGAGTTTGAATAAACTGAAGATGATTTGTATGTGGGTTTGAATAAACTGAAGGGGATTTACGCTTAGTCAGCTTCATTCTCTCGTCTAAGCTCGTCATGTTCTAGCGCCAAGACGAATGTCGAGACGGCTAGTGAAGGGACCGGATGTAGTCTCCACCTAGATCTCATTGACACGATGCCACTCATCTTCATTGTCCGTTACAAGCATGGTAGCTGTGCTAGCTTTTCGGAACCTCTTGTTTGAAACCCTTAAAGGCGAAAGGATTGATTTGCTACGCCATCGTGTTTGTGTTGGTACTGAAAACCATAACCGAGCGAGCTGTGGTCATTTCTGGTGAAAAAAAGGGGTCATGCCATATGATAGATGCCGAAACATTGTACAAGGAAGTCACTTCTCTTCAGTTAAACTGTCACATCGAACGTTTACTGCAATGAGTCGCCTGTCTCCTACCTTGGTGGTTAATTTTGGCAGTCTTTTCTATCCCGTCTTTTGATGATTTCTGTCCACTCATAAGCATTCTCCTTCTGTCACGTTTTCTTCTATTTGATGTTCTAATTCAGTTTATCAAAACGTCTTAATTACCTGACTGGTTTCGCTCGTTAATCTCTGTGTGCTCTCTATTTCTCAAATAGTCTTCTTCAGTTTCTTCGTCACAGAGCACCCTGTCACTCGTCAGTTTGTCCCTTATTTTGTGGTTCCGCCACTGAGCACAATGTCTCTCTATCCGGTCGCGTGTCAGTTTATCAACCCAGTTAAATACCAACAGAAGATAAGGATGATCAAATCAACCAGAAAGCCACCAACGGTAACACCAGATGATTACCATAAGATGAACAGACAAGAGCAAACTGTTGTGTTGTGCCTTAGAACAGGACACAACCGACTCCGCACCCACATGTACACAAATATGAAGATTGGCAACTCAGCCATGTGTACATGCAGACAGGCGCCCCAGACAGCAGAGCATACGCTACAGAACTGCCCCGAATATGATATACAGAGAAAATCTCACTGGCCCATAGAAACAATACTGGAAGAGAAACTTTATGGACCTGTATGTGAACTACAAAAGACAGTGAAGTTTATACAAGAGACAACATTGCAGATATAGACACTATTTTATAGCGAACGAAAGAAGAAGAAGACAACCCATTTAATTGTTCCCCTTACTTTGTCGCTGACTGTCCTGTCAATTAGTTCATACCCTTTTCAATTATGTTTCGAACTCATTACTTTATGGTTCTATCAGAGACTGCCTAACCACTGGTTAGTTTATTGCCACATTTTATCATACCTAGGTACTCTTAATTTTTGTAGCTTCACGACTAAGGGCTCGGTCGCTCGCCAGTTTACCACCACATTTACTTATGCCAGCGTGCACCTGACTTTTCACTTCTTCCACTGACTATCCAGTCATTCGCTCATTGCCTTTCTTAGTTATTTCTGGGACCCATTTCCTCGTGGGTCCGCCACTGACTATCCAGTCAGTCAGTTCTTCTTCTTTTTCTTCTGCTTCTTCTTGTTCTTCTTCTTATTCCATGGCCGCCTTCTGGAGGCGAAATATGATCATGGTCAGTTACGGGTCACTGACCCATATAGCCATCTATACGTCTCTGGTTCTGGTCAGCTGATTCACTGTGCTGTGCCTTCGTTAGTCCATCGCTGTACCTAATAATGCATGCTGCCCATGACTGTGTGGTGTAATCACTGGACGATGTCTAACAAGAACACATCAAGTGAGCCACAAAGACCACACTGCGCTTCTTCAAAACGCCAACGCTTAAGAGTAAAGGTGGTTAAATCGGAATTGAGCCACTTTTATTTTAGCGCTGCACAAAGAATTTTCTTCTTAGTCGACTTGGACGTATTCAGGGACCGGTGTTTCTGTGCAAGTCCCATTCTGGCGTGAGCTGAATGTAGCAGGGAGAAGAATTTCCTGCTTAGCGGGCTAGGCTCGAGCAGCTTATTACTGCGTTGCGTTGGGATAAGTACCGCTGGGGGTGGTTAAGCGATGTGCGAGTCCATAGTAATAGACTGAAACACTAGAGTAAAGTAGATCCGCAGCCGCCAGCTATGCTGCTCTTAACAAACCAGCTAACCATGTCCGAGTTATGCCATGTCATACAGGTAGTCCCCTCTTACGACATGCTTTATGCGGGGCAGTGGTGTTTTTCTTGTCCTTGTCATACATAAAGACCCCGGCCGGCGGAGCACTTGCTGTTCAAAGAGAACGAAGAGTAATCTGGATGAGGTGAAATATACTGATCAAGAACCCCCACGAAGTCCCCATTCGTGCTATTGGAAACAGGTTGTGGCACAGCAGACTGACTAACGAGGTGGGAGATAGACATTGTGATCTTGTGATCCCCATAGTAGCAACCTTAATTAAGAGCCTTGCGTTGCACTACAACCAGGAGGACACCTTTTCAAGTACCCTTGTGATGTAAGAAGAGCCATTGAAACCTGCTACCAAAGCAACGCCGTCAAAAGTTATCTCAGCACGAGTAGCGTTTAAGAACCACAGAGTTGCACAAGATGTTGGTTATGTCTACCGGCTACATTGTGTATGATTCACACGACCAGAAATAGCCATGTACGTCATTGGAATGGCTGGGCCTTCAGAATACAGAAAGTTAAACTTGATATCTTCTATCTTTCTCTTCTGTTCTACTTTTCTTGTCTTGCTGCGTCGCAGAATGGAGGAAGGCGTAGACTTCTGGATTGCGCTAGGTGGGAGACGTGCTGCCGACATGTTGAACTTTTGGAGTGTTTCTTTGATCGCATCAATCCATCGTCGCCGGGGTCAACCTCTAGCTCATGACCCTGCAACCTCTTTGTAGTGTGACCTCGATGCCTGGAGATCATACTGCATCGTTTATTTTCTGTGCTTAAATTAGTAATTACCAAATGTATTTTCTGTGCTTAAATTAGTAATTACCAAATGTATTTTCTGTGCTTAAATTAGTAATTACCAAATGTATTTTCTGTGCTTAAATTAGTAATTACCAAATGTATTTTCTGTGCTTAAATTAGTAATTATCATATGTATTTTCTCTGCTTAAATTAGTAATTACCAAATGTATTTTCTGTGCTTAAATTAGTAATTACCAAATGTATTTTCTCTGCTTAAATTAGTAATTACCAAATGTATTTTCTGTGCTTAAATTAGTAATTACCAAATGTAGTATTTTCTGTGCTTAAATTAGTAATTACCAAATGTAGTATTTTCTGTGCTTAAATTAGTAATTACCAAATGTAGTATTTTCTGTGCTTAAATTAGTAATTACCAAATGTAGTATTTTCTGTGAATAAATTAGTAATTACCAAATGTAGTATTTTCTGTGCTTAAATTAGTAATTACCAAATGTATTTTCTGTGCTTAAATTAGTAATTACCAAATGTATTTTCTGTGCTTAAATTAGTAATTACCAAATGTATTTTCTGTGCTTAAATTAGTAATTACCAAATGTATTTTCTGTGCTTAAATTAGTAATTACCAAATGTAGTATTTTCTGTGCTTAAATTAGTAATTACCAAATGTAGTATTTTCTGTGAATAAATTAGTAATTACCAAATGTAGTATTTTCTGTGCTTAAATTAGTAATTACCAAATGTAGTATTTTCTGTGCTTAAATTAGTAATTGCCAAATGTAGTATTTTCTGTGATTAAATTAGTAATTACCAAATGTATTTTCTGTGCTTGAATTAGTAATTACCAGATATGGTATTTTCTGTGCTTAAATTATTAATTACCAGATATTATATTTTCTGTGCTTAAATTAGTAATTACCAAATGTAGTATTTTCTGCGCTTAAATTAGTAATTACCAGATGTGGTATTTTCTGTTCTTAAATTAGTAATTACCAGATGTGGTATTTTCTGCGCTTAAATTAGTAATTACCAGATGTGGTATTTTCTGTGCTTAAATTAGTAATTACCGGATGTAGTTAGTATTTTCTGTGTTTAAATTAGTAATTACCAGATGTAGTTATTATTTTCTGTGCTTAAATTAGTAATTACCAGACGTAGTTAATATTTTCTGTGCTTAAATTAGTAATTACCAGATGTAGTTAGTATTTTCTGTGCTTAAATTAGTAATTACCAGATGTAATTAGTATTTTCTGTGCTTAAATTAGTAATTACCAGATGTAGTATTTTCTGTGCTTAAATTAGTAATTTCCAGATGTGGTATTTTCTGTGCTTAAATTAATAATTACTAAATGTAGTATTTTCTGTGCTTAAATTAGTAATTACCAAGGGTAGTATTTTCTGTGCTTAAATTAGTAATTACCAAATGTAGTATTTTCTGTGCTTAAATTAGTAATTACCAAATGGGGTATTTTCTGTGCTTAAATCAGTAATTACCAAATGTGGTATTTTCTGTGCTTAAATTAGTAATTACCGGATGTAGTTAGTATTTTCTGTGCTTAAATTAGTAATTACCAGATGTAGTTAGTATTTTCTGTGCTTAAATTAGTAATTACCAGATGTAGTTAGTATTGTCTGTGCTTAAACTAGTAATTACCAAATGTAGTATTATTTTCTGTGCTTAAATTAGTAATTACCGGATGTAGTTAGTATTTTCTGTGCTTAAATTAGTAATTACCAGATGTAGTTAGTATTTTCTGTGCTTAAATTAGTAATTACCAGATGTAGTTAGTATTTTCTGTGCTTAAATTAGTAATTACCAGATGTAGTATTTTCTGTGCTTAACCAGTTGTAGTCTTCACTTTTTCCCCCATGCGTTGTTGTGAATTTTTTCGAGAATTGTCTTTCCTACCGCACTTCGTACACAACACATCTCGCACGTCTCGATCTTACGTTTGTGTCTATCTAATAGGGCTCAAGTTTGACATTGATATTATAACTCAGAGATGATTATAGTGTTTATCGGCGCCTGTTTAGTGGACATGGGGACACTTTGTTGTTTCAGAATCGGTGCCAGCTGGTAGTGCGCAATGTTTGACATTTCAATTCCATGTTCCATCTCTCTGTTCAGTCTTCCGTCGTCAGTGGGACACTTCATTGTGGGATAGGGGGTGGGGCTAAGCTTCCGTATATGCTCTAGGTGTTTTCTATCATCTCATATGGCTTGGCTTGGCTTGGCTTCGTTCGTTCTCAATCTCCCGCTACCAAACCCTGAAAGGGCTTAAGTAGCATAATGTAGTCCAGCTTGACTGCGATATTTGCACCTTTCGGTCCAACACATCCGACTTTAGCAAACATTTTTTGAGTACCGGGTTAGCATTCCCTCTTCGATCCCTTCTCCTTGGCCAGTCTGCCCTGCTGCAACTTGTTATCCAGGATCACCGCAGTCAGCTATGGGTCGCTGACCACTGCAGCTCATGCGCTGCTCAGCATCTTGATCCCTATCATCTCATATCATTTGCGTCTCAGTATATAGACCATACGCGTTGCGCCCTGTGAGTTTTGTCCAACTCTGTCTCCTGTATTTCGACACTGTCTGTTGTAGCTGTAAAGCCCGATCCGCGAGTGACAGTCCCTGCTACAGATCGCACAACCATGCTGAGGAGGCTGGCTTGCCGCGGTGTTTCTTGATCTCTTCGGCCTTTCTCTTTTCTCTGCATGCAGAAGACCTCTACGAGCGTCAGCAGCCACTCTCACATGAGGGCTGGGAAGAAATTGCTCAGAATCTATCATATACATCAACAGATACAATGGAAAGCGCATCATACCAATTTCTTCAACGGTTCATCGCGGGGCTATTATTGTTGTCCATTCCATCGCTGATCTGGTGAAGCATTAACACCATAACGCTGTGACCACATGAACATCCTTTGCTTGTAATCTAATGGACTATGACACAAGCAGCAAGGAAGAAAATTAGAGCGTTCGCAACAAAATGTTACAGAAGAATCCTAAATAAATCCTTGGATAAGGAAAGTGACAATAAAACCATCCTAGAAGACCTGAAGGTTGAAGAAAACTGGCTCATAAACAATGTTATGTTTCGGAAATTGAATTTTTTTCATCCACGTCAAACGTCATGATGGACTGGAAAGTACGGTCATGGAGGGCATGGTACTTGGAAGTCGGCGCAGGGGTCGACCAAGGCGGAGTGGATACAAGATATCAAGGATACTCTAAACATGAACATGGAGCAGGTGGGAAGATTGACAGCAGACAAAGAATCATATCGGCTGGCTGTGATGAGAGCGACGTTCTACAAAGGGCATGTTACACGATGATTATGATGTAATCTAAATCACACAATGACTGTTCTGTAATTAAATATCCGTCTTTATCAAGCAATAGTCCATAATCTACTACTTGTCTGCTCATAGTTTTTTTGTTCTGTAATTAAATGTCCGTCTTTATCAACCAATAGTCCATAATCTACTACGTGTCTGCTCATAGTTTTTTTGTTCTGTAATTAAATGTCCGTCTTTATCAACCAATAGTCCATAATCTACTACGTGTGTGCTCATAGTTTTTTTGTTCTGTAATTAAATGTCCGTCTTTATCAACCAATAGTCCATAATCTACTACGTGTCTGCTCAGAGTTTTTTTGTTCTGTAATTAAATGTCCGTCTTTATCAACCAATAGTCCATAATATACTACGTGTCTGCTCATAGTTTTTGCTTCGACTAACATCATCGTTGCCAAATGCTGTAACTTCAACGACAGCTATAGCCATCACGATCTACACCAAAAGGAGTTCCGGATATCCTGTTTTTCACCACCACTGTCACGACAGGTGTGAGCAAGGCGTAAAAGACCACGTCTTTATCAGATCCCGTAGCTTCAATCAACAACTTCTTTGACTAGTACTTGAGCGTAAATAACAAATATAGACCACCTGGACTATATGCCAGTTACTTTCATGTGGTCGCCTGATCGTGTATACCGACCGGCGAAACGGCAGGTGTGAGCCAGGTATGGGAGCCACAGTCCAATCAATGCTCTTCTCATGGTCAGATATTTTTAGTTTAGTTTATTTTAGTCGAAGAATCAACGTCATTGCGCACGGTTTAACCGATAAATGCTCTGTTAGATCAACAGTCTTTGCCAACTGAAGATCAGAACTAAAGATCAATGGATACAAAGCCAAGGGCTGCCCACGCAACAGATGTAAAGCAGAAATAACAGAAGCAGTAAAACTCCTCATATACGAAGCACATACTAAGGCACGGTGAAGAAACATCTTCATAACCTGACGCTGAAAGGCACAAACAGACCACATAGCGAAAAGAAAGAAAAAGAAAAGCCCCTTGGTATATCCATTGCATCCGCCTTTTGTATTCATGTGAACCAAATTGCAACTTCTACAGCTGGACCCATTACAGGAACCGTGTATGCGAGCCATTATAATGATGCTTTCAGTAGAAATTAGCTGTGATATCCGGCGCTGCCCGGGAAAGTTATGCAAGTATTGTATTTTTAACACACCTCCAACGCGTCCTTTACATGTTGATTGCACTCCCTCCCGTCCTCCCTGGCCTGACATTTTGAACGATCTCCCAATTTATGTCCAATATTTTCTTCCCTGACCACTTAACGCGCCCATAACCTCTACTCATCTCTTCATTGTTCTTATTCTTCCTCTTCTTTTTCTTCTTCTTCTTTTTCTTCAACTTCTTCTTCTTCGTTCGTTCTCAATCTCCCTGTACCAAGCCCCGAAAAGGGTTTTGCAATTAGCGGGATGTTGTCCAGAGAACGGAATGCGTTGTGTCATGGTTTTACAGCTTGACTGCGATATTTGCACCTTTCGTCCCGTCACATCCGACTTCAGCAGTCGTTTTTAAGTACCGGGTTGCCTTCCCACTTCGATCCGTTCTACTTAGCCAGTCTGCTCGATTGTAGCCTGTTATCTAGTATCACCGCGAGAAGGCGTAGAAGGGTTTTGGCAGCTCTAGATCGCAGGCCCTGGCGCTAATGGTCGATGACCAATGGATCGCAGGCCCTGGCGCTAATGGTCCATGACCAATGGATCGCTGGTCCTGGCGCTAATGGTCGATGACCAATGGATCGCTGGTCCTGGCGCTAATAGTCGATGACCAATGGATCGCAGGCCCTGGCGCTAATGGTCGATGACCAATGGATCGCAGGCCCTGGCGCTAATGGTCCATGACAAATGGATCGCTGGTCCTGGCGCTAATGGTCGATGACCAATGGATCGCTGGTCCTGGCGCTAATAGTCGATGACCAATGGATCGCAGGCCCTGGCGCTAATGGTCGATGACCAATGGATCGCAGACCCTGGCGCTAATGGTCGATGACCAATGGATCGCAGGCCCTGGCGCTAATGGTCGATGACCAATGGATCGCTGGTCCTGGCGCTAATGGTCGATGACCAATGGATCGTCCTGGCGCTAATGGTCGATGACCAATGGATCGCTGGTCCTGACGCTAATGGTCGATGACCAATGGATCGTCCTGGCGCTAATGGTCGATGACCAATGGATCGCTGGTCCTGACGCTAATGGTGGACGACCGCTGCAACTTATGCAGTGCTCATAGTCTTGATCCCCTCTTCGTTGTTCAACCTTTCTGCCTTTTTGGTTCTAACACGATCAAAACTCAAAACGGGGCTGTAAAGAATCATTAAAACAGATCCGGAATTCGGGCATGCTTCAGCATACTACTTGCTCAATCCAGACATAATCTCACTTTAGTCATAGTGCCCTACTTTCTAGCATAATTAGCAGTTCTAGAAGACGAAGTGTCGGTATTAGTAGTTGTTGTAATAGTAGTAGTAGTAATAGCAGTAGTTTTAGTAGTAATAGAAGTATTAGTAGTAGTAGTAGTAGTATTAGTAGTAATAGTAGGAGTAGTAGTAGTAGTTTTAGTAGCAGTAGTACAAGTAGTAGTAGTACTAGTAGTATTAGTAGTAATAGCAGGAGTAGTAGTAGTAGTAGTAGTAGTAGTAGTAGTAGTAGTAGAAGTAGTAGTAGTAGTATTAGTAGTAATATCAGTAGTAGTAGTAGTAGCAGTAGTAGAATTAGTAGTAATATCAGTAGTAGTAGTAGTAGTAGTAGCAGCAGTAGTAGCAATATTAGTAGTATTAGTAGTAGTAGCAATAGTAGTAGCATTAGTAGTAATTATGACATCAGTTCAGTTCATCCCGTAACCCATCAGGTCGTTGGGGCACACTTGAAGACACTCTCACAATCCCACGCCACCCTACTCTCTGTCTGCTGCCGCCAGTCGTGCCTCACTGGGACGAAGGTTTGACCACTCAGTGATGTTATCTGCTCATCTCTTCCTTGAGCATCCAAACAGATGAATCATAATTTGAAAATGAGAATTGCCAGGTGTTATGTATACTCGTCACTACTGTATGGCGCAGAAACATGGACAATGAATAACAAGTTTGAAAAGAGTATTGAAGTCTTCGAAATGTTGGAATAAAGAAGATTGTGTCGCGTTTCTTGGAAAGAGAAGAAAACAGATTTGGTGGTATGGGAAAAGTTGGGGGTGAAAACATAATTTAATGGCCGAAATCAAAGTTAGACAGTTAGGTTATTTTGGTCATAGTTGAAGCGATGATGGGCACAACGTCAGACGGTTTTGTCCTAATAAATGTGATGTCCGATGTATTTGGATTTTAGGGAGAGAGAATATGCGCTGGTCATCATTCTTACTCTTATCCTGAGCTACCTTGGATCAGGGGCAAGACTATTCGTCGAGACGACTGGAGGTAACTCGGGATACAGACACTGTAGTCTTACCTCCCGTGAGACCAGGGCTCACTTGAAACTTGCGCTATTCGATCGCCCGCCGTTTCCGTTTATCAAGGTAAGAGACGAGTGCCTTAACTTCTTGACTACAGCGACCCCTTATTTTGGTCATATAACAAGACACACCTTCTTGTTGAAGACCATACCAGAAAGTAGGGGGGAATGCAGTTGTTCAAGAGGCACACAACGTTTTAAGTAGGTGGATAACATCAGGATATGGACTGTAAAAAAGCCTCCCAAATTCCACCATTACTGCAAAAGATACAGTATACCGAGAACCATTGCAGCCGACTGGATGCGGAGATGGTACTTGAACTGAACTGTACCAGAGTAGTATTAATAGTATTACTAGTAGTAGGTATAGTAGTAGTGGTAGGTGTCAGGTAGCCGGAAGCTATCCGTAGTAGATTCCTTTCTTTCGATGTTAATTCTTGTTGCGTACTGGTCATAGCCGAAGGTCGGTGGCATTTTAGGGAGGAATATAATTATTTTTCCAGATTTTTTCCCGGATTGTAATAGTAAACGTAAAATATACATGATCACACATATGCCAGCTTTAAATGGGCACACATATTTGTTTTAATTAGAGATTATGAACTTACAATATTCGCCAGGGATACGGTAACACATATTACGCAAAGGGGAAGAATGGGTCCACTCTGGTGATAGAATGATAGAGTACCAGAAAGTCATCATAACCTTAGGCAAGGAATGCAGAGAACGGAACAACGAGAGAGCAGAGCACGAGTGATGCTGTCATATTCACCGACGGATAGGTCGTGCGCAGTGGGACATCAGGCTGGGGTTTCTCGGCTAGAGTGAGAGGAGAAGTCGTGGCTGACCGCAGTAGGGCATACACGTCAACAACCTCCAGTATGAGAATGGAGACGGAAGCAGTGACCTCAGCACTGAAATGGATATCTGAGACTTCTATAACAAAAAGCGGTCATCGTGACAGACGCGCAAGCCGTACTTCAGAAAGTACAAAAGGGATGGCTTAGGTACGAGTGGATAGCAGCTGTTGAGGCCTCAAACCTCTAGAGGTTGGCATGGATCAACTGTCCTGCTCATACCGGGGTTCAGGGCAATGAAAGATATGACATCATGGCTTCACAATCTCCCATCATCGACACATTAGTGATGGATAGAAGGGACATTTTGAAATCAATCAATGCCCGCCTGTTGGATGAGGACACCGCAGTAGATGAAGCAGCAATCCACGGACTGCAAAGCTTCGACATTAAACGAGGTTCGAGCGGAGTGGGGCGCAAGAGAGGACGGCGCAGGATAGTGTACAACTAGCGAGCTACAGGGACCATCAGCATCCATACCTTACGCCATTTGATGAGAGAGACTGAATACCTATGGGTATGCCCAGAGTGCAGTGACGTCGATTCTTAGAAACAGAAACAGAATATTACGCAAACTAAGAAATCGAAACGCTGAAGGTCGAACTGTTGAATATCGCTTTACTAAACACGACGACTTCTTTCAGAATGTAAAAAAATTACGTTTATCATTGTAACAATTCAGACATATTAGAAGGCGCAGAGAATAATGTTTAGTTAAGAATATCGAAGACGAGAGGACCTTCTTTGCATTGGGGACATAGTGATAATCAAAATAGATTAAAACTACCACCAATTTATGAACGCTCCCTTTTATTATATAACTCTACAACTAGGAGGATAACAAAGGTATTTAAGACAAAGGTACGGACTTTCGTAAATAGTTGTCTGCGCAAAATACAATGGTGGAAATTGTACAATAAGATCACAAATGTGAAACTGTTGGAAAGAACGGGGCGGATACCCGTGGAGCAAAGGCCAGCTTTAGCTACACACCTTCTAACGTACAGGGAAACCTGTTGAAACGTCTCATCCATTGACTAATTAAATAACTCACGGGGGAACCTGTTGAAACGTCTCATCCATTCACTAATTAAATAAATCACGGGGGAACCTGTTGAAACGTCTCATCCATTGACTAATTAAATAACTCACGGGGGAATCTGTTGAAATTTCTCATCCATTGACTAATTAAATAACTCACGGGGAAACCTGTTGAAACTTCTCATCCACTGACTAATTAAATAACTCACGGGGAAACCTGTTGAAACGTCTCATCCATTGACTAATTAAATAACTCACGGGGAAACCTGTTGAAACGTTTCGTCCATTGCCTAATTAAATAACTCACGGGGAAACCTGTTGAAACGTCTCATCCATTGACTAATTAAATACCTCACGGGGAAACCTGTTGAAACGTCTCATCCATTGACTAATTAAATAACTCACGGGGGAACCTGTTGAAACGTCTCATCCACTGACTAATTAAATAACTCACAGGGAAACCTGTTGAAACGTCTCATCCATTGAGTAATTAAATAACTCACGGGGAACCTGTTGAAACGTCTCATCCATTGACTAATTAAATAACTCACAGGGAAACCTGTTGAAACGTCTCATCCATTGACTAATTAAATAACTCACGGTGGGAACCTGTTTAAACGTCTCATCCATTGACTAATTAAATAAAATAAATCATATTTTGCCAAGTTGTAAAATCATTCAATGCTCCACACAAAGAATTCAAATTCATTGAACAAAACACAACAAATCACTGTTGAGAGTGATCCTTTCACGGAATCCTGCCTTGAAAACAAATTCATATTCATCTTTGTTTCCCGAACACGTTATTAAAGTTGATTTCGGCCAATAAATATGATGTTTCATCGGGATTTTCCCTGTGAGTCAGACGGCCTATCTAAAGTAGGCCATGAGTGCCATGAGTGGAGCACGACATACGGAGGAAGCGCAACGCTGGATAGATCACACACTACGGAAACCAGTTGACAACATAACAAGACAGTATCTGTTCTGGAATCCACGGTGCAGTAGGAACATCGGACAACCGAGACACTCATTGAAGAGTAAGCTGAATACCAATATCTGCACGACAGACAAGACATGGACATAACTAGCTCAGTGGCTCATGATAGGAAGTGAAGTCACGCCAAGTCAAGTCATTCCGTAACCGGTGAGGTCGTTGGGGCAAACATGAAGACACCCACACAATCCCACGCCACTCATCTCTGTTAGCGGCCACTACCTGTGCCTTCTTTGATCGGAGATTGGTCTATTCTGTTATGTTTTCCTCCCATCTCTTTTTTTTTTCTTGGGACAACTTATTCGTCGTCCATCTTGCATTTTTCCGTGGTGGATCGTATTTGCAAGACAGTTTGATCTCGATATTTGCCCGTACCAAGCGAGTTTCCATCTTTTGACCGTTGCCAAAAGGTCTTCAAAATGCCCTATTGCTGTTTTAATTCTTTCCTCATTTGTAATTCGGTCGATGTATGCGACGTTTAAAAGTTCTCGGAAACATCTCATCTCCAAGGCCTGTACATTCCGCTGCAGATCAGCTGTAATTGCCCAAGTCTCACAAGCATAGAGGGATATTGACAGGACCAATGTACGCGTTAATATGATTTTCGTGCATATGGCTAATCATATATATATACATATGTGTGTGTGTATGTGTGGATATATATATACACACAAAAGAAATGGAGGCCAAACTGAGAGTGTCGCCCCCCCCCCCCCTTCCCTGCTCCCGAAGTTGAGACCTGCAGCGGCGTAACCACCTCCTCTGAGGAACGAGTCGTCCAGTAATCCAGTAATATATATATGAAAGAAAGACTTGACGTGTTTTTGTTGAAGACATTTGCTTCACAAAGAGTGGTCTGACTTTTGATTGATTGAAGAACACCGAACGATAATCCCGAAAGAAACACGGCATTCTGTGCATTGAGAATTAGTAGCAATAACTGTACAATGACATGTAGTTGTAGCTACAGTAGTTCGGGAAAGTAAATGTCTGTAATGCTATCTTTGGCAGAGGTTCCATAGAATCCAGTTTGCCACGGTGACAGGACATAATCAGATAACAATGCCATCCAGGTCGGTTCTCCTGTAATGAGGCATTGATAACACGATCTTGTAGTAGTTTCCAGCAGCCCAAGCGTGTTATCTATGGACCACTGATATAGATTTATTGTCTTCCCTCTGAATTGATGATCAGCAGAAGGCGTGAGTCCGTTGCTGTTAGTTATTCATAGAACAGATGCCTAGACATTTTATATACGGGGTAAGTCAGTAAGTATATCACATACTGATATATGATAGCTGAAGTATGTAGTTGGTAGTTTCATCTGGCGAAGACGGATGTGTCGGACAGAAAGGTGCAAATATCGCAGTCAAGCTGTAAACTAGTGACACAACGCATTACATTCTCCGGACTACATCCTACTACTTGCAAAGTCCTGTTCAGGGCTTGGTAGCAGGAGACTGAGAACCAACGCAGAAGAAGGCAGTTTCTAAAGGTGTTATTAGGTGGCAACAACATCCGGCTTTGTTATTACTGTATGTAGCTGACGCTAGGTGTCGCATGCACGTGCGCAGTTCATCTTCAAAATGGCGTCAGTGCTGTAAAACTGTGCAATCAAAGAACAGCATGCTGTTATGTGTATTTTTGGAAGGGAAAAGAACTTTCTGCAAAGGATGTTCGTAAGGAAATATTTTCTGTTCACGGCTAGAAGTAATTGTTGCCTAAATGGTGCATATCTGGGTCGGAACATTTTACCACGGAGACAGAGAAATTGCTGTTGTAGTCCGGCCTGGTCGACTTGTTCAAATTGCAATAGAAGCATTTGTGCAGCAGGCGAGAGAGATAATTCGATATGACAGGCTAGTAATGATATAAAGCAGTGCTCATCATTCTCATTATCATCATTCTCATCATCTTCATCATCCTCATCTTCATGATCTTCATCATCATTATCTTCTTCATCATCATCATCATCGTCTTCGTTATCATCATCATCTTCTTCTTCTTCATCATCATTATCTTCTTCATCATCATCATCATCGTCTTCGTTATCATCATCATCTTCTTCTTCTTCATCATCATCATCATCAAGTCCCGTCTTCGCATCAGAGGTTGACTGTAATGAATCTCTAGCTGTCCCTGTCCCGTACCAGGCTGGTACACTCAGTCAAACTGTGTCCCGACCACATCTTGATGTTGTCTGTCCATCTGTATCTCTGGCACCCTCTGATTCTCTTTCCCTCCACCCTTCCTTCCAATATAAGCAGACTTTCATGTTGCTTGACGTGACCAAAATATTTAATGTCTCTGTTTTTATTTCCTTTAGAAGCATCTTCTCCACCTGGAGTTGTTCCAAAACGTCATTATTGGTTTTCCCATCTTTCCAAGAAACTCGTCCAGATCTTCTGAATACCAATATTTGAAAGGCTTCAATACTCTTCTCCATTTTCTAGGTCAGGGTGAATTAGATTCGGGTTCAAAACTTCGCAAGTGCCTAGCTGTTTCTTTTTTCTAGCATGGATAAAAATAAAAACCTAGACTGTGCACTGCATGCGACTGCAAAGGCAAATGGTTTAGACAAAAGTAGTCGCATAGCCGGCACTGCCGTCGAGAAGAAAGTGTTAGCGTCGCCATTGTATTAACCCACATCTTCGTTAGGTGGGACGGCCATTTCCCTTCCTCGCTGCCGTTTTCCTTCCTTAGCCGTCATCCAGGTACCCATTTACAGCTATATCGACTGGAGCTGTGGGTAGGGGAATTTAAACCCTGTACCTTTGTCATGGAAAGCGAGTGCTGTTCCAATGCGCTAATCTAAAATAAAAAGCAGGGATAAATATATGAAACGAAAGATGAAGCAATGAATAAGCTGACAGCAGCCGTGTAAGAGTCGCTGGCTGCCTGCAGCTGGTCGAGAACATAGACACACGGCCTTCATTTCTCAGCCCTATGTTTTTTGAGTTTTTGGTTGCATTCGCCTTATTTCTCTACTCCTCAAGGCTGTGTGCGTTGCACTGTGGTTTTTATTTTGCGCATGTCGGCCTAGTGCATCCGAGTTGCAGCATGCATTTTATGTAAGGGTCTGCTTCCTCCTGCATTTTATAAGGGTTTGCTTCCCCGGGGTAACGGCCGGTGCTGTGATGGGGATCGAACCCAGCAGCTTCGTGTTGTGAGCCGTGTCACTTAACCACTAGCCCACGCCTTCTACTCTCATGCCTATGAATCCGTCCTTCTTCGTAGATACCAGAATTGGAAATAAATGATGCAGCGATAGGGTGGAAGTTTCATCTGCGTTGTCATCTGTCTCTGGCGAAGACTTCTTTCTCGAAACGCGTGTTTTATTGTTTTTGTGACCAAGTAAAACGGAATCATTATTGTTAATGTCATATTCGTCGTGTGCTTTGTCCCCTGCCTAGGACAAGCACTTCTTCTTATTTTTTACTTTTCTTCTTCTTCTTCCTCTTCTTTTATCTACTTTTTCTTCTTCTTCTTCTTCGTCATCTTCTTCTTCTTCTTCTTCTTCTTCTTCTTCGTCTTCTTCTTCTTCTTCTTCTTCTTCTTCTGCGTAAGCAAGCATCTTTGTAGGGTGTGTACCAGTCTCATGGCATGCTTCACACATGGGCACCTGTCATCTGTCCGAATCCGTAAGTTGTTGTAAAGATCACCTTTGGTTCTCAGTCTGAATATGATGCTGGCTTTTCGCTAGTTAAATCAAAATAGTTGTTTCCTTTAACCCAAAGATTTATTTTTTATTATTGTCTTGACCTCATTAACGATATTCTAGGGCCTGTTTGTGGAGAAGCTCCTCCACACTTTGATTGTCTGTCTGTAGTTTCGTGCCTTCGACATTACAGTATGAAGGGGTCCGCTTAATGACCAACCCTAGGTGTTTAGCTGAGAGCTGTGTCAGGGAGTACATACTTTGCTCGAAATGTCCATCTCTGTGTTGTTTTAGCGGTGCTAATACTGGCTAGACATCAGGAGTACTATGTTTTCTTGATGGATATCTTCATCTTGGATTATAACCTCAGCAGCAGCCTTCTTTGCTTTTGTTTCCGCACTGAAGTTATTGAAGTATGTTCCCGTTGTTAGTACTAGAGTATAATTCTTCTCGTCTGTATTATACCCCTCTACCTCCTTTTGATGTGGCTTTATTAGCTGAGCCATCTACATATACGTACATTAGGATGGCAGCATGGCCTAGTGGCGAAACGTCTGTTTAACCCTTTACACCCTAACCTGCCCATTGTATGTTGTTTGGAAACCGAAAACTGTACTACTATGTTCAATGCAACTGTTCATTTTTTGTTCTGTTCAGGGATAGCATTTACATCGCATAAGTAAACAAATAGTATATGAATAATGCAAAGAAGTATCTCCCTGCTCTTATGAATATGTATTTGCTGGTTTTAAGGCTTAGGGTGTAAAGGGTTAACAATCCCAGTGCATCAGGCTTGTTCTGTCTGACAGACACGGGCCGTTTTTTTTATCTGTGTGAAAGCGCGAGTGCCTGAGTTATCCCCCAGTCGATTTGACCTATATCTTGCCACTGATTCAATGTACCTCGCGATGAGAGAGAGTGAGTTTGATGACAGCGCATTTCACTTCATCACTATAATCCAAATACAGCGCCAGTTACATCATGGATACTCAAACCTTCTGATGATGTCACCTTCATCGCTTGCGATGAGCAACAAACTTTTTTTCTATATACGTAAAGAAGAAAAAAGGGTGTGATTAATTGATTGATTGATTGATTGATTGATCGACCATCTTCTCCACTGGTACCTCTGGGGTAACTTCTTGTTTATGTGAGATTACAGAATTCCTCCACAATTTGGAAATACCAGATCGGACTTGTGCGCTGTTTGAAACACAGACTCCTTCTGTTGAGAATAATTCCAGATAAACTCTCACCTGGGTTTCGTCTCACCAAGTGTTACACGGTCAAGTCTATCAGATTGAGATCTGTCGGCGCCTAATAAAACAAATCTTGGAGAGAGAACAAAACATAGTTGAGGTAGACCGTTAGAAAACACTGATGTTTCGGATGACGTGTTAGAGAATTCACCGAATGGTTAAGGTGAAGGTCACTGCTGTCGGTGATGAAGTTATAGAGACTGAGGTCTAAGCATTTTTGAGGTTGGTTTACAATTTCTTCGCTGTCTTACATTTGATCAATGAATCAAAACATGTCGCTCCTCTGGGCGCATGCGCCATTGACAACATCCCGCTAGCACATGCGGTCTTTAGTTGCTCTTTATGTCTCTCTCCAGGTCTTAGTCTTAGTCGTCCTGAACCTCTACAGGGCAGATGCTCCGCTGCAGGTCCCAGCTCTAGGGTGAGCTGGATGTAGCCGAGAGTAGAGTTTCCTGCTTAGCAGGCCAGGCTCAATCAACATATTACTCCGATGTGTTGGTACAAGTGCCGTAGGGGGTAGTCAACCGATCGGCGAGTCCATCTTAATAGACTCAAAACTTTAGAGCAAAGCAGACCCGCAGCCTGTTAGACGACATCTATGTTGCTCTTAGCAAACCACATAACCATGACCGGTTTTATGCAATGTCGCACATTTAGTCGCCTCCTACGACATGCTCTCTGTATGGCAGTGATGCTATTCTAATCCTATTCATACACACATACCCCGGCGGAGCATTCGGATTGTAACCCTCCAGGTGTAGTTCTTCTCTATCTCCCTCTCGCTCTTTTTCCTTGAGGATTCCAAGTACGAGCCTGTTTGGCTAAGTTGGACGGGACCTTCCGTGGCGTATATCTTATCTAGCTCCCATTTTCCTCGCCTAATGTGTTGTTCCAGTGGCTGTTATTGGCTCCTTTCCCATAATTACTGATCATGTGCTTGATTAGAGGTTTGCTTTTCCGGATTCTACTGCCAAAGGCACGTCCCATCCCACCCCAGAGCGTTGTCCTTTTAGGCGGTGTCAGGACGTATGCATGGCCAGTGTATATATGTTTGTAAGGTGGATGTATTGTCCAGTGTATGGATGATAAGTGTGTATATATGTCTGTAATGTGGACGTATTGGGCAGTGTATTGATGCGTGTGTGTAAATGTAATGTGTTCCATTATGGCTGTTTTGCTGCACAGTAGTTTTGCCAATCCTTTCTGTACAGGGAGAACATGTCATATCGAGAAAAATCCTCGACATGCCCAGTGAAACTGGACATGAAGTGATTTCAAACCCGCCATGTTCTGTGCGCCCTATCTATGGCCCAGTTAACATAAATCCACGTTTAAAAACAAATCTGTTATCCCTATTTCCTCCAGATTCGGCATCAATGAAGTCTCGTCCTAACAAGTAAATATAAAGAAACCTCGTTTTCCAGTACACCTTTGTATTGCCACTTTCTGTCGTTGGGAGTACAGGAGTGGCTACCCCTTCGTCATCTTCAATGTGTACTTTCGGTGCTTCATGATTTTCCAAATACTTAACAGCGTTTTTAATATGAAAAGTACGTTATTTAAGGACAGATTATTCAGAGATCCATCAAAATGTGATAGATTAACAGGTCGGACCAGTAGAGACTGTATACACAATATGCAATCCTTTACTTCATTTAACAATAGGCTGGATGCGCGTACGCTTTTAACAAAAATATAGATAAGTGAATGAAAAAGAAACTGGTTGTATACCAACTCTTCAGTTGTGCTAAAAATAAAATTAAAATAAGGCGAGGCTGCGGCGACACTGTGCACATGTAATGTAAAAGATAAAGTGAAAATAAAAGTTATCAATAGAAATGGTCAGATTTCGCATCGTGACGAAAACACGAACGTATAAATATGTTAAGACGTTGAGTCACTTGTTGCCAACCTTTTTCTAGTAATGACACAATTTTATAGAAGTACAGTGACCCGCGACACCCATACGTTTTAAAAAAAAAGGAAGCTTTTTAATAGGGTAAAAGAAAACACATTGAAAATATATTTTTCAGTATAATATAATTCAAAATCATTTTTACTTACGACATATTCCAGGATTCGACGTCCTGGTCAGTGTATTGTGCCTGACCCTGACGCGACGTCCTGGTCAGTGTATTGTGCCTGACCCTGACACGACGTCCTGGTCAGTATATTGTGCCTGACCCTGACACGACGTCCTGGTCAGTGTATTGTGCCTGACCCTGACACGACGTCCTGGTCAGTGTATTGTGCCTGACCCTGACACGACGTCCTGGTCAGTGTATTGTGCCTGATCCTGACACGACGTCCTGGTCAGTGTATTGTGCCTGACCCTGTCACGACGTCCTGGTCAGTGTATTGTGCCTGATCCTGACACGACGTCCTGGTCAGTGTATTGTGCCTGACCCTGACACGACGTCCTGGTCAGTGTATTGTGCCTGACCCTGACACGACGTCCTGGTCAGGATATTGTGCCTGACCCTGACACGACGTCCTGGTCAGTGTATTGTGCCTGACCCTGACACGACGTCCTGGTCAGTATATTGTGCCTGACCCTGACACGACGTCCTGGTCAGTATATTGTGCCTGACCCTGACACGACGTCCTGGTCAGTGTATTGTGCCTGACCCTGACACGACGTCCTGGTCAGTATAGTGTGCCTGACCCTGACACGACGTCCTGGTCAGTATATTGTGCCTGACCCTGACACGACGTCCTGGTCAGTGTATTGTGCCTGACCCTGACTCGACGTCCTGGTCAGTATGTTGTCCCAGTCCCCCATACTGTTTTGTTTTTTTGGTAAATTTATTATGAAAAAGTGAAACACAACTGTATCATTTTTCAATACATTGGGTTCGATGCAAGTC
This sequence comes from Ariolimax columbianus, assembly GCA_036924085.1. Lineage (NCBI taxonomy): Eukaryota > Metazoa > Mollusca > Gastropoda > Stylommatophora > Arionidae > Ariolimax > Ariolimax columbianus. Next base: position 31,394,330 of record JAVGWX010000008.1, on the reverse strand, counting down.
CCCGAGCGCCTATAACGTGCCTGGATATCATCTTTCAATGCATTGGGTTCGATGCAAGTCCCCCAGCGCCTATAACGTGCGTGAATATCATCTTTCAATATATTGTGCTCGATGTAAGTCCCCCAGCGCCTATAACGTTCGTGAATATCATCTTTCAATACATTGACCCCGATGTAAGTCCCCCAGCGCCTATAACGTGCGTGAATATCATCTTTCAATACATTGTGCTCGATGTAAGTCCCCCAGCGCCTATAACGTGCGTGGATATCATCTTTCAATACATTGTGCTCGATGTAAGTCCCCCAGCGCCTATAACGTGCGTGGATATCATCTTTCAATATATTGTGCTTGATGCAAGTCCCGCAGCGCCTGTAACGTGCGTGGATTCCTGTAGAGAAAAATGATCTTGGTAACCACCAATGCTCCACCGGTTGGACCTCATTATCGGACCTGAAAGTATTTCCTTCCAGCCCCTCGTTTAGTCGTCCAAAGACGTGGACATCACTTGGGGCTATGTCTGGTGAGTGCGGCGGATGTTGCAGACACTGAAAGTGAAGGGCCACGATGGTTGCAGCCCTGTCACGCGCAGTAGGGGGGCCGAGGATTGTGATGTTGCAAAAGGACACTTCTACTCGGAAGACCACGTCGTTTGATTGCGGGTCGAAGATGATTCCAGAGAAGATCTGAACACATTGGCACTTGGTGACACAGTGTTAGCCCTAGGCATGTCGTGCTCTAAAATAGCGCCTCGTTCATCCTAACAGAGAGTCATCATAACCTTACCTGGAGATTGCTGCGTGCGAAAATTCGTTCTCCTCTTTGATACATGTCAATAGTAGGACGACCATCTTTAAACTACAATTATGAAGCGATGTTGTTCGTCTGGACCGTGATGGCACACGCAGGGCACTCGTGACATCCTTAACAACCATATTAACAAGTTACAATACAAAGACGTGGTTTTTATAATTTCTATCCGGCTTTTAAGGTTTTCATTTGAAACCACCTCGTGAACCTTCTTGTTATATCCGTTTTGACCTTACGCGCTGTCATTGATACCGTCTATCCAGCGCAAGAGGCGCCACTGCTATAATGCTGCTCTTTGATTTTGGAACTTGTTTTCAAAACGGACTGTCTTTCCTGCAGAATGTTTGTTGCTTTTTCCTATGTAAACTCTAGGTTCTCAAAGATCTCGCTCAGATGTTGTGTTGCTTCTCATGAAATCGTTTGTGTTGGTGGTAAGCGCAACCCATTTCAGGGCGATTGGCTGTTCACTCACACGTTGAGATTCATACGCCAGGCTTTCACACAGATCTAGCTGAAAATGTGGAATTGTGAGAGGTGGTAATGGTGTTGTGGGTGAGTGTTGGTGTTCGGGATGAATGTTGGTGTTGAGGGTGAGTGTTGGTGTTGGGGATGCGTGTTTGTGTTGGGGGGGGGGGGTGTTGGTGTTGGGGGTGAGTGTTGGTGTTGGGGTGAGTGTTGTTGTTGGGGTGAGTGTTGGTGTTGGGGATGAGTGTTTGTGTTGGTGTTGGGGAGTGAGTGTTGGTGTTGGGGGTGACTACTAGTGTTGTTGGTGAGTACTGGTGTTGTGGGTGAGTATTGGTTGTGCCGTCTCTCTCTTTATCTCCCTCGATGTCTCTCTCCCATAGTTATTGTGGGATTTCACAGATATTCTCTCCCACATATTCTCCTCAACACATTATTTCTCATACAATCCGTTTAACCGCAATCCTCCCACACAATCACTTCAATATAATCCCTCACACAATCTGTTCCCTAAAATTCCTCCCCCCCCCCGCCCCCCAAGATCCCTTCCACACAATTCCCTCCCCACACAACTCCCTCCCCACACAACTCCCTCCCCACACAACTCCCTCTACACACAACTCTCTACCACACAACTCCCTTCCACACAACTCCCTCCCCACACAACTCCCTCCCCACACAACTCCCTCCCCACACAACTCTCTACCACACAACTCCTTTCCACACAACTCTCTACCACACAACTCCCTCCCCACACAACTCCTTCCCCACACAACTCCCTCCCCACACAACTCCCTCCCCACACAACTCCCTTCCCACACAATACCCTCCTCACACAACTCCCTCCCCACACAACTCCCTTCCCCGCGATCCCTTCCTAACAGCTACCTTCCACACAACTTTCTACCACACAACTTTCTACCACACAACTTTCTACCACACAACTCTCTACCACATAACTACCTTTCACACAACTACCTTTCACGCAACTACCTTTCACACAACTCTCTTCCACACAACTCTTCACCACACAACTCTCTACCACACAACTCTCTAACCACACAACTCTCTACCAAACAACTCTCTAACCACACATCTCTCTACCACACAACTCTCTACCACACAACTACCTTTCACACAACTACCTTTCACTCAACTACCTTTCACACAACTCTCTTCCACACAACTCTCTACCACACAACTCTGTAACCACACAACTCTCTACCACACAACTCTCTACCACACAACTCTCTACCACACAACTACCTTTCACACAACTAACTTTCATACCACTCTCTTCCAACTCAACTCTCTACAACACAACTCTCTACCACACAACTCGCTCCCCAGGCAACTCACTCCCCACAGAACTCCCTCCCCACACAACTCCTTCCCCGCACAACTCCCTGCCCACACAACTCTCTACCCCACAACTACCTTTCACACAACTACCTTTCACACAACTCTCTTCCACACAACTCTCTACCACACAACTCTCTACCCCACAACTACCTTTCACACAACTACCTTTCACACAACTCTCTACCACACAACTCTCTAACTACACAACTCTCTACCACACAACTACCTTTCACACAACTCTCTACTACACAACTCTCTAACCACACAACTACCTTTCACACAACTACCTTTCACACAAATCTCTACCACACAACTCTCTACCACACAACTCTCTAACCACACAATTCTCTACCACACAACTACCTTTCACACAACTCTCTTCCACACAACTTTCTTCCACTCAACTTTCTACCACACAACTACCTTTCACACAACTCTCTTCCACACAACTTTCTTCCACTCAACTCTCTACCACACAACTACCTTTCACACAACTACCTTTCACACAACTCTCTTCCACTCAACTCTCTACCATACAACTACCTTTCACACAACTACCTTCCACACAACTCTCTAACACACACCTCTCTACTACACAACTCCCTCCCCACACAACTCACTCCCCACACAATTCCCTCCCCAAACAACTCCTTCCCCAAACAAATCCCTCCCCACACAACTCTCTAACCACACAACTCTCTACTACACAACTACCTTTCACACAACTACCTTTCACACAACTCTCTTCCACTCAACTCTCTACCATACAACTACCTTTCACACAACTACCTTTCACACAATTCTCTACCACACAACTCTCTTCCACACAACTTTCTACCACACAACTCTCTACCACACAACTTTCTACCACACACCTCTCTACCATACAACTACCTTTCACACAACTACCTTCCACACAATTCTCTACCACACAACTCTCTTCCACACAACTTTCTACCACACAACTCTCTACCACACAACTCTCTACCACACAACTCTCTACCATACAACTACCTTTACCATACAACTACCTTTCTCACAACTACCTTCCACACAACTGTCTACCACAACTCTCTACCACACAATTACCTTTAACACAACTCCCTTCCCACACAACTCCCTCCCCACACAACTCCCTCCCCATACAACTCTCTCCCCACACAGCTCCCTCCCCACAGAACTCCCTCCCCATACAACTCCCTCCCCATACAACTCTCTTCCACACAACTCTCTACCACACAACTCACTTCCACACAACTCTCTACCACACAACTCTCTACCACACAACTCTCTACCACACAACTCTCTACCACACAACTCACTCCCCACACAATTCCCTCCCCAAACAACTCCTTCCCCACACAAATCCCTCCCCACACAACTCTCTACTACACAACTACCTTTCACACAACTATCTTTCACACAATTCTCTACCACACAACTCTCTTCCACACAACTTTCTACCACACAACTCTCTACCACACAACTTTCTACCACACACCTCTCTACCATACAACTACCTTTCACACAACTACCTTCCACACAACTCTCTACCACACAACTCTCTACCACACAACTCTCTACCACACAACTCCCTCCCCACACAACTCCCTCCCCACACAACTCCCTCCCCATACAACTCTCTACTACACAACTCCCTCCAAACACAACTCTCTTCCACACAACCCTCTACCACACAACTCACTTCCACACAACTCTCTACCACACAACTCTCTCAACCACACAACTCTCTACCACACAACTCTCTACCACACAACTACCTCCCCACACAACTCGATCCCCACACATCTCTCTACCCACACAACTCCCTACCCACACAACTCCCTCCCCACACAACTCCTCGCCACACAACTCCTCCACACACATCTCCCTCCCCCACACAATTTCCTTCCCTACGATCCCCTCCTAACAGCTACTTTTCACACAACTCTCTTCCACGCAACCCCCAACTCCCTCCCACACACAACTCCCTCTCACACCACCGCTTCCTATACAATTCCCTCCCACACATCTACCGCTATTCTCACCCACATCCAATTCCTTCAGAATCACATCCCCACTCTATCATGCCGACACTCGCTCCTACACAATCCCTCCCGCACAACAGCTCCAACTGGTATCGACAGACAACCCCTTCTAATCGTTCACCTTTTCCCCACACGGCATCCCCTCGCTTTCCCAATCGTCCAGTATGCACAGTCCCCGCGACAAAGAACACGCACCCTTCACAGCAGACCGCCTAGGAACGATAACCCAGAGCTACTGTCCAACAAACCAATGAAAACGCTTCATTAGACCAGACCGGTTCTCTACCTTGACATTGGCAACATGGCTCCTGGTGATATGTCGGCTCCTGACAGCCCCATACAAACACCTTAAGCGGCACAGGAGAGTGTAAACACCTCTAAGTATAGTGCAGACAGCCTTCTGGGTTTATAGAAAACGTTTTGCTTTTGTTCCTTTTGTTTCCTCTTCTTCTGATCCTCAAAGAGAGAAATTTTTCACTCATGTATTAATAATAACAACAAATGAGTCAGGCAGACTTTAGTCCGGCAGACTTTAGACCGACATACATTAGACCGACAGACTTTAGACCGGTAGACGTTCGACCCAAGACTTTAGACCGACAGACTTTAGACCGACAGACTTTAGACTGGAGACTTTAGACTGACAGACTTTAGACCAACAGACTTTAGGCTTGAGACTTTAGATCGACAGACTTTAGACCGACAGGCTGGCATACTTTAGACCAGCAAACCTCAGGCCTTCATAAAGTGGATAATTTACGTATTATTATAATATTTTTTTAAAATAGCCATTGTAGAACAATACGCATAAGGAATCACATGGACAAGATACTTATCAAGCCATTGTAGAAGGACGAACTTTCAAAGAAATGATAGCAGTTTGGGTGTCGAAGGAACAATGAAAGCAATACTTTGTTTGGGAATGTTGGTGTGTTTTGTTCGTCTATAGTAATCGATGAGGACCATTTTGTCAACAGCTATTCCCCGCGCGAGTTCCAATATGGTTAAATATGACAATCGAGTCCCGGGATTGTCTGTCACACTTGCGGAATCACGGGAAATGAGAGAGCTGATGCTCTGGCAAGAGATGGCAGCAATAAGGCACAATTTAATCAACGAGTACCATACAGAGAAATCAAGAACATCATCAGAGATCAGTATATACACCAATGGAGAGAAGACAGAAACATAAGTAGTACACCAGACCCAATTCATCAACTCAGGCGAAATAAGGTAGTTTGTTGATTACTTTTGAGTTGGTGTCTCAGCTCCGCACCACCTGGCCAGGTCTGGCATCTCATTTCCCTATAGATTGGGCATTCCTGTAGAATATGCTCAGGGTTCTGGCATCCTGTTCCACATGGGCACTCATCGGTGTGTGAGATCTTTAGTTGGTATAGATGTTCTAGTAGTCTGCAGTGTCCAGTTGTCAGGGGCGAAATAAGATAGTTTGTTGATTTCTTTTGAGAACTGGACACTGCAGACTACTAGAACATCTATACCGTCTAAAGATCTCACACACCGATGAGTGCCCATGTGGAACAGGATGCCAGAACACTGAGCATATTCTACAAGAATGCCCAATCTATAGGGAAATGAGATGCCAGACCTGGCCAGAGGGTGTGGAGCTGAGACAAAAGCTGTGGGGCAGTCGCTCCGACCTGGTGAAGATTACAGACTTCATCATGGCGAATGGCCTGCAGATATAGCATGACCAAAAGATCCTGAACGCAAAAAAGAAGAAGAAAGGAAACCCTCTACCACCCGGATTGAAGAATGGTTGATGTGTGCAGACTTGCGAATCGATCGTTTCTGTATAGCGCTATTTATTCTTGATGGCTCATGTCTTTGAACACCGTCAGCAATAGTGCCTCGATTCTTTCCCAGTCATCATGGTTAATAATATTGGTTAATAGAGGTACAGTAGAGCAACGTCCGAGTGGTCCACTGGGGTCTTTGTGTATGACAAGGACAAGAATAGCACCACTGCCTCACAGAGGCATGTCATAAGAGGCGACTAACTGTGTGACATGGCATAATACCGTCCACGGTTAGGTGGTTTGTTTAGATCAGCATAGATGGCGCCTAACAGGCTGCGGGTTCACTTTGCTCTAGTGTTTGAGTATATTACGATGTATTTGCACATTGGTTAACCACTTTTCGTAAGCGATTGTCCTAACGCAATGGAGTATTACGCTGCTCGAACCTAGCCCGCTAAGATAACTCTTCTCCCGGCTACATCCAGCTCATTCCAGAGACGGGACCTCCACAGGGGCATCTGCCCTATATAAATACAAGTGGACTAAGAACTAAGAATAGCAAAGTATTTGTGTACTTTGAAATTCGCTTCCCCTTGAGATGTGTATTATTGATGTTCCTGGATGATTTTCATAGATTCCCCTCATGCTATCTACACGAGAACGGGTTGTGTAGAGATAATGCTTGTAATGTTGACGGCAAGACGGTAGTTAACTATGTCTCAGTGACCTACATCAGTCAATGACGTAGATCACAAAAACCAACTTGAATGGATGACGTAGAACGTTGAACATGAAGACAAGTAACGCACGAAACAAGTAACACACTGAATAATGAAGATAGTTGAGGTTTTCCGATGCTCAAATACATTTCCAAAATTGATATTGATTGACATTATGACATAAACTATTGTGTGAACCCGCTCGAGAGTTGAAAACATGAAATAACGAAATTGACTTCATTGACTGTATGGCTGTTATTAGTACCGTTAGACAAAATATGTATTTGATTCCATAGAGGTGAAAACACAGCACAGTGAAACATATTGTGTACAAAACTTATCCAAATATGCTCCACCGTTGACAGACAGACAGCCCGCCATAGATATAGCAATACTGGTTCAAGGTAGCTCGGGACCAGAGAGTGAGGTCGATGACCAGCGCATTACTTGCTCACTATAATCCAAATACAGCGCAAGTTACATCATCTAGACAAACCTGTCTGTTGATGTGGCCGTCATCGCTTGCGATGGACAACTAATAGTTGCTTAGTTCCTTCTCACATTCTATTCTCCAAGTATTTTTGGGACTACCTATCTCTCTCTCTCTCTCTCTCTCTCTGTATGTCTCCCTCTGTCTCTCTGTTTCTCTCACTTCTCCTGAGGTTTCCATTTTAAAGCATGTCTGGCTTTGCTGGATGGTGCCTTCCGTAATGTATGTCCTATCCAGCCAGATTTTCCTCGCTTAATTTGTTGTTCCAATGGCTGTTGTTGGCTCTTTTCCTATGTCTTCATTTCTCATCATGACATGCCGGATATCCTTCGTAGGCATCTGTTAACGAAGGACTGGCGTCTTTGTTGTATGACCTTGGTCGTTCTCCATGTCTCCGCTCCATACAGCAACACCGACTTGACACTGGAGTTGAATATTCTAACTTTCATGGGAATCTTAATTTCCATAGATCGCCATTTGTTGTTTAGTGTCAGGAATGTCCCTCTTGCCTTTCCAATTCTGACCATTACAAGTGCACGTGTACCTTCTGATGTGTCAATTGTGCTTCCCAAAAAGGTAAAAGAATCAACTTCTTCCAACTTTGCTCTTACCATCATGATTGGTTCTTTGCTGTTAAGTCAAGAGTCGTGGTCTTCGTCTTGTCGGTATTCAGTCCCAATTTCAGTCCTTATGATTGGTTCTTTGCTGTTAAGTCAAGAGTCGTGGTCTTCGTCTTGTCGGTATTCAGTCCCAATTTCAGTCCTTATGATTGGTTCTTTGCTGTTAAGTCAAGAGTCGTGGTCTTCGTCTTGTCGGTATTCAGTCCCAATTTCAGTCCTTTTCGAAAATATAACCACGGTTAAATGAAGCGATGCTTCGCCGAAAGCTTGCAAAAACATCTGCCTTATTGGATAAGTCTTCGTCACACTTTAGTTTGTTTATTGAATAAACACTATAGCTGATGAAGAGTATGTTAGTCGTTAAATTCGCATCACTAGCCCAAGTTATGGTAGCACAACTTTGTGATGGAGCCGTCTGGTAGTAAACATCTCACCGTAGCCACTAATCAGGCCTACAGCACCAGTGTGTACCTGTGGCGAGCCAGACTTGTTTAAAGTGTGTCTATCCAAATGCAATCTATTATAGTCAGCAGTGGCGTGTCTGCTTACCGCGGGGGTTTTTGACCGCAGGTCTGCTAACGCTTTGAAGGTTGTCAGGGTAGATGTGATGGGTGATGAGGGAAAACTGCCACTTTATTTACTCCGTCCGCATATTTGATGGGGAAAAACTACGACTTTATTTTCTCAGTGAGTATATTTGATGGGGACAAACTACGACTTTATTTTCTCAGTGAGAATATTTGATGGGGAAAACTACGACTTTATTTTCTCAGTGAGAATATTTGATGGGGAAAAACTACGACTTTATTTTCTCAGTGAGAATATTTGATGGGGAAAAACTACGACTTTATTTTCTCAGTGAGCATATTTGATGGGGAAAAACTTCGACTTAATTTCCTCCGGGAGCATATTTGATGGGGAAAAACTACGACTTTATTTTCTCCGTGAGCATATTTGATGGGGAAGAACTACGACTTTATTTTCTCCGTGTAGATTTGATGTTTCTGTGCACACTTCATGGTCGGTTAGAGAATTGGTTTCTGTGTCAAGAGACCCGTGTCGAACCAGGATTTGGCGCCAAGACTTGCACCAGGATAAGGTGCAACATGTCGACCAAGACCCTAACTGACGTTCGCACCATTCATCTGGAAATAGGTTATGTTATAGCAACCTTACCACCGAGGTGAGGATTGACGTTGTGATTCCCGTACTGTTGGCCCTCTGAGAGGGCTTGCATTGGACTACAGCGACGAGGTCCACTTTCTTCGGCACGCTCGAGTGAAGAAAGAGGCTTCACTGCGAACATGCTATCAGTGAACATCCTTCCTGCGCGATCTTCTTCTTCTTCTTCTTCGTTCGTTCTCAATCTCCCGCTACCAAACCCTGAAAGGGTAAGTAGCAGAATGTAGTCCAGAGAACGGAATGCGTTGTGTTGTAGTTTACAGCTTGGCTGCGATATTTGCACCTTTCGGTCCAACACATCCGACTTTAGCAAGCATTTTTTGAGTACCGGGTTAGCATTCCCTCTTCGATCCCGTCTCCTTAGCCAGTCTGCCCTACTGCAGCCTGTTATGCAGGATCACCGCGTGGAGGTGTAGAAGGGTCTTGGCAGCTATGGTTCGCTGGCCCTGACGCTAGCAGTCAGCTATGGATCGCTGACCATTGCAGCTCATGCGCTGCTCAGCATCTTGATCCCGTCCTGCGCGATCAACGATAAGCCTCGAAAATAACAAACATGAACTAACCCCGAAAAGGTCTACATTATCTGAATCAAGAAATAAAGCCAGCGAGCACATTTGGCGGGGACTGTAGATGGAGTGGCATTTATTCAGTTCTGTAAATATGGTCGGTGAACCAAGCAATGTTAAAAAACGCAAAAAATTATAATATTAGCTATTTCTTTCAATTCTAAAAGAGTAGAGTTACCTTACCTATGACTTGGTCATCACTAGAAATTATGATAATTGTATTTCTTCTTCTTCCTCTTCTTCTTCTTCTTCTTCTTCTTCTTCTTCTGTTTTACAATAGCTCCTTCATTGCAGCGTCGCAGAGAGAAGAGGGTCGTCTACTTCTGGTTGGAGCTAGGAGAAAGACGTGTGCTTCTTAGGACTGTTGAACTTTTGGACTGTTCCTTTGATCCCTTCTATCTATAGACGCAGGGGTCGACTTCTTTGCTCGTGGCCCTGGTACCTCCATGTAGTAAGCTCTAACTGCTGGTTGATCACGCTGCATCCTTGTGAGATGTCCAAACCACTTTATTTTTTGTGCTTCAATACAGTAATCAACTGATGTAGTCACACCGTTATTCTCACCTTGCGGGAAACAGAGACACGTCTGGCCAGACACAACATTTTGACCAGGACGTCGCATCAGGATCAGGCCAAATATACTGACCAAGGCCACTACCTCTCGTCCATGAAGCATTCCCTGGAAACTGGCTATTTTCAAGGAAGTCTGGCCGACGCTACGGGGATATATGTGATCTCCGTAGTAGATAGCACCACGAAGAAAACGCTAAACATAGCACAACCGCCTGGAGCACTGCGGTCCACCTTCATCAGCATGCTAGGAATGTGAGTAAAACTACTACTACCCGCCACTTAACGCCCTTTTCAAGAGTACATGTATTCATTGTGGGTATTCAACAACATCATCCTCAATGGGCTGTTGTGAATTTCTGATTTTATTACGTAAAGAACCCATAGCATTACTGCCGTAGGAGTGTCAGGTGTTAGCGATCTCATTTTTCAAAGGCTCGGCTATGTGAGGGCGGTAGCCGTCTCCTCTCCCTCGCCGCTTTTACTTCCCGGACTGAACCGGTACCCATTTAAGGCTGGGTCGACTCGGTGACCGTTGCGGTCTGAAAATAATTTCCCCCTCAGCTGGGGAGTGAACCACCGACCACACAGATGCGAAGCCATCTCGCTAACCACTGCTCTACGCGGCTCCCCGAAAAGGTATAATTTGAATATTATCGAATCAAAAATAATATCAATGGGAATGAGCAGATCACCTCGTCCACTAATTACACATGAGTATAATTATATAACTACCGGCCCTCTGATCCCGTACGTGATAGCCCCAGATCCATCACCCAATACCTTTCCAGCACAAGCTTGACTACGCGTGTGAGTCTTCCAGGGGCATTAACACTATAATCGTCATCTGGTCACTTTGTGAGGAAACTACACGACTGGTATGAGACACTGGTTGTCTACAGACTCCGATGAGTCTTTTGGAGGTCACTGTGGTCGAGAGATAAGGCACTGGCATCTAAAAAGGATGAACGGTGTGCGATTGAATTCCGCAAGTTTTCAAGCGACTCCTGAACTCAAGGGATGGAGAACCAGACTGCCTGCATCCTGAGTTACCTCAAGTCGTCTTGGCTTAAGTTTTGCCACGTCCCACTAGTTCAAGGTAGCTCGGGACCAGACAGTGATGTCGATGACCAGCTCAGTTTACCCCCACTATAATACGAATACAGTACAAGTTATATCATCAAGACAAAACATTCTGATGATGTCGCCATCATCCCTTGCGAAGGCCAACTAATAATAGAAATAATAGCAAAGCAAAGACAGTGTACAGCAGGAAAAGGTTCCTTGAGTGCCTCCAACAAATTCATCTAGATCATGTCACCATTATCGTATTTTCCTTTGCGAAGAGCAACTGACATTAGCATTCTATCAGACGTGTAAATATTGTGGAATTTCAGCTGACCCAGGAGTTCTTCCTCGTTCGTCTTCAGACCTCAGCGTCAATGACTCTAACGAAGCGGCAGTCGACTCAATGCTCTGTACACTTCCTTACAGCTTTTCGTGGAAGGACACTGACTGTTGCCAAATGCTACTTCTTTTGTCAGTATACAGTGGACGGGGCTGCAAAATATGTTCTGCCTCCATGGGGGCTGTTCCGCAGGCACAGCGGTCTCTAGTGTCAATCTTGAACTTGTTGTACATATGACATCTAAGTCTGTTGTGACCTGTGCGTAACCGGAGAATTATCACCTGGTCTCGCCTGGAGAGTTGATAGTAGGCATCGTTTTCTATGTGACAACATTGGTTTTTTTTCCATTTTGCACTGTACGTTGTCCTTATGAATGCTTTGGTCTCATTATATGTGATTTATGTATCACTCTGCTGCAGCATTCCTCCCTCTCTGGCAAATGTCTCAGCCTCCTCGTTGCCTGGAATGTCGCAGTGCGCCGGTATCCACTGAACTATGCCTTTTCTAAAGCATTAGGACAGCCCTTCGAATATTTTCTCAACAGATGGAAGGCTTGATGGAGAAACAGACGCTAAATGTCAGAGAGCCTCCGATGTGGCTTTTCTGTCGTATCCACTTCTTAAACACCCACACACCAGCTTAACAACTAAGCAACTGATACACTTACGGATGTACCAAACAATACTTAAAGAAAAGATTGAATCTTTTGGACTAAAATGCTACAGAATGATGCTCAGCCACTGGGAAAAGGAATAATTCAGATATCCTTAAAGAACTGGATATAAAGGAAAATTTGTTAGTAAACAATATCTTGCCCAGAAAGCTAAAATAATTTGGCCACATCAAACGCCATAATAATCTGTGATGGATGATACTCGATGGTACGGTACCTGGAAAGCGAAGCAGGGTCAGACCGAAGTAAAGATGGACACAAGACATCACAGAGGTACTGGAGATGGCAGCGACAGAGGCGGGAGTTCGGCTAGAAATTGAGAGTCTTACAGATCGGCTGTTGTGAGAGCGACGTTCTGGCTAGAGATCGAGTCTTACAGATCGGCTGTTGTGAGAGCGACGTTCTGGTTAGAGATCGAGAGTCTTACAGATTGGCTGTTGTGAGAGCGACGTTCTGGCTAGAGATCGAGTCTTACAGATCGGCTATTGTGAGAGCGACGTTCTGGCTAGAGATCGAGTCTTACAGATTGGCTGTTGTGAGAGCGACGTTCTGGCTAGAGATCGAGTCTTACAGATCGGCTGTTGTGAGAGCGACTTTCTGGCTAGAGATCGAGTCCTACAGATCGGCTGTTGTGAGAGCGACGTTCTGGCCAGAGATCGAGTCTTACAGATCGGCTGTTGTGAGAGCGACGTTCTGGCTAGAGATCGATTCTTACAGATCGGCTGTTGTGAGAGCGACGTTCTGTGAAGGACATGCTACATGATGATGTGTAGTACCAGTGGTAGACACGGTCAAGAGAAGAAAGTGGAGAACTCGTGAAATAGAATGTCAAAGAATTTTCATCAATGTCACCAGAATAAGAAATGAGAGATTCGCGAGAACTAAGAGACGGTCCATATAAATCTACCAATCGATCAAGCAATCAGTCAATCAATTTATCCAACAATCAAAGCATTTGAGCTTCCTTTGAAATATATGTCTTCAACAAATACACGCCAATTCTTTCTCATCAAAGGGAGCAGTAGTTAATGCATTAGTTTTCCAACCGAGCGATGGGGGTTCGGTCCCGAGTTGGGGTGGCATTTTTCAGATCCCAAAATAGATCCTAAGGTTGACCCAGCCTAAAAAAATTGGGTATAGAATAATCTGGGAAGGTGAAGGCGACCGGCGTAATGTTGACCACATCGTGAGCCGGTGGTGAAGACAAATATGGGCCTAACACCATGTTCCCAATATGCCACATTGGCGTGTTTACTAAATCTTTAATTTTGCTTTCTATCACGATTCACTCGTTCCAGCTCAGTCCACGATATTCCGTTTTTCTTTGTTTGGTTCGAACTCTCAGAAAACAGGCCAACCAGCGTTGCATATCTCTAGTGGCTTTCTCTGTATCATGCCCTTTGCCCCCTTGACAGAAGCCCTGTATCTACCTTGAATGTTTGGAGGCCGAAGATACTGTACTGAATCATCTGACAGCAGCTAGCGACTCATAGCTGACCAAGACACCCTTCCCCTCCAAGTTGCGGCCCTGGAAACAAACTGCAATCATGCAGGCTGGCTAAGAGAATGAGGATCGAAGAGAAAGGTAAAAACCTGGTTAAAAAAAATATTGTACTCTGACACTCCAAAAAGACGTAGATATCGCAACCTCGCTGTAAACTGTGACACATTTTCAGGACGAACGCCTAAGAAGAAGAAGAACAGTCGAGATGTGTTTTTCAGCAAAGCACGTTCCTTGAGGTTTTTATGGCTTAAACTGTTCATTGTCCCTGACGAAGTGCGTGTGGTCGAAACGTATTTTTCGTTCCGTTATTCTTGCGGCTCAGTGTCTGGGTCACGCTTGTTAATGTTATTATATATAGAACATACTGGATATGAGGGTCTGTTTATGTAGAACATACTGGATATGAGGGTCCATTTATGTAGAACATATTGGATATGAGGGTCCATTTATGTAGAACATACTGGATATGAGGGTCCATTTATGTAGAACATACTAGATCTGAGGTTCTGTTTATGTAGAACATACAAGATCAGCGGGTCTGTTTCTGTAGAACTTATACTAGGTCTGCGGGCCTGTCTATGTAGAACTTATACTAGATCTGCGGGCCTGTTTCTGTACAACTTATACTAGATCTGCGGGCCTGTTTCTGTACAACTTATACTAGATCTGCGGGCCTGTTTCTGTACAACTTATACTAGATCTGCGGGCCTGTTTCTGTACAACTTATACTAGATCTGCGGGCCTGTTTCTGTACAACTTATACTAGATCTGCGGGCCTGTTTATGTACAACTTATACTAGATCTGCGAGCCCGTTTTCTGGACTAGGTCTATAGCCACATGCATAGACCAAATCGACATCATCTCAACTTGTACCCTGGCTATGCATCCCGCTGGTCTGGTCTGCGAGTTCTGGGATCCTTGAGGTTCTCATGTCAATATTGTTGCGGTCAGTCCCAACACGCCGAGTGTTGACATCTCGCCATCTGTCACTGCCAACCTGGACCTTGTGATCCGCGGACGTTATCTTGGTCTCACACTGTGATGTACGACTTCTGTTAGGTGTAGCGGCCGACGATTAATGGCAAGTTAAGGGGCGAGGGAGATTGCGAGCGCGCCAGGTATCTCGTTTCCTGAGTGGTTCCCGTGGAAACAGAACAGACCCACTGTTTACGTCCCTGCATGTCGCAAGAGACGACTAAATAAGATTGTGAATGCGAGCTGCCAACCTCACCATATTAAACACCATTGCTAGGAAACTGTACTGCAAACGGACTTAAACAAGTTTTCCTAAAATATGAATAGGTGAGATGGCTTAAATAATTGCTGGAATCAGCTTACACTAAATGTTGGTTGAAGTAAAAGTTTGCTTCATTGTAGTTAGGCTACTAGCGGTGAATGAAGTTGTTAGAGACTTCAGTAAAGGTTTTTCTCATAGTAGACTGCTGTTGGGGAATGACGTTGTTAGAGACTTCAGTAAAGGTTTGTCCCATAGTAGACTGCTTTTGGGGAATGAAGTTGTTAGAGACTTCAGTAAAGGTTTGTCCCATAGTAGACTGCTGTCGGGGAATGACGTTGTTAGAGACTTCAGTAAAAGTTTGTCCCATAGTAGACTGCTGTCGGGGAATGACGTTGTTAGAGACTTCAGTAAAAGTTTGTCCCATAGTAGACTGCTGTCAGGGAATGAAGTTGCCAGAGACTTCAGTAAAGGATTGTCCTATAGTAGTTACACTACTGTCGAGGAATTAAGATGTTAGAGACTTCAATATACTAAGCCACAGCTTGCTACTTGATAACGTAAGAGCAATGTATTGTATGAGTATAAGCGTCGTAAGAATGACTGATGGTGTCACATATACTTTTGAAATCAGTACCGGAGTGAGACAAAGGTGTGTGCTTTTCCCTCTGCTGTTCAACATGGACAAAATCGCACCAGAGACCAGTCAAATTGAGACATGTGAAGTAGAACTGATCTCAATTCACGAATTATTCTTTGCAGATGATCAGTGCCTGCTCTACGACAATGAAAATAAACTGCAAAATCACATACACGCGCTTGCGACTACATGTGCTATATCCAATTTGAGAATTAACGAAAGCAAAACTGAAACTCTGATGTTCAGTGGAACGCCTGGACCATTCAGCATAAGTGCAAATGATATTGCTCTTTAACAGGTCCATGAGTTCAAGTATTTGGCCAGTATTTTTTCGGCAGACCGAAATCAAGACTAGGTGTCAGAAAGTGTCTGAAGCTACTTATCGGCTGTCGTCACTGCTTTGGCACCCGAACAGTATTTTGACAACAAAGCAACAGCTGATATGCAGTATATTTATGACGACTATGTGCTACAGGTGTCAAACATGGCCTCTGTCCGCGGCGCGTGAGAGCAGAATTTTCACGTGTTAAATTTTTTCCTTTTTTCTTTGCGTTCGCCTTCTTTCTCTAATCCCGAAGACGGTGTGCGTTGCACTGTAGTTTTTATTTTGCGCCTGTCGGCCCAGTGCATCCGACTTCAGCATGCATTTTATGTAAGGGTCTGCTTCCTCCTGCATTTTCTAAGGGTTTGCTTCCCCGGGGTAACGGCCAGTGCTGTGATGGGGATCGAACCCATCACCTTCGGGTTGTGAGCCGTGCCACTTAACCACTAGGCCACGCCGTCCCCTCCACGTGTGAAATGAAGTGTTTCAGGAAGGTCATCGGTGTTACCAGGAGAGGCAGAATGCGAAACGTAGACATTCTAAGTATGGTCGGCACTACGTCTTGTGCAGAGTACATTTCCAGGTACACATGAAATTGGTTTGGTCATCTCATGAGAATACACCATCACCAACTTCCACTGATGGCTTACAACGCTGGTAGACTTGGCTATATGGAAAGACGACGGCCGCGAGGCATGTGGATAGATGATGTTAGAGTGATTGTGCAAAGAAACTGGCTCACATTGACCGACGCAACGCACTTGGCGCAAGGACAAACGACTTATCCTGCCTCACGCCGCTCAACATCAGTTCAGTTCAGTTCATCCCGTAACCCATCAGGTCGCTGGGGCACACTTGAAGACAATCCCACGCCATCTCTCTCTGTCCGCTGCCGCCAGTCGTGTCTTACCAGGACGAAGGTTTGACCACTCAGTGATGTTGTCTGCCCATCTCTTCCTTGGACGTCCCCGCCCTATCGTTCCTGGTACGAAACCATGCAGTATCGAATTTGTAATTCCGCAGGACCTTGTGACGTGCCCATATCAAGCCATCTTCCGTCTATTGATAGCTGTGAACAGATTATCAAAAGGCCCAATTGCGCTTTCCACTCTCCGTCGTATTTCTACGTTCGTAATACGATTCTTTTATGTAACATTTAAAAGTCTTCTAAAGCACATCATTTCCATTGCATGTATTCTACACTGGATATCCGCAGTAATGGCCCAAGTCTCACGAGCATACACACATATTGAGAGCACCAATGAGCGCATTCGTCTAACTTTTATGCTGAGGGCGAGCCGCTTATCCTACTATATGGGTTTCAAACACGTAAGCGTCGCTGTTGTCTGTGCTATTCTGGGGATTATCTCAGGCTGCGAGCCCTCGTCACTGATCGGTGATCCCAGATACTTGAACCGATGTACAACTTGAGTTACTGGTCTTTGCTTTTATCACATGTAAACGTGTTTTTTTTACTCAACAGCTTTGTTTTCTCGGCATTTTACTCCATGCCCTAGCTCTGCGCCACTGGTAGTTATATCTACATATGTTGGCTAGGAGAACCAAATACAGTGTTGGATCTATGCTTCAACAAATGGTTCCCTGGCAAAGGTCTTCAACAAATGATGTCTACCTTACCCTCTGGTAAGGTCTTCAACAAAGTGGAATGTCGTAAAAAATAATTCTTTTACAATAGCTCTAGCGACTGTACTGCGATAGCTCCGTGATATGCATGACGCGTGGCTCAGTCGGAAAACCGATGAGATTCAGATTTGTGCTGACAGGTATGATATGAGGAATTTTTACACTGCTCTGTAGGCTGTTTACGGTCCGTATAGATCAGATCTGACACCGCTCTTGGGCGAAAATGGCAATTCTGTAATCACTGAAGAAGATAAGGTACTGGTAAGATGGGCTGAATATTTTGCTAATTTCCTTAATAGACCCGCTACTGTTAATGAGGACGCAATAGATAACCTACCGCAAACAGAAATGAACGAGCGCATGGATGATCCTCCGACCGAGAGGCAAACTAGAGCCACGATTTACCTCCCCGCAAACGACAGAGCTCAGGAAAGATGGCTGAGAAGCTTACTCAGTTGTTTGGCGAAATGTGGAAGAAAATTAGCTTCCAACAAGAATTGAAAGACCCGTCTATTGTTCATATACATGAACGTAAAGGCAGTAAACAAATATGTGATAACTACAGAGAAATTTCTCTGATGTGCGTCAAAAGAAAGGTGCTTCCATAAATTATTCTCCGCAGACTAAATGTTCACCTGGAGCAGGGCTTACTACCGGAGAATCAACGTGGCTTTAGGAAGACCGTGGGTCATCGATATAATAATTGTTACAAAGCGGATCTAAGAGAAATGTCAAGAAAAGAATGTTTATCTCTATACGACGTGTGTGGACCTCACTAAGACCTTTGATACGACAAATCGCCAGGGTTTGTATGGACTTATGGCCACGTTTGGATGCCCGGCAATATACGTTGAAATGATGCGACAAATGAAGGCATGCGTACCCCAAGTTATTGATCAGGGAAATTATGTTGCCCCCTTAAGTGTAACTAACAGTGTGAAGCGGGGATGTGCGCTGGTTCCGGCTCTTTTCAGTATGATGTTTTCTGCTATGCTGTGGGATGCTTGCAGCG
This sequence comes from Ariolimax columbianus, assembly GCA_036924085.1. NCBI lineage: Eukaryota > Metazoa > Mollusca > Gastropoda > Stylommatophora > Arionidae > Ariolimax > Ariolimax columbianus. Next base: position 31,375,306 of record JAVGWX010000008.1, on the reverse strand, counting down.
ATTGCGACGTCGGGCTTCAGTACAGCACTGACGGCGGGCTATTCAATCTGGGAAGGTTCAAGTTCAAAACCAAAATCCACATGGGGACTTACGTGATTTACTTTATACGGATGACTGCGCCTTAAATTCACATACGGAGGTTGACATGCAAGAATGCATAGATCGGTTCGTCCCAGCATGCGAAAATGCCGGCCTCACTATCTCCATCGCGAAGACAGAGGTGTGAAAACAAAGATTGCTGTATACTGTTCCACCTATATGCCAATTCTGGCTTACGGATGCTAGTCGTGTGCAATGACCACGGCCCAGAGAAGCCATCATCAGGTCTAAGACATCTGGTATAAGTAAGTCGGTCCAATGACAAGAAGGGATAAAGTTCCCAACCAGACAAAACGACATGCTTTTGAAACCCAACCCCATGCAGACACAAGTGGAACAGTCTCATTTGCGATGGTTATGCATGTCTGCAAAGTGGGAGTGGCCTGTCTGTCGCGATAGGCATATGAAGCCAAGCGCCAAAGATACAGACCTCCAGAACGACCTAGCGTTCGCTGAGAGAACAACATTCGACTGTCTCTGAAGGGCCAAGAACTGCACTGGAAAGACGCCAAAAGCAAGACTGCAGATAGAGCAGTCGACTGTCTCTGAAGGACCAAGAACTGCACTGGAAAGACGCCAAAAGCAAGACTGCAGATAGAGCAGTCGACTGTCTCTGAAGGGCCAAGAACTGCACTGGAAAGACGCCAAAAGCAAGACTGCAGATAGAGCAGTCGACTGTCTCTGAAGGACCAAGAACTGCACTGGAAAGACGCCAAAAGCAAGACTGCAGATAGAGCAGTCGACTGTCTCTGAAGGACCAAGAACTGCACTGGAAAGACGCCAAAAGCAAGACTGCAGATAGAGCAGTCGACCGTCTCTGAAGGGCCAAGAACTGCACTGGAAAGACGCCAAAAGCAAGACTGCAGATAGAGCAGTCGACCGTCTCTGAAGGGCCAAGAACTGCACTGGAAAGACGCCAAAAGCAAGACTGCAGATAGAGCAGTCGACCGTCTCTGAAGGGCCAAGAACTGCACTGGAAAGACGCCAAAAGCAAGACTGCAGATAGAGCAGTCGACCGTCTCTGAAGGGCCAACAACTGCACTGGAAAGACGCCAAAAGCAAGACTGCAGATAGAGCAGTCTGGCGTTCTCTCTGGCAAATCTCTCCATCCTGAGTAGAATAGGATAGACTAAGCAAGTAAGATGCTCGATCAACAGTCTTGACTTATGTCGTTTATTTTTGACGTCTGTAGCTGTAAATGTTGTTCCTTTTTTCAATTGTATCATCAGCGTATCAAATGTTGCTTATTATCCTACCTTCTGCCTTTAATGTTTCACTGTTGTGTCGATGAGGTTCGCTGAAGTTGAGAAATTAGGGCGCCATACAGTAGGTCAAGCATTGTCAGGATAGTTTTGTTTGGGCCCTTTATGAAGAGAGAAACCAATGCTTTACTGAGATGTTGAGCTCGTTTTACCTTAGTCACGAGAGCTGTATCTTTGCCATTCGACCACCAACCGATAATTTTGCCATGGTATGATTGTTGAGGGTAGGACATTAGTCGGCCACTCGCTCGGGGTGCCATGGCATGATTGTTGAGAGTAGGACATTAGTCGGCCACTCGCTCGGGGTGTCATGGCGTGATTGTTGTTGGTAGACATTAGTCGTTGACTCGCTCGGGGTGTCATGGCGTGATTGTTGTTGGTAGACATTAGTCGTTGACTCGCTCGGGGTGTCATGGCGTGATTGTTGTTGGTAGACATTAGTCGTTGACTCGCTCGGGGTGTCATGGCGTGATTGTTGTTGGTAGGACATTAGTCGTTGACTCGCTCGGGGTGACATGGCGTGATTGTTGAGAGTAGGACATTAGTCGGCCACTCGCTCGGGGTGACATGGCGTGATTGTTGTTGGTAAGACATTAGTCAGTCGCTCGCCCATTGTACCATGGCATGATTTTTGAAGGTAGTACATTAGTCAGTCATTCACTCATTGTGACATGGCATGATTGTTGAGGACATGACATTAGTCTAAGATCAGTCCCATGGCAACAAATGCCGTCAGGGATGAAGATAACTCTTCATGTACAAAGCCGCAGCTTAAGTGAGTTTGGATGGCCAGTTCCCTTCCTTGCTGGTTTTCCCCACACTCAAACTTGAGGCATCCGTTTACAGCTGGATCGACTGGAGGAACGGTCACTAACCAGTTTTTTTTTCGGTCGGTCCGTGAAAGCGAATCCTGGTATGATGTAATCCCAGTCTTGAAAGCCAGCTCAGTGTGTCACTTGAGGAGATGGGGCGGGCCAGTGGTTAAGTGACACGGCTCACAACCCGAAGATGCTGGGTTCGATCCCCATCACAGCACCGGCCGTTACCCCCGGGAAGCAAACCCTTAGGAAATGCAGGAGGAAGCAGAACCTTACATAAAATGCATGCCGAAGTCGGATGCACTGGGTCGACAAACGCAACATAAAAACCGCAGTGCAACTCACACCGCCTTGGTGAATAGGAAAAAAAAAAGACAAAAGCCCCCAAAAATGTGTTTAAATAACAATAAAAAAAACCTATCACTCCTTCTTTGTATTCTGGAATGATTGTTGAGAGACCCCCATCGCATGCCCTCCCGCACCGCCTATGTCTAAGGGACAAGAAAACCAAATTGAATATGGTCTAAATTGACTTTCTATCTCAACCCTGTCTTCTTGAAGATCTTGGCGGGTGATGAACACTGGTCAGTTTCGTCTGAAAATGGATGAGACGTTCTCCTAAGGATGTACATCTCTGCGTTTCTAAAACTGCTTGAAAACAAATGAAGGAAAACACCACAGGAGGCATAAATTTGGACCTGGGTGAAGATAGCGATAGGCTGTGCCCGCTCGTGCGGGATTTTCAGCAGTGGCAGTGGCGTACACTTGATAATTTGCCACCTATTGGTCCGTAAGTCAGTTCGGATTATATCCCTGATCCCTCCCCAGGGTATTTGCTATTATCTAGTCTGTGTTAGTTCCGCTGGAGAATATCAGTTTTATAAATAATTGTTTGACTGTGTGGGCAGATTTGTCTTGTGGAATACCCTACAGCAGGTGAAATTTCCCAGCACACTACCGCGGCTAATCGAGCAGTTACATTTGCAACACTGAGGAAAGAGTCCGCCTGGGCCATCATCTCAATTTCACAAATCTTTGTACTCAATCAGATACGTGTGTCTGATGGGGATTCCGTGGCGAAGTGGTTAAGCCGCCGGCCTCGTGATCAGGTGGTGTGGGTTCGACTCCACACTCCGCCGTCGTTTTCACGGGTGCTTGATGTGCACCTTGTAGTCGCCCCCTAGTCGTCCTGTTCTTGACTTGCCACTGTTGTCGGGCGGCTCGAGACGAGAGATTGAGGATAACAAGTATTGCAGTTAATCCTTACTAAAAATATCGCTAGCAAAATAAATTATGTCATCATCTACGATGGACGGCGGCCTTGGCCTTTGCCTTTGTCTAATGCCAGGTAGCCAAATGTTGGTTGAGTAAACCCATTTCACTCTTCTGTCTCGGTATACCATGTTGGGCCAAGGACCTCCATTATGCCCTTTCTCCTCCTCATCCTCGGTCACCTGCGAGGGCGGCTAAAGTTGTATGGCCACGGCAGTCATCATCTCTCGAACAAACTTCTAACATCACCCGGCTACCGGCAGGAATGCGACCTGATCCCGACATCGTTCTACCGCGCCATGGACTTAATCCTCGGTCAGCTGGAGATGTACAAGCCAGAAGTCACCATCGAACATTTGCATGTGGCCGACCTCGACTATACAAATTACAATCACAGCAGACTCCCACCCTCAGGAACTGATAATACTATTGGAGCACCTGGAAGACGTTTTCCGTAGCTGAATACGCTGCACCAGTCTGGGAAAACTATGCCCATGCGATACTAGCAGACACATCACTATATCACGCATGTCTGATAGAATCAGGATGCCTAATCGGAAAACATTCTGCACCGACTTGGAACCAAACCCTGTTCGCTCGGTTTGGAAGCCACTGAACTAACCACTGCGCTACCTCGACTCCTCGCAGAAATTGCTCTCTCTTCCTTCCTTTTCTCTCTCTCTCTCTCTCTCTCTCTCTCTCTCTCTCTCGCTATATCTCTCTTGCTCATTCTTTCTCTCTACCCTCTCTCGACATATACCAAACAGCAGCATCTGGCTTGAGAACTTCAAATAACTGAACTTAGCTACCTGTGACAGTCATGTTGACTGTATTAGGGCGTGTAGACCCAAGAACAATATATATTTATTTTATTTTGTTTTTCCTTTATCGCCATTCATCTGTTAAAGGGTGTCGTAGTTTAGAACTAGACTACAATATCTGTACTTTTCGGCCCGACACATCCAATTTCAGCACATCATTTTTGGGGACCGAGTTTGCCTTCCCGCTTTCACCCCTAATCTACTACTGCAGCAACTGCTACTACTGCTGCTACTACTACTATTCCTGCTATCACTACTACTACTACCACTACTACTGCTATCACTATTACTACTACTACTACCACTACTATCACTACTATCACTACTACTACCAGTACTATCACTACTACTACCACTACTATCACTACTACTACTACCACCACTATTACTATAACTACTACTACCACTCCTACCATTACTATCACTACTACCGCTACTACCACTACTATCATTATTATCAATACTACTACTACTACTACTACGACAACTACTACCACTATACTGCTACTACTATTAGTACTACTACTACCACCACTACTACTACCACTACTAATACGTCTACCCTAACTACACTACTCACACTACTACTACTACTACTACTACTACTATAACTACTACTACCACTACTATAACTACCACTACTTCTACTACTATCACTACTACTACTACTACCAGTACTATCACTACTACTACTACTACTACTACTATCACTACTATCACTACTACTACCACTACTACTACTACTACTACTACCACTACTATCTCTAATACTACCACTCCCATTACTACTATCACTACTACTACTACCACTACTACCACTACTATCGCTATTACTACTACCACTACTTACACTACTACTACTACCACCACTATCGCTACTACTTCTACTACTACCACTGCTATCACTACTACTACTACTACTACTACTACTACTACTACTACTACTACTACTACTACTCTTACCACTGCTATCACTTCTACTGATACCACTACTATCACTACAAGTACTACCACTACTATTATAACTATTACAACCAATACTTCCACTACTATCACTACTACTACTATGACAACTACTACACTACTACCACTACTACCACCACTATCATTACTACTACTACCAGCGCTATCACTACTACTACTACTACTATCACTACTATCACTACTATCACTACTACTACTACCACCACTACTACCACTGCTATCACTACTACTAATACCACTATTACCACAACTACCACTCCTAAAACTACTACCACCACCACCACTAATACTACCCCTACTTCAACCATCACTACCACTACTACTGCTACCACTACTACCCCTACTACAGCCATCACTACCACTACTACTGCTACCACTACTACCACTACCACCACTACTACTACTACCACCACTAACACTACTATCACTACTATTACCACTACCACTACCACTACGACCACTATCACTACTACTACCAATACTACTACTACCACCACTACCACTACCGTTACTACACTACCACCACTACCACTACCGTTACTACCACTACCACTACTACCACCACTACCACTACTACTACTACTACTGCCGTTACTACCACTACTACTGCTACTGCTACTACTGTTGTGGCTATTATCAGTCCCTGATAAACTCTCATTTAAGGTGGGTAAGAGCCATAATGTCTATTCTCGTAGGTACTCCCTCAATGATCAAATACGCATTCTTGTTGAATTTTGGGGAGGAAATTATAAGGCAGCTATACCCCCTTACATGTCAAACGCGATTGCATAGAGTTGTACATGGGGCTAGCTTCCTTATGGTGTAAATCACGCTCCATCAGAATCATCTGTAGTGGTGGTTTTATACTCCAGCTGGAACACTCCTAAGCCGAGCAGACGGGCTAACGAGATGGAATCGAACAGGGAAGGCTAATGTGGTATTAATAAAATGCCTGCTGAAGTCGGATGTGTCGAACCGAAAGGTACAAATATCGCAGTCAAGCTGTAAACAATGCATTCCCTTCTCTGGACTACATTATACAGCTTAAGCTCTGTTCATAGCTTGGTAGTGGGAGATTGAGAACGAACGAAGCCAAGCCATATTCCCGCTGTAGTGAAGAAGGGCGCAGAGAAGAGAAGATAATCCATGACTTAATATTTGAATAGCGTTTAAAGCAGTTAACCCCAAGAAGGGTTGAACACCAAGCAAATTACACGGTTATGCAAGACAGGAGGTGCTGTTATTGCTGTTCTGGTGTATAATTGCGTTTTTGCTTTTTATTGGTTTTTTTTGGTTTTTATGTTGTTGCTCGGCAACCATTGTCAATGAGTGCATTGTTTTCCCAATTACTCCTATACTGCTTCCGGCACATTTGTCCCTTTGCACAAACTTCCCGACAGCACTCTCCATCCGTGTCCCGTTACAGATTTGTCTTCGCTTTCACCAGCGAATCTTCATTAATCTTTCTGGTCGTGCCATCTGAATCCCGTATCCATTGTCAGAGCCCTCACAGATACCCCGGATGTGCTCGCCTCGCTTAATGCGGTGTTAACTACTCTTGGAGTGGGACTCTCATTGATCAACGCCTTTTGTTTGACAATTGCCACGCTGCGTTCATTAAAAAGCCAAGCTTCTATGCCCTCTGGTGTAGCACGAAGAGCAGATCCATCCATCAACTCGAACACGGGAATCACATCCCGGCTTGAAACTGATGCTCGGCTATAGGATGGTCGGTGAACCCGTCTTCCTGATTCGGAAATCACTGATTGGCAGTTTCGTTGTCATCTTTACGGAGCAACCCTGGAACATCATTTGTCATTATCGCCAAATCTCACAGCTGGTTATCGTCATAGTCAGAATTAGTACGGGCCAGCACAAGAGACAAAGGAGTACCACCGAAAGGGGCACAAAGAGAACTGGGAAATGACAATTACCATAACTTTTGAGGATCGCATCGTGAGCAGAATAAAATAATAATGAAGACAAAGAAATATAGGAGCCTTGGTTTGTTGTTTCGTTTCCAAAATCCTCAAATTTTTTCTCAACTATTACAACGGGGCCTAGAATGCATTGTCACGGGAAATAGTGGAGAGATAATCAATTAATGTATTCAAGACTAGATTGGGTGCGTATAGGTATTCTTAGATCACGTAAATGTAAAAGAAACTGGTTGTATACAAACTCTTCTTAATCTTCTAAGTCAGTATAAAGATGTTAAGTTAAGTTACCACAACAGCCAGCGACTCATAGCTCAACTAGAACATATTGACCCCAGGTGGCCGCCCCGGAAACAGGCTGCACTAGTGTAGTGTGGCCAAGGAATAGGGGTCGCAGAGGGAAGGGAAACCTGGTACTCAAAAAGGCATTATTAAATCGGTTATGTCGCGCCGAAAGGCGCAGTTATCGCAACCTCGCTGTGAAATACGAAATAATGTATCGTCATACTTTTCAGTTATATACGAACGTTATATACACCAATGGAGAGAAGACAGAAACATAAGCAGTACGCCAGGCCCAATTCACCAACTCAAAAGAAATCAACAAACTACCTTATTTCGCCTGAGAACTGAACACTGCAGACTACTAGAACATCTTTACCGACTGAAGATCTCACACACTGATAACTGCCCATGTGGAACAGGATGCCAGAACCCCGAGCATATTCTACAGGAATGCCCAATCTATAGGGAAATGAGATGCCAGACCTGACCAGAGGGTGCGGAGCTGAGACAAAAGTTGTGGGGCAGCCGCTCCGACCTGGTGAAGACTACAGACTTCATCATGGCAACTGGCCTGCAGATATAGCATGACCAAAAGATCCTGAATGCAAAGAAGAAAGAAAGGACGAACGTTGAAGAAGCAGTAGAAGAAGAACTATCACAGGCAGCTGATGTAGACCTCTACCCTCGAAAGTCTCTCTGAACTTTGCTTAGTCACTTCTATTTTACCGATGGAATATAGAAGCCTTTGCAGTCAAGTGTGCCGGCAAACAGGCAATTGATCTATTGTGTCTTTGCGTAATGGAGGGGGTGCCTCTTTTTTCGCCTTAAAGCAGATCTCTATTGGGTGGGTATGAATTGCCTTTCGAGTTTTTGCTCGAACAGCGGCTACCTGGGTTTTTTTAGATTCCCAACTGACAATGATTGTACATGCACAGAGTGTACTTAGTACCTCCGAATTTGTCGTTCGTCTCAGACAAGTCCAACCAGCTTGATCTGACCTCAGTTGCGACCATAGGACGCTTGAAGCTTGAGGGATTCGAACACCCAACCATTTCGCTCTCTCCTTCGTGTCTTGAGAGGCGAGCGCTTTACCTCTCAGCTAAAGCGAGCTCCTTCGAGGATCTCACTTCAGCTTTAATTCCAGACTTCTCTATGTCCATATTTACAGTGTTAAAGACCCCTTGCTTCTCACAGCAAAACCGCCAGATTCAATCCCAGGGCTCGACACCTTCCATTACACCTAGCTGTACATGGATGCCAGAATTTTAACTAGAGTAGTCGGGAAGGAAGACTAATGTCTGGTCAGGCAAAACATACTGATCAGACACGTTAGTCAGGGTCAGGCAAAATATCCTGATCAGACATGTTAGTCAGGGTCAGGCAAAATAAACTGATCAGACATGTTAGTCAGGGTCAGGCAAAATGTACTGATCAGACATGTTAGTCAGGGTCAGGCAAAATATACTGATCAGGCATGTTAGTCAGGGTCAGGCAAAATATACTGATCAGGTATGTTAGTCAGGGTCAGGCAAAATATACTGATCAGACATGTTAGTCAGGGTCAGGCAAAATATACTGATCAGACATGTTAGTCAGGGTCAGGCAAAATATACTGATCAGACTTGTTAGTCAGGGTCAGGCAAAATATACTGATCAGACATGTTAGTCAGGGTCAGGCAAAATATACTGATCAGACATGTTAGTCAGGGTCAGGCAAAATATACAGATCAGGCATGTTAGTCAGGGTCAGGCAAAATATACTGATCAGACATTTTAGTCAGGGTCAGGCAAAATATACTGATCAGACATGTTAGTCAGGGTCAGGCAAAATATACTGGCCAAGACCCTCACCTCGGCTTTCCCGTAACCTTCCTGGAAACGGGGTGTTTTCACGACATCCTGGTAAACGAGGTAAAGGACCAACTTTATCCCCGTAGTAGTGAGCGACCAGCAGATGAATCCAAGCATAGCACAACCGCTTGAAGGACCCTGGTTTACCTTCATCAGCACGCTCCAGTTGTGAGGAAAACTACGACAACCTGCCACTTAACGTCCTTTTTACAGCGCACAAAAGTGTGGGCAATCAACAACAACAACAACAAGGGAAGATAACAACGAGCAAGGGATCCGATCACCATTACCTTCCAACAGCAGAGACATATTAACATGAATTAACTAACACCGCATCACTGACGACAGTTATTATGTCAATGAGACCACCTTTAATTTTTCAGTCTAGCTTGTGAGGTCCTGCTTAATCTAAGCTAGACACGTTCGCCTGTCTGGTCTGAGGTTGCTACCATAACTGACACATCGCAAATAAAATCTATCCACACTACGCACATGCTCCCCATCTGGGGAAAAAAACAGCATTTCGTAGGAGGTGATAGAAAACATTACAGGCATTGAGACAAAGAATAGCCAGACAGATTCACGGAGAAAAGCCATGACAAAAACACACAAGACAAGCGCTACCCAAGCAACAGCAGCATGTACATACAGATGGATCAGCAACAAATGCAGCAGAGAATGAATGTGAATGAATATTTGCGTCTAACAAATGTTACTGTTATCGTTATGAATGGCAACAGGGGAATTTTCAAATAACATTCAGGGCAGAGACAAATGTTTTGAAAACTTCAACAGACGTTAATTAGGCGTCAGTAAATAGGTCACAATGGCTAATAAATAAATGAGATACGAACTTGGAAACTATTTCTTCTGCTTTTTCGTTTATCCTTAGATCAAGGTCCCGGTCTCTCTTACAAAGGAAACCGTTGTTTGTAAGGCTGTCTTGTCTCCATACAGCTTTCTTCTCATATATGTCTTGCGGGGCCAGTACTGTTCTCTCTCTTCCTGCGTGAGCATGCAGCGTTGCAGGATGTATTTCACTGTCATGTCATGCTTCCCACATGGACACCTGTCATCTGTCCCAAACCTCATTTTCTTGTAAAGATGCACCTTGAGTCTGTAATGCCCAATTCTCAGTCTGAAGATGATTACTTCTCTCGTTAAATTAAAGTAGGGGATCAAGATGCTGAGCAGCGCATGAGCTGCAGCGGTCAGCAACCCATAGCTGAATGCTAGCGTCAGGGCCAGCGAACCAGAGCTTCTTCGCCTCCACGCGGTGATCCTAGATAACAGGCTGCAACAGAGCAGACTGGCTAAGGATAAGGGATCGAAGAGGGAATGCTAACCTGGTACTAAAAAATGCTTGCTGAAGTCGGATGTGTTGGACCGAAAGGTGCAAATATCGCAGTCAAGCTGTGAACTACAACACAACGCATTCAGTTCTCTGGACTACATTCTGCTACTTAGGCCCGTGTCAGGGTTTGGTAGCGGGAGATTGAAAACGAACGAAGCCAAGTTAAAGTACTATTTCTCAACATATTTCTCATCAATATGGATACATTTTTATCGCACCGATTTATTAGCGCACCTAAACCTGCAGAAGTAGTTGGTCTGCTGACTTATCCACATTTTATCTTCTCGATCAACCACTTCACCGTGCGTCTCCCGCCTTGGTTGGTGTTAAGTGCCCCAAACAGGTGAATCTCCCTCGCTGTTCAATCGGGGCTGTAAAGGTGAATGGTTGTTGCTGTTGTTTAATGCCCATAATGAGTAAGTTTACTCCTGTGTGCGCCCTGAAAAGGGCGTTAGTTAGCGGGTTGTAATAGCTTTCCTCACATCTCGAGCGTGCTGATGAAGGCGGACTGCGGTCCTCCCTGTTTTTGTGTTATGCCTGGCTTCAACTGCGTGAAGCTCACTACTACCGGGATCACATCCATCCACATCTCGTCAGTCAGGCTGCCTTGAAAACATCCTGTGCCCAGGGAACTCTTCATGGAAAAGATATTATGGTCTGGTTCAGTATGTTGTGCCTGGTCGGACTAGCGTCTCTGTTCACTAAGGTGGTTGGTTAATAAAGTTGGGGGGGGGGGGGGGGATTTCAGTGGTCTCGAGGTAAGGAGTCTGCCTCGTGTGCAGGAGGTCGCGGGTTCGAATTGAAAATAGAAGGCTTAACGGCCGCTATCCGGATATAAATTCACAAATTCTAATTCAAAATCTACTCAAATTATTTGTACCTTCCCCCAGGTCTATAGTATGCCGCAGAAAAGTAAGTAGCATGCCCTTTACATAACGTAGCTTCTTACAACCGCCACCTATCTGGCTGTTATAAGTTTCTTGGCAAGTGTGCAGTAGGTTTCATTACTTTCCGTACGTGAAGGAGCGATCGCCCGAGAAAAAATCCAGTGTCTGCCAAACTGGACACGGTGGGAATCGAACCTGGTCCGTTGGGATTGTGACATCCGAGCGAGTTTCACCCCTAGGCTACGCAGCCTCCTAAGCCAAGCCGCAGGAGGTTTAAAATATCTACTACGGATAGCCGATAGCCTTCGGCTACCTGGCAACAGACATTAACATACCTGTTTCCAAGATTCAAGTATTCAAGGTATGTGTTCTGGTATTTTCATGATGTATCAGTAATTGTAACTTAGACTGATGTGCCCATTGGTGCTCTCAATATTTGTGTATGCCTTTGAGACTTTAACAATTACTGCAGATATCCAGTGCAGAATACATGCAATGGAAATTGAGTGCGTTAGAACATAAGACTCTTACATTACATATCAGGATCGGTGTGACGAGCGTAGAAATACGACGGAGAGGGGAAACCGCAATTGGGCATTTTGATCCTCTGTTCACGGCTATCAAAAGGCAAAATATTGCTTGGTATGGGCACGTCACGAGGACCAACGGAATTGCAAATTTGATACTGTATAGTAAGACATGGCGGGGACGTCTAAGGAAGAGATGGGCAGACAACATTACTGAGTGGTCAAACCTTCGTCCCAGTGAGGCATGACTGGCGGCATCGGACAGAGAGCGATGGCGTGGGATTGCGGGAGTGTCTTCAAGTGTCTTCAACGACCTGATGGGTTACGGGATGAACTGAACTGAACTGAGGAGTACTTCACTAGTCAGCAGCGGTTTTTTTTTCGAACTGCACCACGAATCATCAAACGCATTCGCATTGTCACTATTCTTCTGGAAATTGGTTAAGATCACTGTAAGAATAACCTCCCCTGCTTATTGCTTAACCTTGAAATTCTTGTCAGAAGCTGATGAAGGATGTTTCCGTTGCTTTGAAGCACGCTTTTATTCGAGCTGGTAGTGATGCACCCGTGATTAGTCCCCAGTAACAATCATATAATCATTTCTGCTCCTTCATCTGCATACCAACAGATATGCTGCAAGAAGAGGCCCAATCGGTTCATTTTGTGTTCGTCTGTCAATTGTCTTGGAACCAGCAGTGAACTGGAACACATTCAGGAAGTTTAAACGACCATGCATTATGATTTAGACTACACCACGCGATCCACATTTTAAAGTTGCTGTAGTGTTTTTCATTACTCAAATTTCTGCTCGAATAATCTCCCCAACCAGCGTCGGGTGTCATTAGCAATTATTGAGCGTTCGTGAGAAAATATATCAACCCAGTTATGCACCACTTCAAGCTAGAAACACTTCTCACTGTAAACAGAAAACATTTCCTGATGTACATCTTTCGCAGAAAGCTCTTTTGCCCCACATCCACGCCCGCCCCTGCCCCTTTTTCCAGCCCCTCGATAAAACAATGCACAACAGCTCGATAATCTTTTATTGTACACTCTGTCATCACGAACGTTCTGTTTTGTATTTGTACTGCGCATGCCCATGCGACACCAAGCGTCTACTAGCTGCAGTAATCGCAAAGCTGGATATTGCTGCCACGTACTGATATGTTTAGAAACTATCAACGACATTTTTCAGCTATCAAAATGTTTGTGACCGACATATTGTCTTCTTCTCGCATTATGGCATATGGATACACAGAGATATGTGATACTATTCCCAGACGCTCTGGCGGTGGTTGCGACAATGTGCAGTAACAGCAACGAGAACAAAATACAGACCTGAAAGAACTAAGAGGTACTCTATAAACTATACCCTCGGTTGAAGAGAGATTTACCAGATATTGGATAGGCAAAAGTGGGAATCAGAAGGCACTGGTCAACTGTCAAATGACGCATATTATATCGAAGCTGTGGCAGTATTAATGAGTAAAAGTAGATCATCATCAACATCAACCGGTGCCCTGCCGGTTGGCATTCTTTTGTTGATTGCCGTCCCTGCCATTCTCTCAGGTTGTCCAACATCTTCTCTCTCCGCCTTCCTCTGTCTCTCTTTCCTGCTATCTTTCCCATTGTCACAACGTGCTCCAAACCGTCTCTTCTCATAACATGCCCGATAAAGGATGACTGCCCTGTTCTGATCCGTGCAATGAGTTGTCTTTGTGCCTCATCGAGTACTTTATCATGAGTCTTCCTTGCAGTCCATGGGATCCGCAGCATTTTTCTGTACAACCACATTCCCCGCTGCTAAAAGTAGACAAAAACACACATAGGTGATGTCTCGGTGAAGTCTCAGTGAGAGAACCAGTACAAAAACACACATAGGTGATGTCTCGGTGAGAGAACCAGTACAAAAACACGCATAGGTGATGTCTCGGTGATGTCTCAGTGAGAGAACCAGTACAAAAACACACATAGGTGATGTCTCGGTGAAGTCTCAGTGAGAGAACCAGTACAAAAACACACATAGGTGAAGTCTCAGTGAGAGAACCAGTACAAAAACACACATAGGTGATGTCTCAGTGAGAGAACCAGTACAAAAACACACATAGGTGATGTCTCGATGATGTCTCAGTGAGAGAACCAGTACAAAAACACACATAGGTGATGTCTCAGTGAGAGAACCAGTACAAAAACACACATAGGTGATGTCTCAGTGAGAGAACCAGTACAAAAACACACATAGGTGATGTCTCAGTGATGTCTCAGTGAGAGAACCAGTACAAAAACACACATAGGTGATGTCTCAGTGAGAGAACCAGTACAAAAACACACATCGGTGATGTCTCAGTGAGAGAACCAGTACAAAAACACACATAGGTGATGTCTCAGTGAGAGAACCAGTACAAAAACACACATAGGTGATGTCTCAGTGAGAGAACCAGTACAAAAACACACATAGGTGATGTCTCAGTGATGTCTCAGTGAGAGAACCAGTACAAAAACACACATAGGTGATGTCTCAGTGAGAGAACCAGTACAAAAACACACATAGGTGATGTCTCAGTAGAAAAACAACACGGTATCTACGTTACGGCCACAAGGCCTTCGTCGGAAACAGAATTGGAACGGAAACAACAGATCACAACAACAAAAATCCTGTGAGATGATGTAAAATTGACGGTTAAAAGTTCAACGCCATAGCAGGATGTGTCAGGAAAGTGGGCGACACGACAAGCCAGTTATGCGTGCAGTCATGTTGACCATTTCTTGTGTGACCTCCTCGATTTCACAACTGGCATGTCGTGTCTCACACTTTCCTGGCACATCCTGTTATTACGGCGAACGTTATCCGCTTATTTTACAATATTCTTGGGTTTTATTTTTTATTTTGTTTAATTATATTCTTTTTTTTTGGAATGGTGATTTGTTATCGTTTTGTTGTTGTTGTCGTCGTCCATGATGAATGCTTTCTGGTAATAGCGTAGGCATAGTTGTGCTTTTCTCTTAATGCCGTCATGAAGCCGATTCTTGTATATGTTGTATTGCACATATTATCAGTTCGGCAGGTCAGGTCATCCCGTAACCGATGAGGTAGTTGGGGCACATATGAAGAGACCCTACAAACCCATGCCCGCCCCTTTCTGTCAGCGTCGGCTGTCGGTGCCTCCTCTGGTCAGAGATCGGTCCATTCTTTTATGTTGTCCTCCCACCTCTTTTTGGGACTATCTCTTCGTTGTCCGCTTTGCACCTTGCCGTGGAGGATTGTATTTGCAAGACCGTTTGATCTCGATATGTGGCCGTACCAAGCGAGTTTCCGTTCTGTGATCGTTGCAAAGAGATCTTCGAAAGGCCATATTGCTGTTGATATTCTTTCTCGTATTTCTTCATTTGTAAGTGGTATTTATCAGCTGAGCATGTGGTAATCTTTAGATTTCGCATAGACCACAAGAGATTGCGATATCGATTCAGCGAATTAGGAGTGGGACAAGCCGCGGAAGGTGTCTGCAACACTGATAAAATGAACATGTCTGCAAATGTGTCCAACAACTGACATACATAAATCACCAGAACCATTCCTTGACAATTGACGAATCTACCTGGAAACGGGCTGTTTTTACGAGGTGTGGGATAGATGTGTTTCCCGAAGTAGTGTGTGACATACAGATGAAGCCAAGCATAGCACAACCGCCTGGAGGATCCCTGTCCAACTTCATCAGCACGCTCGGGATGTGAGGAAAGCTACTGCAACATGTCACTCGTATGTTGAGATACCAATGACCTCAGGCTGACCAATGTTTTAATTTTGTTAGGTTGACATATGCATGTATACCAAGAAGATGTTTACTCCGTTCTTCTTCTTCTTCGTTCTCAATCTCTCGCTACCCAGCACTGAAATGGGCTTTGTAAGTAGCAGGATGACGGCCCTAGAACAGAATGCATTGTATAGTAGTTTACAGCTTGACTGCGATATTTGCACGTTTCGGTCCGACACATCCGACTTCATAAGTCATGTATTGAGTACCTAGTTAGCCTTCCCTCTTCTATCCCTTCTGCTTAGCCAGTCTGCCTTGTTGCAGCCTGTTATCCAGGATACCGCGTGGAGGTGTAGAAGGGTCTTGATAGCTTAGGTTCGCTTTCGCTGGCGTTAGAAGTCAGCTATTGGTCGCTGGCGCTAGAAGTCAGCTATTGGTCGCTGGCGCTAGAAGTCAGCTATTGGTCGCTGACCGCTGCAGCTCATGCACTGCTCAAAATCTTGATCCTAATCTGCCTTTCCATTTTGTTATGACCATCATTTTTCTTTTACTAGTTAAAAAAACATTCAAGGGGGTCTTCAATATAGACGCAGCTGTCGGGGATACCAGTATTGGGGAGAGGAGACTGAGGTCTGGTCAGGCAAAACATACTGATCGGATATGTTGGTCAGAATCAGATAAGATATACTGGCCAAGACTCACACTTCCCTTCCACGCACCTCCCTGGAAACGAGCTGTTTTTACGGCATCCTGGCTAACGAGGAAGGGGGGGGGGGGTCGACGCAGACGTGACCCCCCCCCCCCCCCCCATAGTAGTAAATGACACCTAGCTGAAGTCAAGCATAGGACAACCGACTGGATGACCCCAGTCAACCGTCATTAGCACGCTCGGGATGTGAGGAAAGCTACTGCAACCCGCCACTTAATGACATATTCAAGTCTCTAGTACTAGTTCTCATCTATTTTTTAGATTGGTTGACCAGATCCCTTCCTCTCTTTCTTTCTTTTCCCCCCAACAGAAAATCAGTCACCCATTTACAGCTCGATAGACTGGACCATGTTGAGGATTAAAGAGAGACAAAAGATTTTAGCAGTATCATTTAAAGACAATACTGTGATACCAATGTCAATCTTGGTCCTTACTAGAAACACAGAAGAAGAAGATGTGAAGCTGGTGGATGCGCTGTGTGAGAAGTGCAGCTGGAAAGACAATCCGTGACCGAATACGCTGAGGCAGATAGTGGGGACAACCGCAGTTAGTGCCTTCATTAACGCCCACAAAATCAAGTTGTTTGGTCATTTTAGTCAGAAAACGGTATGACCAGCCTGCAGGGAGAGCATATCATATGCATGTTTTCAGTTCACGAGCTAGAAGACGACCTTGACGTAAGTAGATCGAGTGTGTCTCTAACAAACCCAGGAAGTTATACCTAACGATTGCACAAGCCTTCCTCTTGGCGATAACAAGAAATTTACGCTATCTGTCTCTCTGTGGCACCTCATGGCAAGACCAGTAGGAAACCCACCTCTCCGTGGAACCTCATGCAAGAGCAGTAGGAAAACCCACCTCTCCGTGGCACCTCATGGCAAGAGCAGTAGGAAACCCACCTATCTGTGGCACCTCATGGCAAGACCAGTAGGAAACCCACCTCTCTGTGGCACCTCATGGCAAGAGCAGTAGGAAACCCACCTATCTGTGGCACCTCATGGCAAGACCAGTAGGAAACCCACCTCTCTGTGGCACCTCATGGCAAGACCAGTAGGAAACCCACCTCTCCGTGGCACCTCATGGCAAGACCAGTAGGAAACCCACCTCTCTGTTGCACCTCATGGCGAGAGGAGTAGGAAACCCACCTCTCTGTGGCACCTCATGGCAAGACCAGTAGGAAACCCACCTCTCTGTTGCACCTCATGGCGAGAGGAGTAGGAAACCCACCTCTCTGTGGCACCTCATGGCAAGACCAGTAGGAAACCCACCTCTCTGTGGCACCTCATGGCGAGAGCAGTAGGAAACCCAACTCTCTGTGGCACCTCATGGCAAGAGCAGTAGGAAACCCACCTCTCTGTGGCACCTCATGGCAAGAGCAGTAGGAAACCCACCTATCTGTGGCACCTCATGGCAAGACCAGTAGGAAACCCACCTCTCTGTGGCACCTCATTGCAAGAGCAGTAGGACAAAAGACGATCTACTATCGTCAAAATACGTTTGTGACGCATCCAGTGACTCGTGTCCGCAACAGTTCGAGACATGGCCGTGTCTTGATGCAGATATCAATCACCAGACCCTGCTCCATATAGTTCGGGTTGCTTCTTCAAGTATGGGTCATCAAGTTGCTTGACCTCACTAGCCACATCTTCCTTATCAAACATCTCCTTTCTCGTCCATTTCAGTTGACTTTTTCAATTTGTTACTCAGCTGCATTGAATGGTAGTTCCCTTAAGATTATTTGTGCCAGCTATTATGGTTACTGGGGAATTACACATCGTTTTCCATTTTCAGTCTATATTTCAATTATCTTTTATAAGTAACAGTAACAGCCTTGTATGTGGTTGAAAGGAGTACACCTCAAAACTCCTTTAGCGTAACTGAACTTCTCCAGTCACTTCATTTGTTAAAGCATAGGTCCAACACTGCTTTTGGCAAAATTAGCCACTTTTATGAAAGCCTGGGTCCAGTTCTTTATTGAAGTATATGTAAAACTTTTGGCTACTTTAATTATTTAGTTTTTTTAAGGAGATCTTGATTCCAGCCATTTGCGATGCGGTATTATTCCAATGATGTTTGCATGGGGATGTTGCCAACTCCATGCACAACTTTCTTAAAACTCACCTCTTGCGACATGCAAAGAAGGAAGCAGTGGCTCTGTTCTGTTTGCACAGAGAAGCGTTTTTGTAATGTCCGCAGGATACAGTAGACAAGTTCTTCTTGTTCTTAATCGTTTTCTTCTTCTTCTTCTTCTTCTTCTTCTTCTTCTTCTTCTTCTTCTTCTGCTTTTACTATTACTACAATTACTACTACAACTACTACTATTACTACTACAACTACTACTATTACTACTACAACTACAACTATTTCTGCATCATTTACTACTACTACAACAACAACTATGACTACTACTGCAGCAACTATTACTACCACGACTACTACTACTACCAATACTACTACTACTACTACTACTACTACTACTACTACTACTACTACTACCAATACTACTACCAATACTACTACTACTACTACAACTACTACTATTACCAGAATCAATATCCACTTGAACCGCATCAATCCCCAGCACCTGCCCTTGTGCAGACATTGCTCTCATCCTGATGAAACAGTTAGACACCTACTCATTGAGTGCGGACATGAGGAAAATATTCTTACAAGCACTGCCGGCAATTACCAACTCACTGCACGGAGCAGTGACACAACCGACAAAAATAAGACGTATATATATTAGAATGGAATTGTGCAGCCAAGAGCAGGCTTGCTCTGCAGCTATGGGGTAATAACAACTACTACTGCTATTACAATTGCTACAACAACAACAATTATTATTACAACAACTACTACTGCTGCTGCTCTGCTGCTGCTGCTGCTGCTCTGCTGCTGCTGCTAATAGTGGTGCACCTAATAGAGGTATTTACTGTCCAGCCTAATATGGGGAAAAAAGCTTTTAACTTTCGGTATAATACGAACATCTAAAATGATTGAACATTTTACATGAACTGTATTCAATGTGTCTACTGGCATTTCCTGTCATTACAAAGTCAATCAATCAAACAAAACCCTATTAACCACTCGCGTAGCATAGGCACTGAACAAAAAAATCGCCATATTTCTTTGATCAGCCATTTGCCGCTTCATCACTACCCACGACCGTCCAGTGCTTTTCGATTTGCCATCCACTTCCCGTCTCAAGGTCTCTTTTTCTCTTTCCCATGGGGTTCCAGTGCAGACCCCGTCGAGTGAAGTAATCAGCAAAAAACGTTTATCGCTTCTAAATGTTATATCGTTTGAAAAATGTGGCAAATAACGTGAAACTATGGAATGCTATTAACTAACCAATCAGGGTTTTTTTTCATTGAAAATTAAGTTCAAAAGTTATAGCGGCGTGAAACATGCGTTCTCGTTCAGAAACGGCAAAACATTATCAACATTAACTGTCGAGAAACACCTGCTCTCAGGAAAAGGTTGGGTCATTTCTTCTTCTTCTTCTTCTTCTTCTTCTTCTTATTATTATTATTATTATTATTATTATTATTATTATCATTATTATTATTATTATTATTATTATTATTTAATTTTTCTTCTTCTTCTTCGTCTTCTTCTTTTTTTTATTCGTCATCAGCGTCATCAAAATCCTCTTCCTCTTTTTATTGTTGTTCTTTTTCTTCTTATTTGTTTTAATTGCTTCTTCTTCTTTTTTTTTTTTCTTCCTATTCTTCTTCTTTTTCTTCTTCTTCTTCTGTTTCTTCTTTTTCTTCTTCTTCTTCTGTTTCTTCTTTGTCTTCTTTTTCTGTTTGGCTTTAAAGTAGGTAGATCAACAACGGATATAATTTTCTTGCTTCGTAAAATCCAGGAGAAGTGCAGAGAACAAGATCAGCCGCTCTTCATGATGTCTCTAGACCTCACCTTCGACCTGGTTAGTAGGAATGGTCTATTGGAACTCCTCGAGAAGAGCGGCTGCCGCCCAAAACTACGTAGATAATTTCTTTTCACACTGATATGAAGGGCTCAGTTCTATACGATGGATCATCTTCAAACTCTTTTCTCATCAAGAGTGGAGTGAAGCAGGGATGTGTGCTCGCGCAGACTCTCTTCTGGATATTTTTCTCCATGCTCCTATCCTATGCTTATGACACATCTGTGGACGGTGTTTATCTGCCCACCAGGTCAGATGGGCGGCTGTTTAACTTGTCCGGACTGCGTGCGAAGACCAAGGTGAGAATGGTGCTCATTATGAAGATGCTATTTGCGGATGATGCAGTTCTAGTGACTAAAAGTGAGGAGGCCCTGCAGAAACTGGGAGACAGATTCGCCGAGGGGTGCAAGCAGTTTGGACTAACCATAAGTCTGGAAAAGCCAAAGGTCTACGCACAGGGCATTACCACTACGTCCTCCATAAAGATTGATGGCGTCACTCTGGAGGTCGCCAACAGTCTCACTTATCTGGGGTCTGCCATCAGCAACACTCTCTCGCCCGATAAGGAGATCGACAGTAGGCTTGGAGAGGCACGTACCGTCATGGCCCGCCTGACGAAGAGAGTCTGAGAAAACACTGCGCTGTCTCACTACACCAAGGTCCGGGTCTATCAGACCTGCGTTCTTGTCACTCTCATGTATGGAAGCGAGACTTGGAGCACTTACACTAAACAGGAACGGCGGCTGAACACTTTTCACATCTGGTGTCTACGGTGTATATTGAGGATTGGATGGCAAAAGAGAGTGTCACATAATACGGTCTTAGAGAGATCAAACATCCGCAGCATGTACTCGATGTTGAGCCAGCCTCGTCTACGGTGATTGGGGCATGTTTATCGCATAGAAGACAGGAGGCTGCCAAAGGATATATATTATGGACAGCTAGCCATTAGAGTTCGAAAAATCGGCCCTCTCCCACACTGCGATTCAAAGACGTTTGCAAGAGGGACATGAAGTCATGCGACATCCCATCCGAGGGCTCGGAAGAAATTGCTCAGTATCGAGCTATCTGAAGACAGTTGGAGGGGGCATAATGGCTGCTGACACTCTTAGAGGTCTTCTGGCTGCAGAGAAAAGAGAAAGACTGAAGAGATCAATGAACAGCCAGGCAAGCCAGCCTCCTCAGTATGGTTGTATTATCTGTGGCAGGGACTGTCACTCGCGGATCGGCCTTTACAGCCATAGCAGACAGTGTCGAAATACAGGAGACAGAGCTGGACTGAACTTACAGGGCGCCACGCGCATGGCCTATAGAGACTGAGATGCTAATGATGACAGTGTGTTGGTAATTGCCGGCAGTGCTTGTAAGAATCTTTTCCTCCTGTCTGCATTCGTCTTGCACTCAATGAGTAGATATCGAACTATTTCATCAGGATGAGAGCAATGTCTGCACAAGGGCATATGCTGGGGATTGATGCTGTTCAAGTGGCTATTGACTCTGGTATGATGAACCTTTGATCTCTTCTATGTAGTTTATTTATGTCATCGTTACTTTTTTGCCTGTGACATTTCGCTAAACACAATGTGACTCGTTGTTCCAGTCGCCCACCTGTTCATCCAGATTTCCCGATCAATATTCTAAATAATTCGTTTTACTGGTGATAATAGTAAAACCAGAGAGGAAGGAAACTGGCCGCCCCACCTCTCAGAGGCTGGGGGGGGGAGGGGGGGGGGCTTAGTATGAAACTGACCGCCCCAACATCTCAGAGGCTGGGGGGGGGGGCTTAGTATGAAACTGGCCGCCCCACCTCTCAGAGGCTGGGGGGGGGGGGCTTAGTATGAAACTGGCCGCCCCACCTCTCAGAGGCTGGGGGGGGGGGCTTAGTATGAAACTGGCCGCCCCACCTCTCAGAGGCTGGGGGGGCTTAGTATGAAACTGGCCGCCCCACCTCTCAGAGGCTGGGGGGGCTTAGTATGAAACTGGCCGCCCCACCTCTCAGAGGCTGGGGGGGCTTAGTATGAAACTGGCCGCCTCACCTCTCAGAGGCTGGGGGGGGGGGGGCTTAGTATATGCAGAATTCTTGCCATGGGACTGACCTTCACCTTACTAGGCAGTTAACATGCTTTGACCACTCTGGCGTCAAGATGGCCTTGAAAGAGCGATACTGGATGGTATGGTACCGGACAAGGCATAGGCAGACCCAGGAGAAGATGGATGAAGGGCATTACAGGGTTGACTGTGGCAGAGGCGGGTTGGTACTTGCGTCTTAATTCACCCCAAACAGAATTTCGTGGTATCCCATCGTAAGTATGTGACAGATGATGACTATAACTTTCATTCCATGTCGGGTTAAGGGGAGGCCAGGTCGATATCATTTTATTACAAAAGACTTAGATAAAGATAGAAGTGTAGAAAAGATGATTGTATTCAGTTTCACGAAGGATTAGGTTTAGTATTATTTTTAGGATTAGATTTAGATAAAGGTTAGAGTTAGGTATAAGGTTAAGTTTAGGGTTAGGGTTAAATAACATGAAGCATAAATTCTGGTCTTTTCTTGCAGAAAATTTTACACCCCCAACAGTTAAAAAGTGGACTAATCTGTGACGTAACTACCTCAAATTCGTTACTAAAAATATATATTTCGTTTGTTTGGGAGGAATTAAGACGCAACTACCGGCCGATGAGTTGACCAGTGTATCGGGTGTTTTACATATTGGGTGCTATGAGACCGACGTTCCGCATAGAGCATGCTACATGATGATGATTGTTACATATCCCTATCCTTTCTCCCTTTGTCTTGTAAACCTCCGGTATTCTCTCACGCACTGGCTAGCTTCCCCAGGAGGCACACTTCCGCCAGATCCTTTTCAAAACTCCCAACCAGCTAAGATGGAATAAAAACATGAAAAGATTTGTTTAAGGAGGGGCGTTCATTGTGAAGCAGTGATTCCATCTACACGGCTACGGTTGCGTAAACTTGGCTGTAAAACAACAAACTGGCAAGCTCGGTAGATTCGCATGTGTCAGATTTCTAGACAACGCGTGTGAAGTAAAGAATGCCAGCTTGTTTATGAAAAGCGGTGCTTCCCCGTCTATCACTGTTAACCAGTCACTAAATTACAGTTGGGTTGTATTATCCGATTGGGATTATCCGGAGTCGAACTCGGTACTTTTGCAGTGAAAATCTAGAGCTATGCCACTGCACGTTAATAAGGAAGCTTTGACAGGATACATCGTATTTCTATTAATTGTTTATTTCCCGTTACGGGGAAAAAATCATGATTTTACGTTTTCCTTGTGAAAATGTTTATCTTCAAAGTTCAACGAAAAGTTCTGTTTAATAATGCGAGAACTAATACGAAACGAGATTTAACAAGGCATGCCCCATTTATTTAGCAACTGCTGTTAGCATTTCCATCGCTGCTTACTTGTAAACTGTCGTAACTTATCTTTCCGCTAGAGTTACTAAGCCTCGATTGGGGTAGAGCTGATAAAGCCAAGAATGTGTGAGCGTGTGTGGTTGTTATTGTCTGTGTTGCCCGGTGTAGGGAGGAAGACAATGAAGAAAAACATGACCACACGTTTTTTAAAGTGAATATAAATAGCAAGTCTAGATCATGCCAGAGAAACGTTTGTTCGACCAAAGAACAATGATTTGACCCGAATCTAATATTAACTGTTATTATGTTATTTTGTCCATCGCAAGCGATGATATGATGGCCACATCAGACGGTTTTGTCTTACTAATGTGCTGTGCGCTGTATTTAGATTATAGTGAAGAGGAAGCTGTGCTGGTCATCTCAGGTCACGTCAGGTCATCCCGTAACCGGGGAGGTCGTTGGGGCACACATGAAGACATCCTCACAACGCCACGCCACCCTTCTGGTCGGAGATTGGTCCATTCTTTTATGTTGTCCTCCCATCTCTTTTTGGGACGGCCTCTTCGTCGTTTGCCATGCGCCTTTCCGTGGAGGATTGTATTTGCAAGACCATTTGATCTCGATATCTGACCGTACCAGGCGAGTTTCCTTCTTTTGACAGTTGCCAAGAGGTCTTCGAAAGGCCCTATTGCTGTTGTAATTCTATCTCGTATTTCCTCATTTGTAACTCGATCTTTGTACGTGACGTTTAAAAGTCTTCGGAAACATCTGGTCATCAATCTCACTCTTATCCCGAGTTACCTTGGATCAGGGGCAAGACTATTGGTCAAGACGACTGGAGGTAACTCAGTATGCAGGCACTCTGGTCTTATCTTCCGTGAGACCAGGGGTCGCTTGATACTTGCGGGATTTGATCGCCCACCGTTTCTGTTCATCGCTGTGAGAGGCGAGCGCCTTAACTTCTTGTCTACAGCGATCCCGATAATATTAATTAGCATGCATTAATTCAGTAGATAAAGAAAGTTACAAATAAAGCTATCATAGAAGTCCTGAATGTTGAAGAAAACTGGTTCAGAAACAATGTATGTTTCCGAAATTGAATTTTTTTTGACCTTGTCAAACGTCATGGCGAATTGTAGAACTTGAAAAGATTACAAAACTGCAATCCATGACCGATAGAAGAGACTGCAGAGCCCAGCTGCAGTCAGAGAAACTCCGAAGACTGACCGACCATCCAATGCACCAGAGACTAAACAATTTGGGAAATGGGAAACTAAAGCGGAGAAACTTTGCAGAAATAGCCAAAGCAAAGATGCACGAAGATCCCATAAACGCACTAACAACACCAAAACCCATCACTACTGTACGAAAACCTACCTGGAGGCAGGATATATTTCCAGAGGTGGTAGAAAATATACCAGGTATTGGAAACAAAAACTGCCAGACTGAAAAAGAAAGGAGAGATACTACCCTAAGCTTTATATCAGAAAACTACACAAACATGGACTGGACCCATGCATACACCGACGGTTCTGTAACAAACACTACACAGAACGGAGGGGCAGGAGCATTCCTGAACCTACCAAATGGCAGAAAAATAACACTGTCATTCGCTACTGGTAAGTACACAAGCAATTTCAGAGCGGAGGCAGAGGCACTGAGGGCGGCAGTGGAAGAAATGGTGACACATAAAGAAAATGAAAGCCATATAGTCCTGCTTACAGATGCTCTCGCCGTAGTCACAGCGCTAAAAAGCCAGAAAAACACTGAGCTTAATGACTTAAGAGCAGCACTCTGCAAACTGTGCCAGCAGTCCGCACTAAAAAGGGTAGTGGTACAGTGGGTCCCATCACACTGCAACATCCAAGGCAACGAGGAGGCAGACAGACTGGCAAAAGAAGGTGCAAGACTACCACAAACAGATACTAGTATGACGTACGAAGAGTCAAAACGGCTTATCAAAGCCAGATACATGACGAAATGGGAAACCGAACCTACTGGTTACACCAAAAACGATGCCTATTACCAGTTGAACCGAAGAGAGCAGGTCGTTGTCTTCAGACTTCGCACTGGCCACAATAGACTGAGGTACCACCTATTCAACAAACTGAAGATAGGTGGTACCGACGAATGCCCGTGCGGTACTGTTAAAATGACGGCTGAACATCTGCTGCAGAACTGCCCGACATACGAAGATCAGAGAGAGCAGATGTGGCCATCACCAGTGGAACTGCAAGACAAGCTCTATGGCAGTGGCGACAGCCTCAGGATGACCGCCGCTTTTTTCGAAAAAATAATGGTTACTGTCTGACTGCGTACGAAGAAGAAGAAGAAGAAACGTCATGGCGGACTGCAAAGAACGGTCTTGGAGGGCATGGTGTCTGGAAGGCGACGCACTGGTAGACCAAGGCGATGGTAACCACGAAGGAAACTGTAAACATGAACATGGAGCAGACGGGAAGATTAATTACAGACCTAGATTCATATCGGCTGCGATGAAACCGACATTCTACAAAGGACATGCTACATGATGATGACGTCAGTCGCCCAGTCAGACAGTAGCTTTTGGCATACCAATTATATAATTATAGACCAGAAACACAACAAGCAAATACTGGAATGTCTTATCAAGGTGTTTTTCCACATAGAAATTCTGTAATTCTGCTGTTTTCAATCAGATCGGGAGTAAAATAACAACTTGGTCTCTAGCACTGCTTGGCTACTGGGAGGATCAGCGACCTTTATTCATTTGCACTATCAATTTAATCATCACCAACATTATTATCAAGTGCCGTTTTGGTATGTCGTTGGCTACCATGGATATTTACTTCTTATCACGTCTGTCGTTTATCAGTTCCACCATTAAATTTGTTGTTGTTGTTGTTTTTTTTTGCGTTCACATTATTTCTGTAATCCCCAAGGCGGTGTGCGTTGCACTGTGGTTTATATTTTGCGCCTGTCTGCTCATTTATGTTTACATGCTATGCATTTATGCTTACATTTTATATAAGGGTCTGCTTCCTCCTGTGTTTTCTAAGGGTTTACTTCCCCGTGGTAACAGCTGGTGCTGTGATGGGGATCGAACCCAACACCTTCTGGTTGTGAGCCATGTCATTTAACCACTAGCCCACGAAGTCCCACGTTCACCGTTAATAATGTCCCGTGACATTCCTTCAAGCTGTCCAAAATTGTCTCTCTTTTCCTTCCGCTGTCCCTCTTTCCGTGCGATTCTGCTCATTGTCGCCTTCGTTCCAACCAGCCCGAGAAAAGACTGCATTGTTCTGATTTTTTGCCATAATCTGTCTTTGTGCTTGTTCCATTGCGATCACCACGATATTAACATTCTTTGCACTCCATGGAATTCTCAACATTCTTTTGTAAAAGCCAAATTCCTGTTGCCTCCAATGATCCAGTGCTTGCCTCCTGTTTGCCCATGCTTCTCTGTCGTTATAACAGTCTTGGTTTTACGTAGCGTCTAAGAAATCTCTTCCTTAATTCCAGTGATGAGTTTCTGTTGCACAAAATTCACCATATTCTCTGGAAGACTGATTTTTGCTTGGGCTATTCTGTTTTGAATTTCATAGGCGTATCTCCCATCAGATATCATATGGGACGGCGTGGGCTAGTGGTTAAGTGATGCGGGTGACAACCAGAAGGTGTTGGGTTTGATCACCATCACAGCACTAAGGAAACCCTTAGAAAATGAAGGAGAAAGCAAACCCTAACATAAAATCCATGCGGAAGTCGGATGCACTGGGCCGACAGGCGCAACATAAAAACCACAGTGTAACGCACACCAATTTGGGGAATAAAGAAATAAGGCGAAAGCAACAAAAAAAGTAAAAATCTCATTCAAGTTTCAAGTACATTGAAATGAGTGTATTTGTGTTAGTTTGTTCAGGGTCTCCATGGTGTCCTGTGTCCATCTACGTCTAGGTCGGCCTCTGCCTGGTCTTCCTTAAACAATACATCCAGAACTGCTTTTTCCAGTCCGCCATGGCGGGTGATGTGGCCGAAAAACCTCAGTTTCCGAGATAACATGGTTTATAAGTCAGTTCTCTTAGACACTCAGATCGAGCCATGAATGACGAAACCCCGTCAAATAAACAAATTACTATCAAGCAAGGCGAGAACTTGATCACAGGTAAGAAAGCCGCAAACGCCTTTGTCGATCACTATGCCAGAGCAAACCACATCGAGGTCCCTGCAGATAAGCATACAGACATTAGCGAAGAGCTAAAGGGACACGAAAACATAAATACGGCTCCTGAAGAGCACATGATGGCCAAACTAACAATGCGCGAAATGGAAGAGGCTATGAGCACACTAAAGAAAAGGAAATCTCCCGGAAAAGACGGGATAACAAACGAAATGCTGATGGGGCTGGGCCAAACAGCGAAGAAAAAACTACTATCAGTCCTGAACCAAAGCTGGAAAAGGGGTATTGTACCCCAGGCATGGAAAGATGCAATACTGGTACCAGTACCAAAAACAGGAAAGGATAAAACAGATCCAAATGCATACAGGCCCATAAGCCTACTGAGCTGTGTCGGCAAGCTGATGGAACGGATGATAAACACCAGACTGATGTGGCATCTGGAAGAAAAACGAATACTAATTCCACAGCAAGCCGGCTTTAGACAGCACAGATCCACTGAGGACCAGGTCATCCTCATAGCCCAGGAGATAGAAGATGCCTACCAGGCACAGAAACACACAGTAGCTGTTTGGGTGGATCTGGAAAAGGCATTTGACAAAGTCTGGAAGGATGGACTTAGAGTCAAGCTAAGAAGAAGTGATGTCTGTGGGAAGATGTACAAGTGGATCAACCACTACCTCAAACAAAGAACGGCCAGAGTCCAAGTACAAGGGCAGATGAGCAAAAAGGTGACACTCGAGCAGGGAGTACCCCAAGGGGGAGTATTGTCACCCACACTCTTCCTGGTATATATAAACGATATTACAGAAAATATACCAAGAAGAGTCCATAGCTCAATGTTTGCAGACGATCTGGCTATGTGGACCTCTGAAAAGAATCTCACCATAGCAAGAAATCGGATGCAGACGGCCCTAACATCGCTGGAAGAGTGGGCGAACTCATGGCTGGTCAAAATAAACGAGGAGAAAACCACGTGCACAATATTCTCGCTCTCATTAAAACCCCAAAGTACCAAATTAAGCCTAAATGGCAAAATCCTGCAGCCAAACGACAACCCAACCTATCTGGGAGTCACATTTGATCGGCGCATGACATGGAAAAGTCAGATTGAGAGAAACCGAATGAAAGCCAGAGAAAGAATGGCGATCATGAGGAAACTTGCTATCACAAGCTGGGGAGCAGACGAAGGCATACTAAAGAAACTGTACACTGGAAGAGTGAGACCAGTTCTCGAGTATGGCATCGCGGCATGGACAACAGCAGCGAAGGCGAACTTCGATAAAGTTAACAAACTTCAAAACCAAGCCATGAGAATTATAACAGGTGGCATGAAGTCAACGCCAATTGTAGAACTTGAAAAGATTACAAAACTGCAATCCATGACCGACAGAAGAGACTGCAGAGCCCAGCTGCAGTCAGAGAAACTCCGAAGACTGACGGACCACCCAATGTACCAGAGACTTAACAATTTGGGAACTGGGAAACTAAAGCGGAGAAACTTTGCAGAAATAGCCAAAGCAAAGATGCACGAAGATCCCATAAACGCACTAACAACACCAAAACCCATCACTACTGTACGAAAACCTACCTGGAGGCAGGATATATTTCCAGAGGTGGTAGAAAATATACCAGGTATTGCAAACAAAAACTGCCAGACTGAAAAAGAAAGGAGAGACACTACCCTAAGCTTCATAACGAAAAGCTACCCAAGCATGGACTGGACCCATGCATACACCGACGGTTCTGTAACAAACACTACACAGAACGGAGGGGCAGGAGCATTCCTAAACCTACCAAATGGCAGAAAAATAACACTGTCATTCGCTACTGGTAAGTACACAAGCAATTTCAGAGCGGAGGCAGAGGCACTGAGGGCGGCAGTGGAAGAAATGGCAACACACAGTGAAAATGAGAGCCATATAGTCTTGCTGACAGATGCTCTCGCCGTAGTCACAGCGCTAAAAAGCCAGAAAAACACTGAGCTTAATGACTTAAGAGCAGCACTCTGCAAACTGTGCCAGCTGTCCGCACCAAAAAGGGTAGTGGTACAGTGGGTTCCGTCACACTGCAACATCCAAGGCAACGAGGAGGCAGACAGACTGGCAAAAGAAGGTGCAAGGCTACCACAAACAGATACCAGTATGACGTACGAAGAGTCAAAACGGCTTATCAAAGCCAGGTACATGACCAAATGGGAAACCGAACATACTGGTTACACCAAAAACGATGCCTATTACCAGTTGAACCGAAGAGAGCAGGTCGTTGTCTTCAGACTTCGCACTGGCCACAACAGACTGAGGTACCACCTATTCAACAAATTGAAGATAGGGTGTACCGACGAATGCCCGTGCGGTACTGGTAAAATGACCACTGAACATCTGCTGCAGAACTGCCCGACATACGGGGATCAGAGAGAGCAGATGTGGCCATTGCCAGTGGAACTGCAAGACAAGCTTTATGGTAGTGGCGAGAGTCTCAGGATGACCGCCGCTTTTTTCGAAAAAATAATGGTTACTGTCTGACTGTGTACGCAGAAGAAGAAGAAGACACTCAGATCTTCCATGATGGCTGTAGTTGTTCTTTTCTTTACCCATTGTATTTTTACGATTCTTGGCTGTCAGTCAGATAATAGATGTTCAAGTGATGCAATTGTTAAGATACTTTTCCCGACTTACAAACAAATCTATCTTATATTATCAAGTTTTATAAACATTTGTTTGTCAGTAAAACTCACTGACTTGTACTTATAATTATATGGCGATGTAACAGATAATAAAAATACGTTTTTACGCAGCTTCAATAAGATATACTTATATTATTAGCTTAGTTACGCTGTAGACTCTGATGATCAATTTTTGTTCCTCACGCGCTTTAAGACTCATAGATGCTCATTCTTTCTCAGTAAAGTATGAAAGGTTTAGAAACTGAAGATTCTTGTAGCTCAATGGCTGCACACACTCTAAAAGGTCGTTCCTCTCTGCTCAACCAACGTTTCATATCGAACTCTGGGTCTTTTTGTGTGTGTGCGTTCGCCTTATTTCTCTAATCCCCAAAGGCGGCGTGCATTGCCCTATGGTTTCTATTTTGCGCCTGTCGGCCCAGTGCATCAGACTTCAGCATGCATTTTATGTAAGGGTCTGCCTCCTCCTGCATTTTCTAAGAGTTTGCTTCCCCGGGGTAATGGCCGGTACTGTGATGGGGATCGAACCCAGCACCTTCCGATTGTGAGCCGTGCCACTTAACCACTAGGCCACGCCATCCCCTGAACTCTGGGTCTAAGATGCAGCTGTGCACATGATCTGACAGCAGGAAGGGACTCATAGTTGGCTGCTTACATCAAAGTCGATGAACAATAGCTGTTTGTATGCACTCTCGATTGAAGTTGTTACCTTTTTAGATTCCGATATAATAGCTGTCCATTTCAAGCGATGATGACAACAGCAATCAAGCATGTTTCTGTTGTACCTCACCGGAAACTCCGAAGACTGACCGACCATCCAATGCACCAGAGACTAAACAATTTGGGAAATGGGAAACTAAAGCGGAGAAACTTTGCAGAAATAGCCAAAGCAAAGATGCACGAAGATCCCATAAACGCACTAACAACACCAAAACCCATCACTACTGTACGAAAACCTACCTGGAGGCAGGATATATTTCCAGAGGTGGTAGAAAATATACCAGGTATTGGAAACAAAAACTGCCAGACTGAAAAAGAAAGAAGAGATACTACCCTAAGCTTCATATCGAAAAGCTACCCAAGTATGGACTGGACCCATGCATACACCGACGGTTCTGTAACAAACACTACACAGAACGGAGGGGCAGGAGCATTCCTGAACCTACCAAATGGCAGAAAAATAACACTGTCATTCGCTACTGGTAAGTACACAAGCAATTTCAGAGCGGAGGCAGAGGCACTGAGGGCGGCAGTGGAAGAAATGGTGACACACAATGAAAATGAAAGCCATATAGTCCTGCTTACAGATGCTCTCGCCGTAGTCACAGCGCTAAAAAGCCAGAAAAACACTGAGCTTAATGACTTAAGAGCAGCACTCTGCAAACTGTGCCAGCAGTCCGCACCAAAAAGGGTAGTGGTACAGTGGGTCCCATCACACTGCAACATCCAAGGCAACGAGGAGGCAGACAGACTGGCAAAAGAAGGTGCAAGACTACCACAAACAGATACTAGTATGACGTACGAAGAGTCAAAACGGCTTATCAAAGCCAGATACATGACCAAATGGGAAACCGAACATACTGGTTACACCAAAAACGATGCCAGTTGAACCGAAGAGAGCAGGTCGTTGTCTTCAGACTTCGCACTGGCCACAATAGACTAAGGTACCACCTATTCAACAAACTGAAGATAGGTGGTACCGACGAATGCCCGTGCGGTACTGTTAAAATGACCGCTGAACATCTGCTGCAGAACTGCCCGACATACGAGGATCAGAGAGAGCAGATGTGGCCATCACCAGTGGAACTGCAAGACAAGCTCTATGGCAGTGGCGACAGCCTCAGGATGACCGCTGCTTTTTTCGAAAAAATAATGGTTACTGTCTGACTGTGTACGAAGAAGAAGAAGAAGAAGAAGAAGAAGAAGTACCTCATCGGTGAGTCCTGTGGTGGCGTATAGTCCTATTCTAGCACGAAAACCCCTTCCACATACGTATCATTTAAGTTCAGAATTAGACATCTGCGTTTCAGTTGTTTTGTCTTTTCGCAAAGTGCAATTTTTCTGTGCTTCGTAGGTTCGGCGTGTCTCAGTAATGGAGGTGTCTATGATGGTGGTTCCACGCCATGCCAAGCGGTCGTGTGTGATGCATTCCCAAGAGTTTGCATCGATGTTGAAGTGCGTCAGAGATATTTTGAGAGAGTCTTTGAAGCGCTTCTCTTGTCCACCGACCAGACGATGGCCCTCTTTCAGCTCACCATACATTAGTTGTTTGGGGATGCAGTTGTCTGGCGTGCGCACAACGTGGCTGGTCCACCTGATCTGGGACTTTGTTTGTGGATGCTCGGCATTTTTGCCTTCATGAGGATTTCGGTGTCTAGTACTCAATTTTGCCACTGTATTTTGGACAATCAACGGAGGCAGCTTGTATGGAAGTGATTTATTTTCCTAACATGCATAAATACATCGACAAAGACTGTCTCATTCAGCCTGTGCAAAATATGTATATACCTTCATTGTAAGGATTTTGAGCTTTACCAGTGTGAATTTTACCCAGAGACTGGTGTTGAAGTCTTCTGATCATGTCACGCCACTGTCTTCTGTTAGTCAGTCCGGAGACTGGTGTTGAAGTCTTCTGATCATGTCACGCCACTGTCTTCTGTTAGTCAGTCCGGAGACTGGTGTTGAAGTCTTCTGATCATGTCACGCCACTGTCTTCTGTTAGTCAGTCCGGAGACTGGTGTTGAAGTCTTCTGATCATGTCAGGCCACTGTCTTCTGTTAGTCAGTCCTGAGACTGGTGTTGAAGTCTTCTGATCATGCCACGCCACTGTCTTCTGTTAGTCAGTCCGGAGACTGGTGTTGAAGTCTTCTGATCATGTCACGCCACTGTCTGCTGTTAGTCAGTCCTGAGACTGGTGTTGAAGTCTTCTGATCATGTCACGCCACTGTCTTCTGTTAGTCAGTCCTGAGACTGGCGTTGAAGTCTTCTAATCATGTCACTCCCCTGTTACCTGTCTGAGGATACTGGTGTAGAAGGCTTCTGACCATGTCACGCCACTGATGTGTTAATCAATTCGGAGACTGGTGTTGAAGTCTTCTGATCATGTCACGCCACTGATGTGTAAATCAATTCGGAGACTGGTGTTGAAGTCTTCTGATCATGTCACGCCACTGATGTGTTAATCAATTCGGAGACTGGTGTTGAAGTCTTCTGATCATGTCACGCCACTGATGTGTTAATCAATTCGGAGACTGGTGTTGAAGTCTTCTGATCATGTCACGCCACTGATGTGTTAATCAATTCGGAGACTGGTGTTGAAGTCTTCTGATCATGTCACGCCACTGATGTGTTAATCAATTCGGAGACTGGTGTTGAAGTCTTCTAATCATGTCACACCCCTGTTCTCTGTTAGCCAGTCTGAGGATACTGGTGTAGAAGGCTTTTGACCATGTCACGCCACTGATGTGTTAATCAATTCGGAGACTGGTGTTGAAGTCTTCTGATCATGTCACGCCACTGTCTTCTGTTAGTCAGTCCTGAGACTGGTGTTGAAGTCTTCTGATCATGTCACGCCACTGTCTTCTGTTAGTCAGTCCTGAGACTGACGTTGAAGTCTTCTAATCATGTCACACCCCTGTTCTCTGTTAGCCAGTCTGAGGATACTGGTGTAGAAGGCTTCTGACCATGTCACGCCACTGATGTGTTAATCAATTCGGGGAATTGAGTTGAAGTTTTCTAATCATGTCACACCCCTGTTCTCTGTTAGCCAGTCTGAGGATACTGGTGTAGAAGGCTTCTGCCAAGTCACGCCACTGATGTGTTAATCAGTTCGGAGACTGGTGTTGAAGTCTTCTGACCATGTCACTCTGCTGTCCTCAACCTTACAGCCAGTCTTAGCACTGATCAGCCAGAGAATAGGGTCAAATAGAGAGACATGCTCACACAACATTGCAACCAGATGAAAAAAAAATTGCCAAACTAGGATGCAGGAACGCAGTAAGTGAAAAAATAGGTTTGCAGGGATCAATAGCAGAACATCACCGGCCAAACCAGTGGGCATCAGTTGGGGTTTACAGGAACGATGGACCTGATATTCTGGTCTCAGTATCACTGATAGTGAGGACACTGGCAATGTATAAAGGTAACATAAAGGTAAAAATCGTCCGAGACCAGGTCATGCGCAAATTGTTGCGTTAACTCATATCTTTCTTTAAACATCGTTGTCCAGTTATTCACTGTTGGCTTCGACACACTTTTGTCACCATACACTACCTGCATTCTGCGATGAATGTCAACTGGTCAACATCCTTCACCGGTTTGAAACCGAATCACCGCTCGCTGATCAACTTTCCACGGATTCCATGTCACACCGGCTATGTTTTCAACGGTCTGCTGAGGAAAACTAAGAGTCGGAGGATAATTAAATTTTGCAAACTTGACGGTCGGTATGTGCTGTTAACACCAGAAGTGACGTCATCGTAGGTATGTTCACATGTTGCAGTTTGTTCCAGTTTCATTTGAACACGTCTGGTACAAGCGATTTATCTGGCTGACGTGTCTGCTGAACACTGCCCATGTTTTACGGACGTGCAGCAAAGTGGTTTAGTGAGATCATACTGTTTATCCTGCGGTAGGGCTGTTTAGCGTCTGCCTTCGTGCGACCCAGAGGGCGCTAGCGACCCATGATAAACATGGAATTACACGGCCTGGGTTCTAGAGGCAGCGACGTGATGAAAAGTCAGTAAACAGATGACGAACAAACGTCGGTGTTTGGTCGGATGGGGAACATCACCTCTTCAGGGAGGCACGTCGGAACTCGATTTTAAACCAAGGCCAGCATGTTGACAGCTCACGACTCACGAGGGAACAAGCTAATATAACCAAACAAAATTACATTTTTCGGTTCAAGATTTTCTTTGTTTTGTGTTGTAGTTTGTTTTGTTTTTTTATTTATTAACTTTTTTTATTTTTTATTTGTTTGTTTTTTTTTGGGGGGGGGGGGGGGGGGGGGGGCTTACAGAGTGTAATTTTTTTTAAAATTTATTATGTTTCTTTGGTATATTAGTGTATTGCCGGTTTTTGGTTCTTTTGCTTTCGAGGATCAGTCAAAATGTAATAGATTTAAGAGAGATTGTGTACATAATTTATGTTTCCTAGGTTACGGGAATGTTGGTTAAAATAGGAGAGATATAAGTCCACACAAACGGACAACGGTCTTATCAAGAAGTCCGCACAAACGGACAACGGTCTTGTCAAAAAGCCCACACAAACGGACAACGGTCTTGTCAAGAGGTCCACACAAACAGACGATTGTCTTGTCAAGAAGTCCACACAAACGGACAAAGGACATGTCAAGAAGTCCACACAAACGGACAACTGTCTTGTCAAGAAGTCCACACAAACGGACAACTGTCTTGTCAAGAAGTCCACACAAACGGACAACGGTCTTGTCAAGAAGTCCGCACAAACGGACAACGGTCTTGTCAAAAAGCCCACACAAACGGACAACGGTCTTGTCAAGAAGTCCACACGAACGGACATGTCAGATTAAATCATCCTCGTCATCATTGGCGTCTCATCTGTCTAGACCATGTTCGTGTCGCCCCGAGAGTTTTGTTCAGCTCGAT
Organism: Ariolimax columbianus; assembly: GCA_036924085.1. Lineage (NCBI taxonomy): Eukaryota > Metazoa > Mollusca > Gastropoda > Stylommatophora > Arionidae > Ariolimax > Ariolimax columbianus. Next base: position 31,338,971 of record JAVGWX010000008.1, on the reverse strand, counting down.
CTTCTGCATTCCGACACAATCTGCTATTACTGGACAGAGCATGTTGTAACGCATGTCGGATGAGCGCTTCCTAAACAACTGTTTTACGGTTTTGGGAGGGGGGGGGGGGGAAATCACAAGCTACGATACATAGACATTCTAAAACCGTTACTACCACAACTTCTACTAATACTACTACTGCTGCTGCTACTACTTCTACTACTGCTACTACTACTGCTGCTACTACTACTAATTCTACTACTACTACTACTGTTACTACTACTACTACTACTACTACTACTACTACTACTACTGCTGTTGCTGATGCTGTTGCTACTACCACTCAACTACTACTACTGCTACTACTACTGATGCTATTATTGCTCCTACTACTATTACCACTACTAGAACTACTACTATTACTACTACTGATGCACTGATGCTATTTTTGCTTCTGCTAATATTACCTATACTAGATCTACTAATACTACTACTATTACTGCTACTACTTCTACTACTACTACTACTGCTACTACTTCTACTACTACTACTACTACAGCTACTACTACTACTACTACAGCTACTACTTCTAATACTACTACTACTACAATTGGTTCCGCTGCCCATGTTACTGCTGCTGCAAATACTACCACAACAACAACTACTGCTACTACTACTATAATTCCTGGAACAACTAAAACACCTACTACATTAACAATCACTACTACCACAAGTTTAACCGTTAACACCACATAAACAACCTCAGCTTTTGTGATAACTATCTCTTTTTCCCACAGGTGTGAAAAAAAACAACACACAAAAAACAAGAGAATTGACGCATTAATGTCTAGCAATCGCACAAATCCACTTTAGAAACCCTCATGACGTTAACTGGCTGAACGACACATACACACCCTTGGTAGTGATGCATAGCGCGTTTTTTAAAATTTTTTTTTTAAGACAGGTCTCGGAAATGCCTCTAAAAACACACCAAAAAACGGTGTCCTAGCGGAAACGCAAATTGATGGTGAAGTTCTGCATGTAATTAAATACGTGTCGCTGGGTAGTCCCTGTGATTCTAGACATATTCCAGAGATTGTGTGTCAGTTGCCATTTAAACTGACACGTCCCCCGGGACATATTAGTTAGTCTCTTGCGGGAAATGTCGGTCGAGTTTTTTGAGGTGCATGTTGTTCATTTTTCGCTGTGATTATAAATAAAGAAGACAAAAAACAGAGAATATGTAAGTTAAGATACATCACTACAAATACTCATATTTTGGGAGAGTTTTAGATACAGCACTAAAATTAGCCGAGTGGTCTGTCGGGGTCTTTGTGTATGACAAGGACAAGAATAGCACCACTGCTTCACAGAGAACATGTCGCAAGAGGCGGCTAACTGTGTTTCTGTTTCTAAGAATCAACGTCACTGCACTCCGGGCATACCCGTAGGTGCTCAGTCTCTCTCATCAAATGGCGTAAGGTATGGATGCTGATGGTCCCTGTAGCTCCCTAGTTGTATTCTCTCCTGCTCCATACTCCGCTCGAGCCTCGTTTAATGTCGAAACTTTGCAGTTTGTGGATTGCTGCTACATCTATTCTGGTGTCCTCATCCAGCAGGTGGTCATTGATTGATTTCGAAATGTCATTTCTATCCATCACTAATGTGTCCATGGGGAGGAGCTTGTGAAGCCAAGATGTCAGCTCTTTCATTGCCCTGAACCCCAGCATGGGCAGGACAGTAGATCCATGTCAACCCCTGGAGGTTTGAGGCCTCAACAGCAGCTATCCACTCGTACCTAAGCCATCCCTTCTGTACATTCTGAAGTAGGACTTGCGCGTCTGTCACGATGACTGCCCTTGTTAAAAAAGTCTCAGATATCCATTTCAGTGCTGAGGTCACTGCTTCCGTCTCCATTCTCATACTGGAGGTTGTTGACATGTATGCCCTACTGCACTCAGCAACGACCTGTCCTCTCACTCTAGCCGAGAAGCCCCAGCCTGATGTCCCACTGCGCAGGACTGATCCGTCGGTGTATATGACAGCGTCACTCTTCTGCGTGTTCTCAGTTAGTAGCTGATTCACCTCGTGCCCTGCTCTCCATTTGCCCCGTTCTCTGCATTCCTTGCCTAAGGTTATGGTGACTCTCTGGTACTCTATCATTCTATCACCAGTGTAGACCCATTCTTCCCCTTTGCCTATCGTCTCATCTGGAGAGACGTGTCCGATTGTTGTCTCTGCCTGTGTCATCCATGATGCCCTTCTCTTGATTCTTGATCCCTTGATGTCTGAGATACTACCGTACAGAGGGCGCCACGTGTATGCGGTGAGGGACACTACTACTACTAACTGTGTGCCATCGCATAATACCGGCCATGGTTAGTTGGTTTGTTTACAGCAGCATAGATGGCGCCTAACAGGCTGCGGATCTACTTTGTTCTAGTTTTTTAGTCTATAAAGATGAGCTCGCACATCGGTTAACCACCCTCAGTAACCTCTTGTCCCAACGCAGCGGAGTATTAAGCTGCTCGAGCCTATCCCGCTAAGCAGGAAATCCTTCTCCCGGTTACATCCACCTCATACCAGAGCTGGGACCTGCATAAGGGCATCTGCCCTTGTAGAAGTACAGGTCGACTAAGAACCTAAGAACTACAATTATTCATGTTTTTTTTTGTTTTTTTGGAGTTCAGATACATCACTAAAAAAAATATTCATGTTTTTGGACAATCAGCAGACAAATGCAGGGATCATTTGAGGCAACGGAAATGTGGTTTTTCCAAGAGTGTTCAGAATTACATGTACCGCAAGAAAAAAAAAAAGAAAAAAAAAAGCGAATAACGTGGCACTCGAAGAGGCACAGAAACAAAGAGCTTATGGCAAAAAATCTGGACAAGACAGCCATCATTTTCCTGGTGTGTCATGAGAGGAGGTAGCTTAGTACACGCGGGGAAAATGGTTAGAATCGCAGGGAATAGTTACAGAGGAAGGCAAATAAGACAGAATCACTTGGAAGAAGGACAGAGGGAGGCAAAGAGAGAAGGCAGAATCGCAGGGAAAGGGACAGAGGGGGGCATGGAGCGAAGGCAGAATCGCAGGGAAAGGGACAGAGGGAGGCAAAAAGAGAAGACAGAATAGCAGGGACAGGGACAGAGGGAGGCATGGAGCGAAGGCAGAATCGCAGGGAAAGGGACAGAGGGAGGCAAAAAGAGAAGGCAGAATCGCAGGGAAAGGGACAGAGGGAGGCATGGAGCGAAGGCAGAATCACCGGGAAAGGGACAGAGGGAGGCAAAAAGAGAAGGCAGAATCGCAGGGAAAGGGACAGAGGGAGGCAAAAAGAGAAGGCAGAATCGCAGGGAAAGGGACAGAGGGAGGCAAAAAGAGAAGGCAGAATCGCAGGGAAAGGGACAGAGGGAGGCAAAAAGAGAAGGCAGAATTGCAGGGAAAGGGACAGAGGGAGGCAAAAAGAGAAGGCAGAATCGCAGGGAAAGGGACAGAGGGAGGCAAAAAGAGAAGGCAGAATCGCAGGGAAAGGAACAGAGGGAGGCAAAAACTTAAAATGTTGGGCATGGTAATGGAGTCGCATGGACGACGATCAACGACGGATCTGATAATATCCGACACACGTGATAAGGTGAAGGCAAGATCAATGATCGCCAACGCCAACCAGCAGGGGACTTGATGATGATGGTGATGATGTTTTTAATAGACAGTTCCGCCACAGCCTCGCCTAATTTGGTTTATTACAAATAATAAACAGCGCGTTAAAAGTTGTGTGTCTGATGGTAAAGGGATGAGCGAAGACCAAGTGCATGAGTATGCGTCACGCCTTGTTGGCTGCGTTTACAATCTGGCTCTTCACATGATCAGACTAATCGTTCTATTTTTGTTTTCTACTCAGTTTTTATTTCTCTTCTCATTGATCTTCCTAAATGTGTCGAGGTTTACCAGTCGTTGTCACAAGGTTTGCTAAACCCGTTCTATCCGTTGTCACAAGGTTTGCTAAAGTCGTTCTATCCGTTGTCACAAGGTTTGCTAAAGTCGTTCTATCAGTTGTCTATAGGTTTGCTAAGCTCGTTTTATCCGTTGTCATAAAGTTTGCTAAGCTCGTTCTATCTGTTGTCACAAGGTTTGCTAAACTCGTTCTATCCGTTGTCACAAGGTTTGCTAAACTCGTTCTATCCGTTGTCACAAGGTTTGTTAGACTCGTTCTATCCGTTGTCGCAATGTTTGTTAAACTCGTTTTATTTGTTCTCACAGGGTTTGCTAAGTTCGTTTTATCCGTTGTCACAAGGTTTGCTAAACTCCTGTTATCCGTTGTCGCAAGGTTTGCTAAACTCGTTTTATCCGTGTTCATCCGTTTTTTCCGTTGTAATCATGACCATCATCTGGTTGGTCAGTTCTCAGAGTTGTTGTTGTTACGTACACAGTAGCATTCGCGCTCTCATCCTTCGACACCTTGTCATGAAATGGGATCTGCACTTGTTTGTCTAGTACCATACAAAGTGTTCGATTTATCTGCCTCGGAGGAAGAAGCATTTTTCAAACATCGTTCAACGTCAAGCCTTCAAAGAAATGATGATCAGCCGTCTCGTATGCGTGTGCAGACAGCTAGAACCCTGGAGTGTGCTGTCCTAAGACTGGTTGTAATGTTGTCTGAGCATGTCTCTCTATTTGACCCTATCCTATGGTTCATCAGTCATAATACTGGCTGTAAGGTTGTCTTAGCATGTCTCTCTATTTGACCCTATCCTATGGTTCATCAGTCATAATACTGGCTGTAAGGTTGTCTTAGCATGTCTCTCTATTTGACCCTATCCTATGGTTCATCAGTCATAATACTGGTTGTAAGGTTGTCTTAGCATGTCTCTCTATTTGACCCTATCCTATGGTTCATCAGTCATAATACTGGCTGTAAGGTTGTCTTAGCATGTCTCTCTATTTGACCCTATCCTATGGTTCATCAGTCATAATACTGGCTGTAAGGTTGTCTTAGCATGTCTCTCTATTTGACCCTATCCTATGGTTCATCAGTCATAATACTGGTTGTAAGGTTGTCTTAGCATGTCTCTCTATTTGACCCTATCCTATGGTTCATCAGTCATAATACTGGCTGTAAGGTTGTCTTAGCATGTCTCTCTATTTGACCCTATCCAATGGTTCATCAGTCATAATACTGGCTGTAAGGTTGTCTTAGCATGTCTCTCTATTTGACCCTATCCTATGGTTCATCAGTCATAATACTGGCTGTAAGGTTGTCTTAGCATGTCTCTCTATTTGACCCTATCCTATGGTTCATCAGTCATAATACTGGCTGTAAGGTTGTCTTAGCATGTCTCTCTATTTGACCCTATCCTATGGTTCATCAGTCATAATACTGGCTGTAAGGTTGTCTTAGCATGTCTCTCTATTTGACCCTATCCTATGGTTCATCAGTCATAATACTGGCTGTAAGGTTGTCTTAGCATGTCTCTTTATTGGACCCTATCCTATGGTTCATCAGTCATAATACTGGCTGTAAGGTTGTCTTAGCATGTCTCTCTATTTGACCCTATCCTATGGTTCATCAGTCATAATACTGGCTGTAAGGTTGTCTTAGTATGTCTCTCCACTTGACCCTGTTCTCTAGTTGATCAGTCCTAAGACTGGTTGTAAGATTGTCTGAGCATGTCTCTCTATTGGACCTCTGCAAGTCTCTTCATTTCAGTATAGGTTCGTACTTTAATGTCCCTGCATGCCTGAAATGGAAAAGCGAGTCTTGGTAGCCCACTGCCTCTTTTACCCTGGATCTTGCCCTCTATTATTTTTTAGAAGACTTTAACTCGCGTATTCGGTCCTAGGCAACTCAAATCTTCGTTTTTGTATAACTTTCAATATTTGTCTTTGTTCGCCTACCTCCGCGAGGACATTGATATGTGGTATTCGTTCTGTCCACTTCACTCCTTCTATTCTACGCACATTTCAAATGTTTCCAACTTTTTGTTCATCCTTCTTTGCTAGAATCCATGTTTCAGTCACATGCAGTGCAATTGGCCATATAACTAAGTATTATTCTTGTCCCCAGTTCTACCCTGATATTCTTTGAGGTTAGTAATTTATGTTTTCTCTTAAGACATTTTTTTGCAAATTCAATCATTGTCATGCAAAAATTCCCGTCCCATTGCGGGCATCTGCAGTGATGGCTGCGCTAAATATGTAAACTTCTGTACTTGTTCGACTTTTTGCTCCATTGATGATTATATTAATGTGCCTCTGTAGCGTGCCTGTTTAAAAAATCTGTCTTTAATCTGTTTATTTTCAATGTGAATGATTAATGCTCTTCTTTCTGTTCCATCTTCCGTACCTTTTCCCGATGTCAAGAACTACAGACAAGCGTTGTTATCTGTCGAAAGCCTTCGTTTCTTAGCTTAATACCTCCAGTGACCCTCACGTTCGCTCGGATTCATTCACTGTTTACCCACGCGTTAAACTGCATATATCGCTTTAATCTTTATATCCAACCATTTTCTGTCGCTTTCCCGTAAAACTCATCACGAAGTAAGCAAATAAGATGTACGATTTCCACAACTTTCTCGGGATTTTTGTATTCCTCTTTTTTATCCTCTCTCTAAAAAATGTGCACTTTAGCTCCATTGCTAATTTCTTCCTTTTCCTTAATTTTCATCGCAGTTTTTGATGAGTGAGATATAAGGAGAGAACACATGTTGTGGAATCTCTTCTTTCTGTTTCGCTGAAATTGTTTTTTGGCTTGTGAATCACCATTTTTATTCTCTTCAACCTAATACACTTGACTGAAACATGCGTGGGAACTCGTGCAATGGGAATGAAGTCTCACCAATTGGCTCGGTCATAAAGTCCGAAACATGGTTTCACTCTCATCTGAAATTATCTTTGTGGAGCTTCCTGTTCCTGTCTTCTTAATTTGGAAAAGAAAACTGTTGCCAACACGGTGATAAAATGAGCTATCTGCCTCTGGTTTGGTGATTGACAGAATCAAACATTCCAAGCGCTGCATTTCCTCAGATCATTACGACCTGTCAGAATGTCTTATCAGAAATGCATTTTTATCTTTAAGATAATAATTGCAAGGCACTATTGAACGATTTGCAGATCCATTTCTTACATTCTTCTTCTGTTTTTTCTTATTCTTCTTCTTTTTCTTGTCTTTCTGCTTCTTCTTCTTCTTCTTCTTCTTCTTCTTCGTCTTCTTCTTCTTGTTCTTGTTCTTCTTCTTGTTGTTGTTGTTCTTCTTCTTTATCGTTTTCTCCTTTGGCTTCTTCTTCTTTTTTTGCCATCTTCTTTTGTTTTCTTTTGTTTATTCTTTTTCTTCTCCGTTTTGGTTTTTTTCGTTTGTTTCTTCTTCTTATAATGTTTCTTCTTTGTCTTCATCTTCTTTTTCTTCTACTTCTTGTTCTTCTTCGTTATTGTCTTCTTTTTTTATCTTCATTTTCTTCTACTTTGTCTTCTCCCTTTTCTTATACTCACGTCCCCCAGTCGATCGATCCAACCTTAAATGGTGAAAAGTTCAGAGTCGCCGCGAGAGCTGCGTATTTCGTGTTCTATCATTTGAATTGTAAACAATAGAAGGGTCTGAGCAGATTTGGCGGCGCCCAGGTGCAATAATGCCGGTTAGATGAGCGCTTTTCTATCTTCAATACGCTACCCGTCACAGATAGGCTTGTATAATTGTATGAATATAATTATAGCATCCTCCAGTCTTCACAATGTGGTTTTATTTAGAAAGTCGTAGTTCTGAAAATCGTCAGTCCTTTTACCAGATTGTTTTTTGTTGTTGTTTTTTTTGGTGCGTTCACCGTATTTCTCTGTTCCCCAAGACGCTGTGCGTTGCACAGTGGTTTTTATTATGCGCCTATCGGCCCGGTGCACCCGACTTCAGCATGCATTTTTTATGTAAGGGTCTGCTTCCTCCTGCATTTTCTAAGGGTTTGCTTTCCCTGGGTAACAGCTGGTGCTGTGATGGGGATAGAACCCAGCACCTTCGGCTTATGAGCCGTGTCACTTAACCACTAGCCCATGCCGTCCTCTCCAGATTGTTGTTTGAACTTTTTTTTTCAACAAATCATGGCCAGATTCGTTCTTCTTCTTCTTCGCCGTTCTTTCTCAAACTTCCGCTACCAACCCTTAATAGGGCTTTGCAAGTACCAGGATGTAGTCAGGAGAGCAAATGCGTTGTGTTGTAGTTTACAGTTTGAATGCGATATTTGCACATTTCGGTCCGACAGATTCAACTTCAGCATGCCATTTGCTGGTACCAGATTACCTTTCCCTCTTCAATCCCTTCTCAAGCAAGTCCAGGTAAAAGTGAAAAAGGCAAATGCAATGTTAGGTATGATAAAAAGAAATATTACACATAGTAGCAAAGAAGTGATAGTCAAACTGTATAAAGCATTAGACCTAGATTGTAGTACTATATACAGGTGTGGAGTCCTTATCATAGATGGGATATAAACATGCTGGAAAGAATACAAAAAAAAAAGAGCCACAAAGCTGATAGTGGGATTCCAGAATTACAGTTATGAGGACAGACTCAGAAAAACCGGCCTACAGTGTCTAGAGGAGAGAAGATTTCGTGGTGACTTAATACAGGTTTATAATGTGATCAGAGGAATGGATAAATTAGACTATAACAAGTTGTTTTTTTTTTTAAAATACAGCCACCTACAAGAACAAGAGGGCATAGCTACAAAATAACTAAAGAGAGGTCCAGATTAGATATTAGGAAATATTGTTTAGTTAGAGAGTGGTGAATGCTTGGAATTCATTGCCACAGGAGGTAGTGGAGGCAGGGACAGTTAATGCATTTAAGAATAAATTAGATGCTCATAGCTTTTAGAGCAAAGTGATGTAAGTGAAACTTACTGTACACAGACTCTGCAGGGTCTTCTAAACCAGTATAAAGACGTTAAGTTTAAGTTAAGTTCTCCTAAGTCTGATCTGTTGCAACTTGTTATCCAGGATCATCACGTGGGCTTTGGCAGCCCTGGGTCACTGACCCGACGTCATTCTTGGGTGGATGTCTGCTACAGCTCATACACTGCTCAGTATCTTTCTTGGGTGGATGTCTGCTACAGCTCATACACTGCTCAGTATCTTTTTTGGGTGGATGTCTGCTACAGCTCATACACTGCTCAGTATCTTTCTTGGGTGGATGTCTGCTACAGCTCATACACTGCTCAGTATCTTTCTTGGGTGGATGTCTGCTACAGCTCATACACTGCTCAGTATCTTTTTTGGGTGGATGTCTCCTACAGCTCATACACTGCTCAGTATCTTTCTTGTGTGGATGTCTGGTACAGCTCATACACTGCTCAGTATCTTTCTTGGGTGGATGTCTGCTACAGCTCATACACTGCTCAGTATCTTTCTTGGGTGAATGTCTGCTACAGCTCATACACTGCTCAGTATCTTTCTTGGGTGGATATCTGCTACAGCTCAAACACTGCTCAGTATCTTTCTTGGGTGGATGTCTGCTACAGCTCATACACTGCTCAGTATCTTTCTTGGGTGGATGTCTGCTACAGCTCATACACTGCTCAGTATCTTTCTTTGGTGGATGTCTGCTACAGCTCATACACTGCTCAGTATCTTTCTTGTGTGGATGTCTGCTACAGCTCATACACTGCTCAGTATCTTTCTTGGGTGGATGTCTGCTACAGCTGCTCATGCGCTGCTCAATATCTTTCTTGGGTGGATGTCTGCTACAGCTGCTCATGCGCTGCTCAGTTCTTGATCTCCAAATCCCCACTACAGGCAGTCGCTTCGATGATATCAGGACCTGTGAGCCACACAAATACGATCGACATCCAGGTCTAAATATTTGTGCCGCGTTAAACACGATTTTAGCCTCGGAAATGGTTGCCGTCTGAGTACGCAGCAACAAAAGGAGTTCCAGTCCTAGGAAACCCATACTAATAATTGCCAGACAGATATAGCGCCTCTGTTACCAGAGTTGTGCTCGATGAGAAATCTTGTATCACGTGTTGACATCTGTCCTGAATATTGGTCGTGGTTGTTCCTCAGTCAGGACCTGCCAAAGGTAATTTAGACTACTATTATTCTGAAAGCTCCATTAGCCACTACCAACAACTCCTCCTCGGCTTGTGTTCTGTCAACTGCCTCCTGTCCCCCAGCCATTATTGTACAGCGCCTCGATCAACTAGCGCCCATTCAAACAAATGGAACGTTTGGTCAATCGGGAATATCTTTTTCTTTTTTTTAATTTTGGGAGAAAAGCAATATATAAACGAGGAAGCTTTATAAAGTTTCCGGAGCTATAGGATTACATAGAAATAAATTACAATATAATTATCTACACTACATTTCCTTCGTCAAGGTCAAATTATACATGAATAATAATACAGCGATTATATTGATACAGTAATTATATATAAATAATACACACATTACAATGGTGCAGGAATGATAATCAATAATAATACAAAAATGATACTAAGGAATGGGTGGTCGAGTGGTGTGGATAATAATATCATATTTGCGACTCGGATTCAATACCTCAGTAAGGTCTAGGTTTTTACAATGTTGGTATAATAAAAATCGAACCTGTACACTGTGCCGCGACTACATGGACAAGCGACCTTTATTCCTCAGTCATATAACCATTTCAGAGATTGGAAATCCCATCAATACGTTAAAGGAAATAAACTGTATTATTATAGTATTTTATACAAATAAGTGATGACGCATTCACAATTGTACTCCTCTAACTGCAGGCCACATGAAATCATCTCTTGGTCTCATGTGGCCCCCGAACCAGCGTTTACTCCCCCCCCCCCCCCTCCCCCACCTGCCACAAACAGACCATGCGAAGAATCGAAAGAGAATGCGCTGGAGAGCATAAACCCCGCGTGATGTCCCGTCAAGAAAAGGTCATCTCTGGGGAATTCCAGTAGAAAGATGTCCTGGTTTGTTGCGCTTCATAAATGTTGACTAAATTTATATTGCATCTCGTGAGTGCCTTCGCGTGTTAAAGCTCTTTGAACAATTATAACGACGCATTGCGATGTCGGTGCCATTTTGTTTTTTATTTCATCCGTCTTTTCTAAGGCTTCCCTCACAAATCCGTGCCCAAGTTTAAGAGCTCTTTTCAAGTTCTTCTTCCTATCCGTGATAAATTATTCAGGATTTTATTCATGCATCATGTGCATGGTATTGTTTCTGGAGTTTTGTTGTCTTTAATTTGGTTTTTAATCTATGCTTTCCATCTCCTTTTATTCTTTGATTATTGCTCATTTAGATTGGGATACTGGATTCGCAATTAAAGTCTTTTTCATGGTCTCAATACATGTATCTAAAATTATATTAAAAACATTTAAGGAGAGAATCTATGGCAATATAGGTGCAAAGAGATAACCAGTTTGGATTTCTCAATGTCAGCCGTGCACGGGATGTCATAGGAACATTGTGGTATCTCGCACCAAGAGAAATCAATCAAGGACCCAACACTATTTATTGACTACGAGAAAGCCTTTGATCTAGTCTACTGAAACAAGCTTTTTCAGATCTTGCAACAAATAGGTATAGAGCGACCACTCATTTCGTTAATTCAGAACCTGTAATGGAAATCAAGTGGCGATTATTTCAATCAAAGAAGGACTAACATATATAGTTTCAATAAGACTAGCAGTACGACAAGGATGCTTGCTTTCACCGAGAGTGTAACGCATATTCTGAGATGATGATAAACAAAGTTGTTCGGAGTTGTAATTAGGGGTGTCAAAGTCAATCGTACGACAGTTAATGCCATCAATTTTTCTGATGACCAAACCATAGTGGGGGATCAGTAAGGGCGTTGCAAAAACTGCTTGAAAAAATTACAAATATGCAGGAAAAGTGGATTTTATGTTAGTCGTATTGTGGTATTCCATTATACAAGCAAAGAGTATATACACCCTACAAGCATTTGGGGGGATAGGGGGGGGGTGGTGGTATTCCATTATACAAGCAAAGAGTATTTACACCCTGCAAGTTTGTGGGGGGGGGGGGGGTGGTATTCCATTATACAAGCAAAGAGTATATACACCCTGCAAATCTTGGGGAGCTGAGAAGCAAGGGGGCTGTATTCAGTCTGTTAGTCTTATGGTTAAATGCACTGCCGAAGACGGATGTGTCATACCGAAAGATGCAAAATATCGAAATCAAGCTGTAAACTAGCGGCACAACGTATTCCGTTCTCCGGACTTCAGCCTGTTACTTGCAAAGCCATCGTCAGGACTTGGTAGCAGGAGATTGAGAACAAACGCAGAAGAATAAGATGGTGGTATGCCATCGTACAAGAAAGGGTCTTAACCACTCTTTCAGTCAAACTTTCTAGAATACCATTGAATGATTCACCCTTTCGCCCCACACGCAGCATATAGATTCCACTGCATCGGAACTATTTACAAGAAGCCTGCATCTGAGCATTTGCAGCGGGAGGTTTAAATTACAATGATTTTACATGGTCAAGCTGCTAGCAACATGCACAACCCACTTATAGATGACGTTTATGACATTCTAGTATGGCGGCCACTACGTTTTTTCAACCCGGGAACCACTCGAATAGACAGGCCATGAGATTATTGGGTCAAAGAAATACAAACATTCACATAAAAATGTAATTGCGAGCACGGTCGTGAGAATTATGGGGATTGTGGGAAAGATTTCAATCAGTGACGGACTGAAACCGTTGTGTGTGACTCTTGTCTGGAAGTAAAACTGAGGCGATCTTCTGTATGCCGTGGAACTTTTAAGTTTACGAAAACTGAACCAGGTTTTTGTAACAAAGAAATAATGTCAGTTGAATTAATCCGTTCTACACACCACACCCCCAGATGATTGTTTATTAAATCAGGTCAGGTCAGGTCATCCCGTAACCGGTGAGGTCGTTGGGGCAGACATGAAGACATCCTCACAATACCACGCCACCCTTCTTTGTCAGCGGTCGCTGCCTGTGCTTCTTCTGGTCGGGGATTGGTTGATCTTTTATGTTGTCCTCCCACCTCTTTTTGGGACGGCCTCTTCGTCGTCTGCCTTGTACCTTTCCGTGGAGGAACGTACTTGCAAGACCATTTGATCTCGATATGTGACCGTACCAAGCAAGTTTCCTTCTTTTGACAGTTGCCATGAGGTTTTGAAAAGGCCCTATTGCTGTTGTAATTCTATCTCGAATTTTCTCATTTGTAACTCGATCTTTGTACGTGACGTTTAAAAGTTGTCGGAAACATCTTATCTCCAAGGCCTGCATCCTTCGCTGAAGGATTATTAAATAATATTTAATTATTACAAATCTTATAGTCTATGATAATTGTCTATGATAATTGTCTATGATAATTGTCTATGATAATTGTCTATCATAATTGCCTATATCATAATTGTCTATATCATAATTGTCTATATCATAATTGTCTATCATAATTGTCAATCATAATTGTCTATGATAACAAACCATGGAGACTGTGCAAGGGCGATAAGGAGACGAGTGTCCAAGCGCTGCAGAAACTGAAAGGTATGCCAAATGTGTGGCACAATACTAACAAAGAATTACAATTGAAGATCCTCAGAATGTGAGACCATAGACTTCAGCCTAGTCAGCCAAGTGGGACATCCGGCATTGATTACAAGGTCGGTATATTTGATTTGGTGAGCGATTACTATCCCATCGAGGGTCAGTTAAGAAAGTGTTGGAATAATTACTGATCCTTAGGGACGCAGCTTGGCATGAGAAATGGTGCCAAAAATAATCATATTCAGCGCTTCCATGGTTGGGTTGATATGTAATCTCGTTAATGGTTGATCAGAGAGAAATGGTTTTTGTCTTCTATCTATTTTATCTATCTATCTATCTATCTATCTATCTATCTATCTATCTATCTATCTATCTATCTATCTATCTATCTATCTGTCCGTCTGTCTGTATGACCGCCTGTCTAACTATCTATCTGTCAAGCTGTCTGTATGTCTATCTGTATCTATCTGCCTGTCTGACTGTCTGTCTGTATCTATCTGTCTGTCTGACTATCTGTATGTATCTATATGTCTGCCTGACTGTCTGTATGTGTATCTGTATCTATCTGTCTGTCTGTCTGTATCTGTCGATTTGTCTGTCTATCTACTTGCCTACCAACCTACCTACCAACCTACCTACCTAACATATGTCCACCTGTTTGTCAATCTATCTGTCTCTCTGTGTATGTCTATCTCTCTTTATATGTCCATAAATCTTTACATATGCCTGTCTATATATATCTGTTTTGCTGTATGTTTATTTATCTGACTGGCTGGTTCCTACCTGCCTGCCTGGTCTTCCTATCGGTCCGTCAGTCTGTCTATCTTTATGTCTGTCAATCGGCTGTCCTGTCAGCCTACATACTCGCCCATCCACCTTCATATCCCTTGTCTTGTGTTTTTAACCCGTACAATTCGAAACAATGATTGACAGACCGCTTACATCCCTTGTCACTACCTAAAACAGAACACGGGTCTAGCTACCTGGCTTTGACACGTATCAGTCTACTCATCTGTAAATGATACATGGCTCGCTATTAGGAAAGTCAAGGGAACTTGTTACTTCACTCCAATATAAAGTCGGCTGAGAGGTCTCAAGGTAAGACTTCGGCCTCGGGTGCTGGAGGCCGCGATTTTTTCTCGTACTTTCTGCTTTTTCCCCGGATCTCTGGGTAGTAGAGATCGGACGCTCGTGTGCAGTGTCGTTCACTTTAAAAATCCATCGGTAATTGGAAATCGTAAAGAGTAGCCTTAACGGTCACTGTCCTGTCAAAATTTAAAAAAACATGTTACCCAAAATCTTATTGGATTCTCTCCTGTGGTGCGGAGTTCCTGCATTGTGCTGAGATTTTTCAACAATATGGAGAAGAACAAAGCACTTATGGGTTAAACCGTGTGCAATGACGTTGATTCTTCGACTAAACTAAACTAATATAAGTGCCAAACATGGCCTCTGTCAAGGGCGCGCGAGAGCAGAATTTCAACTTGTGAAATTAAGTGTTTGAGGAAAGTCATCGGTGTTACCAGAAGAGACAGAATGCGGAACGACGACATTCGAAATATGGTCGGCACTACGTCTTTTGCCGAATACATTTCCTGGCAGAAAATAAGTTGTTTTGGTCATCTCATGAGAATGCACCCTCATCATCTTCCACTGATGGCTTACAATGCTGGTAGATCTGGCTACAGAGCAAGGGGGCGGCCGCGAGGTAGGTGAATAGATGACATTAGAGTGATTATCCAACGACAAGGGCTCACATTGACTGACGCAACGCACTTGGTGCAGGATAGACGACTTAATCTCCCCACGCCGCTAAACGACACAAGTGGAAAGAAAACTAACTAACTAACTAATATAACGACGAAAACTAGTACTTCTTACATTTCTCATCGACATCATTTATTTGTTGTCCTTTTTGAAAGCTTTTATTAAACTTGACATGCCCGTTGTCCGGATGCGTGTCATCCATTCTCCTAGTCTTAGTCGACCTCTACTTTTACAGAGGCGGATGCCGCTCTGCAAGTCCCAGCTCTTGCGTAAGCTGGATGTAGAGCAAAGTAGACCTGCAGCCTGTTAGGCACCATCTATGCTGCTCTAAACAAACCACATAACCATGACCGGTGTTATGCCATGTTAGACAGTTAGTCGCCTCTTACTACGTGCTCTCTTGTAGGGCAGTGGTGCTATTCTTTACCTTGTCATACACAAAGACCCCGGTGGACCAATTTGAGCATTATTATTGTTGTTGTTATTATTGTTATTATTATTGTTATTATTATTGTTATTATTATTATTTTTATTATTATTGTTTTCATTATTGTTTTTATTATTGTTGTTTTTCTTAGTGTTATTATTATTGCCATTATTATTTTATATGTTATTATTATTGTTATTATTAGTGTTTTTATTATTATTATTGATGTTATTATTATTGCTGTTATTATTATTGTTACTACTATTAGTGTTGTTATTATTATTTTTGTTTTTATTATTGTTATTAATATTGTTGTTATTATTGTTATTATTATCACCGAGAGGCGAGGACGTCATTGGGAGGAGACGTTAAGATGACAGACAGATACGTGACCCGTGGACAAAACCAGAATGAATACGTGGCGAGACGGGCGAATGCTGAAACTGTAAATATGGGACGCAAGCGTGCAAGGTTTGGTACTCCCACATGCACGTGAGACGCCCGGCCGCGCAGTTGAAGCACCAGGCTGCCGGTGCGCAGGGAACTAAGATGGGATTTGTCAGCATTTGTGGCCCATCTGGGACTCGAATGAGCAACTCTTGTGTAGGCCTGCGATAGCGGAGCACTTCTAGAAGATTGTGTTTATTCTTCAAGCGAAATTGAAAATGTGATATGCATGTTGATTCCGAGAAATGCATATTTGGATTCTAAGTTTGTGGTTCGTGCAGTCTGTGCGTGAAATATCATTTATATTTTAGGAAAGTAGTTCGCACTTGAGTGTTTGCCAGGGAGGGAAGGAACATGTCGACTGTTATGTTCAGAGTATGTAGATAGTTGAGAAATAATGTTGCGCATGGGGTTAGCAACATCATCATGCAAACTGATTGTTTATATTCTGTTTCTTCTTCTGCGTCTACCCGTGCTTCTTCTTATACTTATTATTACTATTATTATTATTATTTTTATTATTCTCATCATCCTCTTCCTTCTTCTTTATCTTTCTTTAAATTCTTTTTATTCCTATTCTGCGTCTTCTTCTTCTTCTTCTTCATCTTTCTTTTCTTCTTCTTCTTTTTTTCTTTTTCTTCTTATTATCATTATTATTAATTTTCTTCTCACCCCCCTCCCCCATCCTTCTTCTTCTTCATTTTCATCGTCTTTTTTTTCTTTTTTTACTCTTCTTCTTCTTTACCATTTTTCTTATTCTTCTTTTCTTCTTCTTTAACTCTATTTTTTCATCATCGCTTTTCTTGTTCTTCTTATTCTTCTTCTATTTATACTATTTATCTTCCTCTGCTTCAGCCCTAAAAAAAAAAACGTTATGATGTCGTGTCGAAATTTACAGGGAGGTGACGATATCTGCGATTTCAGCAAAGGCGTTGTTGTTGCCTTCTCTTTTCGATCCCTTTTCTCTTAGCCAGCCAGTCTATACTAGTGCAGCCTGTTCCCAGGGCCAGCACTTGGAGGCGAACAATTGTCTTGGTCAACTCTGGTTCGCTGACCCTGACGCAAGCAGCTCATTCACTGTTCTGCATCTTTGATCCCGGAATGCTTATGACGACATAGTCAGCCAGTTCGATCAAACCAGGGGCACATTCACATTTACCCAGCTGTAAATTGGTTCCTGATTTTCTATATGTAATGCTAGAAAGCGATTGGACATCTTCTTCTGCTTCTTCTTCTTCTTCTTCTTCTTCTTCTTCTTCTTCTTCTTCTTCTTCTTCTTCTTCTTCTTCTTCTTCTTCTTCTTCTTCCGCTTCTATTATTAGTTAGTCATGTTATTCCATCAAAATCGGCGACCTGTAGCATTAAAGTCTCTAACATATGATCCTCCACTGTTGCTTGCCCCATGTAAGACCTGAGTAGTGATTATAGTTCATTGAGGTGTCTCCACATTTATCACAGAATCAGTAACAATGGAGCTGAAACATGATATGCTGTGGTACGGACCGTACACGACCTTTATTCTATAGACATTGTCCCCATATGGCCCATCGGCCGTGGAACTTGTGTTCGTGCGACGATTGAGACATTAAACGGCTTTATTGTCTTCCCCTCCCCACCCCCCGCATTTATATAGTTGTTGGCTTCTGTTTGTACTCCCCTCTCCCTTGGCCCTTACATTGAATTCTCTCTCTCTCTCTCTCTCTCTCTCTCTCTTTCTCTCTCTCTCTAACTCACTGACTTGACTTCGTTCGTTCTCAAACTCCCGCTACCAAGTCCTGAGAGAACGGCTTAAGTAGCAGAATATAGTCCGGATAACGGAATGCGTTGTGTCATAGTTTACATCTTTACTGCAACACTTGCACCTTTCGGTCCGACACATCCGACTTCAGTAGGCATTTTGATAGTACCGGGCTAGCCTTCCCTCTTCGATCCCTTCTCCTTAGCCAGACTGCTCTGTTGCAGCCTGTTATCCAGGATCACCGCGTGGAGGTGAAGAAGGGTTTTGGCAGCTCTTGTTCGCATGCCCTGACGCTAGCAGTCAGCTATGGGTCGCTACAGCTCATGTGCTTCTCAACGTCTTGATCCCAATCTCTCACTAATTGTTTGTCTTTTTGGGGGGAAGATCGACGGTGGCGTTCAACCATAGGCAAGTGACAGTTCTGTTATGTGTGTGCGACATGGGCATTAGAACTGAAAATTACGTGTCTAACCTAGACTCCTCCTTACAAATATTTCAGAAGAGCTGAACTCCAAAATGTTGATTGGGTATATAGTGCATATTTTAAAGTTTCCACTTAGCTATAAAGTGTATGTATCCAACTTCGCACTTAGCTATACAGTGTATGTATCCAACTTCACACTTAGCTATAAAATGTATGTATCCAACTTCACACTTAGCTATAAAATGTATGTATCCAACTTCACACTTAGCTATAAAGTGTATGTTTCCAACTTCACATTTAGCTATAAAGCGTTTGTATCCAAGTTCACACTTAGCTATAAAGCGTTTGTATCTAAGTTCACACTTAGCTATAAAGTGTATGTATCCAAGTTCACACTTAGCTATAAAGTGTATGTGTCCAAATTTACGCATATCTATAAAGTGTACTTGTTTAAGGTGCAAGGCTACCACAAACAGATACCAGTATGACGTACGAAGAGTCAAAACGGCTTATCAAAGCCAGATACATGACCAAATGGGAAACCGAACATACTGGTTACACCAAAAACGATGCCTATTACCAGTTGAACCGAAGAGAGCAGGTCGTTGTCTTCAGACTTCGCACTGGCCACAACAGACTGAGGTACCACCTATTCAACAAATTGAAGATAGGGTGTACCGACGAATGCCCGTGCGGTACTGGTAAAATGACCACTGAACATCTGCTGCAGAACTGCCCGACATACGAGGATCAGAGAGAGCAGATGTGGCCATTGCCAGTGGAACTGCAAGACAAGCTCTATGGTAGTGGCGAGAGTCTCAGGATGACCGCCGCTTTTTTCGAGAAAATAATGGTTACTGTCTGACTGTGTACGCAGAAGAAGAAGAAGAAGTTCACACTTAGCTATAAAGTGTATGTATCTAAGTTTACGCTTATCTATAAAGTGTATGTGTCCAAGTTTACGATCAGCCATAAAGTGTATGTGTCCAAGTTTGCGATCAGCTATAAAGTGTATGTGTCCAAGTTTGCGATCAGCTATAAAGTGTATGTGTCCAAGTTTGCGATCAGCAATAAAGTGTATGTGTTCTAGTTTACGATCAGCTATAAAGTGTATGTGTCCAAGTTTACGATCAGCTATAAGTGTATGTGTCCAAGTTTACGATCAGCTATAAGTGTATGTGTCCAAGTTTACGATCAGCTATAAAGTGTATGTGTTCTAGTTTACGATCAGCTATAAGTGTATGTGTCCAAGTTTACGATCAGCTATAACGTGTATGTGTCCAAGTTTACGATCAGCTATAAGTGTATGTGTCCAAGTTTACGATCAGCTATAAAGTGTATGTGCCCAAGTTGACTTGGCTAACTAGATCAAAGCTGAAAAAGCTGTGTATGCTGATGACTTGGCTTTATGGCTGAGCCAAGAAGACATTGATAGTGGGACACGAAGGCTAAATGGACACCTGAGGCGACTACATGACTACTACCAGGAAACTAAAAATCAACTGTTATAAGACAGTGTATACCATCGTCACCAAGAGCCACAGAGTTGCCAAACAAAATATAATTTTGAGATTAGAGGAAAACCAGTTGATAAGAGAAGAACACCCCACATATCTTGGAGTCCTGCTTGACCGACAACTCAACCTCAAGCATCACATCCAGAATGTAAAGAATACAGCTGTGAGACGTCTACATCTTAAAGAGGCTTGCTAGTACATCATGGGGATCAGACAAGGATACTTTGAGAGGCTTGTTAGTACACCATGGGGATCAGACAAGGATACTTTGAGAGGCCTGCTAGTACATCATGGGGATCAGACAAGGATACTTTGAGAGGCCTGCTAGTGCATCATGGGGATCAGACAAGGATACTTTGAGAGGCCTGCTAGTACATCATGAGGATCAGACAAGGATACTTTGAGAGGCCTGCTAGTACATCATGGGGATCAGACAAGGATACTTTGAGAGGCCTGCTAGTACATCATGGGGATCAGACAAGGATACTTTGAGAGGCCTGCTAGTACATCATGGGGATCAGACAAGGATACTTTGAGAGGCCTGCTAGTACACCATGGGGATCAGACAAGGATACTTTGAGAGGCCTGCTAGTACACCATGGGGATCAGACAAGGATACTTTGAGAGGCCTGCTAGTACATCATGGGGATCAGACAAGGATACTTTGAGAGGCCTGCTAGTACACCATGGGGATCAGACAAGGATACTTTGAGAGGCCTGCTAGTACATCATGGGGATCAGACAAGGATACTTTGAGAGGCTTGTTAGTACACCATGGGGATCAGACAAGGATACTTTGAGAGGCTTGTTAGTACATCATGGGGATCAGACAAGGATACTTTGAGAGGCTTGTTAGTACATCATGGGGATCAGACAAGGATACTTTGAGAGGCTTGTTAGTACACCATGGGGATCAGACAAGGATACTTTGAGAGGCTTGTTAGTACATCATGGGGATCAGACAAGGATACTTTGAGAGGCTTGTTAGTACACCATGGGGATCAGACAAGGATACTTTGAGGGGCCTGCTAGTACATCATGGGGATCAGACAAGGATACTTTGAGAGGCCTGCTAGTACACCATGGGGATCAGACAAGGATACTTTGAGAGGCCTGCTAGTACATCATGGGGATCAGACAAGGATACTTTGAGAGGCCTGCTAGTACACCATGGGGATCAGACAAGGATACTTTGAGAGGCCTGCTAGTACATCATGGGGATCAGACAAGGATACTTTGAGAGGCCTGCTAGTACACCATGGGGATCAGACAAGGATACTTTGAGAGGCCTGCTAGTACACCATGGGGATCAGACAAGGATACTTTGAGAGGCCTGCTAGTACATCATGGGGATCAGACAAGGATACTTTGAGAGGCCTGCTAGTACATCATGGGGATCAGACAAGGATACTTTGAGAGGCCTGCTAGTACATCATGGGGATCAGACAAGGATACTTTGAGAGGCCTGCTAGTACATCATGGGGATCAGACAAGGATACTTTGAGAGGCTTGTTAGTACATCATGGGGATCAGACAAGGATACTTTGAGAGGCCTGCTAGTACATCATGGGGATCAGACAAGGATACTTTGAGAGGCCTGCTAGTACATCATGGGGATCAGACAAGGATACTTTGAGAGGCCTGCTAGTACATCATGGGGATCAGACAAGGATACTTTGAGAGGCCTGCTAGTACATCATGGGGATCAGACAAGGATACTTTGAGAGGCCTGCTAGTACATCATGGGGATCAGACAAGGATACTTTGAGAGGCCTGCTAGTACACCATGGGGATCAGACAAGGATACTTTGAGAGGCCTGCTAGTACACCATGGGGATCAGACAAGGATACTTTGAGAGGCCTGCTAGTACACCATGGGGATCAGACAAGGATACTTTGAGAGGCCTGCTAGTACATCATGGGGATCAGACAAGGATACTTTGAGAGGCCTGCTAGTACATCATGGGGATCAGACAAGGATACTTTGAGAGGCTTGTTAGTACACCATGGGGATCAGACAAGGATACTTTGAGAGGCTAATACATTGGCTTTGTGCTCTCAGCAGTAAAATGTATGCTCCTTACAACTTGTTCAAAATCTAACCTGTAATCCCTGGACGGGGTGCACATTAGCGTTCTACGCTAAATTATGGGAGCAATGAGGAAAACATCAAAGGCAGATTACGAAATCCACGCACAAGTGGAACCCCTTGAGATGCGGAGGGATCAAGCAGTTATGAAAGTTTATGAGCGAAGTAGCAGAATGAAATGGGATCATCCAAACAGACTCCTTGTGGAAAACTGGCAGCCAAAATGCAGAATTAAACAAAAGTCTGTACTTCACCATGTTAGTGAAATCAAAGACAGATACCATCTAGCAGAAAGAAGACAAGAGTTACAGAAAGTAGTAAAAGACATACCTCCACAAGCTTTCCTTAAAACAATGGAAATACGGGCAAAATTAATAGATGAAATGAGGGGAAGGCATGGGCTAGTGGTTAAGTGACACGGCTCACAATCCGAAGGTGCTGGGTTCGTTCCCCATAACAGCACCGGCCGTTACCCTGGGGAAGCAAACTCTTAGAATATGCAGGAGGAAGCAGACCCTTACATAAAATGCATGGCGAAGTTGGATGCACTGGGCCGACATGCGCAAAATAAGCTATAAAGTTTTTTTTTCAACTTTACACGAAGTTATGAAGTATTTTTCAATGTTTACAGTTAGTAATAAAATATTGTTCCAAGCTTACACTTAGTTATAAAGTATATGTTTCCAGGCTTGCGCTTAGCTGAAAAATATGTTTCCATGTTTATATATATATATCTAAATACACAGGGCTTTACAAAAGCATTTGTCTGCTTTACTGTGACGAGGTAAACATTTTGCTTGACGAGTTGAAAAACATCCGTTGTTAATCGTTAATTACGTTTTTAATCATATCTTATCTATGGGGAATTACAGTTGGGGAAAAGGTCTCGGGGCCGGCCACTACTTCGGTACAAGGATGTATACAAGCTGGACATGAACGACGCAGGCATCGATTTGGAATCATGGGAACAGAACACATGGATCGTGTTACATGGAGGGGCATGATTAAGCAGGGAATACAGACAAAGGAGATACTGATTGCTGACAGGCTAAAGACGGTCCAGACTTTTCTTGCACACACTGTTGAAGATGCTTCTTTGCCAGGATTGGTCTGACGAGTCAGATTCGTTACCGTCATGGACTGTAGTTGCATTCCTTTTCAAATCACAATTACTATCGTCTGACAAGACGGAAAGAGCCAAATCACAATTACTATCGTCTGACAAGACGGAAAGAGCCAAATCACAATTACTATCGTCTGACAAGACGGAAAGAGCCAAATCACAATTACTATCGTCTGACAAGACGGAAAGAGCCAAAGCACAATTACTATCGTCTGACAAGACGGAAAGAGCCAAATCACAATTACTATCGTCTGACAAGACGGAAAGAGCCAAATCACAATTACTATGGTCTGACAAGACGGAAAGAGCCAAATCACAATTTCTATCGTCTGACAAGACGGAAAGAGCCAAATCACAATTACTATCGTCTGACAAGACGGAAAGAGCCAAATCACAATTACTATCGTCTGACAAGACGGAAAGAGCCAAAGCACAATTACTATCGTCTGACAAGACGGAAAGAGCCAAATCACAATTATTATCGTCTGACAAGACGGAAAGAGCCAAATCACAATTACTATCGTCTGACAAGACGGAAAGAGCCAAATCACAATTACTATCGTCTGACAAGACGGAAAGAGCCAAATCACAATTACTATCGTCTGACAAGACGGAAAGAGCCAAAGCACAATTACTATCGTCTGACAAGACGGAAAGAGCCAAATCACAATTACTATCGTCTGACAAGACGGAAAGAGCCAAAGCACAATTACTATCGTCTGACAAGACGGAAAGAGCCAAATCACAATTACTATCGTCTGACAAGACGGAAAGAGCCAAAGCACAATTACTATCGTCTGACAAGACGGAAAGAGCTAATGATGATGCCGTTTGTAATCATCACTACACAATGAATCTCGCACGATTATTAATGATATTACAGTTAGTTCGAAGAGATTGTACATAAGCTAGTTTATGATGGTGAATCTAAATGCATCTACATTGACACAATTTAAACTAGAGCCATCGATAAATAGTACTACGGTGCTAAAACTACCAAGAATATGTGTCGCATGCGGCGCCTCTAACAGCAGTGCATTTTATAATCAGAAGAAATAGACTAATAATGTGGCAAGTAGTACAATACATTTTGGTTTGGTACGCATTGTTATGTAGAAATAAAGGGGAGTTAGTGCCTAGTTTACATTTGTCAACATAAATTGCATGACTGTGTCCGACCATGCTGACTGGTAAGCCACCCAAAAATTGGTCATAAATATATATGTGTGTAAAGTTCTAGTAGTTCAAACAATGCGACGAAGGGTTTCTGGAATCTATAATTAAATGACAAATACCGGTTTTCACGTTTTGCAGTTTGTGGTCGTAGTAAAAAAAAACACAAAAACACTGTCACACGACATTTTTCCCATTGCTGGGGTAGTCGAGGGGTTTTGAAGGCTGAGGACTACAGACCGCTTCGCCACTGCTGTCGCCACATCGTGTGCTGGCTATGTTTGTTTATTTCACCCCCAACAGAAAAACAACATATGCCAAACCGGGGATTCGAAGCACTGCCCTCCTTGTCGGCAGACAGGCCTCGAAACCATTCGGCCACGCGCTCCTCGTAGTAATCTATTAAATATTGGTATCATGTTTCGATTGAATCAAAATGTGTATTATAGTCAGTAAACGCACTGATTATTCACTGGAGTAAACAGAATAAGCCCACTGTTTCATGTTGTGCATTTCGTGAAAGGCAACTAAAGAAGGTTGTGCATGGCAGCATCCTCATTGCCATGTATAAACCATTGCTATAAACGTACACTGCAAATGACAGGAATCAGGTTTTCCTAAAAGCTGGTTAAGGAAACAATATGCGGTGTTGGACCTATGCTGGACCTATGCTGGACCTATGCTGGACCTATGTTGGACCTATGTTGGACCTATGTTGGACCTATGTTGGACCTATGTTGGACCTATGCTGGACCTATGTTGGACCTATGTTGGACCTATGCTGGACCTATGTTGGACCTATGCTGGACCTATGTTGGACCTATGTTGGACCTATGTTGGACCTATGCTGGACCTATGTTGGACCTATGTTGGACCTATGCTGGACCTATGTTGGACCTATGCTGGACCTATGCTGGACCTATGTTGGACCTATGTTGGACCTATGCTGGACCTATGCTGGACCTATGTTGGACCTATGTTGGACCTATGCTGGACCGATGTTGGACCTACACATGATTGGAATCATAATATATACGTATAACACTTGACCTCATTTTCAGCGTATTTGTTGTCTGGGTGTCAGTATATTTTTCATGTTGGAAAAAGCGGAAGACGACGAAGAGGAAAAAGAAGAAGAGGAAGAAGGAAAAAGGGTAAGAAGAAGAAGCAGAGGGAAAGGTAGAAAAAGAGAAAAAAGAGGAAAAGGAACGAGGAGAAGAAGAAGGAAGAAGAAAAAGAGGAAGGAAAGGAAGAAAAATGAAAAGGATCGAGAAGAAGAAGAAAAACAAGAAGGAAAGGAAGAAAAATAAGGAAAAGAGGAAGAGAAACGAGGAGGAGAAAAAGAAGAAGAAGAAGAGGAGGGAAAGGAAGAACAGTGAGGAAAAGAGGAACAATGAGAAGAAGAAGAAGAAGAAGAAGAAGAGGGAAAGGAAGAACAAAAAGGAAAAGAGGAAGAGGAACAAGGAGAAGAAGAAGAAAAAGAAGAGGGAAAAAAAGAAAAAGAGGAACGAGGAGGAGAAGAAGAAGAAAAAGAAAAAGAAGAGGGAAAGGAAGAACAATAAGGAAAAGAGGGAGAGGAACGAGAAGAAGAAAAAAATAAGGAGAAGAAGAAGAAGCAGAGGGAAAGGAAGAAAAAGAAGAAGAGAAACGAGGAGAAGAAGAAGAAGCAGAGGGAAAGGAAGAAAAAGAGGAACGAGGAGAAGAATTAAAAAAGGAAAGGGAGAAAAAAAGGAAAAAGAACTAGAAGAACAAGCACAGGAAAAGGAAGAAAAAGAGTAAGAGGGACGAGGAGAAGAAGAAGGAAAGGAGGAAAAAGAGGAAGAGAAACGAGAAGAAGAAGATGAAGAAGAAAAAGAAGAAAGGGAAAGGACGAAAATAAATGAAAAAGAGGAAGAGGAACGAGAAGAAGTATAAAATGACAGCCAGCGATCGCTTCTTCTCACATTAATTGTCCATGGTTGGTTTCCACATGACAGAATCACTTATATCTAACCCTGGAGAACTCTTTGACGAAAACTCCATCCTCAGACAGTTTTAATTATCTGGAACCTTGTTCGTGTCTGGAGTTTAACCCTCCTTATTCACAAGCTACACTTCCATGCAGGTGATTTTACTATAGTTGGCTTTGTAAAACCAACACGTTTATGGCATTTCTCAATCTACTTTGTTGGCTGCTGTATTGAGCTCATTAGCTTCCAGTGCAGGCTAATTCCGTTGAACTGTCAGTTTCAGATCAATCATTTCTCGTATAATTCTTAACAACCTCATTTTGTTGTTAATATCTACAATTGGTTTTTGAGATTATCAGTAATTTGTTTTTGAGATTATTATCAGTAATTTGTTTTTGAGATTATTATCAGCAATTTGTTTTTGAGATTATTATCAGTAATTTATATTTGAGATTATTATCAGTAAATCGTTGCTGAGATTATTATCAGTAATTTGTTTTTGAGATTATTATCAGTAATTTGTTTTTGAGATTATTATCAGCAATTTGTTTTTGAGATTATTATCAGTAATTTGTATTAGAGATTATTATTAGCAATTCGTTGCTGAGATTATTATCAGTAAATCGTTGCTGAGATTATTATCAGTAATTTTGTTTTTGAGATTATTATCAGTAATTTGTTTTTGAGATTATTATCAGTAATTTGTTTTTGAGATTATTATCAGTAATTTGTTTTTGAGATTATTATCAGTAAATCGTTGCTGAGATTATTATCAGTAATTTGTTTTTGAGATTATTATCAGCAATTCGTTGCTGAGATTATTATCAGTAATTTGTTTTTGAGATTATTATCAGTAATTTGTTTTTGAGATTATGATCAGTAATTTGTTTTTGAGATTATTATCAGTAATTTGTTTTTGAGATTATTATCAGCAATTTGTTTTTGAGATTATTATCAGTAATTTGTTTTTGAGATTATTATGAGCAATTCGCTGTTAAGACTAGTATCACCTATTTGATGTTAAAAGTAGCATTAGCATTTCGATGTTAAGATTCATCATTACCATCATTTGGCTGATCAGCCCCGAGACTGGTTTTAAGGTTGCATGGGGATGTCCGTCCAGTCGACCCTATCATCTGCTTCTCAGCAAATGTTCGTACGTCAATGTCTCTACATGCATAAGATGTGAGTCTTGTGCTTGCTCATCCCCCCCCCCTTCCTTCCCTGGATCTTTCCTCTATTATCTTATGTAGGAGACGTTCATGCCACATGTTGTGTACAAGCCAACTCAATCTTTAAGTTTCTATCATTTTCAACATTTCATTTTGTTATTGGATCTTCGTTCTGTCTCATTCTTTCCATTATACTAAAGCACATCTCAAACGCTTTCAAGCATTTTCCATCCTTCTTTGCTAGAGTCGAGTCCATGTTTCATCCCCACACAGTGCGATTGGCTATACATGAGTAGCGATTTTTTTTTCTCAGCTCTACGCTGGTATTTTGTGAGGTTAACAAATTATGTTTTTCTTTGAAGTTTTTTGTTTTTGCCAATGCAATCCTTGCCCTAATTTGCTGTTAAGGCTGTTATATCCATCGCCTTTCAGTGTGTTTTTTTCCATTGCTGAGGTTCACCGGGTAGCTCTTGTAGAGTAGAGGAATAAAGGCCTCTTGATCCTTCAGTCGTCAACGTATTTTACAGAATATGAGATTATTTCACCTTCGACATGCAACAAAAAACCCACGATTTTCCGGGGATTTGAACTCATGTTCTCCTGGTCATTGGGTTGGCACCCAGTTATCTGCTAGGCTTATTACATTATCCATTTCTGTTCCTGCTATTCCTTCCTCACAATCGTTTTCTTTATTACCGACTTCCACTCCCCAATGTGTGCTCAGCCCCTTTCATTGGTTAAAGTGCCGACGACAGAGAACGGATTCCATAGCGTCTGTGGCGTTTCCGAAATGCTCCCCTTACTACGTCATATACCAATTTTTTTTCAGTTGCGTCGACTGGAAGAAACGATCATATCATGAAAATACCCCGACATGTCCGGTCTGTCAAACCGAGCACGACGGGATTCGAACTCCGGTACCTTGACTTTGTAAACCAAGCTCGTAACCCCTTGGCCACGTAATCTCTATATTCCTGATATGTCTGATCGTTATCATCTTCTAGACGAGTGTTTCCCCAAACGCCAGTCCTCGGATTGGTACCGCAGAAATTTGCTGCCGGTCCCCGAAGAAGTGTTTTCTGCTTAAGCCAGAAAGTGCGTAGACCATCTGACTGGCTGATTTTTAAACTCATATGCCGTCAGCCACACACGTATCCGGACTCTTCGAACACAGGAGTTCATCAATTTTTTATGTATTTGTTTATCAAAGTATGTGAGGATTTATGTGGGGAAATGTCTAGAAATATCGCAATACGTTAGGGCTTTCGAAAATGAATAATAATGTTCGCCTAGACATCTAGAGCCTGTTGCCTCCATCGACCACTATCATGTTCAACTGCTGAGGCCTGTAGCCAAACCTCGTTCACTGCCGAAGGAGAGGCTGCTATCTGTCTGAGCCACGTAGAACGGTTACGGTGGCTCATCTCACGCCTCCAGCCGGCCTGTGGGAGACCGGTGTTTAACATCGCTGACTTGGAGATTATCTGGTGAGCCGGAACTTCCTGGTCCAGTCGAACCACGTGACCAAACGTCATCGAAAATTGATAGACAAAATTTAGAGGTTAATTTATATGCTAAAATTGTATTGTGGTATCTTGAAAGGCAATGTTTTTTGTGTGTTATTGTGTCGAAGACTTTAAACGTCACGTACAAAGATCGAGTTACAAATGAGGAAATACGAGATAGAATTACAACAGCAATAAGGCCTTTTGTAGACCTCTTGGCAACTGTCAAAAGAAGGAAACTCGCTTGGTACGGTCACATATCGAGATCAAATGGTCTTGCAAATACGATCCTCCACGGAAAGGCGCAAAGCAGACGACGAAGAGGTCGTCCCAAAAAGAGGTGGGAGGACAACATAAAAGAATGGACCAATCTCCGACCGTTGACAGAGAAGGGTGGCGTGGTGTTGTGAGGATGTCTCTATATATTCCCCAACGACCTCACCGGTTACGGGATAACCTGACCTGATTGTGTTGTAAAATCTGAATCCATACAAGATAGAGACAAAAGAAAGTCTTACCGTAAAAACTGTTAACGTTCATTAAACTATTTATATTTTCACTTGGCCACGAAAATTGTTTTCCATTTTTACGGGCCTGCACGTGTAAAAAGGTTAGACAATACTGGTCTAGATAACAACGCTCCTGTGATAAAACACATCTTTGTCTAATTCTATGAGGAACCGAATAAGCAGGGATTGAAACATTTTGGGGTGGCTCGCCAAGCAGTCAAACATTTCACCAGTCAAAGTGGTCGGACTACAGTCATGCAATTTATGTTAACAAATTTAAACTAGGCACTATTTCACTTTTATTTCTACATAACAATGCGTACCAAACCAAAATATATTGTATTATTTACATATTAGCCTATTTCATCTTAAGAAAAAATGCACTACTGTCAGAGGCGGTGTTTGTGTCCTTGAACATGCTTGATAGCTTTGGCACCTAAGTACCATTTATCGAAGGCTCTAGTAGGTTTAAATTGTAGTAGCGGATGTTCATTTGGATTGCCTATCATAAACTAGCTTATGTACAATCTAGTCGAGCCGTAATATCATTAACAATCGTGCGAGTGTTGTTATGAAGTAACGATTAAAAATGTAATTAAAGATTAACATTTTTTTTCATTTTTTGTCTCACTATATACACCCACAGTGCCGCCGCCGCCTCGCCTTATTTTAATTATATTGGAAATAATGGTGTTATTATGTATTGTTTTTACCAACGTCACTATTGCGGCTATTGCGAGCCTGCTCTTGGCAGCCCAATGCCATTCTTATTTAGATACAGGTCTTGTGTCACTCCTCCGTACAGTGTGTTGGCAATTGTCGGCAGTGCTTGTAAGAATCTTTTTCTTATATCCACAAGCGTCTTGCACTCAATGAGTAGATGTCGAACTGTTTCATCAGGATGAGAGCAATGTCTGCACTAGGGCAGGTACTGGGAATTGATGGGGTTCTAGTGGCTATTGACTCTGGTTCTAGTGGCTATTGACTCTGGTTCTAGTGGCCATTGACTCTGGTCTGGCCTGTTCGGAACTGAAAGATGATACTTTGATCGAATCTGTGTAGCGCACTGTAAGGGGGATGTGTTCAACATCACGCCGATCGCCTTCTCTTTCCCGGATTAATCTTGTACACTTTTTCTCCTTCTTCTTCTTCGTCTTCTTCGATCGACTGATGCTATACTTCTAGCCCGGCGAGGTTCACGATCAACTGATGCTATAATTCTAGCCCGGTGAGGTTCACGATCAACTGATACTATACTTCTAGCCCGGCGAGGTTCACGATCAACTGATGCTATACTTCTAGCCTGGCGAAGTTCACGATCAACTGATGCTATACTTCTAGCCCGGCGAGGTTCACGATCAACTGATGCTATACTTCTAGCCCGGTGAGGTTCACGATCAACTGATGCTATACTTCTAGCCCGGCGAGGTTCACTAAGGAGACTGTGTTTCAGGTCTTGCTGGTCACTCGCAGCTTTTCGAGACATGGTCGCTCCCACGGACCAGACGGTCTCTCTTTGGTCTTCGTAGGTGGGGCAGTCCTGGAGTATATTTACCGGTGTATGCTTGGGTGATCAGCAATCGCATGTGGTGGTGTCTCTTAAGACCCACTCTGTGGAGGTGAGTCTGCAATGTCCCCTTCTGAGTCTGAAGATCTTTGTCAGCCCATCTCTGCCAAGTTGGTCTAATGCTGTCATTTTCTGGCTTGTATTCTTTTTGCTGGTCTCTCCATTCCGGCCGCATAGATCGTTTGATGAGTGCCTTTGCTTCTTTGTAACTGTAGATGACGAGTCTGTGAGTCACCACTTCCGGCTTTTGCGAGGTCATCTGCCATCTATTTTAATTTCCCAATTTTCGAGTCTTAGTCGATTTCATGAGCCATTTTGCGATTGAGAAAAAAACCGCGCGAACTAGGGGCCGTACACGATCACTGGGTTGGGATCCAGTGCTCTAACCTCGACTACCTGCGATTTACTAGACTCCTAACTTTTGCTTGGCCACCAATCGCTTTGTTTCTCTGTTAGCAGGTCTGTTTTATGTGACTTCAACGAAATGTTTGTTGTCCTGAGAGGGAGATAACCTGCGGGGTTTGTCCAGGTGTTACACACCAGTCGTCGTTCCTGACTTCCGCGAGCTTTTTTATTTGCTTCCGTTATCTGCATGTCACTCGTAGAAAAAAACTGGGTTCCTGACTTTGTTGCATTGTATCCAGCTGTAACAAAATAGAGTTTAGAGTTTATAACATAGCTTACCTATGCTTGTGTCTCTTTTATTGTCTGTCTGTCAATCAGTTCTGTGTCTCTTTTATTGTTTGTCTATCACCTGTGTTTGTCAGTCAGTTCCATATTTCTGTTATTGTCTGTCTGTCAGTCAGTTCCGTGTTTTTTTAAAATTGTATGTCTATCATCTGTGTCTGTCAGTCAGTTCCGTGTCTCTTATTGTGTGTCTGTTAGTCAGTTATGTGCTTCTTTTATTGCCTGTCTGTCAGTCAGTTCCGTGTCTCTTTTATTGTTTGTCTATCATCTGTGTTTATCAGTCATTTCCCTGTCTCTGTTATTGTCTGTCTATCAGTCAGTTCCGTGTCTCTT
Organism: Ariolimax columbianus; assembly: GCA_036924085.1. Classification (NCBI taxonomy): domain Eukaryota; kingdom Metazoa; phylum Mollusca; class Gastropoda; order Stylommatophora; family Arionidae; genus Ariolimax; species Ariolimax columbianus. The sequence goes on along the minus strand of JAVGWX010000008.1, from coordinate 31,307,043 downwards.
TCATTGTCTGTCTGTCAGTCGGTTCCGTGTCTCTTTTATTGTCTGTCTATCAGTCATTTCCGTGTCTCTGTTATTGTCTGTCTATAAGTCATGTCCGTGTCTCTTTTATTTTCTGTCTATGATTTGTGTCTGTCGATCAGTTCCCTGTCTCTTTCATTGTCTGTGTATGATCTGTGTCTGTCAGTCAGTTCGTGTCTCTTTTATTGTCTGTCTATCATTTATGTCTTGTATTTTTTTTGTCTAAACAGCTTATAATGTCTGCTTGTTTCATATGCATTTGTGTATTTTTGTCATTGCTGTATGTTAGTCGATTTGTCCGTTTGTGTGCCTGCCTGCGTGTGTTTTTTTCTTTCTATCTCATTGTCTGCTTGTAATTTGTATATGTTATTTATGTATATATCTATGTTCGTGTATTATTAGTCTGTAACTGTTTTTGCTTGTTTTAATTTTTGTTCTTGAAGAATTTTTGTCTATGTAAATTTGTTTCGCTTTGCCTTTTTTGGGTTGGCTTTTTAGTTGTTTTTCTGTGTTTCTAGTTGTCATTATTGTTGTCTGTCTATCTCCATAGTTGTCTATTTGTTTGTGTGTCTGGTTCTTCTACCAGGTATCTACTGTCCAAAGTATCGAAACTCCCTTTCACACTCCAAGTCAACTCAGTTCCACGATCTACGTCCCAATAGATATTTATGTATGTATGCTCAACAGCGTGAATCTAAACAGCCTACACAGTCGCTGATTCCGAACGAAAGCAATCACCCTGGTGCTAAATTCGACCAGACTGCGTGGTTAAATAGAACGAGCGTGACACGACGTACGACTGTTTATCACTCTGTCAGTGTGGTAAACAGGAACCAGGGAGCTGTGTCTTAACCTGTTGAAGGTTCGTCACTCCATCCATAACTTCTGGGGCATCCCTATCCGTCATTCACTCTGCACTGACTTGTAAACTGTAAAAAAACAAACAAAAAATAAAAAACACAAAGGAGAAAGAATAGGAAAGGTTAAAGTCTAGAGGGATTTCTGTTCCTCTTCCCGTCACATCACACAGCATGCCCTTTGCTGAACGTCGCTCTCATGACTTGCTTGTCTGTAGGAAACTCTGTCTTCCGACAGTCTTCCGAATTGCTCCAAGGTCAAATCAGCGTCTCCTTGGTGTCCTAAGTCCTTCTCGGTCGACCGCTGCCTCTTTTATCCAGTCACCATGCCTTCTATAACCACTCTCTCTAGCCCGTTGTATCGTTTGACGTGTACAAAAAAACCTCAGTTTTCGGGTCATTGCATCATTTATGAGCCAATTCGTCTCCACATTCAGGTCTTGCCGGATGGATTTGTTTGTTTCTTTCTTTGTCCACGGGATTTTCGGGATTTCTTCTTCTGCTATGTTAATTAAATTGGACATCACTGCAATACCGGCAGAATCCAAGTCGCTCAGTCTTCCTCAGCAAATTGTGAAGAGCCAAAATGATGCGGTATTGATCACATCTTCCTTATTTGCTATGTCAATAACCATATTCGCCCTTAAATAATTGTATGTATTGTCCTAATGAACTCGTCCGTCCGTCCCTGTGAAGTTTTTTTCATCGCCATCCAGTTGTATCCCACAGTTAAGCTTGTGAGGACAATGTTGCCTCTATCCAAGAAGCGGTCATCGATCGACCTCAGAACGTCATTTTAATCCATATCCAATGTCCTCACAGTCGGTGCCATTAGGATGAGGAGGTTCATCATGTAGCATGCCCTTTATAGAACATTGCTCCCATCACAGTCTGTCTGAAAGAAACTCGTTCTCTTGCCAAAACTCCAGCCTCCGCCACAGTCATACCCAGGCATTCCTGGATATATTGGTGACATCGTCTTCTTGGTCTACCCCTTCCTCTTTTGCCTGGCACCATATCTTCCATCACCGTTCTCTCAAGACCAAAGTGGCTCTTGATGTGACCAAAGTATTTGCATTTTCTAGCCAAAATGGAATTGATAAACCAGTTCTCCTCTGTGCTCAACTCTTGCCGAATGTCTACATTTGTTTTTTTTGCTTTGTCCTGTGTATTTTGAGGATCTTTCTGTAACATTTTGACTCGAAGGATTCGATAATTTGTCTAGAAGTTTTGGTAATCGTCCATGATTCACAGCCAAAGCTGCCACAAGAAAAACACAGGCTCTCAAGGAGGTTAGCTACATTCATTGTCATAGCCCATGCTTGACCTGGATTGTAGATTTACACAAATCCCTGAATGCTTTACTCGTCCATATCTTCGTCCACCTCTAATAAATCTCAAAATCCTGGTATTCAATCAGGCACGTGTGTCTGATGCCAGGCAGCCAAATGTGGAGTAAACTCATTTCGCTCTTTTGCCTTGGTGTACCATGTTGGGCACAGGGCCTGCTTCAGGCGATCTTTCCATCTCAACATTGGTCGCCCTCGAGGACGTCTGAAGATGTAGGGGCACAGGACGTCACTCCACATCTCCATCTATTATCCGGCATGCGCACCATATGTCCGGCCCATCTTTATTTTCGTAACAACACTATATCTTTGACGTCAGGGAAAGACGTTCCACGTATGATTTATGCGTTGCGGATTTGGTCTCGACGGAAGATCTTCGCTCCATCGCTCGTTGGACAGCGCCGAGTCCATCTGCATCAGCTTTCCGTATGTTCTGCAGCCATATGCCATAGCTGGAGTAACCAAACTGTTAAAGGTGTGAGGTCTAACCCTGTCGTTTGGCAGTATGGGTGTAAAACAGTTTATGCTGAGCCAGCCCGCGGCTATTCTTCGCGAGATTTCCCGATTTATTGTCCTTACCCGTAATCAATGTACTAATAATAAAAATAATAATTTAGCTGCCAATCTCGAGCAAAAATGGCGGTAATATTAGACGTTTGCCGCTAAATGTAATCTCATAGGACTGTAAAGTCCAGTCCTGGAACGGCAGATTCTACCGCACATTGGTCACATTTGGGAGGAGTTCACTGGAGTGTTGACGTGCATTCTGTTCTTTCAGATGGCTCGCTTTCTGTGAGCTTCGGCGATGGAGTTGAGCTCTGCGATCTGATCGTCTTGTGTGATGATAGCGTGCCAGATGGAACCGGTTGTCTCATAGTAGTTACACTACTGTCGGAGAATGAAGTTGTTAGAGACTTCAGTTAAGGTTTGTCACATAGTAGTAACACTACTGTCGGGGAATGAAGTTGTTAGAGACTTCAGTAAATGTTTGTCTCATAGTAGTTACACTACTGTCGGGGAATCAAGTTGTTAGAGACTTCAGTAAAGGTTTGTCTCATAGTAGTTACACTACTGTCGGGGAATGAAGTTGTTAGAGACTTCAGTAAATGTTTGTCTCATAGTAGTTACACTACTGTCGGGGAATGAAGTTGTTAGAGACTTCAGTAAAAGTTTGTCTCGTAGTAGTTACACTACTGTCGGGGAGTGAAGTTGTTAGAGACTTCAGTAAAAGTTTGTTTCGTAGTGGCTACCTACTGTCGGGGAATGAAGTTGTTAGAGACTTCAGTAAAAGTTTGTCTCGTAGTAGTTACACTACTGTCGGGGAGTGAAGTTGTTAGAGACTTCAGTAAAAGTTTGTTTCGTAGTGGCTACCTACTGTCAGGGAGTGAAGTTGTTAGAGACTTCAGTAAAAGTTTGTCTCGTAGTGGCTACCTACTGTCAGGGAGTGAAGTTGTTAGAGACTTCAGTAAAAGTTTGTCTCGTAGTGGCTACCTACTGTCAGGGAGTGAAGTTGTTAGAGACTTCAGTAAAAGTTTGTCTCGTAGTAGTTACACTACTGTCGGGGAGTGAAGTTGTTAGAGACTTCAGTAAAAGTTTGTTTCGTAGTGGCTACCTACTGTCGGGGAATGAAGTTGTTAGAGACTTCAGTAAAAGTTTGTCTCGTAGTGGCTACCTACTGTCAGGGAGTGAAGTTGTTAGAGACGTCTGCATACTAAGCCACAGCTTGTGTGAGGTAGGGAGCCCAGTTCTTTTCCTCTTTGTATTTTAATTCCCTAGTCGTCTGCCAGGTACCAATTTACTGCTGGGACGGCTGAAGCATACAGAAATATGGACTCGTAACCCGTGCCTTTGCCATAAAAATCCCGTGCTCTACAACTACGATAATCATACTCCCGGTTATATTAGATCTATCAAAAAGTAATCTTTCCCGAGACCTAACAAATGAATTATTAGTATGCTGCTATCTTCGATATACATGGAGCAGCATACAGGTGTATGAAATGAAAACTTCATTATGAGCTTGCCAATTCTAAGATATATCTTAAAGAACCTCATTCGCAATCCCTTATGGGTGTTTCCTTAAAAAGAAACCGTACTGTTATATCTTTCGTCGTTCTGCTGTCATTATTTACGCACGTCAACACCCCAGTGAACTCCTCCCAAATGTGACCAATGTGCGGTAGAATCTGCCGTTCCAGGACTGGACTTTACAGTCCTATGAGATTACATTTAGCGGCAAACGTCTAATATTACCGCCATTTTTGCTCGAGATTGGCAGCTAAATTATTAATTTTTTTATTAGTACATTGATTACGGGTAAGGACAATAAATCGGGAAATCTCGCGAAGAATAGCCGCGGGCTGGCTCAGCATAAACTGTTTTACACCCATACTGCCAAACGACAGATAGTTGTACAAAATGGATGCTTTTGGAAGTTGTGAATGGTGCCAAGAAGCTACTAAAGGTTAGGAAGCATCTTTCTGGTTCCTGTTTATCAAACGGACATTGTTACACAATCTCGCTCGGGTTATCTAACACTCGGCCCTGGAGAATTGTACGCCAATGTTGTTTATTCCTTCCAACAGCATTTAGAAGGCTGTTAAGTCTCTATATATATGTAAAGCGAGAGAAAGAGAAGGCGTTATACTTAAATTCTTGCCTGCCCGGCAATCCATCCATCCATCTATCTATCTATCTATCTATCTATCTATCTATCTATCTATCTATCTATCTATCTATCTATCTATCTATCTATCTATCTATCTATCTATCTATCTATCTATCTATCTATCTATCTATCTATCTATCTATCTATCTATCTATCTATCTATCTATCTATCTATCTATCTATCTATCTATCTATCTATCTATCTATCTATCTATCTATCTATCTATCTATCTATCTATCTATCTATCTATCTATCTATCTATCTATCTATCTATCTATCTATCTATCTATCTATCTATCTATCTATCTATCTATCTCTCTCTCTCTCTCTCTCTCTCTCTCTCTCTCTCTCTCTCTATCTATCTATCTATCTATCTATCTATCTATCTATCTATCTATCTATCTATCTATCTATCTATCTATCTATCTATCTATCTATCTATCTATCTATCTATCTATCTATCTATCTATCTATCTATCTATCTATCTATCTATCTATCTATCTATCTATCTATCTATCTATCTATCTATCTATCTATCTATCTATCTATCTATCTATCTATCTATCTATCTATCTATCTATCTATCCATATATATATATATATATATATATATATATATATATATATATTTATATATATATATATATGTCTGTCTGTCAGTCCGTCTGTCCATCTGTATGTATGTATGTACGTCTGTCTGCCTGTATGTATATTTACCTGCCTATCTACCTATTTACATACTTACCCACCTACCTACCTACCCACCTACCTACCTACCCACCTACCTACCTACCCACGTTGCATCTCTATGTCTGCCTGTTTCTCTATCTATCTTAACTTAACGTCTTTATACTGGTTTAGAAGACTCTGCAGTCTGTATACAACCAGTTTAATTTACATCACCTTGCTCTAAAAGCTATGCGCATCCAATTTGTTATTACATGCATTAACTGTCCGTGCCTCCACTACCTCCCGTGTGGCAATGCATTCCAAGCATTCACCACTCTCTGACTAAAAAATATTTCTTAATTATTTAATCTGGACCTCCTCTCTTTAGTTAATTTGTATCTGTGCCATCTTGTTTTTGCGGGTGGCTGTATTTTTAAAAACTTTTTATTGTCTAATGTATCCATTCCTCTGCTGTTTTCTGTCTCTCTGTGTCTATCTCTCATTCTGGTCCTTACATCTACATATGGACCTCCTGATGTGTCAGTTGTGCTGCCCAAATAATAAAGGTATCCACTTCTTCTAAGGCATATCCCTCCAACATGATCGGTTCTTTGCAGATAGTGTTGAGTTTAATAAGCTCGGTTTCCTTAATGTTGATATTCAGTCCCAATTTCGCTTATTGTTTCACCCTATCGAGTTTCTCTTGGATTTGGCTATGACTGACTGTGGGACAAAAGTACCAGATCATCTGTATAATCCAGGTCCTCGAATTGTGTCAATAGTGTCCCCTAAATACCAGTTCTTTTTACCTCGATCGATGTCTCCATTAACGAGTCTATAGCCAACACGAACAGGTAAGACGAGAGCTGGCATTCTTGCTACACCTCACGTCCCCCGTTCCCCCGCCCCTTCCCCATCCTCACACCCCCCCACTCCCCCCTTTGCAGCTCAAATCTGTTAGTCAATGTTCCTTCATGTACACTTTACTACCTGCATCTTCGTAGAACGAAAAGTGCTTGTGTAATTAGTTCAAGGTTAACCTGTCTGTTTCATCAGCCACCGCAAAAATGAACCTTCCGATGCCTTCTTCCAAACTCTGCTGCTCCATTATTCTGATTATTATCAGCAGAACAGACTTTACCAGGTTAACAAATTAGTCTGCCTCTGTGTTCTGCAAGACAGTTCAATTTTCCAAACGAGTGAATCAGATAAAATAGTTAGCAGTTAGAAGAGCATCGCGAAAAGAAACATTGAGAAAATGCAAACCACGGGAGACAGCATCCAACATTAAACGTGTCGGTGCCGTAGTGTAAGATAAGGAGGAAGTTGTTTTGTTGTTGGTTTTTTCTTAGTTTGTTTTTCTTATAAATATTTGTGCAGGTGAAACGTTTCTTTCTGCTTGTCAGAATAATTATTTTGTGTCTGCGCGCTTTCTGCCAAAAAATCATTTATTTTTCTACCTCCCACAGCGAGATTCGCCCAACATTTTTGGTGTTGATAATTATTCTGTGTGTTTAGAATTTATTGCTTACGTGATGAGTTGTCTGGTTTTTAACAAGGTTTTCTTCGCGTTTTTAATTGTTTAACTAATTATACGTGGCGACCACGTTTGGTTTCATGGTGTTAAATGTATGGAAGGGGAGTTATTGTTTTGGATCCAATTTTTTGTTTATGAATTAACGAAACCAAAACATTGCTAGCTAAAGTAAAGTAACCCATAGCATTACTGCCGTAGAGGGCGGTAGCCATCTCCTTTCCCTCGCCGCTTTTACTTCCTAGACTGAACCGGATTTAAGGCTGGGTCGACCCGGGAGCCACTGCGGTCTGAAAAAAACATTGCCGCCTCAACTGGGGAATGAACCCAGGACCACTCAGTGCGAAGTCAATGCACTAATCACTGCGCTACGCGGCTCCCTAAAGTTAGGGAGTTAATAATTGCTAGTTAATAATATGATTAAGTTGGAAAATCTGCTGTTTTTAACTAGTCATTCTGTTATCTCCAGGTATGAGCTTATGTTATTTGTGTTGTTTAATGTCCACATTGAGTATATTTACTCTTCTGCGTGTTCTGAAAATGGCGCTGTGGCAGGTTTTAGTAGCTTCCCTCACATCCCGAGGATGCTGATGAAGATAGGGCCGTGGCCCTCCAGGCGGTTGTTCTGTGTTTGGCTTCTTCTGCGTGGCGTTCACATGATGTTTTCAAGGCAGTCTGACTGAAAAGATGTGGATCGATATGATCCCCGAAGTCTGCGTGGCGTTCACATGATGTTTTCAAGGCAGTCTGACTGACAAGATGTGGATCGACATGATCCCCGAAGTCTGCGTGGCGTTCACATGATGTTTTCAAGGCAGTCTGACTGAAAAGATGTGGATCGATATGATCCCCGAAGTCTGCGTGGCGTTCACATGATGTTTTCAAGGCAGTCTGACTGACAAGATGTGGATCGACATGATCCCCGAAGTCTGCGTGGCGTTCACATGATGTTTTCAAGGCAGTCTGACTGACAAGATGTGGATCGACATGATCCCTGAAGTAGTAAACGTCATGCAGATGAAACCAAGTATAGCACAACCGCCTGGAGGACTGCGGTCCAACAAACTTCAGCACGGTCTGGGCGTGAGGAAAGGTAATACAATCCGCCACGTGGGGATCAAGATGCTGAGCAGCGCATGAGCTGCAGTGGTCAGAGACCCATAGCTGACTGCTAGCGTCAGGGCCAGTGAAACAGAGCTGCCAAGACCCTTCTACGCCTACACGCGATGATCCTGGCTGCAGCAGGGCAGACTGGCTATGAAGAAGGGATCGAAGAGGGAATGCTAACCCGGTACTCAAAAAATGCTTGCTGAAGTCGGATGTGTTGAACCGAAAGGTGCAAATATCGCAGTCAAGCTGTAATCTACGACACAACGCATTCCGTTCTCTGGACTACATTCTGCTACTTAATCCCTTTAGGGTTTGGTAGCGGGAGATTGAGAACAAACGAAGCCAAGCCAAGCCAATACACCACTTAACGCCCTTCTCAGGACACACAAACGAGTTAACTTACTCGATATGTGCATTAAACAACAACAACAACAACAACCGGGGTATGAAATATGAACTACAAATAGTCAAGCTGTAACCAGTCAGAAATACCATCAAAGGAGGGTTGAACATGGAGCATATTATCCTATCCTGTAGAAACTGTGATTACTTGGCGAAGTGGTTAATCCGTCGGCCTCGTGATCAGGTGGTGTGGGCTCGACTCCGGACTCCGCCGTCTTTTTCACTGGTGCTTGATGCGGAGTCCCCTTAAATCTCGTAGTCGCCCTGTCTTTGACTTGCCACTGGGGTCGGGCAGCACGAGACGAGAGAGTGAGGATAAGAAGTAGCACAGTTAATCCTTACTAAAAATATCGCTAGCAAAATCAATTATGCCATCATCGTCTACGATGGACGGCGGCCTTTGCCTTTAGAACCTGTGAGCAGCAAACAACAACAACAACAAAAATAAATGAAGATCTCTAGACCTCGGGATAGAAGAGGATTTACTAAGTAAATGAACGTAAAGAAGTATTTTCATGTGCGATAACAACACACCCATGTGTAAGATGCCCAATCCTTATTAGTTGCCCCAACGTTACATATAAAGGGGTTATCAGATTTATAGCGTATAGTAGCCCCCTTTCAGTCATAACTGACTATATGATGATGCTCCTTAGAGTTGTAACTCTAAGTAGTAGCCCCTTCCTTTCAGTCATGACTTAATGTAGGACGATGCCATCATAGAACAGAAAGTCTCAATAGTAGCCCCTTTCAGTCATGACTGACTAAAGCGTCACGTCACCTTGGAGTGGGAACTCTCTATAGTAGCTCCTTTCAGTCATGACTGACTAAAGCGTCACGTCACCTTGGAATGGGAACTCTCTATAGTAGCTCCTTTCAGTCATGACTGACTAAAGCGTCACGTCACCTTGGAGTGGGAACTCTCTATAATAGCCCATTTCAGTCATGACTGACTAAAGCGTCACGTCACCTTGGAGTGGGAACTCTCTATAATAGCCCATTTCAGTCATGACTGACTAAAGCGTCACGTCACCTTGGAGTGGGAACTCTCTATAATAGCGCATTTCAGTCATGACTGACTAAAGCGTTACGTCACCTTGGAGTGGAAACTCTCTATAATAGCCCATTTCAGTCATGACTGACTAAAGCGTCACGTCACCTTGGAGTGGGAACTCTCTATAGTAGCTCCTTTCAGTCATGACTGACTAAAGCGTCACGTCACCTTGGAGTGGGAACTCTCTATAGTAGCCCCTTTCAGTCATGACTGACGTCACCTTGGTCGTAGGAACATCACTCAGCGTGTAACTGATGTGGTGGGCATCTCTCCCAGTGCGACGTGTTCCAGTCCATTATAGTCACGCGTCTAAATTTCACAGTCACACTAAAACCGACACTGTCTGCAGCTAGAGCTAAGGGCACCAATCGTATGAAGTTCAGACGCGTGCACTAATCAACAAAACACAACACAGGTTTAACAAAAGTAGGAGTAATTCATATAGCCAATGTCCAGGCCAGGATAATTGGAGGGAAGAAAACCCAAAAAATGAAAGAATTAACCAGTCCAAATGGAAGCAGCGACATGTTTCCGTGAACACAAGTGTAAGTCGTCGACTAGTGTGAATTCCAGGCAAATCCTTAACCTGGCGGCATCCGAAATGAACTAAAACACCAGAGCAATGCCAGACCCGCAGCCGGCACTGCGCCATATTTGCTGCTGTTGCTCAACATCACTAGTCGCCTGTGGAGCACATCTTTTCAACATGTAGACGTCTGGCTTTCCTGTCCTGTGCCACTAGTTACAGCTCTCTTCTCGTCGTTTGTATATCTACCACGAGCTATCGTTTTCATGTTCGTATTTGTCGCCCTCTATTTCTCTTACCCTGGGGATTCCAGAACAGACACTGTCGAATAATATTATTAGCTGGTTTTCTTAAAATGTGTTATATTCAATAATATTGTCGATGGTTATTTGATATACTTCTCATAGATGGGAATATTATTGTGCACTCGGGACAAAGTAACATAGAAAGCAATATTCAAAAGGAATTCTGTGAAAGTCAATATAACTTACAGTTTGAATTAAAGCTTGTGCCGAGAAATCACATCAACTGTGAAATTATACCATCTGTGATATCACATCAACTGTGAAATCATATCACATCGACTGTGAAATCAATTCAACTGTGAAATGATATCAACTGCGAGTCAAACGTTTCAGCAATCATACTGGAGTGTAGCCAACTTTTGACGCGACTTCATTTTGTCTTCATTAACCTGATGTGAGACTTTGATCATACCATGATGACCTCAGAAGCTATTTAAGAATGTGCCTAACGAGAATTTATGTTTTATTCTTTTTCATTCTGGCTACAGACGCTGAAGTTCTATCTACAAAGTAAGTACTACATTATTCTTATTTTTTTTTAGTTGCTTATCTGTAAACAGATGTATTTGTTTGGCGTTATATTTTAGTCTGTTGGCCTGGTCATGTTTGTTGTATAGAAGACGGTCGCATCCCCAAAGATATTCTTTATGGACAGCTGGCGTGTGGTAAACGAAAAGCTGGTCGACCACAGCTGCGGTCCAAAGACGCATGTAAGCGGGAATATGAAGGCTCTGGATATGGATCAGACATCTTGGGTGGGCATAGCTGCAGACCGATGCAAAAGGAGATGTAACCTGAAAAGCCACCTTAGTCTGGGCGAAAATAAGCTCATGCAGCAAAGGGAAGTAAAGAGACAACGCCGAAAAGAAAAGGAAAACCAAAAACTCAGTAGAGAGTTACTACTCCAAGGTCGCATCAACCTGCAGTCAGACATCCCTGAAATTGGCTACTACTATATTTTATGGCCTTGATGGATTCGAGCAGCGTTTGGCTACCTTGCCTCAAGCAACATTGCCTGATTGAATACCAGGATTCCGCTTTTGGCTACTTGGCATCATACAATTTTGTGGATTGTATATCATAATATGACTGAAATAGTGCTACTACTACTACTATATTTTAGTATGCTTACATATACGAGGTGGGGGTAAAAAAAACTAACCATTTCTTTAACATATTCTGTTACTAACAAATATTACGTTAATTTGTTTCACTAATCGTATTTGTTTTGATTTTTTTCGTAATTTGTAGAAAGCAAAAATGCATATCATGTTTAGATTACTAGCAATGGTATATGGATGTGAGTATAATTAGAGAAGCATCCGATGATTCTCTCATAGTCCTAGGACTAGCCAGCACTCCGTGGCACTTGTGGGTTTAATATTAAATCCCCCCAACACCCCACCCCCCCCCCAATCTTAAATCTTAGATGAACTGCATGAGCAGGCTATCGAGCTTTTACCCGATTTAGAGTCAGAGTTACCTTCTCTTAGATTGACTGCCAATCAAGGCTATTGAGCCCAGTCTGCACGCCCAGTTATACCTTCCGGGCACAGCCCTACAGCAGGATCTGAATAAAACAGGGAGCCCCTCATAAAGGTGCTACAATAATGTAGAAGTTATTGGCGTGAAAACTCCTGTCCAGCAAGCTGAACAGTGAATCCAGCGGCCATCTCTACACCTGGAAAGGAGCGGCTAAAACAGACGCTTCACTCTCCTTTAATGAGCAAGACGTCCAGCCCAGACCTCGCTACCCCCCCCCCCCCCCCCCTCACATTCTTCAGAGCTTTG